>OV281285.1:4872500-6072500 GCA_923062465.1 Acleris sparsana
TGCTGCAGCCTCTTGAGACGTCTCTCAGACTGTGCCACTCTCAAGTCCTGAGTAACGCGTCGATCTCAAGAGCTGATTCAATGTTAGAATGACTTTGGAGGTGTTGGAGGTGAGGAGACAGCACGAATGGATTAAACTGGAATAAACTCGAATAAACTGGAATATAAAAAGCTATCATACTTACTACACTCAGGAGCAAAAATAACGGGTCAGAGTGCGTTTTTCATACTAAAGAGGCTATTTGGAAGCCTTGGTTCCTCGCCAGGGAATGCTTTTAGTGAATTCTGATGATGAATACCGCGAGCATCGATACAGGACTTCCAGAGTGCCTAGGATACCCAACTGAACGAATCTGCGGTTAACGCCGGAATTGTGCATGTTCAGAAAAACATCTAAAATGGCAATAAAATGTAAGGAAATCCAAATGCTGACCCAAACTGTCCGGCTCTGGTGTTAACTGATTCTGCGATCAGTTAGGTATCTTAAGAACTTTTGATCTCCTCTATTGAACCTCGGAGTATCCACCATTAAACCTCACTCGAAACAACCCCTGGCGAGGAACCAAGGCTCCGAAATAGTCTCGTTTGTATGAAAAACGCACTCTGACCCGGTATTTTTGCTCCTGAGTGTATTTAGTGATTTGTCTTTAGGTGCTCAGTCTTCGTTGTCCGTCCTTCCGTACGTCAATGCTAAATATAACTGAGCTGAGCTTGAGAGCTGTAACGTTAGAACCTTAGATAGATGGTTGATTTTAGGTTTTTTTGTATAATAATATACAATTCTTGTACACTGTACAATCAGCGTCATAAGGTAACATTTACCAAAGTCCTTTTGGTATTGTTAAATCGCCAATACCGTAACGCAAACAAGCGTCAAAAGAAAGAAAAGCCTTAAAAATGACAAACAATAAAAGGCGGCCAAGTATGGAACCCTCGGTGAGCGTGCCCAACAACTCAGTTAGTGTTAGTGTTAAAAGATTTATATCTTTTTCATTTCTCATGCTCTTAAAATGCTACTTAAATCTCTGCGAATCAGGACTAAAGCTCCTTATTAATCTCTAGGGATTAAAGTTTTTTTTTTGATTTACTTTGGAATCACCTAAACAACCAATCACGGTGTTTGTGAATGGAAGAATATCGCCATTTTCAGTGATTATTACCATATTTTTGGGTGTCGAAATAACCTCAAAATGACAACTGTGCAAATATATAAATAAAAAGGATTTAATTTAGTGAAACACTATTAATTATTACGAATATGAATCTATTTAATCATATTAAGGCCGAACTCTTTTATTATGCGTGGTCAAAAAAATATCGAAGTTTCGTTGAAAAAGTTGGATCATGTTACCAATTTTTTTTAAGGGCCTTATTTTCCTATCCACGCTCTTTATGAATAAAGTAATTAAACAATTTTGTTTATTCCATTTATGCCAGCTCTTGTGAAGCTATCTTTAGGTATTGTCTAAATGATCCACCATTTCCTCGCTAATCTAAGTTTTAAATAAGTAGTTAAGTTGAATAATAAGACTGTTAATGTTTATATTTTGTAATTAAAACACACAATAAAAAAGTTATAATAATAATATTTACAATCTATTTACATTAAATTTGTTCTCAACTAAGTTAAATGTGGCAAGCTCGTATATTTACATATTCAACTTTTTTATCGATAATATAAAACAGCGTGGGATATGCGAGCTTGTCAAAGATAACAATTGATATTAATTTATTTACACATATTTTTTGGATATAATTAACAAAAACGATTACATTTCTACACAAATATAATTGTCATGATGTGTACAAAGCATAACTTTGTTTTATTTATACAGACTTTTATTTATTAATTAATATTTTCATTTAATTAAAAGTTCAAGATCATCTTAATTGACCTTGACATCAATTGACCTCGATTACGCTTCACAAAGTATGATGAATCTTATAACAATGTTTTGTATTGTATTTTTACGATGTCTGCTGTAACGGTTATTCATAAACGCGCAATAACTAAACTGTGCTTGAAATATGCTCTGTCCTTATGACATTTGAGTTTGTCAGAAAGGGACAAAGAAGACTAACTAAAATAGGTTTATAGTGAGTTTATGAATAACGGGCATATATTGATATCAAATGAGACGCAGATAATCTGCAATAAAATGCTGTTGGGATATTGTACGTTGATGATAACTTGGTGTGCCACAATGACTCTAAAATTGTATTATTTAAGTGCGATGTTAGTGCGTTTTCAATACGATATTCGACTCTATATCAAATCCTTTTATTGAAACATCAAAAACGCTTGCTAGTATAAAGTTTGTATGAAAAACTGCCTTGTGACGTCACTTTTTAGTGATCAAACGGCTTCCTTTTTTTAGTTTATTATTAATAAGCGGTAACTTAGTTTTGTCCTTGTATTTTAGTGATACAGTTAAATATTAGTCCAATGACGTATAGACGACTTCCCATCCCACTTTTTTATACAGTCAACCGTGCTTCATCACCAACAGGCAACATTGGGACTACAGCATCATAATGACGTCATTATACTTCCCTATTGAATATCTGCCCGTAATATTGTTACAACCTGTACATTAATACAATTGTGAAGCTCGACGTGGATACACGTGTTCCGCATTCCAAGGGCTTACCAGGGCTGTCCTAAAACTCACAAATCATGAGCCAACGGCATTTATACAACTACCACATTCATACAGAGACAGCCCTATTAAACTCCAAATAAAATTAATACAGCATTTTTGAGATCTACCTACTGGAAATGTTTTAAAAATTGTACGCACATTTTTGTTAAATCTTACGTATAAATTGCACTTACATTTGAACAATTAAGACCTTATTTGGTTTAAACAGATACACAAATGAATAAAGCTAGTTTTGCAAGTAAGATTTTATATAAAACATTTTCTCCGATCGTCCAAGCCAAAAAAAGAAAATGAGTTTAACTACATATATATGTATACAAGGTGTAATCGGTAAGTTCGTCCAGGCCATTATTCCGTAAATATAACAGATATCAGGAAAACTTTAAACTGATATCGAAAGTACGTTACCCAATGAGTACGGGAGCGTTTAAACTTAACATTTTAGATTTTACTACTTTTACTCGAAAATAAATGTGTTTTTATTCACTGTATACAGTCATTGTCAAAGATATGTTTGCATGTTTAAGTTTTGAATTATTATCGTTCTTGATACTTTTGACTAAGTACTCGTACATAGTTTAATAACTATAATTTGATGAGTGATCTTGGTAGTTGTAATGAGAATCTCTTGAAGTTAGAGTGATGTATGAAAAGAGGTCTTCTTGACATGTTTCGAAAGTTCTCGTGAATTTCTTGAAAAACCATTAAACCGGCTCATCTCTAGATTCAGTTTATAGACTAGTGGTTTATAACATGTTCGTTTTCATACAAACAAGATCGTTGCTTCCAAATGAATCCAAAAATTGACAGGTTCAAGATTTAAATTCTTAATAATAAGAAATAGGAGCGTGTGATTGTTTGTGCCTGTCGAAAACTAAGCCCTATAGCCAAGAACTTAAGGTAATTCGTGTCTTAAAACGATCTTAGAATAATCTTAAACTACATGGTGCTAACTTTAAGGAACTGAATGAGCATTCCATTTTTAAATGAGAACATTTGATAAATAAAAAAGGTCAGTATAGACATTGACCTTGAAAGTTCAAGGTCATCGTTATAAGGTTAATAATGGGTTGCGTAAAAAATAGAAGAATTAAATAAATGTGACGTTAAACAATGTTAATTATAGTCACTTTAGTTATTTCGACGGCAAAATATCACAGGGTATTGATGAAAATCTAAATACAGTAAGATATTCCGCACCAATTTTTTTTTAAGGTTATCCATATATATAAGCCATCTTCATTCCCTTAAAGTTAGCGCCGAACAGACATAATATCTCATATTTGTATTCTATTTCGTTCCTTTTCCAAATTCAAAATGCACTAAATGCCAATAGTTAAAAACCAGAGCTAATTTCAACCTTACTCGTACGTCATAAGTTCATAACTACAAGGTTGATTCAGTACCGTCATTCTTCACGGATTTATCAATAGCGTTGGAAAGGTTAACATTAAAGGACTGTAACGAGGTGTGAAATACGAAAACTCCATCTCTTTCGCTCTTCACCCGAAACAGAGCGAGAAAGTGTAAGCTCAACTTTGATTTTTATATCTATAGCCTCTAATTTACCGGTTCAACTTTCAAACCTTTATTACCTTAGAATATTTCTAATACACTGGTTATAACCCGTAACTATACTTGATAAAAATGCGATAGTTAGCAACTGTGGGGGATTTATTAAATTTTATTATATTCATGTCATTATTAAATGCAAAATAATCTATTATAAATTATAAAAATTCTCTTTATTTTAACCCCATATAAAATGGATATTGCATGGTTTTCGACCACCCACTTAAAGCACAAACGATGAAACAACCCTATTCTTGGGTTCTAGGTTATAATTTTTAAAGTGACAGGTGTCAAAACTGACCTCAAATCTGTCTTATAGTATAGTTACGGCTTAATACTTCTAAACCAAGGCAATTTACGGGTAAATCCTTATACCTCGAGCAATCCTAGAACAGATTCATCAGACTCTGTGAGGTTTCCTCTGAGGAGACAGGATCTTCAGCATGGTAACGATTGGAGCTTCGAAGGCCACTGATATTACAAAGGCTAGGAAATACGATATCACCGTCAGCCCCAGGAACAAGACGAACTGGAAAAAAAAAACAATACAATACAGATCGTTTTTCTTACGCACCAAAAAAAGACAAAACAAGAACCAACCAAGTATGACAAAATGTGGATAAAGCATCCGTCTCTCTCGTACAGTTCGTTCGTTAAAATAGTGTGCATTACAACCCTTTGAAGTCGCCGACACCGCTTCTTGCGCGCCGCGGCGGCTTCTTTGTAGCAATAGGCTATTTGACTAATTTTAGAAAACGTTTTTAAATTATTCTTTATCACATAACAAGCACACTACATTGATATTTCCTTGAGATTCTACTGTATTATCAATAAAAATGTAGTTTAAAGTTTAAATTTTCAAAACAACGCGAAAAACGCTGTTTCTATCTATGGCGGACTAGTGTGACGTCACACGCAAGTAAACAAACAAGTTCATTTGACAGCTTAGCATATGAAGTGAATTTGGGGTTTGTTTTGTTTACTTGCATGTGACTTCACATCACAGATTGTAAAGTATTTCTAACATCACATAGCGTCTTTGCCACAGATTAAATTTAAAAAAAAATCCTTATTATTCCGTGTAATTTCCAAAAAAATAGACATAATTTAATGTAAAGTGAAATACGTTATTTTACGCTAGTATCAGATAGGATGACCACAATTTGTAGTATATTTTCAATGTTGTCAAATAGCCTACTGTAACGAACGAACTATACTTATATACATGTCGAAGTAACGTATGTTTTATCCACAATAAGTCACGCCATAAACGCAGCTAGTCTACTAAATAGGTACATTTAAATTATAGGTTACCGGCGGTCATACTGCTAAATAGCGATCACTACCAGACAACCATGGAAAAAGAAAATACCTAAGTACACACACTCAACTAACTCAAGATACACAAATACTAAAAAAAAGGCGGTACTGGCGGAGAATCAGCGCTGGTTTCTGACACCTCAGCATAATGCTGAGCCAGTGTCCGATTCTCTGACCCATTATTTATTTTTTATCTATGCCTATTTATGTTTTTGAAGTGATAACTTCTTATGGGAGGGTAAACCGCTTCGTTACGTAAAGCGTTACGGCGCCAGCATAGAGGTAGGAAAGCAGAGAGTGAGTATAAAAACAGCGAATAGAATAGTACTCTTCACACCCGTTAGAAATGCCCTTTGTTAAAAAGAGACGTCTATATATGATCTCTGCAACAGTGTGCCACTTTGTAGGTTTGTTAGTGTGTGTCATTCTGCATTAGTGTGCAGTCAGTTAAACAATTTTAATATTAAATAATTCACTTCTGTCAAACTTCCCGAGAAGCACACCTTTTTTTTAAATAAGAGTGGGAGGCATCCCTGTAGGTTACCTGATGGGAAGTAATCCAATGCCCATAATCACCAGCAGCAGTATAGTGAATAAATGTCTTTGTTTCTGTTCTACTTACCACGAGAAGTTCCCCTAGATGTATGGGGTGTGTGAGATGCATGGCCACGTATCGGAGTACCACTGGATGCACCAGATATGCACAGTACGTGACCCTCGAGAAGGGGTACAGCAACGGGGATGAGAGCAGGGGAGCCACCCAGCCTGGGAGAAAAGGATATAATTATTAATATAATAACTATCAAAAAGGAAGCTTTAAAAACTCGGCTGTTGCTAACAAACTATTAAACGTAATTATCCTAAATGATCACTAAAAGAAACCTAAAGATGATTTTTGAATACCTGTTCAATACCCTATTTATCAATAGTTCGTCGACTTTAAAAGATAAAAGATAAAAGAAATTTATTCAGTAAATAGGCCGCTCGGGCACTTTTACACGTCAAGATACTACCAGCGCTTCCCAAGAGGAGACCACTGCTGAGAAGAAACGCCGCAAGAAACTCAGCAGTCAGTAATTTTTTAAACATATTTCATATTTCATATTACAATGGTACAACTTTGACTAGCATTATATAAAGCTACAAGTATTAAATTAAATATAATATCAAATAACAGTAGTTCAGCAGGAAAACATGCCAAAAATCTTACGGGTGAGAAAGATAGAAAATAATAAAATAAAATAAAATAGAATCTTTATTTTACAAAACAGCGTCTGATCGCCGCCGTATTAAATTTTGATTACTGTCATCTTTGGTGACACTCAGAAGATTAAGACAAATCGATTGACATAAGAAGCATCGAAATTGGCCCACGCGTTTAGTTCCTAGAGCTCGACAAAGGAACAAACATTCATTTTGTTCGGAAGTCGATTTAAAAACTGACCTCCGTGGCCTGTGGAACAGGCAATGATGATCCAACCGACGCAGGCAGCCCACAACGAGTGAGAGAGAGCGCTGTAGACAGCAGCTGATGCCACGCTCAGCTCTGTCTTGTAAAGGCCGAAGATGAGGAAGAGGAAGGTGGCAGTGCAGACCACCCAGCCGACCCACGCCCAGACCTGGAGAGAAGAAGGTTACAAGATTTGAAACGAGTAGTATACGTGTACTTCTTTTTTAATTGTGGACGGCAGCAATCTCGTTTCTGACGATGCAAGAATACTAGCTATTTTTTTTTCACTCACGTTCTAATGGTCAAAGTTGGACTATATTTACTCTTCTTATTTCATTAAATAATAAACTGTGAACTGTATTCCCATATGGACAGATTTAGGGCGATGTTTTTTAAATAAATCAATGAGGTTCTTTTATTTTATTTTCGAGGTTTAAAACGCATTGGTTAGGTTGTTTGTTCGTTAGCCGAAGAGATTAAACAACTAACAACAAGAGCCGCATTTTGTTGTGAGGCTTTGCTTTGAAAGTTGATCTCTCCTAAACGGCTCAACCAATGTTCATCTAACATAGCTAAGAACTATCCCGATTAAACTACATTTCTTTAAACCGCCTACAAATTGTTCCTTCTGTTTGGGAGCGACAGACAAAAGCAGATACACAGACACAGAGATACTAATCATCATCATCATCATCATCATCATCAGCCCGGGGGCGTCCACTGCTGGACAAAGGCCTCCCCCAAAGAGCGCCACAAGTCACGGTCTTGAGCCGCTCGCATCCAGCGGCTCCCCGCGATCCTAACCAGGTCGTCAGACCACCGGGTGGGAGGCCGTCCAACACTCCGTCCACCGGTGCGGGGCCGCCACTCGAGAACTTTTCTTCCCCAACGGTTATCAGTTCTCCGAGCTATGTGGCCTGCCCATTGCCACTTCAGCATGCTAACTCAGAGATACTCAATCAAATCAAATAAGTTCAGCATTGTTTTACTGCTGTCAACAATATCAATAGTCAGAAACTTCATGGTTGCGCAATGCGTCAGGATTAAGTTCTTATCTGCTGAGTGACTCTAGATAGAGGCTACCTTAGACTTACCCTACTCATCCTAATCTTCAAATTGGTCTTGAAGAGGATCCAGCCAGTCGCCATGCCGACCAGATACGGCCCCAACCTGGTCCAGGGTTTGTCGTAGATCTTGTCGAACTGCGTGAAGGGATCTTCGCTGTTGGGGATGTGGTCGTTGCTCCAGGACACGTAGCCGGTGGTGAGGAGGGAGGATATGAAGAAGACAACGGTTAGACCTGCTGAGAGCTTGAAGTGGCTGGAATAAAGATAAACAACCATTAAATAGGTGATATTCCTCGATATGATGGAGACCCCTAATTGTAATACTTTTAATTATTACGTCTTTACCAATAATGGGACTATGGGAGTCCCGGACACCTTTAGAGAAGTTTAATTTAGTAAAGTGATGGGACACCAACCGGCGATTGTGCCTCAGTTCAAACTATACAAGTATGCTCCCACGTACAACCACCGGTTAGTGTAAGACTATTTAACAAGCATGGGAACATTATTAATAGGTTCTATGAATGAACTGATATGGATTGGTGAACTAGGCAAATGATGAAACTACGGCGCCTGCCTGGCCAATGCTTGTACCTTTTTGGTTGAAATGGCTGGCGGTGACTCGCGAACTCAATGGAAGCCTCCCGAAATCGCTTGTGTGTGTGTTCGTTGTCTTTAAATCAGTCAATTACAAAAGAAAATTGTTTTTTTTTACCTTGTTGCTAATATAAGCAGGATAGCGCTCACAGCGTAGAATTGTGTGTCATCGGACAAGTACCAACTCCAGAGCATACACTGTGAAGAAAAGATGAATATTTATAGAGATGGACAAGAAGAAGAATCAGAACATGTTAAAGCTAAGTTATGGAAACCTTGGCTATCAATTTGGAAATCAAACTGGGGCAAGCCTAACCATTGGTTCAACATAGAACAAACAGGGCAAATATCTGTTCCACGTTGAACAACCTGGGGCAATACTTACCATATGTTCAACATAGAGCACCAAAATGTAAACCGGGGCAAGTGTTACTATTGGTTCAACATAGACCTAACAGGCTAATAGTGATCGTCAGTTCCATATTGAACCAAGGGCAATACTTTGAATATAGAACTACAAAACATGAACTGGGGCAAGCCTAAAATTTGTTCCACATAGAACAACCAGGGGCAATACTTACCATCTGTTCAACTGGGAACAAGGTGTTGATGTACAGGAGATTCCTCCACCAGTACTTGGGGCAAGTCTCGTGGTCCATCGCTGGTGGCTCGAACACCGCGTTGTGAGCGAACCACTTCATTGTCACTTCGACCACTCCCAGCATGAACAGATACGGGGCAGTCAGTCTGAAACAGAATGATTCTTTTAGGTTTTTATTAAAACTTAACATCTGTTAGTAATTTGGCTCTAAGGCACATACATATTAGCAATCTCAAGCCATCAATCTTTAGACTGCAAGCTTAAGATCCGTTATAATAAACTGATCTTGGCTCACAAGCACATCCTATTATTCAAGATACTTCAAATTAAACGATACTTTAATATAAACATTAAGCTGTGTATGTTGTCTATCGATGACTGATACTTTAATGACATGCAATACTTTAATGTTAACATTAAAATACAACCAGATATAGGTATCTTAATAAAGGCCATTTGCTTATCGTTTCTGAAAATATTGTAGGGAAGTGAGGACAGTCATCATCACGGCATCTCACCTTGCAAATCTGTATCCCATGAGTCCAAAGAACTGCAGTAGACCTGAGGTCAGCTTCCTCCGACCCTTGGTGAGGAGGTCCAGCTTCCCCTTTGCGTTCGTACGGAAGTATAGGAACGATACCAGCATACCACTGAAAAAGAAACCATTTATAACTTCTTCGCTTATTCTCTGCAATGATGGTCTCGTCCGAAGCGCTATGTTAACTCTACATTCAATACGAGTGTCATACTAACGTGTAGAAGAGTTCAGAGTTATAATGACATAGCTATGTAGTTCAGTTTGCGCTGATAGAAAAGGACAGAGCTATATAACTACTATAGCTCTGTCCATTTCACTTGCCGTAAAATGAACTGCAGTGCTATGTCGTAACAAGCACTCTGATGTTTCCAATTTACACACGTTAAGACAGATAAGTGCATGTAGTTCAAACAGGACGTTAAAGTTCATTACTAAAGTGTGTAGCTTTTCATTCCTTTAAGGCTGAAAATACCACGGGAGAAGGAAGGGTAAGAGGTTGGGTGGTAATGATTATTTAAGTACCCCAGACAGAAGAAAGTGTCAACACTGTAGACGGCACTGATGATGAGCTGGAACCAGAAACTCTTCTCCAGGATTGCACGTAGAGCAGTATTGTCAGCGTACTGGAGAATATCAGATAAATTAGCACCTACTTGGTTAGACACGTATAGAAAATATTCATGAATGAGGAACAAATACTCGTGCTAACACATAAATATTGGACCATACCGGGTGGATTCCCGGTACGTCTTAGCTTCCTAGGCAGGGTCAATACCAACTAAGCTATATCATGTCTTATTTCTTACTTGCGCACATTACACGCCCATATGCTACTAATAATAAATAAACGAATGAGTACCTTGAAGACGACGATACACGTGTGTCCAAATATGACCCAGACCATGGAAAGAGACCTCAAACCGTGGACCACAGGGACAGTATCAGAGCCCACGCTCTGGTCGAAGATCTGGAGGATGTTGGCCTTCATGGAGAAGGAGAGGAGCAGTTCTGACCAGACGCCTGGAAGATGAAAAAAAATACGTACATAAACCTACACCTTCGTTCGTGATTTTGACTTTGAACTTAAAGTTTACTCAAGGATGGGGTACTTACTGAGCTTGAGTTCTTCGTCAGTAGACGACGTTTCGGCGGTTAGATGTTCGTCAGAGTTATTCGTGTTGATCGCTACATTGTTATTCACGTTATACATTGACTTGCCTGTGGGCAGAAAATAAATACGGTCAGTATCAATCCAACATGTATACTAATGTTACAAATGCGAAAGTTTGACTGCTAATGTTATTTATTTTTCCGGTTGTCCGTTATCCTCACACCGAAACACAACAACGCGAAGGTACTCCTTGGTGGTGAGTTTGATGATAAGATGGTCGTAGCGATCCGGGTAGATCCTGCAAGGTTCTACCACCACCACCACTTATATGTTATGATAATAGTTTATATTCGGAGAATACACGTATGGTACTTTGGTATCTGAGGAATCATACGGAGTTGCAGGCTAAAGCTGGTAGTAAATGAGATCAGCACCGAGATTCTACTTAGGTAGTAAAAACCATCGTCTTTAACCTGTTATCGTGTTGTGACCGTTTTGACAGCTCTTATTTACTTGACAGTAATGGCGGCAAGTCAAAGACGATATGATTTAACCGAGTGGAATGGATACCCTGTTAGATCACACTAGTGACCTTGACTGCCCTTGAACTTTGACCTTGAAATTTAACCTTGACCTTAGAGTTTTAACTGGCATTTACCTTTAGCGACAGTTATAGCGTCCATTCCGTTCAGATCTAGCCGGATGTCGCGTCCACTGCCGTCGGCCGCCATGTTGGCTGCGCGGCGTCTGCGCCGAAGCACGTCACGGGCTAGCTTCATATCGTAGGCTGTCGCTGAGACTAGGATCACAGCCATTACGCAGCTGACGCCACTGGAAAAAATTAGAAATTCAGTAAATAAGTAGATACCTAGTTGTGTAGTTAGTTGGCATAGGTAGTGTAAGACCACGCTAGCATCATGGGAGGGGAGCCCAACGGGACATTTGTAGACATTTGAATTAACTAAAATGACAGAAAAATTTGGCCGCAAACTTTGACTGTTTTTAAAGTGATGAAATTTGCGAAAGCCATGTTGTATTTTTCAAAACTTTGAATCTTTCCTATAAAATTACATGTAATTTAAAAAAAACAAATTAGAGGCTCGTCTGAAAAATACAATACTGTATTTTTCATATGAACAATCTTGCTTATTAATAATATATAAATAATATCCGCTTGGGTGCACAGTGTTGTGCTCCTCACCGCTGCCAGTGTGGCGCTAGTGTCGTTCGGCTCGGTCACCACGGTTTATGCTGTACGCAAAGTGCTGGTAGATTTTCCCGTCACTCCAGCCTCAATGATGCCATCCGCCGGGCTTTTACCAGCGCCAATTGTGCGGCCATTTTGAAAGCAAATGGTCTCATGCGCGACGCTGGTAAAAGACCTGATGGGATGACTCTTGTTCCGTGGAATTTGGCCGGCCGTTTGTTTCGGATGCCATTTGCGTGGCACCCTTGCGCCGTCACACCGTCCCGGAACTAAGGCTGGTTTTGCGGCGGAATCAGCGGAGGCTCTCAAAAGGCGCAAGTACAGTCAACTTGATACAAGTTACATTACGCCTTTTGGGGTCGAAACTTTAGGCGTGGGGACCAGACACAACTGGTGACCAAAATGCTGGCCTATTAAGCCTTGCCATTCAACGTGGTAATGTTGCCAGCATTTTGGGAACAATGCCTACTGGTTTCTAGTAAGTTTGTAAGTTCTTTCGTTTGTTTTTGTAAGAAAGCCCTATTTTTACAATTAATATTAATATATACTTTATGTAATCAAATCAATGTCTCCGTATAATATAATAATGTAAAATGCACGTAAAAAACTTATACTTGCGAAAGATTCAACCCAAGATCGATTTTATTAAAAAATACGGGGGCGTTTGAAAGATACATGTATATATCATATAGTTTTGTGCAAAGCAATGAACGTGTTTATTCGGTTTTGGATTCTCATTTTCTCTACAAACATAACCCGCCTTCAGTCGCAGCCAGTAAAAAGGCCACCCGCTTTTTAATTCAATAAGAAGGCACCAATCACTATTTTTAAGGCCATAACCTTATAAGGAAATGTTTTCGTTCACTGGAAGTACCTTGTCATATTAACAGACGGCGCGACTCGAACCTGAAATGTGGCATTTAATACATCAGCTCGTTGCGACAGAGTACTATATTAGTTCGCGAATCTCTTCGAAAGTAGTCGACCGCCTTCAAATTTATATTCCGTTGCACATGTTGGACGTACATTTTTACGGACAAAAATCGTTATTAAGGCCAATCTCGCTCTCTTAGGGTTCCGTACCCTATCAATATGCCTACGCTGCCGACCTAACTTTAAAGAGCTGGGGTGTTATTCTCTTAAAAACGGCGGTCGGACGGACGGACGAGCGAAATCGCAGCGGCGAGTGTAAGTAGTCCCGTCCGAGCAAACAAAACACATTTTAGTGCGTGCATTTTCAATTTCGCTGCATGGCTTATCGAACGTATAAGGTTGCCATATTAAGAATGCACGCGCTAAAATGTGGGGACTACTTAAACTCGTCACACCCCTGTATCTTTCAAACCGTAATAGGTTGTGGGTTGTTTTTTAATACATGGTATTGCAGTGGATTTATTTTTGTTATATTGTAAAAACGGTCAAATTCATCAGTTCAAATCGTGATAATACGTACTGTGCCACGGCACGGAATCGGAGCCCGAGAGTCCCGAGACCGACTCGCGCTTGACCGGTTTTTAACTGGAATTTCCACTTGACTTTTTTGTTTTCGACATTGACTGATATCTTTCCGGGGTAGGTATATGTTAATTAAGAGTCTGTAATAATAACTAAAGGGAGTGTCGACCACCTTCAAATTGAGAGGAAACTGATAACGCCTTGATGCTCTTTAAAAATGACATCGTTCAAAAGATAAAAAAATAATATTTAGTAAGTTGGCCGCACGGGCACTTTTACACGTCAAGAATCTACCAGCGCTTCCCAAGAGGAGACCACTGCTGAGAAGAAACGCCGCAAGAAACTCAGCAGGTAGTCATTTTTTAAACATATTTCATATTAAAATGGTACTTAGTCTAGCATTATATAAAGCTACAAATATTAAAACATGCCAAAAATCCTACCGGAGAGATAGAAAGAGAAAAAGAAAAAAAGAAATAATAGAATCAACTACTTATGTGTATATGAGATGGTGCAAGATGACCACATCAAAGTTTCGATATGTTTTCCTGCATCAACGGTGTCCCCTAGACACGAAAAAGCAGGATAAAGCTTTTGCATTTGAACAAATTATTATTGACTAAGTTTCGGGTGTAGGCCATGCATTTTGGTCTGTTAGATAGTCCTCGACCCTATAATAAGTTTTAGACATTAACGACCTTTTCATGTATTTTTCATGGAAAGGGTAACTTTCAAACTACCCTAGGTAATTTATTATAGAAATGAATGCATTAAAAAACCAATTTCGTTTGTTTCGTCATTAAGCTTTTACACAATCGCATTATGACCCTAGTACACACTATGAATGAACTTTAACATTCAGTAGCTACGTACCTGAGTTACATATAAATCAGACCCGATATGGCAGGCTGGGCACTTAGACCAAGGCCAGAAATGCAAACTGTATTATCTACAGCTTACAACGTATACAGACAAATCGTGATGGCTTTTAAAAAACCTCGTATCTCATGTGTCGTGACGTACGATTTTAAACTTAAACATGTAAAGAATTGAGTTCAAACTCATACATCTCGATATATCAGATAAGAGTTTTTTTTAAAGTAGCAACGAAATTGTACTTTAGGCAGTAAGATGAACGTAATTGGCTGACGAAATAACATGTCCACGATGTGTAATGTAATGAAAATTACGCCTTATTGTGTAATGTTGCGCGAGCAGTGTTAACATCTTGCTAGTTAAGAGTAACCTTGGTCTGTAATTTCTATTTTAAAAAGTTGCGATGTCTATGGTCGAGTTTATGGCGCACTTTTTAGGGTTCCGTAGCCAAATGGCAAAAAACGGAACCCTTATAGATTCGTCATGTCTGTCCGTCCGTATGTCACAGCCACTTTATTCCGTAACTATGAGCTATACTATGGAAACTTTGTAAGTAGATGTATTCGGTGAACCGCATTAAGATTTTCATACAAAAATAGAAAAAAACAATAAATTTTTGGGGTTCCCCATACTTAGAACTGACACTCGATTTTCTTTTTTTTCATCAAACCCATACGTGTGGGGTATCTATGGATAGGTCTTCAAAAATGATATTGAGGTTTCTAATATATTTTTTTTCTAAACTAATTAGTTTGCGCGAGAGACGCTTCCAAAGTGGAAAAATGTGCCCCCCCCCCCCGTAACTTCTAAAATAAGGGAATGATAAATGTAAAAATAATATATGATGTACATTACCATGCAAACTTCCACCGAAAATTGAACGAGATCTAATAATTAGTTTTTTTTAATACGTTATAAATCGTAAACCGCATTTTACCTTTCATTCAATCAACTCCAATATAATAAAGAATAAAGAAAAACATTTATTTAGATGTATAGTGGTACGGAACCCTACGTGCGCGAGTCCGACTCGCACTTGGCCGGTTTTTTCTTTATCCTTTAGACACAATAGAAGTGTTAAGTGGGCGTGTAACGTGTGGCATAGTTTTGCCTACCTTACCTACCTACCTTAGTTTTGCCACGATCGCTTGCGTGAAAGTTGTGCGAATAATATTTGTAATGTATAGGGTTAGGATTTTGGTGGCATTTCGTCGTTCTAGAATCCATGGAGTCGATATTTCCTAATTATTATAATACATAACACATTGATTTTGACCTTCGGTATTATCATATTCAAAAATGAACTAAATACATATTTAGTTCGGTTATTTCATAGCTATTAATATTTGCTTGTTTGTAACGCTTTCACATCAGAGATATCCTCAATACCAAAAATACTGAAGGTCAAAATCAAAGTGTTATGTATTATAATAATTAGGAAATAGCGACTCCATGGATTCTGGAACCACGATTTGCCACCAAAAGTCCTAACTCTAGTAATGTAGTATACCTATAGGTAACAAATCGAGCATACCTTACAGTGATAGAATCGATAGCAACACCAAAAAAAAAACCATGATGGCGTGTTGTTTTTGTGTATTCGGTGACAACAGATTTGATAATAAGCGAAGCTCTTGCCACTTCCATTAACCTACTGCAAGCAGCAGTGTTCGCGTTGTTTATCTCCGGTGTGGGAATCAAACAACTGGGGAAATTACTAGCAAGAACCATTCCATATTTATTAAACGTTACTTTTGTAAAAAGTGCGGCCCACTTTAAGCTGATTGGATTTGTGTTAGCAAAGCAATATATGTTACGAAATGTTGCTCTCGAGTTGAAGTTAATAACAAAAGTATTAAAAAAAATGTATATAGACTTCATTATTCGACATTTTCTTTAGCTACATCGATTCACGTATTGTTTGTAGGGTAAAGTCACCAGTGGTCAGCCAGAGACCAGTAGTCGACCTTATAGGAGTGTGAAGAGTGGGAAATATATCTTTCGTACTCTTCTTACTCATACAAAGTATAGGCAGAGGTCGACTACAGGTCTGTGGCTGACCACTGGTGACTTTACCCTACTCGACCGCCATTACTGTCTAGTTAGTTAAGTAATATTTCCACCAAACGGCCCGCATCGGATCGGATCGGAAAGAATTTTATAGTCTTTAAACGATACTGAATCATATGTGTACTGTTTTTAAGTCTACATTAGCAAGTTGCGCACAACAGCTCGACCGCGGGCGTCTTCCGCGACACGCGTACGTCGCCGTAAGTATACCGCGACGCGCGATTTGCTCCGTCATAAACAGACAATAATAATTTCAATAGAGCCGTATCCTTTCCGATCCGATGCGATGCGAGCCGTTTGGTGGAAATCATCCTTTAATAACAAAACTATATGAATGGGCAGAAGACAAAGTAGAATTAGGCCAAAGCAAAAGCAGTACAAAGTCAAAGTCAAAGTCAAAGTTCTTTATTCTTCAATTTAGGCATAATATAATGCACCTATGAATGTCAAAAAGCATTACCACCGGTTCGAAAAATAAAACCTTTGCCCCGAGAAGAACCGGCGTAAGAAACTCGGCAAGGTATATTTTTTTCAAGAAAAAGGTTTACATCATTACATTATAATTATAAATAGTTTACAATATCACGGTATTTTTGTACAGTAGGTGGTGTAGGTGGTTTTGTACAATATCTAAACAATGCTATACGAGTATATAACAACGATAATTGCGATATGTAACACTCTGAACTCATGTTACAAATCATGTAACCAGATGACGCTAGTTGCCATGGGAACAGTATTAAGGAATTAATTGTAATGCTACACTGTCTTTGGGCGTTACGTGAATACCTTTGTAACTTCGAAAAAGAGGGGCGTTAATTGTTATAAGCAGAGGTCGGAATTCTCGTTGCATTTTCGAGCTGTCATAGGGACTTCTCGTTTATCGACTTCCGATATACATATTTTATCGATACATTATAGAACACAACATATTAAAGAAGACTTAAAGTAGAGGTAAACAACACGTGATGATATAGCTAAAGAGCGATTTGATTTCTTAAAAATGAGAAATAGATATTTGCAGTGAAAACAATCGATAGCAATTCTGGATGCTATTTCTTTAGAAAAAATTTCAAAAGGCATACGAGATGACCAAATTAAATAAAAATAAAAAAATAAAAATTATTTCTTATTCATAATTTCCAAAAACTTGGTATCAAAAGGTTATCTCGAAGAGATCGCTCATTCGCGATAACACTGCCTGTAGTTTACTTCTACTTGTAATCATATTTTAAATATGTATTCTGTATTTGTCGATATACACATGTATATCGGAAGTCGATAGACGAGAAGTCACTATGATAGCTCAAATGTGCTACGAGAATTCCGACCTCTGGTATAAGTTTGAACGATTTCTGTGTGTTTGTCTGTGGTACTGTAGCTCTATTTTTTTATGGCATAGATTAGACAAACGAGCACACAGGCCACGTGATGGTAAGTGGAAACTGTGACCCATAGACATTCGCATTCACAAGCATGCAATCCTAAGACTGTAAATGCGTTCCAACCCTGAGGACTAAGATGGAATGCCTCTATGCTGGTCATTACACCGGCTGTCTTATCCCAAAACCGGAACACAACAATGCAACTGCTGTTTGGCGGTAGGTTAATGGATAAGATGGTGGTAGCGATCCGGACGGACCCCGCACAAGGTTCTACCACCCGCATAAAATTGACTCATGAACCGATTTGAAAGCAGGTTTTCTAGCGTTGGTTCGTAGATAGGTTTTTTTAAAATCGGTTGGCCCGTTCAAAGGATATCAGCTCTTAAAGACGGGGTCACCATTACAAGGGGGGTTTTCAACCGACCTTTAACTATACAGTGTGTGGCTCAAAACCGGGGCGAAAAAAGTAAATAGGGATTCTTTAGAACATTTCAATGAACTATCACAAGAAACTAATATTACAAAGTCTATAATTTTGGAGAAAACAGAGTACAAAGTTAAAAATCGTAGGTAATGTATTTTCCCGTCGCGATATCGTCGCTTGGTCACTTGGTACGCGGTATGTCTGAGTACAGGGTGCCATTGACAACACGCGGTAGATTTAGCGGTGTTTGGACATTGAATTTGCGATTAAGTTTGTTAGAAAAAAACTGAAAGTTAAGTTTTGATTTTAATTAGGTAAGACCATTATAATGTAATTACCGGTGATCTATAGAGCCCCTGTTTTTAATATTATCCCCGGTTTTGGGCCACACACTAGTCAAGAGCACTGAAAACGGGTCATGTTGTATAGAATTTCCATAACAAGTGACCTGTTTTGAGTGCTCTTAAGTGTATTTACGAGTAATTGTAATTCCATTTTGGAATATTTGTAATGTGACGCCCAATAAACCTTTGAATTTGAATTTGAATATAGAACTGTATTATACTAAATGTTTGGATGCATTACTCGAGCTGGCTCTTACCAATGGGCCTTCCAATTGACTGTTCGAAATGATCAAGCCTATCGCAACCATAGCATGATTGCAGAGAACAATAATACCAGATACGTCAGCCTTTGATCAGTTGCCATCTATTCAGACAGGGAATTGCAAGGTAATTGAAATGCCTACCACAAGGCCGATGCACACATGTCAGCGTACGAACTGAGATGATTAAATTTCAGTTGCTTTTGTCATTGAGACCCCGTTATCAATGTTGCAGATCCATTGAAACATAGGGTTGTCGCACAATATTCATTTCATTGTCAATGTGACATATAAAATATTGGTATATTTAGTTAGAAGAATGTTTTTACAGACAAAATAACGGATTTGTTTACTTTCATTACTTGTCTGAATGAATTATTAAGAGTTTTTCTAGGTTAGTTTAGTTTCCATTTTAAATATGAAAACGATCGCTCCACTTCAACAGATTTAATTAGTAAATAGTTCAGGTAATTATAATGTTCCACGGTCTTTTTGTTGATATATTTTGTGATTTCAGCTTCTCCATTATTAAGTAATTTTAAAATAAGTCTCACTGTAATGTAGTCGGGATTTTTTTAAGAACTGTGCTCAACTTCATATGAAGGGTCCACGGAAAGAACATGTCTAGTCACTTTTTTTTGAAAATGAGTTCTGGATTTCGATATGTTGAGGACAAAATGAACTATTACCTACTACTTAGTTTCAGATACAAATATTCATATAACTTGTTTTTTTTCTCTCTTAAAAAAACCTCTACACGAAAATTACGTACAAAATGACATGGTTCCCAACTTTCAAATCGCGATATCTCAAAAAGTTACTAATGTGACTAGACATGTTCTTTCCGTGGACCTTTCATATATTTAATTTTCCCTTCGGGGTGGAGTTTTAACTCGGATATCTTTCCTAAGACACCATTAACAATGCACATAGATTCTTCTAAAGTTAGCTTGGAATTTTGTAATTCATTAATTGCATTTGTTAGGAAACAAAAATTGACAGCAATGAAATCAATGTCGTGCTTTATGTTTGGACTGCTAATGCTAATTACTTTGGTTGAAATGGCAGGCGGTGACTCGCCAACTCAATGGAATGGACCTCCCGAAATAGCCACATATATATAGCAGCAGGGAGGCAACAGTTCCAGAGGGGCTACGGGTGGAGAGGTGTTACTGGACTTTAAACGACCATACCGTGCCCACTAACCCCTTATGCAACACATCCGCCCTTCCAGCATATAGCTCTTGCGACTCCACTCTGACCGGCCAATAAAGGCAAGCCAGAGGTGAGGTTCTGTCCCTCGTCATTGTACACCGCAGCCGGTGAAGGCAAGCGTGAGGTGAGGAACAGGACCTACCCTCGGGAGCACTCAGGCCCGTGGTGTCACCACTCACCAACAGCTCGCCACTAGCTGCCCTGCGGCCTTATTATTATTCAGATATTTATTAAATTATCATTATTATATCAATTAAGTTACATGACTTTAGGGGTACTCACAGAAGAACTTGAAAAGTCTTGTCTTGCATATAACTGTAGCCTCCGTGGTCGGGTGATCGGACTGCTGTGACCGTGTGTTTCAGGAGCGGGGCTCTGGAGGCTTGCACTAGGGCTCCAACGTCGTCCCGGGAGCAGGAGGCCGGTAGGCAGAGGCCGAGGTGCAGAGTGCGCCGCTATGGGTAACAAAAACCAAAATATTGTTGAGTAATCATTCCGAAGAAGCGCAGGAATCTCTTTAGGAAGGTAATTTCTTCAATCATATAATACAATGTCATTTTACTACATACATGCATAAACTCATGCCTTCATTCTTTGTGTGGATAGGCAAAGCTGCAGAATGCCAACAACTCTCAATTTTTGTTGAAGATTATTTAACCACATATTCCACAATCAGGCTAAGATGTTTACCAGTGTATTAGTGACAGGTTGCAAGCCCGTCACCTAGCAGTACTACAAGCCTTTATTCCCTTAATCACTTCTCTGTTTCTGAACGTCTGACGTCTGAAAATCTGACGTTTGTTATTCAATCACGCCAGAACGGCAAAACGGATCTTAATTATAGAAGTATTATGGAAGACACCATAGACTTCTTTTCACCCTAGAAAACTTGACATTCAAAGGAATAGCGACTTTTACACGGACACGGTCTTCATCTTCCCCTTTTTCCCATGACTTTCCCTTAAAAATGTTCAAAAAGAAACTGTCGTTCCGTATCGGGTGTCCTATCTTTTCTCTGGTTTACCATCTTCGCAATCTCTTGGTTTGTTTTCCCGTAATAAAAAAGCTGGTAAGAGAAAAGTCGACTGATGACTGACGACTCACGGTTCTGATGATGTCAGGCTGGTCAGCAGTAGCAGACATACGGACGTTATAAAAGGCAGCATCGAAGGGAGGACCGTAGCCTGTCATGGAGACATCTTCCCTCCAGTCGCTGAATATTTGCGAGCCGCTCTCTGAAAAAAAAACAGATAAATATCTGCACAGATATGATTTTTATGGCACGAAGGGATATAGTTTAAATGATGGTAAGTGTGATCATAGACCCATAGACCATAGACACTTGCATTCTTAAAACTAGAGATACAACGGATAGTTGTTTGGCCGGATACCAGATACCAGATATTCGGCCTGATCACCGGCCGAATATCCGGTATCCCGTCGCCGAATATTCGGCCAGCCAAACGATACCTACATTTTAGTTTGGCGGTGGGCGCGTCGTGCAGGTTTCAACCTGTTACGTATTGTAGGTTCGCGCGGACCGTTTTCTAGGCAAGAAACGAGTTTTATTCGGTCATTGTACGGAACTATTTCGTATGCAGTACATGTGCGCCCACCTATTTTGCTGAATAGATAAGTTTTTTTTGTTAATTTGTTGTTGTTTTCTTGTATACTAACCATTTTTTAAAGTTAAATACCAAGCAGAATCACTATTCGGTATCTGGCAGGATAGTGCGCAACTATCCGGTATTCGGCCGGATACCGGATAGCAACCGGATATCCGTTGCATCTCTACTTAAAACTACCATCAGAAGACTGTGTTGCCAACCCTGAGGACTAACGTGATATGATTTTAAGCTAGCAATTGAATGTTGCCATATCCCCACACCAGCGGGTCTGGTATGGTTGCGATTATCACGTGACAAAATGTGGATAATGCCTCCGTCACTCTGACAATTGGGATAGACGAATAAAATAACTCGCGGTATTTACATTCTAATTCGAAAGAATAGGTCATTTTAAGAGACCATTTTCATTTATTTTGTATTTGACCCAATAGTTTTGTTTTAATATCTTTTTTTATTTAGCAGACATTTTATGGACGACATTATTTTAAATTTGGGTTGGCATTTTCTAATAAATTACAACAATTAAATGATAAAAAGCGATTGTAAAAGGCTGGTAGATTTTGACGTGTAAAAGTGCCCGTGCGGCCTACTTACTGAATAAACATCTTTTATCTTTTATCTTATCTTTTATACTGTAACCGTAAATGAAAGAAAGGATGTCTCATTTAATTCGTAAGTACCGTAAATATTATTTTACAAGTTGTTTACATCGACATATTTTTTTAATTTGTAATTCTAAATATAAAATATCATTGGGTTTACTGCAACATATACGCATCTTGCTTGTGTCAGCATTAACCATATAAAATAGCATGTAAGTTATTATTAAACGTTCTTATGGCCGTGGTGCATTGATCTATCTATTACTACTAATCTCCAGCCATCTCCGGCATTACTTCACCAATGAATAAATGAACTAACCGTGTGTAAAAATTACATGTTCGTGCATGTATCAGAGCGAAGCGCATTGTATGCGCCTGCGCCAAAAAAAGAGTTCAACGCGCACTCCTTTGCGTACTACGACTTATAACAACACTTCTGACATTTGAAGTTCTTCTCATCGCCGCCAGGGGTCGCAATTTTGGTGAAATTAGAACGCTCTCAAAACTATTACCTATTGTCTTTTCTAATAAACTATAGCATTGTCTTGAAATCAGTGGATGGTTTTTTGTTGTACAAATGTATACACAATGTATATGGTATATGACATAACTTAATAACAATTTTAAACATCAGCAACCGGAATGATCACGTATTTCTGGCAGTCACCAGACAATTTCCGTAAAAACCGTTAACTTACGTATATTTTCAAATATAGTCAAGAGCAATGAAAACGCAATCGCAATCGCCTTGAAAGTGGACCAATTGTTTTCATTTTGTATGCAGACTCGCCTCCAGATTGTCAAATGAAAACGATAACGATTGCAAGTGCGTTAGGCAATAAGCTCTGGCCACTTTGTATAGAATTTCCATAGAAGGTGACCAGTCTTCATTGCTCTCGAGTGTATTTTTGGTCTACATGTGTAATTAACTTACTGTTCCGGTGTTTAGACGGGGCGTGGCGGTCGTTGAGCACGTGGCAGAGCTCAGCTGATCCGGTCCAGTAGTTGTTGCCCCAGTAGAACATCGCTGTATATCGTCCGCTGGCGTCTTCCACTGGTGACAAAATATTTAAAAAATAAGTCATAATGAAATCCCAGTAATATTATAAGCGCGAAAGTTTTTGTGTCTGTGTTTCACCTTCGCGCTGCAAGGGCTTTATAGATTTGGATGAAATTGGAATGGAAATAGCTTATACACTGGATTAACACATAGGGTACTTTTTACCCCCTATTTTTTTTTCGAGTGAATAAGGGAAATAAAAAAAATAAAATAAAAAAAAAGTAGATTATAAAAAACGGGCAAAAGAATCTAATAATGTAAGGATACCACTGAAAACTTCTGAATTAAAACATTAAATTAATAATTTTTCGTGACAAGGACATAAGGGGAAATTACAAAAAATCAGATTTAAATGATCAATATCTCCAAAACTAGTAAAAATCAACATAGGGGTTGAATCGATAGCTTTTAGCTGTTATATCAGCCCTAGACGGAGTGACATCGGTTTATGGGACAGCCTGAAAAGCCCAGAAAAATAAACCGTTTGTTAGGCCTTTACCTCAAAAGCATAAATTCCTTGTAGCGGTTCACCGAATCGCTTTTCACCTCAAACGTATATTTAATTTTCGCGTTGTGTCTCGATCGTTTACTGTTTTAGTCGTTATAAGTTTTAGTCGCATTTCACCTCGATCGTGCATTTAACTATCGCGTTGTGCCTCAATCGTCATATTTTTGTCGATATATAAGTTTTTGTCGCATTTCACCTCGATCGTGTGATACATTTTCGCTTTGTATCCTAATCGTCTAATTCAGTATTAGACAATATCGTTAGTCGCAATGTAACTTTTTCATTTTTTTTAGCTAGGTTCAAGCTCCATATTTTCTCACAAATACTGAATTATATAATTATAATAATAATTATTGTATCCTACTTTAATGTCACTGTACTTCAATTTCGCAATGACAGAATATCATCTAATATTTATTAGTCACAAAGATAACAATGACAAAAAAAACTGAATGAATGACTGAATGTTCAATGACTTTGATAACATTTAAGACATTAAACTACAGGTATAAAACGCGTTTTAAAAAAAATATTACAGAATTTTAGTGCGAACATCAATTAACGCGGCACATTAAATAGAGTCTCAAACAAACATCGATCGCGACGAAATGCGTCTAGGGTAAAATACTACAAGAAAAATTAAATGCTACATATTAATTATATTAATGTAAAAAGCCACGCGAAATATTGCTCCAAGTAAAAGATTCTATTGAAATTTTGTTGATTCGAGGTGAAATGCGATTCTGTGAATTGCTACAAGGAATTTATGATTTTGGGGTAAAGGACTAACAAACGAAATAAACCTCGACATATTGCGGAAATTATATGAACTGTCATTTCTTTTGCGCATCTAAACCGCGTAGCTGTCAAAAAAATCCATACGAATTTAGCTCGGGGCGAAAACGTTTTTCACCCCCTAAATCAAGTCCGAGTTTCACGAGTTTTTAATATGTTGTAGTTATTATAAAGACGTACGTCTGTACGTTATTGTTTATTGTTTTGAAAGGTACCCAACTCCGGCTTTGTTGATTTTTATATATAGCGAGTAGTTTAAAATAAGAGACACGTTTTTTTTAGCGGCCCTTACTCAACATGTTGGAAGAAGTTGACCTCCAAAGTACTGAAAAGTGACTAAGCCCTCTAACTTATATGATTGTTTTATTGCTATATTGATTTATACTTATATATACTTGACACTGGCGAAATCACTTCATTGTGGGAACGCCATATCCCCGCGGTAGTAGCTGTTCAAGTCGCCGCGGGGCAAAGAAAAAAAAGTCTATGGATCCATAAATATGATTGATTGTGCGTGTACGCTGCAACGGCTGGACCGATTTGGAATGAAGATATCTTATAAATATCTCGAATTAACACATACAATAATTGCTAAAAAACTAACCACTACGGTACCAATTGTCGAATTGCCTGACACACAATACAAAGCGTATTTACGTAGATCTAAAATGTATGTAGAAATTTCAGCGCCCGGTTTACAAATTCAAAGTAAAGTGTACTAGAGAATTGCGTCGTGGGCCATGACAGTTTCATAACGAATGCATCGAAATGTATTCAAGATAGTGATATTATTCCGTGTTTCTCTAAAGCATTTAATGAATAATTTATTGTACTCCTTAATACATAGACGGGGAGCCAGCATAGTAGAATATTGATTCATTTGAATTTAATATCAGAGTAAAAAAATACTTTTTTTACAGCTTTAATAAAACCTAATTCATGTAACATACAGTCTAGAAAAATCATTTATTTAATAGCTATAAAAATAATCAACGTATTTATAAGCCAACAAAGATTTGCCCCTATATCTTTTTAGCAAAAAATAATTTAACAGTGCATCTCTCTCTGTCTAATCGCTGTCTAATGAGCAGTTTGAAATGCATGTATCATCCGTATTTCTTGCCATTTTTAATTTTAATTTCACCTTTGGTGAACTCTTTACGGTATTTTTATATTTTGTTGAAAATGCGATTTGACAAAGCCATGGATATTCCCTATTTAAACAATAACGATTGAATGCTTATAAAAAGCCCTGAAATAATTGCCAACTTTTTTCAGACTTAATATCTCCTAACAATTGCGTTTTAATTGGTCCATCTGTTTATGGGCTACAATGCCGACAGAGAGCAGATACACAGACACAGATCTATACGCTATTAGGTACTTACATTTTAAACTAAAACATGGTCTAGAAAATACGGCATCAATACAATTACAGAAAAAAGTGTGGTTACTACTATTCTTTTTTTGGTGTTCCACATCGCAACGAAAATAGGATCCATTATAGGATTACTTCATTTTCCGTCTGTCAGGACAGGTTCTACCTGACGATTCCAGAAGACCCGTGTGCCTAGTAAGGCTGCGTGTGTATCGTGTGTCAAATGTGGTTCTTATTAACGTGGGAAGGTGACGGTTGCCTTATCCACAATTTGTCACGCGATATAAAAATAAAAAAAGATAAAAGATGTTTATTCAGTAAGTAGGCCGCACGGGCACTTTTACACGTCAAAATCTACCAGCGCTTCGCAAGAGACCACTGCTGAGAAGAAACGCCGCAAGAAGCTCAACAGTCAGTCGTTTCTTTTTAAATACTACTTATGATATTATACAATTATAAAGCTTAACCTATATAAAACAATGAATTTAACATAAAATAAAAAAATAAAAAATTTCAAGCGTAGCTTGAGCAGGAAAATGTGTCAAAACTAAGAATTTTCATAGGGAAGAAGTAGTAATAAAAAAAAATATATATATATTTAAAAAATATATATACTTTCCTATGACAGTGCAAGACAACCACCACATACAAGGTTTCTATACATTCTCCTACAGAAACCGTGTCCCCTAGACAATATAACGCAGCCATATAAGGCCCTTGCACTGACTTGAATACCAGCATAACGTTGAGTCGACCATTTTCTGACTAACTATCTTACTTACTCCCTTTTAATACTGCTTCTCAGTAACGCATGGAAATATGTTGAAATATATCGCAATTACAACGGCCATTTATGCTGCATATTCACTAACCCACCACCAAGCATCAGTGTTCGCATTGCTGTGTTCCTGTGTGGATCAGACCGGTGAAATTACAAGCATAGAGGCATTCCATCTCAGTCCTCAGGGATGCCAACGCTTTTGAGGTCTTAGGATTGCAGTTTTGAGATTGTAGTCTTGAGATTTCAAATGTCTATGGGTCGAAGATCCCACTTGCCATCAGGTGGCCTGAGTGCTCGCGTGCCTTTTCATTGTCATAAAAAAAAATTCGACTGTAGCAAAAAAAAGAAAACTATAGGGTACTTCCTGTTAACCTAGAGTCATGAAAGGCAATCAAGGTCTCCAAGTATCAGTAATGAAAAGAAAATGAATTCCGTGTTTATTTCGCATAAGGGACCCTTGGTGCGCAAACTGGCACTTTCCCGGTATTATTCAAAATTCAAAATATTCAGTATTCATAATTCAAAATAATTGGCCTCACGAAGGCTCTTTTACACGTCGGTAATAAGGTCAATCTACTAACGCTTCGGACAAGACATTCATTGCGGGAAAAGGGACATTTTTTAAATCAGAAAATACAATAATACTTAAAAGTAAGTTGCAAGGCAAAGTAATTGATTATTATTTTAAGTTCAGAAGAGTATCTGTCTATCTACTTGTTAGACTGATTCAAATGAGGGCTTCTTTAAAGAAAATTTGTTCAACCAAGCTAAGTTTCCTGGAAATTGGTTAGGTCAGGCCGTTCAAGAGTCAGCTTTACGTGACCCGTTTTTATTACTCTTGACTATAAATCGTGGTTTTTATCTATTCAATAGATATAGGTACCTAAAACATTGTCAAAAAAGAAAATGTGCACGACGAGACGCCTAACGCCCTAACGCTAACGTAAGCTACAGTCGAAAACTATGAAATTGAATAGACATAAGCGCTTGACGCAACCGTCCGGTGAGGCTAGACAAGTGGCTTAGCGATAAGGTAAACGATTACCTATCGAATAAATACTGACTAAATGTCTGGTATTGACGTAGGCGCTCGACGCGACCGTCTGACAGCTTACGTAAATCCGATACATTTTTGTTAGCGATAACGTCAGTTGAATCCATCTTGTCTAAGTATACTATTTGCGTTTTCTTTGCCAGCTAACAAGCATTTTGTCTGTAACTGTAAATATTTCAAGATTTTTATAAAAACGAAACGGTTGGGATACGATTTCGCCAAATGATTTTCTAACAAAAGGCAGGATACCGGGTCATAAATGGCCACTAGTTCCCAGCCCACTTCCTATAGTCGAAGGTTAATGCGATTCCGATGACGTCAAGATTCAGGATGTCACTTCGTTGGTCCAGACTTGGCCTCATACTAAACAAGGTGACGATTGTATCAAAATCAAGCAACCCACTCTCGCTTTATGTAAGTTTTCTATTTCATTTTTTATGCATAAAAACCTGCCTTATGAATCACTTCTATTAATGACAATCGAATTTAAATCTGTTTCATAATTTGAAAGATGTAAGCGTACAAACAGAGGGACAGACGGCGTGAAGCGACCTTTATACTATTTAGGTACGAGTAGGTACCATCAGCTCAATGGAGCAGTGACGTTATGATTCAAGTCCAAATAAGTGTCAAACAATAGTGGTTTATGTGACTGTATATTATGAAGGGCATTAAACACGAGCCGAAGGCGAGTTTCATAATAACATCACACAAGTGTTTTAATGCCTAATTATGTACAGTTACTTACACTACTTTATCTACCCACATATCATAAGCCTCCATGCATTCAGGAGCCGCATATTATGACCGGCATCGCGGCGTTGCTTTGTCACGGATATCAGTAGGCGTCGCCGAAATATCTATATCATCTTGATCGCTCATTTTATGGTTTACATACAACAAATCGAACAATTTTATACAAGTAAACAAATTTTAACCGATAATGGCGGTAATGAAAACATTGAAGTTTTCAGGCAGCTGTCATACTTTTTTTTAATTCAGAGACAAACTAGAGTCAGCTCCAACTGTAATATCGTTAGATATCTGACTTACGTGCGACATTTGTCAAATTTGTATGCAAACTGACAATTCATTTCGAACTACACGTCATCTCGACTGATATTAGAATAGAGGTCAAATCAATTTTCTTTGTTTTTCAGAGATGTTCGAAATTTGAATTTAATAATATGATCGAAATCGACGTTATTATTTAGCAATAACAACATTTATACAGATAAGAAATTTTTATGGTGGGCGTAATATGCGGTTTTTGAACGCATCATGGAGTGTTTTTGATATTTGGATCGATATATTGTTTTATAATATTGCTATGACACCGATAGTGGGTCAAAGTATATGTGTTTCTCTATAATGAGTATGTGTAACGATGTCTACTCATACTAAAAACCCAATGCTTACTTTAGGATTAGGTCAATTTGTGTACAACCTGTTATTTATTTCAACTTACGAGCTAGACTATTGTCGGTGGAGTAATTGAAACTTTTCTCTGGTCTCTACCGGCTTCACCCCCACGACACAACTTTGGCCTGCTGTCTTAAATTTTTGGCTGAAGTTAGTAAGCCTTAGTCTTCATCTTCCCTCCAAAATGTTCAATAATATAATAATAATGTCTGTGGGTCAACTTTACGCATCGGGCATACAGCGCTCTGCGCATCCAGTACAACAACGCATTTAGGATGCTGTTCAGGTTGCCGCGGTATTGTAGTGCGTCGGGAATGTTTGCTGAGGCTCATACGGACTGCTTTTTCGCCATCATGAGGAAGCGCGTAGCTTCACTCTCCCACCGCAGCCGCGGCAGCACGAACGGCATCCTAAGCACGCTGGCCCAGCGCTGGGATTCGCCGCTGTTTGAACGGTGCGTACAGCTGCACGCAACTGTCGCGACACTGCCACGAAAGTTGTCATTTAAGTATACTAACACTTGATTTAAGTTATTGCATCTAACCATTATGGATTTATTATCTGAAATATAGTATTTGAATTTGAATTTGAATTTGAATAACAAACTGTCGTGCCTTATCATTTGTCGTGAGGGTGCCATCTTTTCTCTTCCACATTTTAACATTACTCTAAGAGGACATATGCATAGCAGGTATATAATATCAGGTATATCATTAAGAGATCGTATACGTCGCGCAAGGCCAAGCAATATGTTGCAATATGACCCAATAATAGGTTGTATTAGTACGATACAAACGATTTGAATGGACTCATGAATGTCATGATGGATTTGAGAAATTTTCTACAGTGTTGCGTCACACAGGTAAGGGGATTGACAAGCAAAAGTATCCGAAATAACTAACATTATATCAAACACACGCGCCTTCATTCCCAGAGTGGGGTAGACAGAGCTACAGAATGATCAACCACTTTAAAAACTTGTTAACTTTGTTAACACATTTTGCACAGACATGCTATAGTAGATTGATAACCAAGGGTTGAAAGTGACCCATTTCACCCGAGATATTTCTGGCGCTCGAACGAAGTGAGAGCGCCAATAGTTCGAGGGGAAATGGGTAATTTCACCCGAGTTAGACACTCTACTTTTCATTTCGACTGTGAGGAAAAAAGACACGGTATACCTAAATATATTTAATCTCGTTTCCCGCTTTATCTATTGAAAACTTTTTTTTTCTAGATTCATAAAAAAGTTAAAATACACATGCTGCCAACATTAGAAAAGTTAAATCGAGTTGGTCACGGCCAAGGAGCATGACTTCCATCTCATTCTTACCCTAACTAAAGAAGGAGATGGAATATATTCGTGACGTAATAAAGGTCAAATTTCTTGTTTCGAACGGATGTTCGGTGTTCAACCTCCTTGTTGTATAATAAGCTCCTTGGTCGTGACCAACTCGATTAAACTTTTCTAATGTTGGCAGTAGTGTATTTTCTAGATGGCCATGCCGAAACGTGAAAGAAAAAGTGTCATGCTATGCTATCACGGCATTATGGCGGGCAGCAGAATAGAGGAATAATTTTAAATGTTGATTTTCTGTAATTGCGAAAAAAATAGACCAGTCTTAAAATGATTTTCATATGAACCTATAGGCCGTAATAAATACATCGTTTAACGTATAGCCGAGTTTAGATATATGAAAATCTTTTATTTTAATAATATGACGTAGCTCAATTATCTTGACTCCGTGGCCAATCGTAACTATTAAAAAAAAATTACTTTCCACCCTAGAGATGAAAACGCAATTTTCCACCCGGCTATCCACCCATTCAAATTAAACTTTCCGAACAGGAGAGATGAAAAGTTCTTTGCCAGTGTATATTAGTGGCAGGTTGCCAACGCATCGCCAAATAATACTACAAGCCTTTTTTCCCTCATGGCTGAACCCTACTTCATATTTAAAGCTTGGAACATTTTATATGGATAAATGTCAAATTTTAACCTTAAATATGCCGGATTATTCGACGCTTATGCCATTATTGTTTCTTCCTAGTCGCGATTCTGCACAATATGAATTCCACACATATGCAATTCATCACATTCGTTATTCTTCACAGTCATTATTTTTGTACAATCCGGTTTCTTCCTAGTCGCGATTCTGCACAAAATGAATTCCACACATTTGCATTTGATCACATTCGTTATTCTTATCAGTCATTATTTTTATACAATCCGATTTCTTCCTAGTCGCGATTCTGCACAAAATGAATTCCACACATTTGCATTTCATCACATTCGTTATACTTTTACACAATCGCGTTTCTTCCTAACTGTTAGCTCGACATATACTCGCCTTTAACATTATACCCGCGGCTGTCCAAAATAAAAGTCGAGTAAGGGATTTATTTTATATACGTTTGTCTAATGACACCTACCTTGAATTGTGAGCTGCGTCGAATGCAAAAACACCTGTATTTCTATCGCAAATAGAATCAGATTTAAGGAACCTACCAAACCTAGCAAGTTCACTTCATACTTGCAAATAACTAATTCAAAAAACTAGCATGTGGCACATTTAATAGGTTTTTGGTCTTGAAAATGTCAGCAAGTGACATATAACGAATGTGATGAAATGCAAATGTGTGGAATTCATTTTGTGCAGAATCGCGACTAGGAAGAAATCGGATTGTATAAAAATAATAACTGATAAGAATAACGAATGTGATCAAATGCAAATGTGTGGAATTCATTTTGTGCAGAATCGCGACTAGGAAGAAACCGGATTGTACAAAAATAATGACTGTGAAGAATAACGAACGTGATGAAATACATATGTGTGGAATTCATATTGTGCAGAATCGCGACTAGGAAGAAACAATAATGGCATAAGCGTCGAATAATCCAATATGCCTTATCTATTTTGACGACATTATCTAACTAGCAGTTGGGTTTTTAAAGCTTGCTTTTTGTTACACTTGTTTCCGTTAAATCGTTAAAATGGCGTTGACTGGAGCGGCCAGCGCGATTGATCGTCAGCATACGCAAATCAAGTATACATTCGTTTTCGAATATCATCAACGTAAGCGTAGTCGTACACGCGGATCAACGGGGCCCGTTGCCCTAAACACGATGCCTAACGGAAACGTTATCGGTTTTCGATAACTATCAAAATGTATGAAATTATATGCGCTTCACACGACCGGCTGTTTACTTGAAATTTTATGATAACTATAACGTTAGGACTACTGTTTATCAAACTACGTTATTTTAACTCACCAGTTAATACGTTGATGAGAAAACTACCATTGAATTACAAGATTACTTCGATTTAAAGTGAAATGTGATCGTGAGAGCTGGAAATAAAAAAACAGTAATATACAGAATGACTAGCATAGAGGCATTCCATCTTAGTCCTCAGGGTTGGCAACGCATTTGCAGTCTTAGTCTTGTAGTCTTGTGAATGCGAATGTCTGTGGGTCACAGTTTCCGCTTACCATCAGGTGGCCTGTGTGCTCGTTTGCCTTCTCTGTCATAAAAAAAAAAAAGAAACGCTAGAGCTCTCCAACGATATTTCTCGGGTTGTTTCACGTTTGAAATTGATGAGTGGGGACGTGGTTTACATTTCGACTTCTATCAATGAATAATTATACTTGAACTGGCTTGTTATCCATCGAACGCGCCCTGTGGCGTCACTTAAATCAACGTTGCGTGATAGCGTTAATGTACGTTAAAGTGGCTGGGTGCGACATAGAACAGTGAAATCACAAAGTTCAAAATCATTTGTAGCGCAGTTAGCTAAGTTACGGCCCTCAGATGCTCGCGATACCAGGTTTGATTCCGTGTCCAGGTCAATAATCAGGGGACAATGTCACACCAATTGACCTAGTCCCAAACTAAGCTCTAGGCTTGTACTATGGTTACTAGATAACTATACAAATACTTATATAGAGAAATAGATACTTAAATACATAGACAACATGACTCAGAAACAAATATTCGCGCTCAATATCTGCCCTTACCGATTTGAAGGCAGGGCCACATGCTTCGTAAGCAGGGTTAAGTTATCAACTAGACAACTAACATTTAAAATAGTTAGATCATCTATACAACGCATGCTAAACAACGACGGTTTTAAATAAAAAACAATCATCTTTAGGGTAGAAGTACCATTTGTGGCCACTGTACCCTTTTTGGCCACTTAAAGGGTTGAAATGAGTACGAAAATACTGTCAAATTAAAAATAATATTCATAAATGCTTCAAAGTGAAGATTATTATTAAGTTAAAATATAAAAATGTTTTGGTGATTTCATGATGCTTTAGATATTAGTTAAAATTTAGACTGGCCAGAAACAGTCTTAATATGGCCAAAACCGGTACTTCTACCCTAATTCTAATTCTAATTAGCGGCTTTCACTCCTGTTCAGGCGTATTTCGCCAATGTCGAGTGGTTTATAGACGCTCCCACAAACTTATTAGATAAGTCCCATATCACAAGCGAGGACAATTGTTCGGTAAATACTTAAAAGAGAAGTTTCTCTAGTGGACTAACTAAACAGAAGCACATGGGATACCCACCATGACATGGGGCTTCATGCGATCTGTCAAATCAAGTGCTAGACCAATTTATTTCTCAACTACGACACTAGCATCTGTCAGTAATGACTCCACGTCACGTGACAGTGTGACCACAAAACAAATGTTTTGAAACATACAATTGGTATGCTGCGTGTATACTTTAAGTAGACTAAACGTACGTGTACCCTACTTACCTGCATCGATATAGGCGCGAGTCAATACGTACTGTCCATTTGTTCATTGCCTCACTGCCATTTAAAAGGCTGACAAATTGTGTAGGGTTGTCTCTTGGTTTAAAAAATAGAGACAATGGTGCTTAACGCTTACGTAAATTATTTTCTAAACCTGCTTGAATTCAATAGATTACACATGTGCACTTGAAGACATGTCTACTTACAAATAGTATTTATTTGACATTGTATTATTATGTATTATTTAATAGTGCTATTAATAAATTCGATTACATCTGGAACCTGGAATCCTGAGACGCTGGCCAAGTCTTTAACGCGCTGTAGGAGCTTGTTGTACTTGGCCCCACCAACTGCGGGTCTTTGTTCGACATAACCTACCTTCTACGAACTTTTAGGCGATTCGCGGTTCTTGTATAAATTATGTAAATAGACTTAAGCGCTCGACGTGACGCGTCTGGTACTCGTAGCTCGAGTGAAATGCGATAAATCCCATGCATTTGCGTTTACGATATCGTTCGCTTTTTTTAGACCACGGCAAACAAGCGTACGGCCCGCCTGACGCCCAAGGTACGGGCCGCCCCGTATCTTAGGGGACAAGACAAGATGTATTGCTTAATTTTAAAGCTATTGAAAATGTATGGGATTGACGTAAACAAGTTGCCGGAGCGCGTATATCAATTTCATACTTACATTTTTACTGCTATCGAGAAGCGCTGTGTATCTCGTCTATATAGTGCCCGGCCGTTAAGAAGTAAATCCTGACAGCTGTCATCACAGTACAATTTATAACCTATTCTTGGGTTTGAGGTTATAATTTGTACTGAAGTGACAGGTGTCAGGATTGACTTCTTAACGGCCGGGCACTATAGTCCCCTAAGCGGTACAATATGAAACGCCAAATGTTGCGTGTAACGTTAAGCGCGGCTATTCCAACAGAGGGGTAATTATGCGTCACCTAATTTTTTTAAGGGATTCTCGTTGTAAAACTATTTTTGCGTCCTTTTAAAATAGTTTAGGTAGTTTTAAAACGTTATATTCCCACGAATTAAGTGAAGCATTTACCTTACGCGTAAAGGTGCTGATTGAATTGTTACATTTCAGTGTAATGTATCACGGCCCTTATCTAAGAAATAAAATATCTGTCACTCTCGTATTAACATACTGGTAAGACAGTGACAGATGAACACGGCCATATATAAAAGCCCCGCAGGAGATACATTACACCGAAATGTTACAAGTAATTTCCCTTAAATATCCGTGACCCGAGCGCCGGCGGAAATAGCCGAACGTCTGACAGCCCTCGACGCATTTAAATGCGCAGCGTCTGCGCAATTGCACTCGAATTCCGATTATGTGCACACTTTTGTTTCCAAGGTCAAGTGTTACGACTATCGAGTCATCGAGGAGCTGGACTGCTGTAACCTCCTCCATCATACAACGAAATATGCCAATAGAATATAAATCTATTGTGTATGGAATAAAGTCAATTTTCTATAAACGTATATAAAAGGCAAACCTTCTAACCCGGCTACCACACGGGTCAATTCACTAAACGACTTCCACAGGAAGACATGGAGTGGCACCATCCTAACCCGGCAACCACACGGGTCAATTCACTAAACCTCTTCCACAGGAAGACATGGAGTGGCACCATCCTAACCCGGCAACCACACGGGTCAATTCACTAAACGACTTCCACAGGAAGACATGGAGTGGCACCATCCTAACCCGGCAACCACACGGGTCAATTCACTAAACGACTTCCACAGGAAGACATGGAGTGGCACCATCCTAACCCGGCAACCACACGGGTCAATTCACTAAACGACTTCCACAGGAAGACATGGAGTGGCACCATCCTAACCCGGCAACCACACGGGTCAATTCACTAAACCTCTTCCACAGGAAGACATGGAGTGGCACCATTCTAATTCGGCAACCACGCGGGTCAATTCACTAAACCACTTCCACAGGAAGACATGGAGTGGCACCATCCTAACCCGGCAACCACACGGGTCAATTCACTAAACGACTTCCACAGGAAGACATGGAGTGGCACCATCCTAACCCGCCAACCACACGGGTCAATTCACTAAACGACTTCCACAGGAAGACATGGAGTGGCACCATCCTAACCCGGCAACCACACGGGTCAATTCATTAAACCTCTTCCACAGGAAGACATGGAGTGGCAACATTCTAACCCGGCAACCACACGGGTCAATTCACTAAACCTCTTCCACAGGAAGACATGGAGTGGCACCATCCTAACCCGGCAACCACACGGGTCAATTCACTAAACGACTTCCACAGGAAGACATGGAGTGGCACCATCCTAACCCGGCAACCACACGGGTCAATTCACTAAACGACTTCCACAGGAAGACATGGAGTGGCACCATCCTAACCCGGCAACCACACGGGTCAATTCACTAAACGACTTCCACAGGAAGACATGGAGTGGCACCATCCTAACCCGCCAACCACACGGGTCAATTCACTAAACGACTTCCACAGGAAGACATGGAGTGGCACCATCCTAACCCGGCAACCACACGGGTCAATTCACTAAACGACTTCCACAGGAAGACATGGAGTGGCACCATTGTAACCCGGCAACCACACGGGTCAATTCACTAAACGACTTCCACAGGAAGACATGGAGTGGCACCATCCTAACCCGGCTACCACACGGGTCAATTCACTAAACGACTTCCACAGGAAGACATGGAGTGGCGCCATTCTAACTCGGCAACCACACGGGTCAATTCACTAAACGGCTTCCACAGGAAGACATGGAGTGGCACCATCCTAACCCGGCAACCACACGGGTCAATTCACTAAACGACTTCCACAGGAAGACATGGAGTGGCGCCATTCTAACTCGGCAACCACACGGGTCAATTCACTAAACGGCTTCCACAGGAAGACATGGAGTGGCACCATCCTAACCCGGCAACCACACGGGTCAATTCACTAAACGACTTCCACAGGAAGACATGGAGTGGCGCCATTCTAACTCGGCAACCACACGGGTCAATTCACTAAACGGCTTCCACAGGAAGACATGGAGTGGCGCCATTCTAACTCGGCAACCACACGGGTCAATTCACTAAACGGCTTCCACAGGAAGACATGGAGTGGCGCCATTCTAACTCGGCAACCACACGGGTCAATTCACTAAACGGCTTCCACAGGAAGACATGGAGTGGCACCATCCTAACCCGGCAACCACACGGGTCAATTCACTAAACGACTTCCACAGGAAGACATGGAGTGGCGCCATTCTAACTCGGCAACCACACGGGTCAATTCACTAAACGGCTTCCACAGGAAGACATGGAGTGGCGCCATTCTAACTCGGCAACCACACGGGTCAATTCACTAAACGGCTTCCACAGGAAGACATGGAGTGGCACCATCCTAACCCGGCAACCACACGGGTCAATTCACTAAACGACTTCCACAGGAAGACATGGAGTGGCGCCATTCTAACTCGGCAACCACACGGGTCAATTCACTAAACGGCTTCCACAGGAAGACATGGAGTGGCGCCATTCTAACTCGGCAACCACACGGGTCAATTCACTAAACGGCTTCCACAGGAAGACATGGAGTGGCGCCATTCTAACTCGGCAACCACACGGGTCAATTCACTAAACGACTTCCACAGGAAGACATGGAGTGGCAACATTCTAACCCGGCAACCACACGGGTCAATTCACTAAACGACTTCCACAGGAAGACATGGAGTGGCACCATCCTAACCCGGCAACCACACGGGTCAATTCACTAAACGACTTCCACAGGAAGACATGGAGTGGCGCCATTCTAACCCGCAACCACGCGGGTCAATTCACTAAACGACTTCCACAGGAAGACATGGAGTGGCGCCATTCTAACTCGGCAACCACACGGGTCAATTCACTAAACGGCTTCCACAGGAAGACATGGAGTGGCGCCATTCTAACCCGGCAACCATACGGGTCAATTCAATAAACGACTACCACAGGAAGACATGGAGTGGCAAACTTAATTTGATTATTAGTTATAAAAACAAAATAAATTCAAGTTTACTCCAATTGCACTAGATCTTTATTTCCAAGGCTGTTTTATATACTATTATTAGTAAACTGGACTTTAGAGAAAGTAGAATGTGGAAGAGATAAAGCGAGACGTCGCATCATCCTAATTAACAATAAAATTAGACATGAAGGACAATATCGAAATGGAATCGGAACGGTATCCAGTAGTAATAAACAAATTAAATATCACGAGAAGATCTAACATAAATTGAGTTAGTCCCAAACTAAGCTCTAGGCTTGTAGCATCTGTATTGTTGCCCGTTTTTAGAAAAGTACATAGAAAGCATCTCATGCTTGAGAAAAAAAACTAATTAGTAATATGACAATCAGGAATATACGAAAATACCGTAAAAGAGATAAGCGAAAATCAGCCAAGATTCGGATTATATAATCATCAGAGAGATCCGTGTGCATTGTGACGTCGTGTGTCAGCCATTTAAACTCTATGTTAAACTATGTTTCGCTTATGTTGGCTTTTATTGGTTATTTTTATAGCTATTTAAAAAATGATTTTTATCAACTGCTTGTTACATGAAGCTTTTATTGAAGCTGTGATTAAATGAATCCTTATTAAGTTCATACTAAATTACTGAATGCCCTTAAATGATTACTTTTGAATTAAGTCTGACATCATCAATATAATCAAAACAAAATGTTGCATAGACCAATACCTATCTAAAACGCATAAGTATCGTCCCACAAGTTCGCTTTATTTGTAAAACGCATCCAATCTAAGACCTTGACCTAAACTTCGATATAATGATATTGCAAAGTTCAAATCGTAGGTCAATAAACTATCCTTCACATTTGAATGGCGTCAAACCAGAATAAAGGTAAACTTGAGCATTTACTCGAGCATTCGCTAGGATAGGTACAGTCAAGGAATTTAATTCCTGTACCACATTGAACTATGTCAGAGCGATGTAATCAATGAAAACGTAAGAGATGATTTTATTTACAGTGTCACTTTGACTTTTTTGTCCTAAGTGGTATAGGAATTAAATTCCCTGACTGTAGTGACCGAAATTATCTCATTGAGAGCGTCAGTGGTCTAGTGGCTTAGATGGTCGACTCGAGATCGTAAGGTACCGAGTTCAAACCGCGGTTACCATGACATCACGGTCACGGACGTTTATTAGCTACCCATTCAAAGCAAATCTGCTTGAAGATGTCATTGTCATTAGAGAACCTCAACCTTATTGCTGGAGAATGTCAGATTGGCTTTGGAACTAAGGAGGGTCACAAATTTAATTATTTGACTGTACCAATGAGTTTTTTCTGACTTAAATACCCGATGCTCTTCATGTCAGCCGAAAGACGTCCACTGCTGGACATAGGCCTCCCCCAAGGCTTTCCACTCAACCGGTCTTGTGCTTTTCGCATCCACCGCGGTCCCGCGATCCTGACGAGGTCGTCACTCCATCTTGTTGGAGGCCTACCTACAGCTCGTCTCCCGGTCCGCGGACGCCACTCCAGAACCTTCTGACCCCATCGGCCATCAGTCCTGTGAGCAATGTGCCCCGCCCACTGCCACTTCAGTTTAGCTATTCTTCGGGCTATGTCGGTAACCTTAGTTCTACTGCGGATATCATCATTTCTGATTCTATCACGCAGAGAAACCCCGAGCATAGCCCTCTCCATAGCCCTCTGAGTGACTTTGAGCTTCCTTATGAGGCCCATTGTTAGCGCTCACGTCTCAGATCATCACTGGCAACACACACTGGTCAAAGACTTTTGACTTCAAACACTGCGGTAATTTGGACGATGCTCTTACAGTGAAGGAATAACCTGAGGACCTGCACATTTGAACAGCTGTGCGTGTAAGAGGGGTTGCACAAAAGATTCTAAACGGGTCTTTGCGTACCCAAAAGAGGTAAACTGTAAGATTAGATAATTCCGAAATGACTGTTTCGATGGGTAGTTAATTTCGAATACCAATCGGAACGTTAATTTCTGCAAGCATCTCGAAATTTCTTTAAGCGCCATTATATTACTTCGATCAATGTAACTTTGTAACACATAACATATACACTGCATTCAAAAATATCAAATACTCTGTCATACCTCTAATAAAGAAGACTTTTATGGGAAGAATACGGGGAAACTCACAGAAGAACACCGTTGATGTAGGAAAACATATCTAAACTTGTATGTGGTCGTCTTGCACCATATTATACACATAAGTTATTTCTATAACCACATTTTGCACACACAGGCTAAGATGTTTACCAGTGTATATTAGTGACAGTAAGCCCATCGCCTAACAATACTACAAGCCTTTAATCCCTTAGTTTCCTCTTGCGGAATCCACAAGAAAGCATGGAGTGGCACTATTCTCAGCTGGCTACCACACGGCACACACCCACGCAAAACGAAGTCTCAGAAACAAATACTTACTCGCCCTCACACACACCAATGTTTGCTCATTCCCGGAACCGAACCCAGGAGCGATAGCTTCGTAGGCAGGGTCACCCCACTAGGCCAACGCTAGCAAACTCGTATTGTTTTAACCTCTGCCGCAATTCTATCCTCATAAAACAAAAGATACCTCAAATTCAATATCCAAAGCAGATTCAACCCCATTTCAACACTTCAATTAGAACACTGGAACTTGTAAGACTGCAAATTCCTAACGATGAGGCTAACTAACTCAAAATCAGTTCATCTGTTATGAGCTAAGTGGCATCACAAACAGATATACAATTACGTAGCTACCGCAAAATGGTCCTACTTAGCTCTAAAATTGGCTACACTTCTACAAATTGTGTTGCAACTTTAATACACATCGTCCCTTTAATGTTCAAATTTAGTTCTCCTGATCATTATTTTGAATTGAACTTTATTGACCTTAAGTACATTTTGTAATGATTTTATTCACTCTATATTACCGACGTGTAAAAGAACCCTACTCTGGCCAATTTACTGAACAAATATTTTGAATTTTAAATGCCGAACATTTGACAATCAATGCGACCAATGTTACCATATAATGTTAGTGTCGCCCTAACCGTCTAAAATGCACAATTTTAACAGGGATTTCTGGAAAGGAATTGATTATTATTTAGTCGGAATGTGACTGTCCTACTCTAGAAGCAATATTAAACCGTTTCACGGTACCGGTATTTCGGGAGTAAAAAGGAGGAAACAGAATGGGTCCAACGTCCATTACAAAATGTCTTGCACAATATTATAAGCGAGGCGTATACTTGCTCGCAGGCTCGGTGGACAATGTTGACACTGCTGCGGCTCGAGGTACGAGCGGCGCGGGAAACCAATTCAGAAATAATCTAGAGTAGCGACGGGAACTTTTTAAATTGGAATAGACCAAAAAAAATAACTCACGGTTTTTTAAATTCTAATTCGAAAGAATAGGTAATTTGAAGAGACCAATTTCATTAATTTTGTATTTGACCCAATAGTTTTGTTTTAATATCTTTATTTATTCAGCAGACATTTTATGGATGACATGATTAGTTTAAATTTGGGTTGGCATTTTCTAATAAAATACGACAATTAAATGATATCTAATCATAAAAAGTGATTGTACGAGTGTTTTGAAACATATTATTTCAAGCGGTTTCCGCCTAACCCGTAAGATACACCCACGAGGGCTTCAAGCCGAAAACGAACGTTAAATATACTGTTGTCAAAATATCCGAAATAAATAAATATTTTGAGAACTTAATAAAGCAGAACGGCTTTAAAACCCTATTCCTCGAAATGGTTTTCGAATTGGAGTAATTATAAAAATTTGAACAATCCAAATTGTCTGACATGGGAAATACACGGTAGTTTTTAGGAATATTATGACTTTTTAAATGGATAAGAACATTTTAAAAGCTTCCATTAGTAAGCTGATCTAACACATTAGTGTTAGAGAATGTTACCAGAGGTTTGGTGAGGAGTTAGCGAAGACATATAAGCGGTCTTACTCGAGGGGTGAAGCGGGTAAGCTGAGAATGCACGCTGTTAAATGTTGATTTTACTTTCTGATAGGACAACTTTAATTGGCCGTTTAATAATTTAACGCTCAGTAATGCGATCCTTGGGAATTTGGGTAGAAAGTAAACGTTAAAACTTATGAAATAACTTAAGTTATGTACGCATATTATAAATAACCTATTTATCACAATTACACATAATTGTTACTCGATGATACTCTTTTCATCGGTCCAATAGTTTAGAACTGGAGCTTAAAACCCAAATGTCAAAGCATTGCGCACAAAATTAAAAACTCACTTTTCGCCGTTGAATCACAAATCGCTACCGCTCGCTCCGCGCGTCGTCACGCCACAAGTGGGCCAATTGCGCAACACACTTTCTCCGCAAGCATAATCGCGGGAAAGTATTGTCTTGGGCCAGGACTTACGGGTGCTGTACATGTCTTAAAAGAAGGGAAAAGGGGTGCAGGGCCAGGATAAATACTGAGTAAAAATAAAAAAAAGACGTTTTTTCCGGATAAATAGTAAGATAACGCAGGTGAGCAGCTGACAGCTTCCTCAGCCAACGTATCAAGGCATCTAGGCTTGCATGTAGCAATCCATTGACGGGTGGGTTTAACATGTTTGAGCCGAGAGCTATTGCAGCGACGCAATGTATCACGAAAAGTATGCATACAAAAAAAACGGTTTTAAGTTTACAGCGTAGTAACACCCGCACATAATCCAGAATATATTATACATAAAAACCTTCCTCTTGCATTAAAAAACGTTGCGTAGTTTGAGAGATCGAAGCGTACATACAGAAGGACAGAAATCGGGAAGCGACTATGTTTTAATAATAATAATAATAATAATAAGGCCGCAAGGCAGCTAGTGGCGAGCTGTGGTGAGTGGCGACACCACGGACCTGAGTGCTCCCGAGGGTAGGTCCTGTTCCTCACCTCACGCTTGCCTTTACCGGCCGGCTGCGGTGTGCAATGACGAGGAACAGACCCTCACCTCTGGCTTGCCTTTATTGGCCGGTCAGAGTGGAGTCGCAAGAGCTATATGCTCGAAGGGTGGACGTGTTGCATAAGTGGTGAGTTGGCACCTTACGGTCGTTTAAAGTCCAGAAGCACCTCTCCACCCTTAGCCCCTCTGGAACTGTTGCCTCCCTGCTGCTATATATATGTGGCTATTTCGGGAGGTCCATTCCATTGAGTTGGCGAGTCACCGCCTGCCATTAAAACCAAAGTAATTAGCATTGGCCAGGCAGGCGCCGTAGTTTCATCAATAGCCTAGTTCACCAATCCATATCAGTTCATTCATAGAACCTATTATTAGTATTCCCATCCTTCTTAAATAGTCTTTACACTGACCGGTGGTTGTCCGTGGGAGCATACTTCTTTAGTTTGAACTCAGGGACAATCGCCGGTTGGTGTCCCATAACTTTACTAAATTAAACTTGTCTAAAGGGCCTCTGCGTGTTGGCTTCGGCTCCATGTATGCCTTCCAAAGGTCCGGGACTCCCATAGTCCCGTGATTGGTAAAGACATACAAATAATAATAATTCCAAAGGTCCGGGACTCCCATAGTCCCGTGATTGGTAAAGACATACAAATAATAATAATAATTTGTTTATTTACACAATTCACATAGTTACAAATAAAGCAGTATCCGGTGGATTTCAAACTAGGCTGAGCCTGTACCTTGAAACCCTGTGCCTGTGCCTTTTATATTATATAGAGATGAATTTACGGTATATTATTGGGTTATGGTAGCATTTGCCTACCCCACTCTGGGTAAGAAGGGGGCGTTTATGTATGTATGTAGCATTTTAGTTTTATCCAAATAAATATCATTATTTCATAAAGCACATGTCAAACATGATTTTATAACGTATTTTTATTAGTATCTCATCTTTATTATGTACTTATTTATCGAGTGCAACTTCCGCACGTGTAAGAAGCCAGAACTCAAGACAAGACAAGTTTCCGAGCAAAACTTGCTTATGTGTTTCGTATTTTTAAAAACCACGTGTTCTGTATAACCTATGCTCGCACGATTGAAATGCCTTAGGTCTTGTCACCGCGTATCACAATTAAGTATAACGGATGGTAGGTACCTACTCTACCACTGGATCGCTCGCTACCACCATCTTATCCATTAACCTACCGCCAAACAGCAGTGATCGCATTAAAAAAAAAAGATAAAAGATGTTTATTCAGTAAGTAGGCCGCACGGGCACTTTTACACGTCAAAAATCTACCAGCGCTTCGCAAGAGACCACCGCTGAGAAGAAACGCCGCAAGAAACTCAACAACATTGTTGTTCATCTTAGTCCTCAGGGTTTGCAATGCGTTTCCAGTCTTAGGATTGCAGTCTTGTGAATGCAAATGTGTATGGGTCACAGTTTCCACTTACCATCAGGTGGCCTGTGTGCTCGTACGCCTTCTCTATGCCATAAAAAAGTGTTTTTTTTAGATAAAATATTTCTTCTATGTTTATTTATTTCAGTTTCATCAATTTATTATCTTTGGAAGGTTGTTTTTTTAAATATAGAGTAAACGCTATTGTCCGTTCAATATTGCATCACCAGCAACATTTCTCTGATTTGCCTCAACTGGCCGACTTTGGCCGACTGGTAGAGAATGCCATAAGGCATTAAGTTCAACAGTAAATTCTCTAACTTATGACCTTTAGAGAATTTACTGTTGAACTTACTGTCACTACCGTAGCTGAGAATGTGATGCAGAAATAACATAAATGTACAGCCGGCTTTTAGTGGGGGCTCCCACCATCCCCCACTTAAGCCAATGCACCTGTTAGAAAATTCACGGTTGTACAGGAAATAACTGACAGGACTTAAATTTTCATCTTTAGGTAAACTTCACTTTTCACGTAGTTTTCTCCTTTACGCTTCGATAAAGTATTTTACCTACTCGCGTATAAACCGCTAATATTGATATCTGTAATGGTATCGCAATACCACCTATAGCGTAACCGAAACGTGAAAGCAATTCTATAATGAGCGTTGCCATGGTAATAGCAGTTACGTTACAAAATTATTAATATTGACACTATTTATTACTTTAAATGTAATTTTATAAGTAAAAAGTAAAAAGTAATGTATTAGCAGAAAAATCGAGGAAAGCATACTAGATTATTTATTACTACTACTTGTGCCTGTAATTAGAGCGCAAGCTTGCGAGCACTCGTACCTTTACAAGCTTGATTATATACCAGTGTCATAAATAACTATTATCGTCATGCATATTATAAATCGTTTAATGCGTTCAGAACCCGTTGGTAATGACCAACATTACAACAATCAATGTTACCATGATCATTTTTTTATCTATGGTGGTGTGGTCGTTGCCGTGGGTGATGGCTGTGACGTAATGTCCGTATTATATTCCAAATTTGAATCACCGCTTAAGGCTCTCACAGATTACGCAGATTCGGTAAGATTTTATATGCGTGTAACAGGGAAGGGGAGTTAGTTGGAGCGAGACGGTTTAACTCCCCATACCTGAGACTACGCAAGTACGGTACAGACTTCAATTTTAGACCATCAGTGTTTTCAGACAAACATCCGGTATTTCGGTATCAAGGCTTGATACACGTTTTAAGATCTAGACTAGTTGTTTGTCTGGTGATAACCATGCCTTTCGAATCGCTCCAGTAACAACGAATTAACCGCGTTTCTGTTAAATTTACGACCTCCAATAGGCCGGCGGTAACCGGTACGAATCTGTAGCGTTAAAGCAGTTTTTCGTAATCGGTTATGTAAGCTTTTCGCGAATATTTCGCTGACCCAAGCGACATAATTACGCCTCTACCCAGTTGTAACTTTTGAATAGCATCGATATTTGAAGAAATCAAACGAGCACACAAGCCACCCCGGCCACCAGGTATGTCTACCAGGATAAATAATTTTGTATATTATAATCGCGGGAATATGTCGTTTCCACTATGAAGTGATTTCGCCAGTGTCAAGTATATATAAGTATAAATCAATATAGCAATAAAACACAATCCAATCTTCTCTAGGAAGATTGGTGGCAACGTCGTACGGTGATATGTAGGGCAGAGGCCAAGATAGTTTTAACCTCTGTACCACTGCGTGTCCACTTGAAACGAGAAGTAAGATGCCAGGATACACGATATAAGTCCAAGTCTTCTATCACTGTGCAACACAAAGGCATTAAAAGTACAAATCACTAACAAAAAAGAACATTGAACACCGAAATACACAAAAATAAAAACTAAAACAAATTACACATCCGCCATCTTTTGACGTTGCAAATGGGCCTCAACTGTGCCTCTATTCTATGCGGTAAAAAATATCTTTGACGTGTCGTGTCATCCGCCATTACTGTCAAGTAAATAAAAGCTATCAAAACGTTGACAATACGATAGTTGATATGGGTTTTACAGACTGAAGGCCCTGTAATCGTATTGTTAACGTTTTGATAGCTCTTATTTACTTGACGATAAAGGCGGAGGAGTTAAAAACAATCAAATACATGTCAAATATTTACTGTGAAGAAAATCAGCGCTCTCTGTTTGAAAGTTCGTCTCGAACAGGCTACGACGGATTTAACTAAAAATATTAGGAACTTGTAAGTTCTATTTTGATATTAGAGGGTTACTGCTCGTTGCGTGGGCGGATCGTCAGTAAATAATATAAATAATCTCGAAGCAGAAAGATTATACAAGAAATTTATCTTACAGTTTCAAGAAAATACTTGAGTTTATTAGAAGACGCTAATTAATGAGGGCATCACAGGTACGCAACACAATTCTAGGAAAGGTCTAGGATTTAATAGTACATTGTTGCCTAGGCGCGGAAAGTAAGGGTTTTCCTGACGAGGTGGTTAAAATACGAGTCAGGAAATCCCTCATCTCAATCTCAAACATGTGAGGAAATAATACAAATACATTTTAAAAAAGCAAGTAATTTAATTATGCAGAATGAACGAATGTTACCAACTGTCAATTGTTTTTAAATACTAACCATAGAAATTGGAATGCAAATTCAAAAAGAAACACACACTGTGCTAAAAAAGCGAGCAGTTACCTTGGCTGTTTGGAATTTTTGTCTTGGTCCTTTTGATTTTGTATGCAAATTGACAGCATTTTTAAGAAAAATATAGACATGGACGGAAAGTGTTTTCATATGGTTTTTTTACTCCTAGGAGTAAAATGAGGCTCTTTCCGTCCTTGTCTTTCAATCGGAAAACCGTTTTTTCCGAGCATGGCTGATCTTTTGTAGCAGCACTTGGTTTACAGCTCACTGCTAAGGCCGTCTGCTTCAAAGAATTTCCAGATGCTTTGGGCAGTGAGGAGTGGTCTCTTGTGGGCCCAGCTCTCTTACATGCGCCTGCACCGAACCGTTTAAGACCTTCGTTGGTTATTAAAAGATATTTTATAGGATTGCTCTGGCCATGTGCTGAAAATTGGCGTTTCGATAAAGGTTGTCAGGTCCATAGATTCTAGAAAATCGGGATGTCACGCAGAAATCGCGTTGTATGCCAACACTAGTAATCTTGATCCAATATAGCTTGTATCCGGGAACTGGTTGAAATATTAGTATGCCCACGCTGTCCATCCGTCCGTCTTTTTAATGAGGGAATTATAAAACATACCTCCAAACCCAGAAGTAAAACAATAAATACTATTCGTGCGGAACTCCCGGTGCGCGTTACCGACTCGCACTTAACCATTTTACATGCATTGAAAAAGGAACAAGTTGATTGTTTCTAAAATGTCATTAAGAACTGCAGGTTAAGAACCGATCTCACCAAACGATGTTAACATAAGTTGTCACGATCAGAGTGGTAACCGCTGTCAAAATGTATGAAATAACAGATTAACATTGATTAACATTTAACATCGTTTGGTGAAATTGGTACTAAACAAGTCAAATTTACACGAAAATCAAACTAATACTCGTATTATTACGATAAAGTCAATCGGATTAATTCGTTGTTTTTGCGGGCTTTGAATGCGCCATTATTTAGGACAAAAACTGTGCTGGTTTCCCATAAGTATATAAGCATGATTTAAAATAAACCTTTTGTCAAATATCCCGACTATAAGATGCCACGTGCTCACAGATACACACGTTTAACCTTCCCTCTCCCTTTTGCTTTAAAAAAAACCTAGTAACAGGAAAATGAAACAATACCACAGTCAAGAAAGTTTAACGAGTGAAAGTGGTTTTTATTATAAAAGTAAACTGTGCAGATGGCACTGACAAGCATGTTTTACTGTTAGTTAACCCTGTTAGTGACACTGCGACGTATTACGCACTTATTACTTTCTCTGACGTACGTATTTTTACGTCAAAATGAGGACTAAAATATTTTTTTCACTATAAATAAAAAGCTGAATCAGAAACAGATGGATTTACGTTTTACTATAGGATCTAGACTGTATCATGAGAACTAGAAAGCGATAAATATGTAAATATCCGGTAAAACAAACGGTTCCGTACATACGGAAACGTATAAATAAAAGAGGTTTACACATTATTAAAAAGTAAAATGGTTTTATAACGTAGTCTGTCAAAAAAGTAGTGGATATCTCTAACACTGGTACATTTTGACTCCCATCAATCAGAGGTTTGTACTTATCTACAGTACTCCAACGAAAATGTGAAGCACTTTAGTGCGTTGTCATAGTAAACTTTAAACAGAACACCAAATGACACATATGACGATGACAATGACATTCACAATGACAAGGTTCTAAGTATGCTCAACATTTTTATTGGGTACATAAATTAAAGGTTGTCGAACAATTCAGGTGAAACTTGTAACCTCTTCTACTCGGTCGAGTTACAACGTCGTAATTCGCCGTTTCCTTTTCTTATGCATGTTTTGTTGATAATCACTTTATAATAAGCGTTTAAAATTACAGTCAAGGCCGTAAAGTCTCTCTAATTACTTTAAATTAAAGTTAATATTGGAAATGACCGTAAATGTCAGTTATTACCTTTCGCAACAGTTGAGAAACCGGTTCAAAGGTTTTGGGCGAAGGAAACAAAAAGTAGGTCGAATTCTTATTGTATTGAGAGCCGTTGACACGTTGATGTGTTTGAATTGCATATGAATCGTAGTCCAGGGCAGTGAACGTGTTCAGTTTAAATCATAAACTTCATGTTTTTGTGAAGGATGTTGGCACTGAGACGTGAATTAAGTCTAACCTCGACATATACAGGGTGGAATCGAAAATGAAATCTTGGATCCTAGTTAAAAAGGTATATAGGGTGTTGGAAATGAAATTAATGATTTTTCGTGACATGGACATAAGGGCAAATTACAAAGATTCACATTAAATGTAGTATATGATTCCGACACTAGTAAAAGTCGCTGAACATATATAGGGGCGATAAAATCAATAGCTTTTTAATAATAGATGCTCTATTAGCCCCAGGCAGGTTCTCGTTGGTTTGTCGGACACCTCTGTATGTACTAGCTTTGTGATGCAGAAATTACGCCACAGAGTCAGCCCCCATATTTACAGGGGGGTAGACAAGCTGTGATCGAATACGAACGCTAGCGTTTGATGATCACTGTCGCTTTGCGATGTCTTAGAATAATGTGTGGAACTTACGTAAGTCACGTGATATATCACTCGTTACAACTGCCACGCTGTAATGTGACCACTATCACTCGCGCTAATCGAATAGTGATAGTTTTGACGTTTTGTCCGTCGTTACGCGGTACTATTTTGCAGGTTGAATTCAACATGAGCACTATCACGATATGAACGTCGGTATCTAAGGGCAACTTTGACAACGCAAAGTGATAGGTGATCACCAAACGCTAGCGTTTGTATTCGATGGCAACTTGTCTAGCCCCACAGATTACATGGCTAAGCCTACTGGTGTAATAAATGTTTTGAATACTATGAAACATACTGAAAAAACAGTATGTAAACCGAAGTAAACGAGAACTTTCACTGCTTTGCACCTTAACTTATCATCATCATGTCAGCCGAAAGACGTCCACTGCTGGACATAGGCCTCCCCCAAGTCTTTCCCCTCAGACCGGTCTTGTGCTTTTCGCATCGACGAGGTCGTCACTCCATCTTGTTGGAGGCCTACCTACAGCTCGTCTTCCGGTCCGCGGACGCCACTCCAGAACCTTCTGACCCCATCGGCCATCAGTCCTGCGAGCAATGTGCCGTATTCGATTTGTCTCTTATGTGTGTCACTAAAGATATAACAGTAATCAAAATTCAAAATGGCGGCAACCAGACGCCATATTGAAAAAAGACAAAAAAAATGATGGACTATCGCAATGTTCAGTCACCCAATAATAGTGTTGAGCATACTTAGAACCTTGTCATGGTTATGTGTGTCATTTGATGTTCTGTATAAAGTTTACTACGACAACGCACTAAAATGCTTAATATTATTGTTGGGGGTTTAAAGCTGCTTGTCAAATGTGTTAGCCGACTGCTGAAGGGAATATAGGTATAATATATGTGTATAATATTATCAAGGGACGATCTCTCCAAGAAATTATCCAAGACTCAGGAATAAATTGTCACGCGAGTTAATAAAGTACGATATGATATTTTTTTATTTTAGAAAGAAAGAAGGAAAGAAAATAGTTTCATTATTTGAATTTAATTATGGTAGAACATTAAGCTCAAGGTAACTCAGCAAATAAGCACGTAGGTATTATTTATTGAATGTAACAATTTGCGAAAACTAAACCAGCATGGTGTCGGCGGTATTATTGTCTCAGATTAAACAAGAAATGTCACCGTACAACGTTGCCACCAATCTTCCTAGAGAAGATTGGATTGTGTTTTATTGCTATATTGATTTATACTTATATATACTTGACACTGGCGAAATCACTTCATTGTGGAAACGCCATATCCCCGCGGTAGTAGCTGCTCAAGTCGCCGTGGGGCAAAGAAAACAAAAAGAGGTCGTCAGAAATAGAATTAAATATTAATAGTATAGTAGGTAAAGGTAGGTAAAAAAAAAACTTATTTACATTCAAGTCCCATATACTCATTTACCGAATAGACTGGGATATCCAAACAAAAGATTTCTAAGCCGGCGCCTAAATATTTCGTGAGATGGTTCTTCGCGTTTGAGTTCGGCGGGAAGACGCTCGTAGTAGGTGGGACAGATGACGGTATAAATAGTTATATAGAGAAATATATACTTAAATACATAGAAAACATCAAGAACAGAAACATATATATAATACTCGTGGTCATCAGTCTACACATCGGTAACACGGGGCATTTAGGTAGCACTTGACAGTTTCTAACGGACTCGTGATGTGACATTCTTCCTGTACGAGTCGAGAAAAGGAAACCAATTGGAAAAAAAGGTTTTTCTATCATTTAATATATGACATCCGTGATAAACAATTAATATTAGTTCTACATTTTTACAAGTCAGCCTGTCTTCTACTTGATAAAATACACTTTGTGTAAGAAAATCCCGACTACACTGACATAATGGGTAAAAAAAGCATTCTATTGTAAAGTTGCAGCGTATTTTTATTGATGTTTTCTTTGATTTCCTCCATTATTTCCAAAAAACATATGTTTCGCAACACGTCTCGTAATAATTATTACGAGTAAATGAATGACAATATCATTGACATTGACATTGATGTTTTTAAACAAGTGATCAAACCTACTTAGTCATATGTTAAGACGATGAAGGTATTTTTTTTTCTGTAAATGGCACTTTTAAAACTTGTCTCATCACTAGTCTATCAAGTGCTAGCTAAATGCCACGAGTTACCGATGTGTAGTCATCACACAAATATCTGCCCACCACTAGCTCCGTAGGCAGGGTCACCAACCAGACTATCGCGTCGTGGTATGTATGGTTCTTTTAAATAAAAAATAAACACATTACGGTGACGACATTATCCAAAGAGCACCCGTTTTTTTAAAGCTTACGTTTTGTTATTTTCAGTATAAAATTATCGCAATCACAAAGTAAGGATATACGTCGGTATTACGTAAAACACGCTTTACGTAAACTATCTTAAAATGAGCACATTGTATAATGATATGCTGAGGTCATTGAGAAAGTCGCCGTTCGAATGAGAATAGGGAATATTCTTGACTTTTTTAACAGTTGCATTGCACCAGTTTACCAGCGTATTAGTGACAGGTTGCAAGCCCATCGCCTAACAAGCCTTTAATCCCTTAGTCACATCTTACGACATCCACGGGAAGACAAGGAGCGGCACTATTCTGACCCACAACCACACGGGTTCTTTACTAGTTTTGGTACGTAACCTTAAAAAGGACTATAGTGATTGAATATTTGTGGTAGTTGTGCTGTTGTGTTGTTGTGTCCGAAAATGCTGATTGTTTTATGAACATTTATTTTTATGGCATAGAGAAGGCAAACGAACAGAGGTCAACTGATGGTAAGTGGAAACTGTGGCCCATTGACATTCGCATTCACAAAACTGCAACCCTAAGACTGCGAATGCGTTGCCAATCCTGAGGACTAAGATGGAATGCCAAAACAGAACAATGCGAACACTGCTGTTTGGCGGTAGGTTCATGGATAAGATGGTGGTAGCGATCCGGACGGACCCTGCACAAGGTCCTACCACCCGCAAATGCATGATGCCCGCATGATGTTAGGTCAGAGCATATAAAACGTTATCAAAAAAATATGCTATGTAGATAACACATCAAACACAGGAGGAAAGAAGTCTCTACCTATCTATCTGTCTGTACTATTTGAGAAACAGGCTTGATTCAATGTATGTATGTATGTACATAAAACCACGAGTAACTCGGACTCTTCCTTGGAATAATAAAGCCTCTTTACAAACTTTATTGAAACGACGGAGGTGCAAAGTTAGTAACCGGATTGTATAAAACAGTTTTATAAAAGAAGAAAGAAGAAAAATAGGGAAGCTATAAATTTTTATAAAGTAATAACTTAACAGTTTCTTGAATACTGAAGTGCTATAAGTTCTTGTAATGTAATTGTAATAAAATTCCTTTTCTCAAACATGCTATGTAATGTCGGCGTTATGTTAGTTATTTTAGGCTTCAAAGTGCCACGTTTCCGACGGAACAACTCGAGAGAACTGTAAAGGAATTTCATACGAAATTGAAGGCCTAGGCCGGGAAGTAATTTTTTTTAATTTTAATTTGGCCATGGTGGCTTTGTTTATGAAAAGGCTAAATAGCTGTTTTTTTTTTAATTTACTAAGCCGTGCATCCAACAAAGCGTTTGCATGTTTATTTGAAGTACCAGGAGCGCAGAGGTAATTAGGAGGTTAGCACGATGCCGCGAGCCCCGCGCGCGCCACCAGCGGGCCGGCGGGCGGGCGTACTGAGCACTGTAGGTTACTTTTAATGTTTATGCACTCCTAGTACCTATTTGACATTGTAATTTTTGTTTTAATTATTTTAATGAATTATGTTTGAGAAAAGCACTATACATACTTCGGCGGGAAATATGGGGTTGCCCGCCTCAGACCTATATCCGGCCTTGCTTCGCTCGGCCGTCTATATAACTTTTGCAACCCCTTTTGTCCCGGCCTCTGTAGTAATGTACTATTGTTCAAAAAACACAAATACATTATGCAAATGGCTACCGTGACTCATCTGCATGCTGATGCTTGAACTCTCTTTCGCCGTGTGCTAATCCGTGTTATTTATTGACTTAATCAGTGCCCAAATTATAAAATCAAATACAAAAATGACCTGTTATTGAGTACTTTGTATTCAACGGTGTTAGCTTCAGTGCCTTTTGCTTTGAATTCAGTATAAAAATGACACTATAAGGGGTCGTTTGCAATGAAATAACAACAATGGTTCCCACGACGTGTACGTTTAATTCGCTGTTATTGGGCTTTCGTGTTAAGGTTATGTTTCATTACTTGGTCCATTGGTGCTTGCTAACAATAAGTTCAATTCGTCGACAAATTAATAACGGACGCGCTTAAGACGAACTTGTTCGAAGCACCTCGGGAACTGTTCGATCCCATGGCCATCTGTCTTCTGCGAGGGATATGTGCGCTGAGGAGCTGGCACTAACTTTAGCAATCTTTAGGGCTTACCGGAGACACCTCCAGTTAAGGTTGTCTCAAACAGATACACTCAGGAGCAAAAATACCGAGTCAGAGTGCGTTTTTCATACAAACAAGACCATTTCGAAGCCTTGGTTCCTCGCCAGGGGTTTTTTCGAGTGAGGTTTAATGGTGGATACTCCGAGGTTCGAGGAGGTCAAAAGCTCGTAAGATACCTAACTGATCGCATAATCAGTTAACACTACAGCGGTAGAGTTTGGGTCGGCACTTGGATTTCCTTACATTTTATTGCCATTTTAGGTGTTTTTCCGAACTTGCACAATTCCGGCGTTAACCAAAGATTCATTTAGTTGGGTATCCTAGGCACTGTCGAAGTCCTGTATCGATGTTCAGGGTATTCATCATCAGATTTCACTAAAAGCATTCCCTGGCGAGGAACAAATGCTTCGAAATAGCCTCTTTAGTATGAAAAACGCACTCGTTCTTTTTGCTTCTGAGCGTAGATTCAAGGGCAAAGCGACTGAATTGACCAGGAGCATCATCCTACTGTCACTACATGACATGACGCCGTGTGCGTAGCAACTCTTGTGCCGCATGCTATACCTAAAATCTTCCTTATGTACAGGTGAATCCGCAATTCCGAATTCCAATTCTAAATGCAATAAATGCGGAAAGTTCCGTGCCTCAACGCAACACCTTGAATCTATTTGAAGTTTGGTACAGAAATAGTTTATAAACGGATATCGGAAAAATATATAACGGGAAATCGACGACGTTGTGAAGGAAATAACGATAAATTGTTGCGGGCACTCTGTCAAGTGAAAAATGAGGCACTTAGGGTTTAAAATATATTTCATAGATGTTTGCACTAAAGAACTAACATTATAATGTGACGACCTGGTCAAGGTGGCGGGAAGGTGCTGGATGAGAAGAGCACTGGACCGAGATGAGTGGCGAGCAATGCAGGATGCCTACACTCAGCATTGGGTGGCTATAGGCTGAACAAGAAGAAGAGAAGAAGAAGTATATAAGTATATAACATGTATTCTATAAGAGAAGATTTTGTACCTATGTTTATATGTGGAATTATCTCTGGATCCACGACACATATTAAATTGATTCCCCTTTTTACACCCTTAAGGGTCTTTTTCTGGAATAAAAAATATCTTAGGACCTTCCCCGGGACTCAAACTATCTCTGTACCATATTTCATCTAAATCGGTCCAGCGGTTTAGACGTAACAGACGGTCACACAGACAGACTTCCTCATCTATACTATATACTATACCTACTAATAGTATAAAGAGGTAAAGTTTGTGACCGAAGGGGTAATCTCTGGATCTACTGAACCGATTATGAAAATTCTTTTACCAATAGGAAACCACGTTATTTGTGAGTGTCATAGTTGTAAATAAAACCTAGGAGAAGTAGGGGCGGGCTGCTAGGTATACTTAAAACAGTTATAACCAATAATTTAGATGCGAAATGCTTTCGACTATTTTGCATTTTAGGTCAGGTCGAACATTTAGCTTATCCGGGTTAGACATAATTACATATTTATATATTTAAATGTTAATATGATGGGAAGGGGGCGGGGTAGCGTGAAGGGGGGAACGTTCGAGAGATGTCACTTTTTATGACCTTTATATTTATGTATTACAATACCAATCGTGATTCAGACTCAGTGGTGGCTGTGGTTCTAGAATATGGAATATGCATGGAGTTTTTAAATCGGCCAAGAAATATTATTATTTAATGTGCTTCAACCTCATCAGGTACGGTGATCTTCTCTGATACGTATAGACCAATAATTTACTGATGTTCTTGTTTTTGATCGTGGACTGTTGGATCAGGGTCGCAGAACTGAAGACATCTTCTAGCGAGAGGGCTGATACACCTTCGATGATTAAAACGGATGATACAAGCATTTTAAACTGCTAATTCGACCACGATTAGACATAGTGATCAGATATGCACTGTGACGTCATGCAACACATCGGCCATATAAACTCCTTGTGATTCTATTTTGCTAAAAAGAGATAGGAACAAATCGTTTGGCTTTTATATTGGTTATTTTTACAGCTATTTGTTAGATGAATCACTTTTAACATCTTAATTCTGGTAAAACTTTTTTTTATGTGTTGTAGTTTCGAAATAAACAGCAGTTATTTGAATGGCCTGCAATCTCCACCTCACGATATTTGCGCGGAAGAACATAAAGCCGTCCATTTTTTATTTTATTTGGACGTAGATCATATGTCGCCCACTTAAAAGATAATGTATAGTGATCCGGAAGGACCCTGCATCCTAACACCACCAAAAGACAAGATGGGGGTGGAAGCGACATTTAAAAAACCGACCAAGTGCGCATTATCTATACAACACTAGCAATAAAACGGCAAAAAAATCACGTTTTTTTTTTTATGGCAAAGTGAAGGCAAACGAGCACACAGGCCACCTGATGGTAAGTGGAACCTGTGACCCATAGACATTCGCATTCACAAGACTGCAAGCCTAAGACTGCAAATGCGTTGCCAACCCTGAGGACTAAGATGGAATGCCTCTATGCTAGTCATTACACCGGCTGTCTTATCCCCAAACCGGAACACAACAATGCGAACACTGCTGTTTGGCGGTAGGTTAATGGATAAGATGGTGGTAGCGATCCGGACGGACCCTGCACAAGGTTCTACCACCCGCAATACGTTGCAACGTTGTTGTTGTATGTGTATCCTCCTTATATATTAATTTTATTTTAATTTCATTATTTATGTTTCAAGTGAGTAAACAACTAAATCACGTTTGTTATACGGGAGCCCCATTTAAATGTTTAATTTATTCTGATTTTAGTATTTGTTGTTATAGCGGCAACAGATATACATCATCTGTGAAAATTTCAACTGTCTAGCTATCACGGATCATGAGATACAGCCTGATGACAGACGGACAGACGGACGGCGGAGTCTTAGTAATAGGGTTTTTACCTTTTCGGTACGGAACCCTAAAAAGTGATACATTAAATTATGACGTATAATTCTCTTAAGCTATTAATCCATTTATATCTATTCTAAAGTTGGTGAGTGAAACCGCAAGTTGTGTGACGGTTTCACATCCTGTCAATACGGTAACTTAACGATCGCGCGTATTTCTAGAAATATAATGCGGACACTTGTCATTCCATCTTAGGATTGCAGTCTTACGATCTCACTTACTATCAGTTGGTCTGTGTCCAAAGAAAATTACTTAAACCAGCCGAGTGCCAAACTAACATGTAAAATTGTATGAGGGATAATACACAAAAAAATGAATACAAATAGTTATTATATTAGTTATATCTGTCAAATGTAATAGTAACAAAGCAAGTTCTTTACCTCGGATTTAAATAACATATAAGTTGATGTATTTAACTTCTTGTTAGGCTCGTATGGAATTAAAACACCATTTACATATTTCAAGTAAATGTGATTGAGGGAGAAGTAGCCTATGCCATTCATCGAGGTTCTATCTTTTTTAAATTTCATCGGAATCAGTGCAGCCGTTTAGCTAAAGTTTTTTTGATGGTATGGAGTAAGCTAGCGCGCGCATAGGCCACCTGATGGTAAGTGGGAACTGTGATCCATAGACATTGCATTCTCAAGATTACAATCTTAAGAATGTAATCCTAAGACTGTTAATGTGTTGCCAACCTAAGGGACTAGGATGGAATACGTCATACATACATTAATTCACCCCTATTTCCCAGAGGGGTAGGCAGAGACCACTTCTTTCCACCTGCTACGACCCTGACACAGCTCTTTAGCTTCTTCCACATTCATACATCGAGTCAAGATGGTTATTTCACCAAGTCCTGCCACCACTGAAGACACTGATACATTCATCATATGAGAAATCCATCCTGAGCCCTGACTCATAGCACAACCATGAAGTTTCTGACATTGACATTGTTGACAGCTGTAAAAGAAAGCTAGACTTATTTGTTGCGTGTGGTGGAATAAGTAGTAATAACAGCGTTCTTTGACTGCTGTCAACACTGTCTTTATTCAGAAACTTCATGGTTGTGCAATGTCTCATGATTGACTTCTTATCGGCCGGGCGCCATAGCATGGATTAATAGTTCTGTTACATACCAAAAAGGAAAACTTTTATAGGTCGTATTTGTTATTAGGTAATTTAAAAAAACTGGCTAAGCGAACGTTTATCGCCCCTAAATCAATTTCATATTTAAACATATATTTTTTATGGCATAGGGAAGGCTGACGAGCACACAGGCCACCTGATGGTAAGTGGAAACTGTGACCCATACACATTCACATTCACAAGACTGCAAGCCTAAGACTGCAAATGCGCTGCCAACCCTGAGGACTAAGATGGAATGCCTCTATGCTAGTCATTACACCGGCTGTCTTATCCCCAAACCGGAACACAACAATGCGAACACTGCTGTTTGGCGGTAGGTTAATTAATAAGATGGTGGTAGCGATCCAGACCCGCAAAACATGACTAAATATAATATAATACATTGTATTTATTATGAACAACTGTTCTATGTTTGTACGTTTTTACATACATACATACATACACCGTGGGCCCGAATAACCCGACCAATTTTAACAATCGATACTTGAGCCTATTTGTAGAATATAATGGGTATAATATGTAGTCCAATAACGCATAATTTCCGAGATTTTCATTATTTAAAAAACAATTCCATAGTTAATTAAATTTGAACTCTGTCACCTTAACCTAAAGCATTATTTACTAAGAAAGATTCATGTTGTAAGTAGCAATATCATCCACATACAACATAAATTAATTAATCAATTTCTTATTAAATAATGCTTTAGGTTAAGGTGACAGAGTTCAAATTAAATTAACTATGGAATTGTTTTTTAAATAATGAAAATCTCGGAAATTATGCGTTATTGGACTACATATTATACCCATTATATTCTACAAATAGGCTCTAGTATCGATTGTTAAAATTGGTCGGGTTATTCGGGCCCACGGTGTATATATCGTCACGCTTTTATCCCAGAGTGGGGTAGGCAGAGCTACAGAATTACCAACAACTCTAACAACTTGTTGTTAATTCTACGAACACATTTTAAGCTAAGATGTTTACCAGTGTATATTAGTGACAGGTTGCAAGCCCATCGGCTAAACATACTACAGATGTAGTGCATAATTGTTTTCCTTCGTATTTTCACGGAAACGTACGAACGCATCTTGCTATTTCAGTCGGTCACAGTACAAAAAGTACTGAGGTTGACTGAAATAGCATGACACCTTCGTACGTTTCCGTGAAAATACGAAGGAAAGCAATTATGCACTACACCTGTACAAGCCTTTTGTATTCATAAGATAACATTCTCTTGAACATTCACAATCGAAATAAATGTGCTGGTTTTATAGAAGAGACACGTTAAGTATCTAAGGAAGCTGAGTATATAATTCTGTATGGATAATATCAGGTTCACAATCTCTCAGCATGTTAAAATATTCCGTGGCAAAGCCGTGGTTTACTAGTGAAAGTGTCGGACGGCGTTACGGAATCGTATCGCTTGGCGTTATGTTAGTATTACTTAATAATTACGTATAATAATGTTAATTGACTGAGTCGCCACTTTGTATAGTTTATACCGCGGCTTTGATTCAGATAGTACGTATTTAAATGGTAAATTAATAGTAAAAAGCGTAGATTGACGTACATAAATTAATATCAAGGAACAATGTCACATAAATTGACCTACTCATGACCTAGTCCAAACTAAGCTCAAGGCTTTTAGGTACTATTCATATGGCTACTAGAATAACGAGAAACATAAAAAATCCGTGTCCGTAAAGTATATAAATCATTTGTTGGTCAATGCATTCATTTTTATAATGAATTACTTGAAGTAGTTTTAAAGTTACCCTTTCCAGCACTTAAAAAATATTTGAAAAGGTCGTTAATGTCTTAAGCGTATAGGGTCGAGGACTATCTAACAGACGAAAATGCATGGCCTTAACCCGAAACTTAATTAATAATAATTTGTTCAAATGCAAAAGCTTTATTCTGCTTTTTCTTGTCTAGGGGACACCGTTGATGCAGGAAAACATATCGAAACTTTTATGTGGTCATCTTGCACCATCTCATATATACACATAAGTAGTTGATTCTATTTTTTATTTTTTCTTTTCCCTCTCTATCTCTCCCGTAAGATTTTTGGCATGTTTTCCTGCTGAACTACACATGTTATTTGATATTATATTTTACTTAATATTTGTAGCTTTATATAATGCTAGACTAAGTAGTACCATTGTAATATGAAATATGTTTAAAAAATGACTGACAGCTGGGTTTCTTGCGGCGTTTCTTCTCAGCAGTGGTCTCCTCTTGGGTAGAGCTGGTAGATTCGTGACGAGTAAAAGTGCCCGAGCGGCCTACTAACTGAATAAATTTATTTTATCTTCTTTTATCTTTTTATCATACTTAAATAGAGGAATAAAAGCTTACCACACAAATCGCACATTTAGAATTAGTGACCTATATAAAAATTTCAGCTTTTTATTGCGAGACATATATTTATTAATCTAGAGACCTGACTCGAAATCAAACATCAACAGTTACCTGAAATTTTAGTACATAATTAGGTTCACCCCCACCAGGCCAAATATAAGGCATCAGCGTTTGATATAATTTTCATTAGCTCCAATGTTATGACAGCTAAACTTGTGTTTCCTAATTGATTACTAGACCTAAAGTTGTAAGTTACCTTTATGTTTACTTGTACTAAAAATTTATTTCTTTAGTATACTTAACTAAAACTAAGAATTATTGTTCCTAATTGATAAGGATTAATATTTTTTTACAATTTGAATATACATACAATTTAAAAATATTATGAATCTAAATAAACAAATATATCGTATGAGTACACAACAAAATCGACTATGTGGAGTAAGGAAGGGCAGCTCCATCATCAAAACCAAACAGTTTCGCTACTGGTTTCCATTTATGGCGGGTGCCTCGAATGCACATGCTGGTCGCTCTAATAATTGATGTTATTACACGAGCTCTCAACCAGCCCAAAACGCAAGACAAGGATCTGTCCCAGCGGGATAAAAGTGCTTCTCCGAGGTGTTTAATAAAAGTTGCCAATTGTGGTGCTTAGACTCCATATTATTGTTCCTAATGTTTAGTAGACTTAATATACTTTTAAATACTCAATTACTTAGGTCAATTGGGATTGTTCCTATTTTTACAATTACTCTAATTCGAAAACCATTTCGAGAAATAGGGTTTTAAAGCCGTTCTGCATTATTAAGTTTTTGAAATATTTATCTATTTCGGATATTTCGACAAAAGTACATTTAAACTTTGTTTGACTTTCGTTTTCGGCTTGAAGCCCTCCTAGGTGTATCTTGCGGGTTAGGCGAAAACCGCTTGAAATAATGTTTTAATATCTACACTATTACAATCATGTTTTATGATTAGATATAATTTAAATGTTGTTATTTTGTTAGAAATGATGAATTATGAATGATTCTATTATTTATTTTTTCTTTATTCGTAGCTTTATATAATGCTAGACTAAGTAGTACCATTTTAATATGAAATATGTTTAAAAAATGTCTGACTGCTGAGTTTCTTCTCAGCAGTGGTCTCCTCTTGGGAAGCGCTGGTAGATTCTTGACGTGTAAAAGTGCCCGTGCGGGCTACTTACTGAATAAATTTGTTTTATCTTTTATCTTGAATCATCCGTATTACATGGACGATTTTAATTTTATTTACTTTTGATGATCTCTATTCCGGTATTTAAAAAATCAATAAATTACATTACATAAAAGTTGATCACCCCTTTATCGGTTCAGTTTAAATAAAGACTCTTATGTCACCGTCATATTTCTTTTAAAACCAAATACAATGGCTCCTAATACAGCCTCTCGGCTCCGCAAGCGGAGCAAGTGCTGGTGTACACTTATATTATAATGACTGAGCCACTGAGTAAGCATCTAAAATATAATTATTCCTCGCAAACAATAGAACAAATGTTAGGTCAATAGGATAGATATTTAGAAAAAATATTTATCATTGTGATCATGGAAAGTGATGACGTAAGCATCGTCATCATATTGGTGCCCCAATATTATAAGGTTCTATGTTGCACTGTCGGGGCACTTCAATTTAAACCTAGTGTCACTGTGACAAACTTAAAATTTCACGTTGTTAAAAATGCAACATAGAACCCTATAATATTGGGGCAGCGATATGTGGAAAAACGAGCATTTGGGCACCCGGGGCCCTAGTCAAGAAAGCTGTTTTTCTTTTCTATCGCTTAAAATTTACGAAATAATCTACCTCAAGTTCAGAATACTTTTATCCGCAACTTTGCTTGGTCGTTATAAAAATACCTAACCTAACCTAACCTAACCTACAGATGTAGATACCTTTAAAAAAATGGGTTAATTTGTAAAGGATGGATGAAAGAAGCCTGACCAAAGAGATATATGTACAGAGTGAAACAGAGTGGAAGGTACGGAACCCTAGCCTCGGCCCTAGGGGAGAGAGAAATACTGGAAAAGGGGCGAATGTTAAGCACCCGAAACCGACATGCATGCATGACTCGATGTATGAATGTGGAAGAAGCGAAAGAGCTGTATCAGGTTCGTTACAGGTGGAAAGAAGTGGTCTCTGCCTACTCCTCTGGGAAAGGCGTGATTTAATGTAGGTATGTAAATACTAGCTTCAAAGCAAAAAAAAATTGGAAACGAAACAGCCGACGTATGTTTTTCCATACATCGATAGGTTCCATGGGTTAACATTCTCGTGCGTTACCATAAACCACGTGGTCAACTGTCATCCCACACATTTTGAATGATAGAAAAGACAAAGTTATAGCGTTTGTATCTTCGCTACGGCCCTAAGGCTGAGATTATACAGTACATCCAGTTTCATAATATAGATCGGCATCTTCGTTTTTGTATGGAACACGGAGGGTCTTCGTTAAAAATAGCGGAGATCCTGTCGCCATCTTCCGACTCCATCATCAGATCAGCTCTTAGATACCATAATATTGCATTGTCATCGGGTTTACATATGTGGTCCAAATTTCAGCCCATTCCGTTACAGGAAGTGGCTCAAATTTAACTTGCAAGGTTTACTGTCCATCGGTAGACCTTATGCCTTTTGTAATAAGGTCCACCGATGTACAGTTAAGAGGGGCATTACTATCTATACAGCCATCGCGTCAAATATATGTATACACGGACTTTATTGCTAGTGGCATAATGTAGTTTTCATATCACCTACTCGGAAAGGGGACTTTTCTTCCCTGCTAGGAGGGATCAAAGTGGCACTTTTCTGTTCAGGGACATTTTGTTGCCAAATTTGATAATTGTTGTTAAGTGCGATAATTTCCTGTTGTTAAATTTGATAATTTCAGCATTTCTAGAATGTGTGAATAATTAAATTTGTTTCATCACTAAGATCTTTTATTTTCCTCATAGGTGATGTGAAAAGCAGTATGTGTCACACGGTAGCAAAATTATTTCCACCTTGGGCGTTAACACTTGAATCCCTCACTACGCTCAGGATTCTATTTTAGAATCCCTCGCTACGCTCGGGATTCAATTGTAGAATCCTTCGCTTCGTTCAGGATTCAATGTACGCCCTCGCCTTAAATATGTCATTTTGCTCCCTTGTGACACAATCTACTATTTGACGTTTAGGGAACGTATATATATTTATGCCCTTGAGTTTACATACATTGCAAGCTTGTAATAATAATAAAGGACCAAAGTATTTAATTATGCAACTATCAATAATTTGTCTACATCATAGAACTATGTCGCAATGAGCTGACGTTTCAATCACACCATTTTAGTTCGAGTGACGTGACTTGTAATTGCGACAGGGTACGAACGTATTCTCCTTGACCGTACTTATGACGCACATGTTGCGTATTTTTCTCTATTTGACGAGATACGTATTACAGAGCATTGGGTAAAAAAGAAATCGCAAGTTCCGCTTAACCGAGGCGCTTATACAATAGTTTGGTAATGTATACTCGTTGCAATATTACGTAAAATGTACACACCCTTGGGGAAGCCTTTTGTTATAGTGTTTTTAGATAATTAACACGTTCACGGACGGTACGTCAAGGGACGTAAACTGAGACCCTCGTGATATGGCATGGCTGTGGCTGGTGTTTTTAATTACACCAAAAACGGAACTCCGTCTACGATCGGCTATTCCCCATAGCATTTATATGAAGCACGTACTCTGTGCCGTTTCAGGCCTGCCTGAATAAATTTGTACACTTGCTTAACTATGCACAAATTTTCATCTTTCTCAATCTCTGATTGGTTATCTGGACTGTAGTCTGTGCCAAATGCCGAAATGTAAACACATCCAAACGAACCAATATACCATTATTACTCGATAATCACGTGCTTTTAAAGATCAACTGAGGTCCTAAAATAATTTATACACTTGCTCTTTACTTTGACATGAAGTTTAAGATTAAATAACTATTTCTCAAACATGCTCGGAAAAAACGGTTTTCCGATTGAAAGACAAGGACGGAAAGAGCCTCATTTTACTCCTAGGAGTAAAAAAACCATATGGAAACACGTTCCGTCCATGTCTATATTTTTCTTAAAAATGCTGTCAATTTGCATACAAAATCAAAAGGACCAAGACAAAAATTCCAAACAGCCAAGGTAACTGCTCGCTTTTTTAGCAAAGTGCGTGTGTTTCTTTTTGAATTTGCATTCCAATTTCTATGGTTAGTATTTAAAAACAATTGACAGTCGGTAACATTCGTTTTTTCTGCATAATTAAATTACTTGCTTTTTAAAAATGTATTTGTATTATTTCCTCACATGTTTGAGAAAAGCATTATGTATGCCTCGGCGGAAACGAGGATTTCCTGACTCGTATTTTACCACCTCGTCAGGAAAACCCTTACTTTCCGCGCCTAGGCAACAATGTACTATTAATTATACGTTATTTTAAATAAAAACACGCTTGATGAATAATTGAGGTTATGTGTCAAACAGTACTTATTCGTTTACATCTTTGGCTATTTCATTGACACAAACAATAGATCCCTTAAAGGCATAACTGAGCCTTCGTTTATCCCTTTCTATATTCATTGTAATGTTTCTGTTGTAGAAAAAAAGTCTTTGCATACATCTATTGAAGGCCTGTAGGTAGGCGATCATTATTTCTCGTCCTTGATTATCTTATAGGTCGTTTGAGATTATTACGTGTACATAAAAACTTATGTAAAATAAACATTATAGCATGATCAAACATGACGTGGCATTCTTATGATTCCAACGCTATTGGTGAGGTCTGTTTGTCCAATACAAAGAGATGTAGTAAGACGCTTAAAAACGCGTACATAGCCAGTGTGATAATAAACTCGTATATACTCATCTTGTAGTAAGAATCATTTGCTTCTGCGAAGATTAAGTTCCCAGATTAAGTTCTAGCCTTGTATAATACTAGATAGCGATATAAATACTTATATCACGTAGTAATAAATGATAAGTGTCGGTACTATTTGGGAAAAATATATAAAAACAAATGAAAAATACTTCGCATTTGCATTTCGAAATTCGCATGGCGTGCTTTGTTCGTTTTATTGCTAATAGTACGAAGTTGAAGAGTATACAGCTGTGGCCATAGCCGAGATGCAAGAGTAACGTCTTTCTATTCTATCGTTTCGATAAACCACGTGTCATCCGCCATACATTTTAAGCTTGAGATTTAGATTAGGAAATTTTTAACCTTGTCAGCGTTGGCTTATCTGTTGACTGTACTTACTGGACGCTAATTTTAATTGACTTTTTTTTAAAGACAAACGAGCATACAGAAGAGCCGGTATGCCTATCTCAAGATGACGGACATGGCAGTTTTCAATGACGACGATCTTAACCAAGATAAGGTTAATATTATATTATTATATTTATTATACATAGATAAAACGGTATAAATAGACGCTTTAGATTCACATCTCAAAATGCCCATTGGGCATTTGAAGTTAACTAGCGAACCTTACCTACCTAGTAACGGACTTCGTTAGGTAACTTCAAATGCCCAAAGGGAAAATCGCCCAGGAATAGGAGCCCCGCCATGCGGGGCTCCGTCGACATTGCTAAGACAGATATAAAATGAAACAAAAAACAATGTTGTCCTTTAGTGACTCAGTGGGGCTAGACAAGTTGCCATCGAATACAAACGCTAGTGTTTGGTGATCAGAAACGAAAAAGCTAGCCAAGTTCCCCTTAGATACCGATGTTTATATCGTGATAGTGCTCGTGTTAAAAATAGTACCGCGCAACGACGGACAAAACGTCAAAACTATCACTATTCGATTAGCTCGAGTGATAGTGATCACATTACGGCGTGTCAGTTTTAACGAGTGACATATCACGTGACTTACTTCAATTCCATACATTTTTGTAAGTGACAGGTGATCACCATACGCTAGCGTTCGTATTCGATGGCAACTTGTCTAGCGCAACTGATCGCGTGGCGACTACATCTTAAGTCAGTTGCTAAATGACCACTTCGTTTGCATTACTAGGTACGTTAGGTTCGATAACTTCAAATGCTCAAAGGGCAAATTTCCCAGGAATAGGAGCCCCGCCATGCGGGTTTCCGTCGATATTGCTAAGACAGACATTAGATGAAATTTAGCAGCAGACTTTTTGAGGTTTAGTCACAAAGCGATCTGATCGTATACCGATCTAGGCACAAACCTATGTAGTCCTATCGAGATGTGGACCTAGAACTTCTATCCCTATAAAACCCGCCCATATAATGGCGATCCCTTCTTTCAGAGCATATCTATTAAACGACTCAATCGATTTTCATGAAATCTAGCGAAGTAAGTTTGTTATTTAAAAAACAATCTCCGACGCGTACATAAATTTACGAGATTTGAACCTATTCATGAACGCATCAGCAATTGTTTTTTACATACTTAACTTCGAAACTGCGATATGTACAAACATTTATTATATACTATTTTGAACCTTATTTAATAAGCTAACGAATTGAGTTAGCAATACAATATTGTCAAGTCATATTTGTAGGCAATCGTATGAGACGTAAGTACAAATGTGATATATTATTGGCCGGTACTGTAGGTGTAAACGAACGGAAATGTCTTAGAAGTGTTTACAAATATGGGTTGTTTTTTGTTTCCAATATTTACAAGTGGAACAAAGCAAACTCCTAAGTTATTAAAACATCCTTAAGGCAACGTTGTCTGTCTGTCACAACACGAGTTATATTTAATGAATGATACAGCATTCGAAAAACCAAGTGTTTACGTAAAAGTATTTTGTAAAGTTTTGACGCGTTGTTGTTGTAAATATCAGTTTCATAATGTTTTTTAACAGTTGGTTACGATCTGGCCTACATGTGTTAATTTGGTATTAAAATGGTAGTCTAATGAGTCACATTTCAAAAGATTTAAATAAACCAACAAATTAACCTTGTCCGAAACTAAGCTCTGGGATTGTACAGTCGAGTTCTTAAATATGTGTACACTTTAGTACCTTGTCTAATGACATGTTTTAACTGCCATATATTAATTGTGAAATGACAAGACATGACATTGTAAAATGACAAGTTACTAAACATTATGTACGAGTCTCATCAGACAAAATTTTCCTACACTACTTACTTCCCAGGATAAACTCGTCGTCAAATATACCTAATCACGTATGTTTTATATGAAAAAAAGAAATTTCCCCGGTACGCTAGAAAGATTTAAAAAAATCTGAGTTGCATGCGCTGTTGTGGCTAAAATATTGTTTCAGACGTGTAATGGTATTGCTTTTAACTTGCCCGTTATTACTGTCAAATTAATAAGAGCTATAGTAACGTAAAGTAAGGGCAAAGAGACGAGATACGGAATAAAAACAAGCTCTCAGGAGTTTAAAACATTTTTACTTGAATTCGTGTCACTTCCAACGCAATCCAAACAGGAATGAACTTCACAAAATGGCGGCCCTAATGTTGACATCTTCTGTAATGACAGCTTTCCTGTACCACAGATCACTCAATGACAGCCGTCATCGACCAGCTGAAGATATTGTTGCGTACGAGAAATAAGGACAGATATAATAATCGCTGGCTATCGCAATTTAACTCAGTAACGGTCAGTTTGTTTACGTTCTTTATCTCGTCACATTGGCCGTACTTTAGACGATATGATAACATGTCCAAAGGTTTCTTCAAAAGAAACTCGGCCCTGTAAATTTGAAGATCACTAAGATCTATATCTGGGCCAAATTTCATCCAGATCCGTTCAGCCGTTCAGGCGTGAAAGTATAAAGCCTATAATAGAATATGCAAACGTTAGGTTAACTAAACTCAGGAGCAAAAATAACGAGTCGGAGTGTGTTTTTCATACTAAAGAGGCTATTTCGAAGCCAGAGATTGCTTTTAGTGCAAACTTCCAGAGTGCCTAGGATACCCAACTGAATGAATCTGCGGTTAACGCCGGAATTGTCGATGTTCAGAAAAACATCTAAAACGGCAATAAAATGTAATGAAATCCAAGTGCTGACTCAAATCTTCCGCTGTGGTGTTTTTGTTATCTTAAGAACTTTTGACCTCCTCTATTGAACCTCGCAGTATCCACCATTAAAACTCACTCAAAATAACCCCTGGCTAGGAACCGAGGCTTCGAAATAGTCTCGTTTGTGTGAAAAACGCACTCTGACCCGGTATTTTAGCTCCTGAGTGTATTTTGTTCCCATCATATAACTATTTGGTGGGCAATAAAGGAGGTGAGGCGGTACTAATAATTTGCACCAAACTTAGGCATCATACTTTCGACTCCGTTTTTAATTTTTAATCAAGTTACTATATACTGGACTGTGTTTAGCCTGCCTATTACCCATATATTACTTAACAAATTAAAGGACGATGGGTAAAAATGTCCCCACCAACCAACAGTGATGAAACATGTGCCAGTTTATAGATCTTGGCAATATGATGTATTTTTTCTATGGCGACGATCACCATATGTATGGGGTTTTCTTGAAAAATCATAATCTTATCGTATGGAACTATGGAATTTGTTTGAAAATGAACACGTATGTAGATGATTTGCCTTGCCTGGCCCTTTGTTTTCATTAAAAAATTCCCATTGATTTTGCTACGAAGATAAGTACCTATTTTGTCTTTTATTGGGTCCTAATGAACATATAGTCCTGCAGCCCGTTACTGTTGGAGGGGGGGGACGGGGTCCATACAAAATTGCCCATCACCCTTTGATATAGTATACTTTATATCGAATAAACAGCTGGGTGAAGGTCGTCTCCTGTTCGGATCTTAGACAGCTCTTAATTACTTGACGGCTGAGTAAAAAAACAATACAATAGTAAGTATGCGAGGTTTTGCGATACAATAAGTCGCGTGCACATTTTGAATGAGATGCAAGCGCTTTAAAATATCTATGTACCTATATCACAACAATAGAGAGAAACGTCACAAATCTAGAAACCATATCACGGATCTAGCCTTCACACGGATAACAATGCACAACCATAAGACTTCCCGGAAGATGGGAATGATAAATGTATGTATCAATGTCATCATTTTTAAATTTCTTTCTCTGTGGCTGTTTTTCGCTTCGCCGCCAAGCCATGGCCGAGTTTAAAATCAATAATATTCTTTTCTCAAACATGCTCGGAAAAAACGGTTTTCCGATTGAAAGACAAGGACGGAAAGAGCCTCATTTTACTCCTAGGAGTAAAAAAACCATATAAAAACACTTTCCGTCCATGTCTATATTTTTCTTAAAAATGCTATCAATTTGCATACAAAATCAAAAGGACCAAGACAAAAATTCCAAACAGCCAAGGTAACTGCTCGCTTTTTTAGCACAGTGCGTGTGTTTCTTTTTGAATTCGCATTCCAATTTCTATGGTTAGTATTTAAAAACAATTGACAGTCGGTAACATTCGTTCATTCTGCATAATTAAATTACTTGCTTTTTAAAATGTATTTGTAATATTTCCTCACATGTTTGAGAAAAGCATTATGTAGGCCTCGGCGGAAACGAGGATTTCTCGACTCGTATTTTAGCAGGCCTCGCTATTGCTCGGCCTGCTAACCACCTCGTCAGAAAAACCCTTGCTTTCCGCGCCTAGGCAACAATGTACTATTTAACTTTATTTGAACTAGACAAACCAATTATTAACCGAGTTTAAGTTGGATTGGCTGCATTAAAATCCGTCGAATAGTTTGAAAGATATAAGCCGTACAAAGGGACCGTCTCTGTTTTATACTAAAACTCGTTCATAATCCAGATTTCAGTAAAGATAAAAACCATCTTCAATCACTCTATCTAGTGCTGTAAACTGCATTAAAATCCGTTACGTAGTTTAAAAAGATCTAAACGAACCGAAAGCGGAAGCGACTTCATTTTAAACTGTATGTCAGCCGAAAGACGTCCACTGCTGGACATAGGCCTCCCCCAAGGCTTTCCACTCAGGCCGGTCTTGTGCTTTTCGCATCCACCGCGGTCCCGCGATCCTGACGAGGTCGTCATTCCGACTCGAGAGAGAATGAATGCTATAAAATGCAAGTGAAAAAAAGCTAAGTTAGCATTTTCGAAAATTGATAAAGTCATAGGATTGGCGTAAGGTCCGTAAGACTGGAGGTCGATTACTGAATCTCAGTCAGAAGTCGGGGTCAGTATCTACTCGATAAAGCACTTTGTCGGTGTAAGGAAACTGTGCCTTAGGATGATTGTGACGCTAAACATTTCCATGACGCTAAACAAAATGCGATTTTAGGATATGTTGTTGATATCATGAAAAACGATTTCAAAGAAAATCTGCCAGATGTCATTGTCATTTGTAATTGATAGGAAACTCAATTTACTGCTGTAATTCTACAGTCACAAGATTGAACTTGGAACTAAGGTGGGTCACAAATGGATTTCTTTGACTGCACGTTTTCCTTTACAAGAAAATATTTCTTAGAACGAAATAAATTTAAAAACCAATAGCAGAAAGGTACATACCTAGTTCTTTATAATAACTACAACATATATTTAAAAATCGTGGAAATCCGACTGGATTTAGCTAAATTTGTATGTTTTTTTTTTTGCAGCCGCTTGATTTTTTTATTTTTTTTATGGTATAGGAGGCAAACGAGCAGACGGATCGCCTGATGGAAAGCGATTACCGTCACTCATAGACACCTGCAGCACCAGAGGAGTCACAGGTGCGTTGCCGGCCTTTCAAATGAGAATACGCTACGAGTACGATTTTAGCTACGGTTCACAATCCTCAAGCTTTGATAGATTTTGCCCGCACTCAATCCATTATTGTAATGACGTATGCGTAAGACACTGTAAGTAGCCATCAACCTTTGCTACCTACAAACAAGATTGCATTTCGAAGCATTTACCGGTGACCTTGTAACGTATTGGAAAGCCTGAATCTCTGACTAATGTATTACATAATATCATGAGGAAACTGCTGTGAAGAAATGTTAGAAATGCGGTGTCGTAATGTTTGATAATTAATCTTATGCCATTGGATTATGAGCGGGTTTGCCGTGAATGTAGTTTGGACATTTATTTTCCTTATAGTATTTTGGTTTGTTGTCTTTACTAAAACATCAATAAAATGTGTTCAAAAAGGATTTTTTGAACCTTCACTCATCATCATATTTTTTTCCTCATTGTGTGTTTTAGAATTACTGTCTGTCTATTGTTAAAATAAACGATTAGAATTGGTTCTAAATTCCTGGATTGATGAACCCATTTCAGGTGGCTAAAAGACAATTAGGGGAAAAAAAGGGGCCAAAAGAAAATTAAAAAAAATCACACCTACATGCTGGGGGCGATCACTAGTGTATTGGAAAAGCTTCGATAGTTGAGTTTATCGATATAGGCGATCCCTAGGTGTCATTGAATATTGCAGTTGTTAACGTTTGCAAAATACAACTTGCCTTGTAAACCAACCGGACGTTGAGATCTAAACATATGCTTGAGAACATTTGACAAAAATAATACTAGGTATGTATCATATTTAAGTACAAGTGGCCCGCCCCGTCTTCGCTCGGGCGTTGTTTAGTACCTATGTTCATTCTAGGTTAAAGTTAATCCTAGTTATCATCATTTCAAATTATGATATTGTCAACATAATTGGCAAATACCAAAAAAAAGTCTTGGTTTTTACATTCTATTTCGAAAGAATAGGTAATTTTAAGAAACCGTTTTCTTTATTTTTGTTTTCATATCTTTATCTATTTAGCAGACATTTTAGGGATGAAATGATTATTTTAAATTTTGGAATGGACAATCTCGTAAATAACAACAATTAAATTATATCTAATGTTAAAATTTTATTGGAATAGTGTATTAAAACATACTGTTTCAAGCGATTTTCGCCTAACCCGTAAGATACTAGGAGGGCTTCAAGCCAAAAACGAAAGTCAAACAAAGGTGAAATATACTTTAGTCGAAATATTCAAATACAGTCTAAACAGTCCGAAGGCGAGGCGATAAGGCCACAGGACTAACAGGCGTCATCGAATGTCACTCCATACATTATCTGTGGTTAAACGAAAGCTAAACGTTGGTTCTTGGCTACCAACCCACACCTATCGTTCATTTACCTAGATTGTTTAGATATACAAAGATGTTTTTTTTAAATAATCATAGCGCTACACCTTAATGGGTTCTGTATTGGATTTCTGCGTAACCTGATCTTGATAGGTCAACATATAATTGCCCGTGTGAAAAACATTCTTGCCTCAGGTCAGCGCCGACATGTTTATTTGTATGTTTGACTCCGAGATGCATTTATTACAGGAAATTGGACTTGAAAAATAGTAAGTAAGTAAGTAAATCATTTATTCACAACAAAAACACGCAGACAAAAAATAAAAAACAACAAAAATAAAAGAAAAGAGACGACATGTCGCGTTAATGTTGCGAAACGGACCCAACTCAGCATATGCTGGCTGTGAAGCCAACGCTGATCTTCCGACATGGTTTTAACCGCCTAGAATAGAGGCTCAGACTGGCTGAGGCGTACAGTTACAAGAAGCTTTTAAACTATAGAAATTGCACAGGTAAGAAACAAGTTAAGCTAGAAAAAAGTGCGAGTTGAACTCTCGTGGAGAGGGTTTCGTACATAGGGTTTTTTGATTGATAGAATTGTTATAGGTATTGTGATTTACAAGGAATAAACTAAGTATATTTTGTATTTTTTCACAATTTTAGACCGTAGTTTCGGAGATCATCGGGGAAAGGTCAACTTTATTTTACAATATGACACAACATATTTGAGATCCTCATAACGAGCACTTTCATTTGATATATATATTTAATTATTTCTTATTTGTCCCCCAGAAATTACACTTATTTTAAAAAAAGACTAATCTCTAGCGCAGTCCGTACAAAATATTTCTGCATAGGCTTGAAACCAACCAATCACACGAATCTGCGAAACAGAGTCAACGGAGATTGAGAATGGATAGGGTAACACTAACGTAATGTAAGTGCTTCAATCCGAAACCCTTACGAAACTGGTAACCTCAATGGTTGTTAACTAGTTCGAAGCAGTTTCCATATCATTAGGGTAACCCTATCGATAGGTTTTAACCTCTTGATACATTATATCTATTGATGGAAACGACATTAAAATTTAGAGGAAATCTATTGTCGCGCGTCTCTCATAAACGGCTTTATCGATTATCACAAAAGCCATGCGTCGATTATAGTTTAAAAATAGCTTGCCCGTTTTTATTTCGTCACGGTAAACTCACGGCTTCATTCCCAGAGTGGGTTAGACTAAAGAATATGGCTGAATCTTGGGAGAAATAATAATAATTCTAATCAGTCCATCATCAATTATCAAAAAATATTACACACGTTGTTTTTGCTTTTTCGAATAAATCAAAATTTTCAAATATAAAGCGCATCAAAGTTCGGGAGTGGGGGCTCGTGACGTCACGCGTAACTTCAACGCACTTTATCTTCCTCATTTTGTGTTTAATTGACAAAAGAAAACCTACCGGATGATATATTTTTTAAATTGCAACTGCTTGTTTAATAAACAAATTACATACCAATCGAAAGTATAAAACCGATAACAGAATATGCAAACGTTTGGTTGACTATTTTGTTCCCATCATATAACTATTGTATAGGCAGGTTTAAGCAGGTACCTAAGTAGGTACTAATAACTTGCACCAAACTTAGGCTTCATACTTTCGATTGGTATGTAGTTTGTCTATTAAAAAAGCGAACGCAATTTAAAAAAAGAGCATTCTTAAATTTTTGAATTAGCAGGTAATTATATACTGTACTGATTTTTTTCAGCCTACCTATTCGCCATATATTACTTAACATAGGTATTCAATTTAATATAAAATACTTTTTATCGAATAAGCAGCAACGTCATCTACAGGACGGGAAGCCATGGAGTGGCACTATTTTAACCCGGCAACGGATTTAATATAAATGAAAAACCCCGAATTAAATATCTCAACAGATTGACCGTTGAAAACAAAAGCAGCATACGGCCTTTCGAGACGGACCGCGCCGGGTTGCGTAACCTAAATGTAGGTCAATACAGAAACCGAGAGTGGTTTGGTTTGTGGAATAAAGACATCGTGGTAAAACCAAGATTACATTCGTGGGTTTGTATCCTGTTAGGGCAAGTTTAAAAAAAAGTAGGTAGTATCTGTGTATCTGTGTGTGTGTGTGGCGTCGTATCTACCGGACCGATTTGAATGTGGCTTTTGTTTTAAGAAAGTTAGTTTAATTATGATGGTTCTTGGCTACGTTTCATAAAAATCGGTTGAGCTTTTAAAAAGCTAGGCTCTGAAGAACGGAACGTTATTATATTGCGGGATTTCATCTTTTAAATACCGGTAAACTGGGGGTACTTTGATTTACGGGGTAACATTGCCCGACCTTAAAACGATAACTGTTTTAGTTGTTATCTTCTTAAATTGTTGAAGTAATTATATAACTGTATGAGTAGCTGAGTCCTGATGAAACATTTAATAGAAGAATTAAATATTAAAGATAGTTTTTGGGGTGGGCAATGTTACCCCGTAAATCAAAGTACCCTCAGTTTACGGTACTTATTTATGTGCGGAAGAATTTAGTAAGAAACAAATAAAAATAAACGTGCCGCGTAGTGGCCGGCTTAGAATTAGTGCCGCTCCATGCCTTCCTGTGGAAGCCGTAGGAGGCGACTAAGGGATTAAAAGCTCGTAGTATTGTTAGACGATGGGCTTGCACGCTGCCACATCTTAGCCTCTTGGTGCAAAATGTTAGATTGAATCTACCAGCGCTTCGGACAACACCATCATTGCGGAAAAGGCTCAAGCGCCACAACGCGACATACTTGATTTATAAAAGTACCAACCACGGTAGTTATCTATTTACTTTAAACAAACTAACGTTGCTTGGACGTGATATTGGCACCTTAAGTAATAAAAATATGTTGAATATGACGCACATACAATAAAAGGCTATGGTCACTATAGTGGCCAAGCTCTTTAAACAAAGAAAAAAAAAGAGTCTAATAAGCTCTGAAATAGTCTATATTCACGACCCGTTGGCCTATGCCTACGAAGCTAGCCGACCCGAACGCACTCGTTATCACAATCGGCTTCAAAGTGGAACATTCGTTTTCATTTTGTATGCAGACAAGCCTTCGATTTTCAAAATGTAAAACGATTGCGTTTGCGAATGCGTTAGCCAATAGCCCCTCTGGGTTCGACTGTGTCTGATTGCATTTTTTAAACGTTCTTTACTACCCATAACAAGCAGAGCTTAGTTTGGGACTGTCAATTGGGATCCTAACAAAAATACTGCTTCCTTTTTCTTTTTCATTCGAAAGAATAGCCGTTTAGAAGGATCTAGTAATGACTATACTCTAACGATTTCAAATAAGAAAGTAGTTTTGAGTAAGCGATAAGTGACAGGGTAAAGAATGGCGGTCAAACCTCGCACTCCGTCATTCCTGATCTAGAGGCACGGAGAGTCTAGCGCATTAAGAGAATTTCGATACAAAATTTAGTCTTATTTAATATTAGTTATTTTTACAATGTAATTAAATATAATGTACTTATAGAATTTATGAGATATTTTGTGTTGTATTCAAATAAAATATTACTGAACTTACTGACTCTAAATTTAAATCTGTCGTAAAACAAACACTAATTTCCCGAGCATATTATAAAGTAAACGATTATATCATGGATAGGGATGTTTGGCGGTGAGTCGTCCGTCCTGCATGAGTAATCTACGCATAAATTTACCTACGCTTAAAAAAGGTGGCTACTGTACAAAAATACTGTGATATTGTAAACTATCTATAATTATTATGTAATGATGTAAACCTTTGTCTTGAAAAAAATATACCTTGCCGAGTTTCTTACGCCGGTTCTTCTCGGGGCAAAGGTTTTATTTTTCGAACCGGTGGTAATGCTTTTTGACATTTATAGGTGCATTATATTATGCCTAAATTGAAGAATAAAGAACTTTGACTTTGACTTTGACTTTATCGCCAGGAGCTAAATTTGTATGAATAATATTTGACAGCAACGCAAATTAAAACCGCCGGTTCACAATCCTCAATATCTACAGCCATTGCACAGCGTCAAATGTGTGTAACCAATCATTTATCAGTATATTACACATCAATTTCACTTATTTGCCTGTATAATTTCACTGTATTTAACTTCATCGGAAGCTATATGAAGCCCTCGTCACTGGTAGATGACGTGATACGAAGAGTCACGTGATCTACCAGTGACGCGATTGGTCTAAAACGAAACGAATAGAAACGCTAGTAAGCGTAATGTATCTTATCAGGGTCTCCTGTTGTTTTCAGGATATGTTTAATATTTAATATCAAATAAATAGGTTAGATTTGTAACTATCACAAAATGTAAAAAAAACGTGTAGTAAAACCGCATACATTACAATTCTGCGGAGTAATACGTCATATGAAATATGTGCCGACTAAAAAAAGGTGAAACAACTTCACTGAATAGGTTTGTTTTTCCGTACTCTTCGTTTAGTTTCGGTGTCCACTGGCGTGTCACTAGTAATAATTTCAAATACAAACACTGTTTGTTTATACACGACATAGGTACGATAATTGTATAGTCGTCTCTCTTTTTTTTTGGCGAATGATACAGACCGAACGAACGCATGGTTCGCTAAAGTCAATATTTGGAAAGATTAAACTAAAGTGCGAAATTTTAAAAAGTTAGGGGTTCCGTCCACGATTAGGTACTTTAAAGTATATTGAGTAGTGTTGTTATGTAACTTAACTTGACTAAAATGTAGCTTTTATGATTTGTCAATAAGTGAGTATCTCAGTGAAGATTACTTTTAATAAATTTAATACTCAAAGCATACTTTAATAAATATGGTCACGGATAGCTAGATGTGTGATAGAGGAACCAAGTATCAAAAATATACCTACCATATATAATGCTAGAGTAGCGTAATTTTTTTCTTTTGGAAGTTTTTAAATTATCCAAAATAGCGTGGCATTGTTTTTCAATAACTGTACGTGAAATAATTTGTCTATTTCGTCTTGTTTTTTTTTGTCTTTTAACCCTTAGGATCATCAGAACATCAAATAAATTATCAGTTTCATCCAAAAACATATTTTTATTAATTCTAACGGTCAGGTTTTACATATTTTTTTCATATGTTTTTTTTATTAACGGCACCCTAAATAGTCCAATTCCGCAATTGGAGGTTCACGGTCCAACAGACGTATTAGCTAAAACATATAAATCAATATTGTCAATACATTCGTGATTTTATAATTATGAAGAAATAAGGAAATGAATAACACAATAGACTAAAACATGTTCTAAGACTCAGGGCCGTATTAATAAACTCATCTTGACTGTGAGGCCCGTCACAAGATACGTCAAAGTAAACGCCAAACCATAGAACACTGTCATTTTTTACGCATCTCGAGACGAGCAATAGAGTTGAGAACAGTTTATTAATACTGGCCGCTGACTCACAGATTACGTACAGGCTCAAGTCTGGCGGACAAGTAAATATCTTAAAGACATCGAAACTAACATAGAGGCCAAGACAAGAGTTATAGCGCCATTGTAGAGCTTGTACCGGTAATTAATGCTTTGTGCGACTTTTGGTTCTTAGCGAGAGTTTAGCGACTCCACCGTACTCTGATCAATGTTAGGGATTATGAACTCAAATTAACGCGTTAAAAAAACAACACGGGCATGATAATTATCTGTGGCAATCTTGTCAGTTTATTTCGGGCGCACTCGGACATTTTGGAAACAATTGTCTCGTGTTCCTTTTTCAAACTTGGGTATAATTCATCGTCTAACTGGCGGAGTGCGGCCGTTGGATGTTTTCTGTGTATTAAGCTCCTATTTAGCTATGAATTCTCTACCTATGTATAGCATAGGCTTAGATACTAGGTGAATTTGTGAAATATCGTCCGCTGATACTTATTTATCATTCTTGCCTACGATTTTATATTTAGCACAAAGCATCCGCAGCGAGAAATGTCAGTTTGAATAATGACAGGCGCATACACATACGAAAGACAATAGTCTCTGCTCAATAGTTGAAGGATTGTGCATATAAGTTATGGTATTCTCATAGGACTAAAGTAGAAAATTAAGCCGATTAACTTCAGGAAGAATCTGCGTATGAACCGTTTTAAAGATGTTTGTGACAATGGAATTTACATCGACTTGAGAATTTGACTATTTGTATCTCGTGTTTTTAAATGAGTGATGCAAGATTTGACTTTGATGTGGCTTGTAAGGTAAAATACTTAGGTAAGGTTAAAATTGATGGGAAAGAGTTTATAAACGTGTGTGACACAAGATTCGGCAATGATGTGTCGTGTACCGAATTGTAAATTTGCACAATACGAGCATAGGTGTTAAAAATAGATGCTAAAGTTTGAAATTATTCTAAAATAACCCCAGTCATGACAGTATTTTAAACACATTAACATAACCATATTTTATGAAATAAAATAAGTAAATAACTGCTAAATAGATTTCAAATTCCCGGATTTAATGGTAACCCTTTTATTCAGAGCTTTTTTTTTAAAATGGGTTCGCTGGAGGACGAAGATATCATCCAGTTACACGTAAACTAAGTTGTTATGTTTCTTCTGAAGCTACAAACAAAATAACACAATAACCTAATAAACCTAACCGATTATATGTCCCCATTTATCGTTTTTATTAGAATCAAGTTAAAAACCATTCTGATAAACTAGCTCTCTTTGGATAACCGTATCTGAATCTGTTCATCCATTTATAAGCTACGATGCCACAGATACACACGTTAAACGCACAACACCCTGCTTTTTGCTTAAGGGGTTAAAAATGTTCATTATCCTGTGACATCTCAGACTCGCCGTTTATTTCTTCAACGAATTGAATTGTCTAATAGGTTTTCGCTCAAACGCGTCGAGCTCGAAACTCTTTGAAAGACTTTCGTCAATTTTAACCACACCTCCGTTAACTTACTAGTGCAAAAAATAGAAATCGCAGTTACGTAAGAACACAATTCGCATATGGCATATTATTAAGTGTATAATGGTTTTTAAGAAACCGCAGAGCTTAAAAGTAATGTTATAGTAAGTTAGCCGTAATTTGGCTGGACAGTGTATTGTGAATGTACACTGCAAAGCAAAGAAAACGAGCGATTTACGTAAAGTACCCGTTTTTATTGCACTTGAGTGTAGGAAGCTCTTTTACATCACACAGCGTCTAGCTCTAAATATTTTTTATTATGATCAATTTGATCAAGAGTATTATTACGTAAGTTAAAAAAGAAACCAAACCTGAAAATAGCAACACACGAAACATCTGTAAATAACGCGAGAAAAAACAGTCCCTTAAACTAACAATAAAAAAGCACTCACTTTTCAAAGCCCACAAGTTCTTCTCCTTCAGGCCGTCGACGTATTCCTGCATGTCTTTTAAACACTCTCCTTTCACCGCTCTCTGAATATCCTCCCACTGCGTAACAAGAATATCAGCGTCGAATATTCGGAGCATATCCTCAATCCCCATTACAGTGACGTTAGGCTTGCTTGCTCTGGTCTCGTTAACAGTATGAAGAATCGACTCCGAAAGTTTCATTAGCATACTAGGTTTAACAGTGGTCTTGGTAACACTCTTAATAATATGCTGAACATTATGCGATTTTTCAGTGCTCGAGGACTTCTTTTCATCGTCAAAATCCGCAAAAGACAAGCCATCATCATCAGCAAATAAAGAGAAGGAGTCTTCCGTGGACGATGTCGTTCGTAATACAGAACCTAAGAGGTCAGAGTTCGTTGGGTCGTTGATGAGCTTAGCTCCTTTTATGTTCTGGAATGCATCTATAAGACCGCTTCTTAGTTTTTCTTCCCTGGTGCCTTGTGGCTCCAGGCACAACGCGGAAGTGACGAACAGTATGAGTACTAATATGGACATTTTGATGTGCGCGCACGCGGCATGGCAGTCGGAACGCGACTGCCTGCCTGCGCTTGCTGACACAACCGACTTTCACTATGGTTGCGTAGTGATGTGCAGGTTTTCGAAAGACGAATTTGAGAAAAAAGTTTGGGATAATTGTTTATTGATCACAATTTTTATCAATACTCTAATTCTAATATTTGTGTGATAACCGCTAGTATTTGTTTTCTATGAATTTAATTATGTATTTATTGTCAGTGTGTGTGAGATTGTACTATTATATTTATTTATACTTGCTGTGGTTTTAACTTGAGAATTTTATCATTATCAATTTTTTTACAAGTTATTATTGTTTTTTGTTCTTTTTTATAGCAAAAAGTAGTCAAACGAGCACACCGACGCCCTTATAGTAAGTCAGCTGAGGTACAAGCTGAGGCCCTGGACTGGATGAATTCGGCGTTCGGCTATCATCATCAAAAAAGGCTTGCCGTAAGCTGTCAGACATCTTGTAAGTTTGCGAAAAGTGTTAATGTTAGACTTAAGCACCTTGTCTAGCCTCACTGACGTCTTTATGAATTTACAGTCGTAAGATGGCTCCTCTCGGCTCCTGCAAATGCATCACCCACCCTGATAACTTAGATATAATGCCTCTTTGGTACTATTTGTGATTCAAATGGTCCTTGGATTACGTTATCTCAGAAAATGAGGAACTAACTGGTTTTTTAATTTAGCACACATGTATCGCACAGTCAGCTTTATATGTAGCACATTAGTACCTTGTCGCGTTAACCCCTTTGGCAGATTAATGCAGCAGTAAAAACATCACGTTAAAATGACACAGCACTAAACTTATAAGACCGATTGTAAACGGCGATCGTGATTAGGAAGTTGAAAAGTAAACTGTCAAGTTATTAGGATATTAATCAATTACCAGTGTTACAGTATAAAAAAATCCTTTCAACTTGTAATTAAAAAATAGAAGTTATATAATATTGATGCGATACACTAAGCTTCCTCGAAGCGCTTGAAGTTGATTGCGAACTTAACTACAATTTCTGTTCCATCTCTTTGAAACCATAAACATACTGTAGTGTAATTTAAAAAAAATGGTCTGACGGCAGCGGTTTATTTTAATTAAATTTTAAAAGAGGATTTCCTAAGAAGGAATGAACCGATACAAGAAACGTTTTTGATGACTTTTTGCCTTTGCTCTTCCATAACAACGATATAAGGGATGGAAAAAAAAGGGATCTGGAGGGGAACTACCTCAAATCCTTAAGTTAGATCATTTTACTTAGAGGAAACTAACTTTTATTTTTAAAATACATTTTCCATGATTATTGAGCAGGCCCTAAAAAAACGCCTTGTTCAAAACCGTAATAATTTCATCGATATTTCTTCGCCGAAAGCCGAGGCCCACCTCTACCGCCGCATCCTTGTAGGCTGAACCACTTGACCAAGCCAGAGTAATTAACGTAGCTTTATGGCCGGTTATTTGAATAAGTCGACCATAATAGTTGCGCAACCACTTTCATAAATTTGTGACGATCATACGTCCTTTGGAACTGGATACCTAGATCTATAACAATAATAATGTATTATAAGATGTAACATATATAAAAAGCCTTTTATTCCATGCATATGTTACATAGTATTGTAACGAGGTTGTTACAACCTCCTTTTTGCGTTCCCGGCCACTTTTACATTTCGTTTATATTCTTTCCAAATTCAAAATTGTCAATGATCTATTGGTATTTGGATCTATAATTCGTTCTCCAGAAAATTTCGACAACACGGTTCCCGTGTCTCGCTGTTTCATTACATTTAATTTATTTTTTATAATAAAATAATTCTGTAACAAATCCTTCTATTTTCATAATATAATATTTGAAGAATGCGATTTATTTAAGTCTCCCAGATACTTACCATCCTACCGTTAGAGTATAGTCCCAGTATTGTACATAAAAAAATCCAGGACTCTGGAACGATATTCGCGGTCATCACAGAATTAGGGATTGGAACCCGAGACCTCTAGCTTCAATATACTACTAGGCTAAAGTGTCGTCAAGTTACCCGACCTGCCCTCGCTTCGCTTCGGTAATGTGAGATTTCTGTATCACCTGTATATAAAAACCTTACTCTTGAATCACTCTATCTATAAAACCGCATCAAAGTCCGTTGTTTAGTTTTAAAGATCTTAGCATACATAGGGATAGACAGACAGCGGAAAGCGACTTTGTTTTACACTATGCAGTGATAGTCATCATGTCAGCCGAAAGACGTCCACTGCTGGACATAGGCCTCCCCCAAGGCTTTCCACTCAGACCGGTCTTGTGCTTTTCGCATCCACCACGGTCCCGCGATCCTGACGAGGTCGCCACTCCAGAACCTTCTGACCCCATCGGCCATCAGTCCTGCGAGCAATATGCCCCGCCCACTGCCACTTCAGTTTAGCTATTCTTAGGGCTTGTCGATAATTCATAATAATGGTAAACTATAAAGAACTTAGTTATTTACATTTTCTCCTATAATGATTACGTTAGCTATTTTAATTAAATCTATTGATATTACATTTATTATATTCTCAAATGCGAATGAGTTTTTTTTACTTAAGTTTCGTATCTCTTTATATGAGGTTTTTGTAACTCCCGAACATAATCCAGTATATGTAAGTTATACATAAACACCTTCCTTTTGAACAATATATTGATTTGAACCGCATTAAAATCCGTTGAGTAGTTTTAAAGATATAAGCCGGAAAGGGCTTCAAATACTTTTTACATACATACAAACATTACATCACGTCTGTTTCCCAAAGCAGTCGGCAGAGACCACTTCTTTCCACCTGCTACGATCCTGACGAATCTCTTTCGCTTCTTCCACATTCATACATCGAATCATGCATGCATGATTTCGGGTAGGGTAAAGTCACCAGTGGTCAGCCAGAGACCAGTAGTCGACCTTATAGGAGTGTGAAGAGTGGGAAATATATCTTTCGTACTCTTCTTAGTCATACAAAGTATAGGCAGAGGTCGACTACAGGTCTCTGGCTGACCACTGGTGACTTTACCCTACTTAAGATTCAGCCCTTTTCCAGTATTTCCCCGATTTGATCCGAAAAAGTACGCCAGAAGCGGCCCTCACTAATACTAAATACGTTTTACTTTGTAAAAAAGAATAGTTACCGAGGTAATAGCGATAAAGGACGAATATCCAGTGACTTTAAGTTGTCCCATCAATTATTACAAACAACAGTTAAGGATGTGAATTTTCAATTGGGTAGCATAAAGCTCGCTCGAGCGACCGTACAAAAATGCTATAAATTTAATGTGTATATATGTTTATGTAATATCTAACGCCAAAGTGCTGAATAAATTAAAGTAGGAATTTACTAGCAACACCTGCTACTTTACGACCTTTTTCTCAGAAACATCATAGAAGGAAAGATGCAGAGGAAGACCAAGAAGAAATTACTTTGGGCAAATGAAAGAACAGGTAAGGTTGGGACTGTCAAAAATCTTCTCTACCACCCTACCCTACCCACCTTCATTTGCGCGTCATGATACAAAAAATTCGATAACAACTTTAGGACTGAGATGGAATGCCGCTATGGTAGTAATTTTACCGTCTGTCTTATCCCAACACCGGAACCCAATGCGATATGGTAGCGATCCAGACCGACCCTGTATTATAGAAATTTAATCATATTTTACATATATAAGGAAAAAACCAGTGACATCTTTTTCATTGTTTTTTAATAGACATAACATTGACAGCTTTACGGCCAGCGTTACTACAACAGCCCCCCCATAACGTGGGCCTAAGCACTTATGCTACACCTAACTGCCAAGTAAACTCCCCATGCTTAAGACAGCCTAGCGGTTTGGTAAACACATCTGCTATCATTGCATCAGTCGGAATGTACACAATTTTAACATTGAACCTATCAACCATGTCTCTAACATAATGGTACCTGATTTCGATATGCTTGCTTCTTTTGTGTTGTACCTTATTAACAGCAAGTTGCATAGCAGACTGATTATCGCAATACAACACAATCTCACAAGTAGATATCGTCAACAGTTCCTTTATTAAGGCTTGTAAGAACACCGCCTCTCTACTAGCTTCACTTAAGCTTATGTACTCCGCCTCGGTGGATGACAAGGAAATGCATGACTGTTTATAACTACCCCAAGAAATCGAATTACCACCGTACTTAAACAAATATCCTGTGTACGACTTTCGATCAGAATCTGAAGCCCAGTCTGCATCCGAGTATCCTTCCAAGATAGGGTTTACATTGGACTTCTTAAAAACTAAAGCCTTTTGCTTAGTTCCTTTAAGATATCTCAAAATACGCTTAGCTTGATTCCAATGGAATTCTGTATAATTGCTATTAAATTTACTTAGATATGCGACAGCAAACGATATATCAGGCCGCGTAGTTACACATAAATACATTAAGCTACCAATCAATTCTTGGTATGGAAACTTGGTGACATTGTTACTCGCAGCATTACAAGAACTCTCACTATTAGAACTAATATTAGTCATCATGGGAGACTTTACAGACTTACAGTCTGTCATGCCAAAACGATCCAACAACTTGTCAATACGATTTTCCTGACTAAGTTTGATAATAGTTGCATCACGTTCTACTTTTATACCCAACATGTTTCTGATCGGCCCTAAGTCTTTTAATTTGAAATGTTTTAACAGAGATGATTTTAACGTCTCTGCCAAGCAATTGTCATTGTAAAACACGAAAAAGTCATCGACATACAATGCAATAAAGACAATAGACTTACCAGATCTCTTAATGAAGATGCAGTCTTCTTGTTTACATTGCTCATATCCCAAAGTAAGTAATACATCTTTTACCTTTTGGTACCAGGATCGCGATGCTTGCTTCAACCCATAAACAGCCTTCCATAGCCTATAGACTTTGTTTTCACTTCCAGGGAAAATAAAACCTTCCGGTTGATGCATAAATATTTCTTCATGCAAATCACCATTTAGGAATGCTGTTTGAACATCCAAATGATCAATCTTAAGATTCATTTCCACAGCCAAAGCTAATAGCAATCTAATAGAGCAGTAACGAACGACCGGTGAAAAAGTTTCATGAAAATCTTCACCATACTTTTGAGTAAAGCCTTTTGCAACCAATCTCGCCTTATAACGTGTAATATTTCCTTCAGAGTCCCGTTTTAAGGTAAAAATCCATTTATTCTTGAAATGTTTTTGTCAGCCGGCTTATCAGTAAGTTCCCAAGCTTTATGAATAATAAAAGAGTCTATTTCTTCCTTCATGGCTTTCTGCCATAACTCTTTATCTTCACAACTTAAAGCTTCTTTGACAGTCCGTGGCTCTATAGGAATTTCTACATTACTAACGTTAGTTACGTTACAAGTCGGGTTTGGAAAACGTGAACGTAATGGGTATCGTTCGCCAGTAGATGCAAGTATTTCATCTATACTAGGTCCTTGTTCACACTCCGTCTCAACAGGGCAATTGGATGATTCGGCACGAGCTGGAGCTGATTCTGACTCCGCCTCCAAAGGATAATCGAAGGATTCCATCAAGATATGTTCCCGCTCCGCCTCAACCGGTGTATTTTTCCGATTCTCCTCATCATTACTACCTGTAAGATAAATAGGTTGAAACACTTGGTTTTGTCTCATATTACCTATAGGGTGTCTTCCTGGAAAAACAGATTCATTGAATACCACGTCACGTGATACAATAATCTTATTATTGTCAGGATTGAACAAACGATATCCTTTGACGTTGTCGTAGTAGCCTAAAAAGATAAGTCTTTTACTTTTGGGGTCTAACTTTTTACGTTTGCAGTCATCTACATGTGCAAATGCCTCGCAACCAAAAACACGCAGATTTTTAAGGCTTACTTTATTACCACTCCATACCTCTTCTGGCAATCTACCAGAAAGCTTCGAACTTGGAGAGCGGTTAATAAGGAATGCTGCAGTATTTGCAGCTTCTGCCCACATCTTGTTGTCTAGATTGGCATTATACAGTAGACATCTTACTCTGTCAAGCAAAGTACGGTTAAAACGTTCCGCAGAACCATTCTGCTGAGGACTATATGGTACTGACAGCTGATGAACAATTCCTTTGCTTTTGAGAAAATCTGTTAATTCTTTATTAACGTACTCTGAGCCATTGTCTGATCTTAGTACTTTAACTTTATCATTACACTGATTCTCTACAAGTTTAATAAAGTTCATTGTATACTTACACACTTCACTCTTCTTGGTAATAGGAAAGACAAACACTTTCCTGGAGTAGTCATCTAGGAATGTCAGGATGTAACGCTTGCCACCGAGAGAAGTAGTTGGCATCGGCCCGATGACGTCCGTGTGAAGGAGAGCCAATCGTGCGTTAGCCACCTGCTTGTTAGGATTAGTCACAAAGGGAGTGCGGGATTGCTTACCCTTAAGACACACGTCACAAACTTCCTTCTTGGCAGTAACCTGAAAATCAATATCGTTAGCAACTTTCCTAAGCGATGCCAAGCTATCAAAGTTTAAGTGTCCTAATCTTTGATGCCATAACATCATGCTCGAAAAATTGGCTGACGTCATTAAATGAGCTTTACCAATAGTGTCAAGTCTGTAAATTCTCCCAATCTTCCTAGCTGTTAAAACTAACTCACCAGATTTTGTTATATTACAAGCTACAGTAGTAAAACTAAACTTAAAACCTTTTTCAGCAAGGCTAGCTACAGATATTAAGTTTACATTAAGCTCCGGTACATACATTACATCTTTTAAAGTTACATTTAATGTATTTCCTTTAAAATTAACTGTAAAATTTACGTCACCTTTACCTTTTACTACTAACTTTTTGCCGTTAGCCACACAAACCTCCTTGGTTGGTGATGCATTGAGCGATTCGAACCAATCTCGACGTCCGGACATATGGTCGGTAGCACCCGAATCAATGACCCAAGAACGGTCGCTTTGAACACTACTAAGTGCAGTCAAAACCAGATTAGAGTTCGATACTTTGTCCACTTGAGGGCAGTCCTTCTTTGCGTGACCTTTTGAGCGACATTTCCAACACCATAGTTTCTTGTTCGTATCCGACGAGGAACTACCATGTTTCGATGTACTTGGAGCATGTTTATTGCTACTTTGGGTACTGGCCTTGTTATTTCCACGATAACGTGTATACAAGCAGTCATTCTCACCACCAGTGCACCCTTTCCATCGCTTGTCTTGAAGTAATTTGGTCTTTACCATATCTGTCGTTATATCAATGCTTGAGTGCTCCAAAGCCATAATCATAGGCTCGTAATCTTGAGGCAATCCTTGAAGCATTATAGCGGCCAGAAATTCATCGTCCAAAGGTTTGTCCATGCTTCTTAACTGATCAGCTAGTGACAGGATCTCATTAACGTAAGCTTCCATGGTTCCAAACTGATCTAATTTAATCGAACATAGAGTACGAAGACATGACAACCTTCTATGTAGCCCGGTGTCGTCGTAAGCCTTTTTCAAGGTATCCCATACATCCTTGGCAGTCTTTGCCTGCACAATGTGAGGAAAGCACAACTTGTCAACGCTCAAACATAGTCTCGCACGAGCTTTCTCCTCTTTACGCAACTTCTGTTCAGCATTATCACCGTCTGCAGTCGCATTTTTTCCGGTTACAATATGCCATAAGTTCTCGAAAATCAAAATGTTTTGCATTTCAAACGCCCAATCCCGATAGTTGATGGTGCCTTTCAGCTTCTCTATCTTTACAATTGAATTTGAATGCTCACCCATTTTCGATCACATAAATATAATTATACATACAGCAGAATTAAAATCGTGAAGAACCATAACCTATTATAGAAATTTAATCATATTTTACATATATAAGGAAAAAACCAGTGACATCTTTTTCATTGTTTTTAATAGACATAACATTGACAGCTTTACGGCCAGCGTTACTACAACACCCTGCACAAGGCCCTACGACCACCACGTTATGACGTCGCTTGTTCATCATTGACGTCTGTCTATGGCAAGTTATGTGTATACGTTGCCTTTAATTGCGCAAGCACTTTCATAATTCGACAACGATAATATTTGTCGTGACGTGATGTGACAATTTACTTGGACTCTAATTTTAAAGGACGTGGACGCTAATAAAGAAGATTGACAAGGTTATACCAATACATCTCACGAGTTACTTACGTTATTATCTATTAGAAACACGTTTTCAAAAAGGTAGTTTTGTCGTGTTGCCATTTTGGTTTAAGTTTTTTTTGTAAGCAGTTATCAAATGGACCATTTGAGTGCCAGTGACGCCTAATGTAATCACCAGTTTTCATGCCTATATCGACTATAGAAGTTGATGTGAAAACCATCAATATAAAGCAATCTTCATGCTAGGAACGATTGGCTGCCCGGCTATTGCGCGCACGTCTTGTGCTCAATTTGGTTTTCAGGGTGGGCTAGGCACAGTAGGCACCAAGATATTATCAGGCGTGCTGCCTAAGTATTTCTCGATAGGAATAGAGAATAAGCATGGATTATTTGAATCGCATTTTTCAACTATTTGGATGATGTTAAAAAGTTACAATTGAGATCTATTAAATACTTGGTGTCTAAGAAAAAGAAAAACGAATGCAAAAATAACTATGATAAATTATATAAAATATGTAAAATACTTCCTGTTCATCTAAGAGCGCAGTACGTAATAGCTATCGATAATTATTATGTTAGTGAATTTAAGGTTTTTAAGCAGAATAAATATAATACAAAGCAAGTTAGATTAAGAAAATATGTTCAAAATTATGCTAATAACAATTACGGTAGGAGAACGAATTTGTTTCTGGTTCCTAAAATATATAATGAAATTGATTGGTTAAGAGCGGACACAACAAGTAGCAAAAACGTTGTGAAAAATACATTAAAACGAATGCTTTTGGAACGGTTGCCGTAGGCAAACTTTCCAAAAGTATCCTTCCTTCCTCTTTTCAATAATATTAAAATGTATACTTGTGTACTTACTTAATTGATTTGTAATTTAGGTGCATGCATAGCAAAAAAAAATTAATTAGAGCGCGATCTCGCCAACAAACTGTCTTGTCAGTTTGGCGAGTTAATTTGTAGTGTTAACTTGTTATTTGAATAATAATAAAAAAAAAAAAAAAATGAAAATACCTTAAAACAACACCAAAAGTGAAATTACATTGATGACGTTATCCAAACACCGTTGGGTTGTTTGTTTAAACATGTATATGGAAATCTTCACTAAGGCACTGAATAGATTTACAAGACTAAGGGCCGATTGTTTGATCAGTAGGGTAACTAATAATGGCTAAAAATCGTAACTATTGGTAAATAGGTACCATTATCGATTCAATTTTCGAATTTAAACCATTATTTCATTCAGGAGGATTGTGAGGGCACGCTTAAACCGCGTAGTTGTCAGAAAACCAAACCAATTCAGCACCGGATGATAACGTTTCTCACCCCTAAATAAATTTTTGTTCTCATTTGTTTCTATAGTATCTACAAGATTCAACGTTAAAAATCCGAATAGGTTCAAGGGCATATAAACATTATTGAATTTTGCATCGAACCTGAAACATCGAACATCGAACCTGTGGGGCTGGAAAAGTTGCCATCGAATACAAACGCTAGCGTTCGGTGATCACCTATCGCTTTGCGTTGTCAAAAATGAAAAACCTAGCCAAGTTGCCCTTAGATACCGACGTTTATATCGTGATAGTGCTCGTGTTGAATTAAACCTGCAAAATAGTGCCGCGTAACGACGGACCAAACGTCAAAACTATCACTATTCGATTACGGCGATCACATTACAGCGTGTCAGTTGTAACGAGTGATATATCGCGTGACTTACGTCAATTCCATACACTTTTGTAAGTGACAGGTGAACATTCTCCAAGGAACATCATTAAGTTCCTGACCGCGGCAGACTCCCACGTGTATACGTCGCAGTGTAACTCAACCAGTAAAAAACCTAGGCATATACTCTGATGATACTAAACCTAATTTCCAGTTCCCACACTAAGTTATAATTTGCCGTAGTCATGTAATACACGGCTTGAAACAATACAAGTTGTTTTGTAATGTGCACGTACTCATTTCTTCCTCAAGTAGCATTTATAGGGTTCTGTAGCATATTGATGCGCCTCAAAATGTACGAGAGCCTATGTAAGTCCTGAAGCCCTCACCAAGTTCTATTAGGGCTCGTGCGGAAATCATCTGATTGTTTATGGGGGGGTGGAGGTCAGAAAAATATGACAAATAATCACGAGGGGGGAGAGGAGGGAGGGTTTACACAGCAGGAAGCAGGAAGTTAACAACCATTTTTTTATGTTATGGCTGTTTTTTTAATTATTAACTTAATTCATACTTAGTCCTAAAACTACACGTGATCTTGACTGGGGGGGGGGGCACATGATTTCTGGACGAGCCCTTACGCTAACTAGCGATGCCGTTCTTTAAAAAAAAAACAAATTCAATATTCGAAATATTTGTTCAGTAAATTGGCCACAGTAGGGCTCTTTTACGCGTCGGTAATATAGAGTGAATCTACCAGCGCTTCGGATAATACCATCATCGCGGAGAAGAAGCGCCGCGAGAAACTCCAGCAGAAGGTCATTTGACTGGTGACTCTACGAATCACGTCATCTACCAGTGACGCGTTGGTTTAAAAACAAAACGATTAGAAACGGTAGTTAGCGTATTGAATCTCGGGAAGGGCCCCTGGGCGTTACCTGACTTACTAAGGCTCTATTTTAGGTCTTTTTTTATTTTTGGTCTACATAAATGACTTACCACCAATAGTAGATGAACTTTGCGATATCGTACTTTTTGCTGATGATACTTCACTAATTTTCAAGGTAGATAGCAAATTCGTAGACTACAGTAGGATAAACGCCACACAAGTTAAAGTACATAATTGGTTTACTAGTAACAACTTGCTACTAAATGCCAAGAAAACTAAATGTGTTAGGTTCGCTTTGCCTAATGTTAAACCGGTAGATTCTAGTATTTTTCTAAATGACGAGTGTTTGCTAATGGTAGATAAGGCGGCTTTCCTAGGCATAACAATAGATAAAAAATTGCAATGGGGTCCCCACATAGCTGCACTGGCAGGTAAACTAAGTTCGGCAGCTTACGCCGTTAGGAAAATTAGACAATAATGTTGAGACAGCTCGCTTAGTTTATTATAGTTATTTTCATAGTGTTATGTCTTATGGTATTCTGGTTTGGGGTAAGGCAGCTGACATACAATAGTAGATTGTGTCACAACACAAGGGAGCAAAATGACATATTTAAACCGAGGGCGTACATTGAATCCTGAACGAAGCGAAGGATTCTAAAATAGAATCCTGAGCGTAGTGAGGGATTCAAGTGTTAACGCCCAAGGTGGAAATAATTTTGCTACCGTGTGACACATAATGCTTTTCACATCACCAATGAGGAAAATAAAAGATCTTAGTGATGAAACAAATTTAATTATTCACACATTCTAGAAATGCTGAAATTATCAAATTTAGCAACAGGAAATTATCGCACTTAACAACAATTATCAAATTTGGCAACAAAATGTCATTGTACAGAAAAGTGCCACTTTGATCCCTCCTAGCAGGGAAGAAAAGTCCCCTTTCCGAGTAGGTGATATGAAAATTATATTTGTGTTTCAAAATAATCTTCAATTCTTCTTCTTCTTGAGTAATCTACGCTTAAAAAAGGTGCACCTACTGTACAAAAATACCGTGATATTGTAAACTATTTATAATTATAATGTAATGATGTAAACCTTTTTCTTGAAAAAAATATACCTTGCCGAGTTTCTTACGCCGGTTCTTCTCGGGGCAAAGGTTTTATTTTTCTAACCGGTGGTAATGCTTTTTGACATTCATAGGTGCATTATATTATGCCTAAATTGAAGAATAAAGAACTTTGACTTTGACTTTTGACTTTGAAAAAAGGGCCATTCGTTCTATTTACAATTTAAATTCCCGTGACTCCTTAAGAGAACTTTTTAAAGAAATTAATATCTTAACTGTAGCGTCTCAATTTATTTACGGGAATAATATTTATGTTATTATGAATTTAGATTCTTTCACCACAAACTCTGATATACATCATTTAAATACTAGAAATAAAAATTAAATCGCTATTCGAAAATTCCGTGTCCGTAAAGTATATAAATCATTTGTTGGTCAATGCATTCATTTCTATAATAAATTACCTGAAGTAGTTTTAAAGTTACCCTTTCCAGCACTTAAAAAATATTTGAAAAGGTCGTTAATGTCTAAAGTGTATATCTAACAGACAAAAATGCATGGCCTACACCCGAAACTTAGTCAATAATAATTTGTTCAAATGCAAAAGCTTTATCCTGCTTTTTCTTGTATGGGAGACACCGTTGATGCAGGAAAACATATCGAAACTTTTATGTGGTCATCTTGCACCACCATACATATAAGTAGTTGATTCTATTTTTATTTTTTTTATTTTCTATCTTTCTCTCCCGTAAGATTTTTGGCATGTTTTCCTGCTGAACTACTGTTATTTGATATTACATTAAATTTAATACTTGTAGCTTTATATAATGCTAGACTAAGTAGTACCATTGTAATATGAAATATGAAACATGTTTAAAAAATGACTGACTGCTGAGTTTCTTGCGGCGTTTCTTCTCAGCAGTGGTCTCCTCTTGGGAAGCGCTGGTAGATTCTTGACGTGTAAAAGTGCCCGAGCGGCCTACTTACTGAATAAATTTCTTTTATCTTATCTTATCTTTTATCTTCAATCTTTTTAAAACAGATCAGTGTAGGTTGAAAGAAAGGGACAGAGCTATAGTAGTTATACATCTCTGTCCCTTTCTCTCAACCTTAACTGAATTACTTTATGTTATGGTACCTAAACCCTCCGTAAGTGTTGTATGGATAACAATGCTATTGTAATGCCACTATGGATCCCTGTCATAATAACAGCGTCAAGTGACTAGATAGAAATGACATGGGAATTAATCGTAGGTTTTAAACGACAAGGTTCTATAGTAGTATTTCAATTAAGGTCTGTGATCGTACACAAATTGACTTCAGCCCAAACTAAGCTCTAGGCTTGTACTATTAGTACCTACTAGACATCTTTAAATTGAAGTATTTACGAGTATATAGAAAAGTACATAATTAAACTCAATATTTTTTAATTCTAATTCGAAAGAATAGGTAATTTTAAGAGAGCAATGGTTTTATTTTAATATCTTTATTTACCAAGCAGATATTTTATGGATGACATGATTATTTTAAAATTGGGTTGGTATTTTCTAATAAATTTCAATAATTAAATGATTAAGAATGAAAAAGAATAAGTACCCCGTAAGTAGTCTCGGCGCAGAATATAACTTTGTTCCTTTTGGCGTCGAGACCCTTGGTCCGTGGGGACCCGGTGCCATTAGCCTTTTTAAAGACTTGACAAAAAGGCTAATTGAAACAACCGGTGACCACAGAGCTGGCAGCTTCCTCGGACAGCGTATTAGCATTGCTATACAACGAGGAAATGCTGCCAGCATCTGTGGTACTTTGCCACGGGGGCCCTCACTTTTCTAGTTTTTATTTAGTTTTAATTGATTTGTATTTAGTTTAGTTATATTATTAGTTTATAAGATGTATGTTTTATGTGATATTAAATAAACTTTCGACAATAAAAAAAAAAAAAAAAAGATAACTAATGATAAAAAGTTATTGTAATAGTGTTTTAAAACATACTATTTCAAGCGGTTTTCGCCTCACGAAAACGTGAAAACGAAAGTCGAACAAAGTTTAGATACACTTGTTAAAATATCCGAATTGGATAAATATTTCAAAAACATAATAATACAGACCCTTAAAAACCCTATTCTTCGAAATGGTTTTCGAATCAGAGTAATTTTAAACATATGAACAATCCCAATTATCGGACCTGACAGATTTCAATCTGTATAAAAACTAAGGAGGATGGGCAGGGCAGGGAAATGTATGAACACTGGCCTAGAAACCAATAACAATAAGCACTATATCATCGGATATGCTTATTAATTCTACAACGATCTAGTGTGGTGGGAAACCTCAAAGAACTGTGAGAAATATTTTAAAAATCGGGAACATCGGGACGCCTACGTAGACGACGTTTGCATAATTAGTTTGAAACTCCGCTGTCTTTGCACGGCGATAACTTGTATCACGCAAAGTTTTCGAACTACCTGCCATAGGAATAGTTTTACAACTTTGAATTACCTATCCGGTGACATATTGCTTGTTGTTATTGGTCATATAGGCCAATTTGCCCACCATCCTTTGACTGACTATTTCATATACTACTTCTGGCTGAAAGGTGCAGTGCTCCGGCGGTTTTGACGTAACTTACCTGCAGCGGCCATGACAGCGGCAAAACAGGACCACACAGGTGTTAGGTTTAAGTTTTATATTATTATGTATACAGGGTGTCCCATAAATAGCACGTCACAGTGACACCGGAGATTCCCCTGCCTCAGACGAACCGAACCAACCTAACATGACCTCAGTAAAAGTTGCACCGTTTTCGAGTTATACCAATTTAAAGATTTTTCCAATTTCTCTCCTCTTTTAACATTGCAAGTGCCCGCATTTACTGGGATAGCTTTAGAATTTAGTTTTTTTTATTTGTACGCTTTCATGAATAGTTGATTAAGATGATAGAAGCATTATTATGCTAATAACTAATGTAAAAGTTGGAAAAATACTGTAATGAACTTGACTTAAATTATCATCAACATATTAATTTCAACTTTGAACACCTGCCATGACTTTTTTTACTAGAAATGAAATGAGCAAATAACTTTAAAAACATGCGAATGTTATGCCAATTCTAAAATGGTATGACACATGATATCATAATGCAAAAAAGTAGGAATTCGACTCACTTTTCCTAATAAGGATCCCGAAACCAAACTAACAAATGAAAGGCTATTAGCCGCTTTGCAAGTTTATTATGTAAATAATTGTATGGTACTTATTAATTTATTGCAGTGGGTGCCCTGTGACCCAAAGTAGTTCGTTACCTTGCGTTTCGTGCTCGTTTTAATAGCAGAGCAGACTTTTTAGTTACTTTTTATTTTTATTGATTTGACTTATGTCATTACTTATCACCTTGTGTTTCTAAACTAAATCGACTTGGCATTCCTCTGGACTCTGATTAATTTTGTGGAACTGAAACGACTACTCGTGCGAATAATCGAACGCCGTACTGGCGTTACTAAATCATCGGCACAACGAACTTTTGAAGCGGCACAAATACCACCCTTACCACATTCATCGTGTTCAAACGCTTCTTCCGACAGATTACACGCAGCGTATTCAATTCTGTCGAAAAATGATACAGAAATAGGGAAAACCCGAACTTCTTTAACGAAGTATTATAGAGCGACGAATCGGCCTGCAAAAGGGATGGGTACGTTAACTTGCAAATAACTAACCCACACGAATCGAGAGAAGACCGGTCACAATACCAATTTAAAATTAATTTGTGGACCGGAATTTTTAACGGCCAAATAATAGGACCGGTCCAGTTGCCGCCGAGTCTGAATGGCCAGAATTATCTGCAGTTTTTGGAAAACGATCTGCCTATTTTATTAGAGGACACGCCGTTGGCATTGAGGCAAAGGATGTGGTTCCAGCAAGATGGCTGCCCGGCACACTACGCTCGCTCAGTCCGTGAGCACCTAAACATCAAGTATCCTGACAGATGGATTGGGCGAACATTTTGAAAACATAACCCTGTTCCGTACAGTAGAGACTTCATGATGTAAAATAAAAATATTACTATGTATTTTATTTATTTATTATACAATAATGTATTTGTATTCATCGATAATGTAATGGGAAAACGCAACAGACAAACAGTAACCCAACTTCAACGATTAAATATGCCCCAATGACGTCAGTAGATTGTGAACGAACTTTTTTGACTCATAATTAGGTCCTAAATTCACGGCGTTATGGACAAACAAGTAAAAAATTTTATTAACTGAAGTTACTTTTGATTGGCGAGGGTTTTTTTCCCCAAAAACATTGTTATTAATTAATAATATTGTCACTGAAAACATATGAATGATGGTATAATAAATGTAAAATTCCTACTAATATTTTTAATTAACATCATAAGGAAGTCTCTGCTGTACGGAACAGGGTTATGTTTTCAAAATGACGGGCGTTTTCCCGATCCTTGGTAATGCGGCATGCTCTTGGCCGGTTTGAATGAATGTTATGAAATAATGATTGATTGTGAACAATATATTAGACGGGTTATGACAAGTGGGGGGTTTGAATAGGTATTTAAAAATCATTGATATGTGTCTATCGGATTTTTTTATTTTGTGTTATTATTTAGGATTTATAATGATTTAAAGATGGTCAGCGGGTTTTTTTGTTCATATTTTTATAATTCGAGGATTTTAAAGCCGCTCTACATTATTAACTTTTTGAAATTTATAAGTATTTATCTAGTTTTTTTTATTATTTTAACTGTGTGTCCAGAATGTTTTTTTTATGTGATTGTTATATTTCATTTGTTGTTTGTTTGCTATCTTACCATCTCTTACGGGTCCAGCTGAAAATCAGCGCTGCGGCTCCGTGCCACAGCACATGCTGAGCTGGCACTCCGTTTCGGCTATCTCATTTTAATTTTAATTAGTTATAAATAAGTTACTTTTGTTTTTGTTTTGTCAAATGCATGTGTTTTTTTTTTGTTTTATTTAATAGCCGAATAAATGAATCTATATATCTATCTATCTATCTAAATATTTTTCTATTTCGGATATTTCGACAAAAGTACATTTAACCTTTGTTTGACTTTCGTTTTCGATCTGAAGGTGATCTTACGGGTTAGGCGAGAATCGCTTGAAATAGTATGTTTTTATACACTATTACAATCACTTTTTATTATTAGTTATGATTTAGTTGTAATTTATTACAAAATGCTTAGCCAAATTTAAAATAATCGTGTCATCCATCAAATGTTCGCTAAATAAATACTAACATTAAAACAAAACTATTGGGCCAAACACAAAATTATTTAGAATGTAAAAAACATGAGTAATTTGTTTTGGTCTAACCCATATATACACAACCGCTTTTAAAGTATCGGATCTTTAAAGTTAAAGATAACAAAGGTTTCAAATGGTTTTAGTTAACAACCCGACCCTTTGTCATAAATACTCGCGCATCAAATGTATCGTTATCGATATCCAATTCACGATGTAAGCTGCTTTGTCTGTTTAGCCGTAACCTCTGAACGTATGCTTTCCCTTGGACCACAGTGTAACTGTTCCGCATAAGCCAATCTTTCCGGGACACAGAATAAAGCAGCGCAGCCAGTATGACATCAATAAATAAATTGGGAACATAATTAAGGTACACTCACACGAATTGACTTAGAAGCCTCGTCAAGGTGTTGTCAACGTCAAAACCTAGTACGATAAGTACCGGATGGTATATAATATGTTTTGTGTCGTCATTAATGGGGAACACGAAATGGTGATGATGCAAAAACATTTTTTTTTTTTTTTGTAACATGTCTCCCAAGTTTCGTTTATGCTTCAGAACACTTTAGGGTTAATAATATACGACAATGCAGCGCTGCAAGCCCCCTGATCGGCCTAATCAGTAGCAGCAGCATGATAAGCGACGCCTCGTACTTATACGTATATACAATGGGCTTCATAAGGAAGCTCAAAGTCACTCAAAGGGCTATGGAGAGGGCTATGCTCGGGGTTTCTCTGCGTGATAGAATCAGAAATGATGATATCCGCAGTAGAACTAAGGTTACCGACATAGCCCGAAGAATAGCTAAACTGAAGTGGCAGTGGGCGGGGCACTTTGCTCGCAGGACTGATGGCCGATGGGGTCAGAAGGTTCTGGAGTGGCGTCCGCGGACCGGAAGACGAACTCTAGGTAGGCCTCCAACAAGATGGAGTGACGACCTCGTCAGGATCGCGGGACAGCGGTGGATGTGAAAAGCACAAGACCAGTCTGAGTGGAAAGCCTTGGGGGAGGCCTATGTCCAGCAGTGGACGTCTTTCGGCTGACATGATGATGATGATGATGATGATATATCATCTGGTAGTCTTATCGAAATAGGTTTAGTGTCGTGGGCTCCCCTACTATTAGTATCATGTCACTTAAATATACATTTAAATTACGCTGACAAAGTTGTAAAATAAATAGTTATTTATGTGATTGGAGCGTAATGAGAGGCATTAATACACGAGTGTGGTTTTATGAAACGAGCCGAACGGCGAGTGTCATAATAAGATCACACGAGTGTTTTAATGCCTAATTACGCTTGCAGTCGCATACAAAACTTTATCTGCATATCATAACTTTCAAGTGGGCTAAAATTTTCAAGTTGTAGATAACATTATTTTCTTTTCTTCGGAACTATTCAAAAGTTCGAAACAAATGACTGAGCGGCGCCGCGGCGGGCGGGCGGGCGCGCCCGACACAGCGCAAACGACTCCCACGACTGTAGCTAATGCTTATGCACTCCTAGTATTTTTTAACTTATTTTTTTTTGTATGTACGATTGTGTAAATCGATTGTAATATTCGAGATTAAAAAAAAATATTGAACAAGAATTTCTCACTAAATTAAATTACAAATCGACTATCTAATTCGATAATCACAACCAAATATGATTCCTTTTCTTTAAGAAGATGTTCGAAATTTTAATGTGATTAAAGTTTTGACTACCTATACTGTAATTTACACATTACGATGCAACCACAGATACAGGTTTACTAATATAGGTCATTTGCTTATCTTTTCTGAACATATAAAATAAAAAAATGTGTTCCTCCCATACAAGTAAAGCATTTTTTTACATTATAACATCCAATAAGGTGTCATGGGATTCCTTTTAAAAAATTACATGTTATTACAAGTTTAAGACAAGATTGGTTCCTGAAATACAAGTGTTCATGCTTTCTAAAAACATTTAAATCAGCATCTAATAACTTTAAGTAGAAAATTAGTGGGCGGTGCACATTGCTCGCAGGACTGATGGCCGATGGGGTCAGAAGGTTCTGGTGTGGCGTCCGCGGACCGGAAGACGAGCTGTAGGCAGGCTTCCAACAAGATGAAGTGACGACCTCGTCAGGATCGCGGGACCGCGGGAAAAGCACAAGACCGGTCTGAGTGGAAAGCCTTGGGGGAGGCCTATGTCCAGCAGTGGACGTCTTTCGGCTGACATGGGTGAGTGAGTGAGAAAATTAGTTCATACGTGTAGTTTTTGGAGAAGACCCTGTTAATATGTCTCCGCTGGCCGTCCGTCTGTCTGTCCGTCCTAACTCTAAACAGCTGTGACTTTTAAACCGTAATATAGCGGCTTGGTTTTTTTCGAGACCAACCCCCTTACTAATAAACGTTGAGTAACGGTGGTATAGCTATACAATGTTTTGTCATTATATCTGACAAATTCAAATGTCACAATGACAGGTAAGGACAAAACATTGTATAGCTATACTACCGTTACTCAACTTTTATTAGTGAGGGGGTGTGTCTGTAAATTTACAAAAAAAAGAGTGAAATAGTCAAGGGGGTATTTTATTTTTGATGTATCGTATAAACGGTTAAACATTCAAGCGTCCTTGGCACGATTATAGTATAAACCCTACAAAGTGATTATAATGCCTACTGTGCTTGTGAAACCCTCGGTACCCGAGTCTGACTCGCCCTTGACCGATTTTTTTGCGTTTGTAGTAACGGCTTCGGAACCCTACTTAGTTATTTTTATTAATGATGGAGTTGGCTAAGATTGGTGTTGTGTACAGTCAGCGTCATATAGTTGGTAGCATCCAAAGTAGCCAAATAGTTCGTTACACGCCCTTGTTACTACGGTAATAATGACGTGTAACGTACTATTTGGCTACTTTGGATGCTACCAACTATATGACGCTGACTGTACCGCTGCGACCATTGCTGGTTGTGGCAGTTCTAGAAGCTCGCCGCATAAGCCCGATGCGTGAGTCAAAGAATATCAGATACTTTGGGCACAGAGGAGTTGTATCTATTGTGGGTGTTATATGTTGCCGTAGGTAGATACTTATGTTGCGCATTAGTGGTCCGCATGACCACACGACGTGCATCGCTGTATCCTCTCTCTCACCACAGAACCTGCAGTTTTTGTTTCATATTCATTTATGAGCCTGGTCTCAGTCTTTCCTCTTTCGAGTTGTAGGATACCTTTGGAGAGCTTGCTTTGCCCTTTAATTAGTGATTTCGAGTGTTGTGACTTCGGCAGCATTCTACGGTTCTCACTGCACTAGCTGTTTAATTATAAATCTGTGACGATCGATTATAGATTAACGTGCAATTGTATAGGTTTAGTGCTTCTCGCATCCAGCTTCCCACGATCCTCAATTAGTGATTTAGTCAACCCAGTAGATAATCTCTTATTGGCATAATCTCTCAAAGGCGAACCTGACTGACTTATATATCAACGTACAGCCGAAACTACTGTACCTAGAAACTTGAAATTTGGCACAGGGGTTCCTTTCATGATGTAAGTGAGCACTAAGAAAGGATTTTCCGAAAATCGATCCCCAACGGGATAAAATAGGGGGAGTAGCGGGAAACTAATTCTACGCGTCGCGGGCGTCCTAGTCTGTACATAATATTATTATTAAAGTATTGAAATGCAACTAGAAAGTCTCTCACGCTGATTCCTTCGGCTGTTGTTTTGTAATCTTATTCAATAAGGATATTCACTTCCGAAATGCACTCTCATTATTTTTAAACGGCAGAATTAAAATTGAGAACGATTATAAACTAATTATAAATAAATCGTGTTACTTATAAGATATAGAGTTCAATGAATGGCCAACCTTGTCCAAGTTTCACAATGCCAACGACTCCAATATGAGCTTGTATTTGCTACAAAACCCGAGCGTCGGGCACTCAGCAGAGTAAGGCCGACACGTTTTCTAGAAAATGTATTTCGTAACGTTATTGTTCGGTGACGGTTTAGGTTGCTCTTATAGCTTTTGTAATAGAGTCGACATTTCAAGTTTTTTTACGTTTCACCGAGTGTCCATTACAGTTCGACATTTAACGATAAAATGAATGAAGGTAAACGTCAAAGCCAGGCATTTGTTTTTACCCTACTGCTGAAGGAATAATGTTTTTATCAGCTTTATGTTTGTATAAATAAATAAATAAATATCAGGGGCGAGTCACACCAATTGACCTAGTCCCAAACTAAGCTCTAGGCTTGTACTACGGGTACTAGACAACGATATAAATACTTATATAGAGAAACGAATACTTAAATACATAGAAAACATCCATAACTCAGGAACAAATATTAGCAAACATCACGAGCACTGCTTACTCCTTCCTGGAAGTTTTTTTTGTATTTGTTTTACTTTAGACCATTGAAAATAAGACTTACTTTTTTTTTTGGACGGATTTGTGAATCTAAACGTCTGTCGGATGATGAGGTGTTGTTTTTAATTTGATTTGTGAGTCGTTTTTCGTTTTTTCCGCATGAAGAATTGAATAAGGAATGTGAGCCGATGCTCCGAGGCTTAAGGGGAGTTTTCCGTGACAGCCTTAGCGACGCACTCGGATAGTAATACTCTTTATGAAAGTTATCCCATCATCCATTAACCTACCGCCAAACAGCAGTGTTCGCATTGTTGTGTTCCGCTTTGGGGATAAGACAGCCGGTGTAATGACTAGCATAGAGGCATTCCATCTTGGTCCTCAGGGTTGGCAACGCATTTGCTGTATTAGGCTTGCAGTCTTGTGAATGCGAATGTCTATGGGTCACAGTTTCCACTTACCATCAGGTGGCCTGTGTGCTCGTTTGCCTTCTCTATGCCATACAAACAATAAAAAAATTAGATCATATGCTGAGCCAAATCTGGCTGTTGGGACTCACTTATTAATATTTTACGCTTCACTTAACAAACGGTATATTTCAGTGGCGGGTAGAGGGAGGGGGGCTAAGAGGCTGCCCCCCCAAAGGCATCGAGAGTCCTCCTGTCATGCAGACAGGAGTTTTTGATTCACGAACAGAATTGTCCTAGGGACTTCCGAACGATATTAATTTGTCGATAAATTTTACTTTCTTATGACAGTTATGACTTTGAGATAACGTATAATATAATATGAACATGCAACTTGTATAACTTTTATGCAGTATAAAATGTTTGTGTAAGAAACAAGTTAAAAAATATTTTTTGTACTCGTCGATTAAAATCTGTGTATTAAGATTTCATAGAGAAAACTGCAACGTCACTCTTTCAATCGTTGACACTTCCGAAACAACCGAAATAACCATTTCGATACGCTCAAGACAACTGAAAAAAATTTGAAAATAGAACTTCGTATATCAATAATATGTGTCCTTGTTTAAGGAGACTCGATCCGATACAAAATTGTCAATCTATGGCGTTTCGGAACGTAGCAGCGTCACGTCATCTGTCAAAAATCAATTTAAACCTGCTTCTGTATCCAGGGCATAAAAAAATTAAAAGAACTACGGTTTGTGATTGGCTAGTTTTTAGCCAACAGAACAGCACAGTACTGCAACAATTACGGACGCCGTGGTTTGATACAAATGTCGATGTGGTGGTGATTGTATTAATGACTTAAATTATTAATTTTAATGAACTCGTACAAAAAGTATTGTTCACAATAGTGTCATAATCAAGCTTTTTAATCTCATACCTTACTTAGGCCACTCATTTTTAAATGCATTTATTTCAATATTAAAATCTCTAAAAAAATATGCCTATGAATTAATTAAATGAAACATTATCTATCATTACTCGTACATAACATCGATGGCAGTGATCAATGTGATCATGATTAGTTGATCACTCACTGTCTATTATGAAATGTTACTTTGAAATAATTATTTGATACAGTTATCGATCAATTAGGATTGTTCATATATTTACAATTACTCTAAATCTAAAACCATTTCGAGGAATGGGGTTTTAAAGCCGTCCTTCATTATTAAGTTTTTGAAATGTTTATCTATTTCGGATATTTCGACAAAAGTATATTTAAGCCCTCCTAGGTGTATCTTACGGGTTAGGCGAAAACCGCTTGAAATAGTATGTTTTAATACAGTATTATAATCACATTTTTTAAATTAGATTGTAATTTGTAATTTTTTGTAATTTATTAGAAAATGCCAACCCAATTTTAAACTAATCATGTCATCCATAAAATGTCTGCTAAATAAATAAAGACATTAAAACAAAATTATTGGGTTAAATACACAATTCATGAAATAGGTTTCTTAAAACTACCTATGGTCAATATTAGTCTTCTTTCGTGAATAAAATCAAAACGTTGTCCAATTAACTATTCTTGTTATGGCTTTTGACGTAGAGATCTCGTCGTGTTGTTCTCACAGTCATTTTTTTTTTAGTTTATGGTTTATACTTGCTAGTTTTAAGAATTTTCTATTCAGTACTTTATTAGCTTATTATTATTTAATGTAACTTACTTTTAAATATTATTGTTTTTTAGATTGAAAAAAATGACATTCTGCTGTAGTTTCTTGCGGCGCTTCGTCTCCGCAATGATGGTTTCCGAAGCGCTGGTAGATTCACTCTATATTACCGACGCGTAAAAGAACCCGCGTGTGCCCAATTTACTGAATAAATAGTGCCTATCAAATTACGACAGTCCTCGTTATTCTGAAAACAAAGGCATTTTACAATATAAATTCTCAAAAGCTTTTCGCTAAGTGATACACGAATCAAAATGGAATTTCCAGGAATAGTTTGTGATTGAAACGGACATAAGATACTCGAATGTTATTTGTTTGCAGTGTTCGCTGATTCTCCCGTACAGATCTCCCCCCCTAGGGAGGCCCACCCACTGATTCGCAAGTCTGGACTTGATTTATTGTGGTTTTACCCCGTACAAGTTAGACTTGAGAATATCTGATTCCAGTGATGTTTAGGGATTTATATAAATTAAGTATACGTTCAATTAAGTACTTTAATTCTTAATTTTAACCTATTTTTATTTTTCCCTCGTCGATTTTATTACCATCGCTTTTGTTCTCGTGCGACTTTTTTCCGATTCGTTTTTTTTCCCGCTCGTTTGCTATCCCAGTCTCACTTTTTCTCAAAAGTAAATACATCGATATGTAGGTAGGTGTAGGTTATGTTAGTTTTGCAGCAGGCCCGGAGGGCCAATTAATCCAGAAATAGGAGCTCCGCGACAGCGCATCTCCATCGACTCTATCAGATTTGATTCATGGAATGGGAAAAACACGACAATGAAAATATGATACTAGGAAAAGAAGCGACTGGATAAAACTCGCAAGGGGAAAAACTCGAATGTGAAAATAAACTGCTGGGAAAAGGCGAAAAGAAAATTATTATCTTGAAAGAAAAAATGCGTTTGGTAAGGTAATCTAAAAAATCGTATAGATATAACACAAGAGACTAAAACACATAATGGTGGGTCTAGCCTAAAATTCCACACAACATCTTGTTCCAGCAAGTGCTTACGAAGCATTTGCTTGAAACAAAGCCTGCACCATAGTGTAAAACTGAAAGCTAATTGGAAGTTAATTAGTTCTTTTTATGAACCCTATAAATGTTTTTAAAAAGTACAACCATTTGATACACTTTAAAGACGCTGTAAACGCCGCTCGAAGAGGTTATTTTTTTAGACTACGGCATTTTAAAAAGAATCGTACGTACATACATGAACCCTGAAAACATGACTCTCCTTTTTTTGTTCACGCTTGTAATAAATATAACTAACATGGAAGAACTGTGTACGAGTGTTTGGCTATTTGGAGTTAGTTATCCCAGTCCAAACTTGGTATCAAAAAGTTAAAAAAACATGATGTAATTTTCAATTCCGATGCCGTTGGTAAATAATATCTTAACGTAACGCTAGGTTGCGTGTGTTAGTAGCCTAGCCTATAGATGTTACAGTTTTAATAAGATAAACCTCGGACATTATCATGTGAGCTCTGGGGCTATAAAACCCTTTTTCGCACATCTCGCTTTTTTTGGGACGTTAACATATTTTTTATTTATTTATTTATATATTTCACATATACATCTATCGTTACAGGTCACCCCAATGCGATAGTGTAGCAAGTATTTGGCACAGGTTAAAAATTAACATTAAGAACAGTCACATAATATAAATACCGTAACATTTGTGAATTCATTCAACGAACAAAAGAAGACGTCAATTTTAGTGGCTACCTGGTTGAGCGTGCGCAGCGCCCGGGTCCATGGTGCCTCGCGCAACAGTTGGGTGCGCGCGCGCGGCTCGGCCAGCAGCCGCGGCCGGCGCCGGCGCCACACGTATCGCTCCGGCACGCACAGGCTCACCCTTGCCAGTACACCTGGGTTATTGACCCTTCCCCGCAGTAATTTAAATATATATAGGGCGAGGGTTAATTCTCTTCTGACTTCTAACCGATTGTAGCCTCTCTCTCGCTCGCACTTTGCTTCGTTTGTTCACTAATTAGTTTATGGATCCAGAGCTCAGATGATAACGTCCGAGGTATAACACTGCTGGTATACGAGGGGCGTTCAATAAAAAGTGAGAATGAGTATGTTATAAACCACTTTTATTTCTTGACCTTGAAACTTGACCTTCAAGCATAATACAGTTAGTATATCTTTTTTCTAAAGTTAATATTCCGTTTTTAAAACAGGTCTCATCTTGAGTAATTAAAAAATCTTGTACTGCAGCGACTACCGCGTCGTCGTCTTGCAATTTCTGGCCTCTCAGGTATTCTTTCAATCTCGGAAATAGGTAGAAATCACTGGGGGCAAGATCTGGTGATTTCGAAGGATGCTAAAGGATATCGAACCCAGCATCACGAATTGCAGCCATTGCAATAGTGGCTCCATGCTCGACATACACAATCATTACTACGCCTTTATCATCCCAAAAAACAGAGCCCATGACCTTACCGGCAGATGGGCCCACCTTGAATTTCTTCGGAGTTGGAGATGATGACCTTTTCCATGTCATAAACTGCAGTTTCGTTTCAGGGCCATAATGATGGAGCCATGTTTCATCCATTGTTATAAATCGCGCCAAAAAACGTTCCCGGTCTTGTTGTTGGTCCAAAGCTTCTTGACAAATCTCGACTCTAGTTTGTTTTTGCGTGTCTGTAAGCATTCTTGGTACCCAACGCGCGAATACCTTTTTCATAGTGTTCATGTAAAATATTATGCACGCTCCCCGTTGAAATATTTACATTTCCAGCAATAAAACGGCTTGACACGACGATCCGCCAAAACTAAGTTTTCGACGTTTTTCACAATTTCTTCAGTTACTGCTGTAGTAGGGCGTCCGGAGCGGGGGTCGCCCATGGTCGATGTTCTTTCACGTCTAAATTCGGCGCACCAACGTGCGACTGTCGAATACGGAGGAGCATTAGACCCTAAAGTGTCACGCAAATATAAATTGACTTGGTCCGTAGAAAAAAAAATCACATCAAGTATTTGATAACGACGCGCAATTAAATTTTCTCCATTTTCGCTAACGTACTCAATAGCATTGCAAAGAAATTACCGTATTTTTTTTGAAACAAAAGACTGTAAGTTTATTTTTTCATAGCAATCAGCTTGATAGATTAGCTTTACCGGCCAGTATTTAATTTCCTAATATTGAAACAGTTTGCATCTCATTCTCACTTTTTATTGAACGCCCCTCGTAGTTGGTTCAAAATAAGCTGGCGTGAGTCCACTTTAGACCGTCATTAGCAACAACAATAGGATTATGATCACCCGGGTAACTTTCAGTAAAAACTTGCAATGGGTGGGACTTCAAACGATCTTGATACTTTCTCTTTTCTTATCTTTAGCCCGAAAAAATTTGCAAATTTAATTATTTGTCACTTTTTTTTTAACTTAGAGGTGTTCAGATAAGAGCTATCTTAACACGAAGAGTGCTTCTGATTCTGAATAAAATGATAATCTTTAAGTAATATGTCTATCTATACCAGCATATATTTTATGATTTTATGGATAAATTAACTTGGGTAACAATATCAAATAAAAGTATCTACAGTATTCGTAAAGTATCAAAAAATGGTGGTTGTTGTAGCGTACTACAAAACGGGATAACTCCGAAACAACTCACTTCAAAATACAAATGTTTTATGATGCTTCCGTTTTTTATCCCCATTGTTAAGGTTCAAGAGGAGACGCGCCAGCTTAATTTGAACCAACTATAGCAATATGCAGTTCATCTGTTTTCGAATTCTGAACTAGTATATGTGTGTAGATAATAGTCGATTGTTCAACAAGGGACTAAAACAAGCCATAATGACACGAGATGTTTAGGTGGCTGTAGTTCGAGTGTCATTATGGTTGTTTAGTCTCGCGTTAAACACTCTACTTTTCACTTTGAATGCGAGGAAAAAAACGACGTTCTAAACAAAATTACAACATTTATTATAAAAAAGTTTCTAACAATTAAAACTAACAATTTTGATGACCACGCATAATAAAAGAGTTCAGCCTTAATATGATTAAATAGATTCATATTCGTAATAATTAATCGTGTTTCACGAAATTAAATCCTTTTTTTAAATATATTTGCACAGTTGTCATTTTGAGGTTATTTCGACACCCAAAAATATGGTCCATACACAATCACTGAAAATGGCAATAATCCTCATTCACAAACACCGTGATTGCTTGTTTAGGGGTTTCCAAAGTAAATTAAAAAAATACTTTAATCCCTAGAGATTAATAAGGAGCTTTAGTCCCGATTCGCAGAGATTTAAGTAGCATTTTAAGAGCATGAGAAGTGAAATAGTAGATTGTTCAACAAGGGACTAAAACAAGCTATAAGCCACGAGATGTTTAGCCACCCAAGCGGATATAAGTATTACTTAACGTATTAAATTTGATATAAAATACTTTTTATGTAATAAAAAGCCCGGTGATGGTCGTCACCTATTCGCAGCCCTACTACTACTAGACTACTAGAAAAAAAGTGTCTTTGCTAGTCATTTAACTGGTTATCTTATCCTCAAATTCGAACACAAAAATGCGAACACTGGTGATGGTGCGTTGGTAGGGGAGCGTGGGGGAATTAGAGCCTAGTAAGGATATTTTGTAATAAAAACCAAAGTTCACGTAATCAAAAATAGTTTTAATTATTGACGAACGTGTTGTTTATCTGGCTACTTATAATCACAGACAAAATAGGAAAATAAAATCACCCTCAATGGTGAGCAACAAAAAACAAAAACATGTCCTTCGCTCCCATTACCCTCCACTTCGGGTAATCAGAGCTACAAAACGCCCCATATGTCAAATGGGAGCCATAATATATCTATAAAATATTTCTAGTCTTACCTATCTTTGTTACAATCAGTCTCAATAAGTTTTTTTACCATGCTTGGTTAAATAAGTATTAATCAACGTAAACATTTGGTAATAAATGCTAAATGGTAATAAAGCTCTCATTACCCGCATATCAATCAATTCAAAACTAAAAATGTAATAAAAACACGTGACTCTCAGTTGCAATTTGAGAAGCAACACCGTAAATAAGGTAGATATGGTGATACATTTCGAGTATGAACAAAACAATATCTATATATTTTAACATTTACCTTGGAAGATGAAGTTTATTATTTTTTATTACCACCAGGCCAAAAACACACATTCGTCTCGGGAAACTGATCGCGGGGCACTGCGGGGATGCCCGCGGGAGGCAACCGTTGCCGAACGTTACCGAACACACCCGAGCGCCATTTGCATGAATACGAGCACTGGGAAAGTCCATATTGACACCGCTCCCATTACCCGCCCGCTCCCATTCCCCCACGCTCCCCTACTTATATACTAAAGTACGGCCAATGAGACGAGATAAAGAATGATTATTATATCGGTCCTTGTTTCTCGTACGCAATAATATCTCCAGTTGGTCGATGACGGCTGTCGTTGCGTGATTCGTGGTACAGGATAGCTGTCAGTACAGAAGTTGTCAACATAAGGGCCGCCATTTTGTCAAGTTTATTTCTGTTTGGATTGCATTCGAAATGAAAATGTTTTGAACTCCTGAAAGCTTGTTTATAATTCTTTGTCTCGTCTCTTTGCCCTTACTATAGAGAGTAAGTTCTGATAACTATATCGGAGCAAGATGGGCTAAATAACATAAAGCCACGATCGAACGCCATCGTTACATAATAGTGACATAAGCGATTTTAGTCGCAATAAATACGCAAATTGACCGGGAAACCGTTTCATTGGCTGAATAAAGGTATGCTATTAGTAGTATTACACTGTTATACGGGTCAATACAAGTTCCTATAATTTAGGTATGGTCCAAGAGTTATAATAAGTGCTTTGTTGAAAATCAACCGATATTTGACGTGAAATGTCCCCGTCACTTGCACTTACATATTGGTCAGAAAGTGACAGATGTTTTATCCACGTTGATAGGCACGACCATTTTGATGACAGATCGCAGAAACAGAAAATCGACCAAAACAGAAAAGTTATCAGAGTTGCATCTTGGCTGCAGTCGGTGATCGAATTCGAAATCAAACTCTTACAGTTTCCATCTTGATTATTTAGTAATTTTCATGAAAAATGACTATTATCTTTTGCTTACTTGACCGGATTTTTTAATGCATAATCAGGAGCTTTAATCCAATTGATATACTCTTTTTTACGCATTCTAAGTTGGCAAAAATTAAAACTCCCCTTCAGACATTACTTCGCATAATTTCTTCGAATCAGGGAAGAATGGGGCTTCGATCCAAGTTAAACCTTTTGAGTTTTGTTAACTCTTTTCAGCGGCGACGCTTTTTCAACTTACGTATTAAGCGTCGAGAGTTTTTCAAAATAAAATATTTTAACTTTTATGGAAGCTAACAGAGAATTTAGAAAGTATTCTTCATTATGTGTTAGAAAAATAAAACTTGCGGTTTAGTGAGATTTCACATCTATAGCTAAAACCCATTGGTAAATGAAAATAACTGAGGCAATTCTGTTCTACTCGGTAAAACAATCTTGCTTTGAAATTGTTTTTTTCCTAGTTAATTAATGGCTTTACGTACCTCTTTATCTTGATGTGTATTTCGCCAATGTCGACATGTGGAACTATCAAAGTACGGGTAAAAAAAAACAAAACTGATATAACCGTGCAGGAAAGAAATAATAGTGCTGAAATAAGTTTCACCTAACAGGAAAAAGTAATGCTCATAATTTGAAATGGCGCATAAAATAATCACTTCAGTCGTAAGTGAGTAAAAAGCCGACGAATATCGCTTGAAAAATAGGATCCTCAGTTAGGTGATGGATAGGGATTCACTAAGAAGGGATTTTCAGAAATTCATCCCGTAAGGGGTTAAAATAGGGGAAGTAGCGGGAAAGTAATTCTACGCGTACGGTCACGGACGTTAATTAAAGATAAATATAAAGATAAAGAGACATTTTTTCGCAACAAAACAAAACCACATTACATAGATACAAAAATATCAAGACAGAAAAATTGTTGCGAATTTGATATCCACTTCAAAAAAAAAATGCTTGTACTCGTCAATGTCATTAGATATGCCAAGTCATTTGCAAATTGTAAGAAACTCAACCTTATTGTCCTAGAATATCTGATTAACTTTGGACCTAAGGTGCGTCACAAATTTAACTCTTTGACTGTACAAATAAACCTTTGAAGTAAAGTTAAATATAAGAGCATTGTAAAGCTAAAATGCAATAAGGTTTGTTTTCCATTAAAGCTAGTTCGATTTTTTAGTAGCTTAGCACCTAAAGATGCTACAAGTAGCACTGGTAGGAAAGCAGGTCATTCGTCTTCGGATTCTGAACCCATAATATACGAGATATTACTTATAATATCTGAGTAGATAAATATACACAATTACATACATAAACACGTGTCCCAGAGTGGGGTAGGCAGAGCTACAGAATTACCAACAACTCTTAAAACTTGTTGATAACTGTTTGCACAATCAGGCTAACTTTACCACTGTATGAGTGACATGCTAAAAATAAAATCGCTATTCGAAAATTCCGTGTCCGTAAAGTATATAAATCATTTGTTGGTCAATGCGTTCGTTTCTATAATAAATTACCTGAAGTAGTTTTAAAGTTACCCTTTCCAGCACTTAAAAAATATTTGAAAAGGTCGTTAATGTCTAAAGCGTATTATAGGGTCGAGGACTATCTAATAGACAAAAATGCATGGCTTACACCCGAAACTTAGTCAATAATAATTTGAAATGCAAAAGCTTTAACCTGCTTTTTCTTGTCTGGGGGACACCGTTGATGCAGGAAAATATATCGAAACTTTTATGTGGTCATCTTGCACCATCTCATATACACATATATAAGTAGTTGATTCTATTTTATTTTATTTTATTCTTTCTATCTTTCTCTCCCGTAAGATTTTTGGCATGTTTTCCTGCTGAACTACTGTTATTTGATATTATATTTAATTGAATACTTGTAGCTTTATATAATGCTAGACTAAGTTGTACAGTCAGCCTCATAAGTAGCTGCACACTTTTGTACCTTGTCGCTCTAACGCCTTTCACAGATTAGTGCCGCAGTTCAAACATGACGTTAATGTGACAAAGTATTAAAGTGTGCAGCTACTTATGAGGCTGACCGTACCATTGTAATATAAATATATAAATATGAAATATGTTTAAAAAATGACTGACTGCTGAGTTTCTTGCGGCGTTTCTTCTCAGCAGTGGTCTCCTCTTGGGAAGCGCTGGTAGATTCTTGACGTGTAAAAGTGCCCGAGCGGCCTACTTACTGAATAAATTTCTTTTATCTTTATCTTTATCTTTATCTTTGTATGAGTGACATATTGCAAACCCATCATCGCCTAACTCCACTACAAACCTTTATTCCCTTGGTTGCCTTTTCCGACATGCGCAGGACGTCAAGGAGTGGCACTATAAGCAAATAATGTGTGCAAATGTACATAGTTAGGTCCAAAAATACTCGTGTGATCTTACCACACTCATGTTTTAACACCACTCATAATGTATCCGTTACATATACCCCCGCGAGCTCTGAAGAGTCGGGGATTGGGAAGAAGACATATAATCGCCGCCCCTGCGCATCGCATCGTACCCCGTCTCTCCCAGTAACAGAGTTGGCCGTATGGCCCAATCACTGCGCAAAATCCTGATATCAGTTGTTCTCAAGATTCCTCGGACTTCGTCAAAGTGAAGTTGTGAACCTAATCATAGGAAGTCTCTTACGTTTTGGTCGTCAACGTCACTTTAACATGGTTCATAGTGGCCTAGAAATCACATAGGTTGACTGCACCTACTATAACTCTAGACTAAAATGCCATGACACCCAAACTGTTTCTTTTTGAGAAATCCTATTGTAGGATCTCTAAGAAATATGTGAATAAATATTAAAATGAAGCCAATGTACAAAGGTTGGAAGCTAGTTGCGTAACAGTAGCCAACGTTCCAGGAATAACAATTTTGTTTGCCTTTAAGGAAACCTTTAAAATGTACGTCTATATCCCTAATAATAAGTACAACGTGAGCTGGCAATAGCTCGAAAGGTCAGACGGTAGTTTACTTTATGAGTTTTAGTAAGGTTTCCGAAGTAACGTTTCTCAGAAATTGTGGCGATATTTCCTTTTCTAATTCAAATGAAAAGAAGCAAAAAAATACAAGTCTGTTTTCAGTTACCCACGAAGTTAATATGTCTATCGCAATCGTGCAATGAACATTTCAAGACAAATGCGTTGCCGACCCTGAGGACTTGGATGGAATGCCTAAAAGATAGGTCCGAGGTTGCAATAGGATAGAAAATAGTGGAAATCCAGAGAGATCTGTACCCAGCAGTGGGATACAATAATGATTTATCTAGAATTAAGGTCTAATTCAAATTTGAGTTATTCACTGTTAAGATGTAAGTGTCAGAAGAAAATGTTCATTTGCGACATTTGCATTCGTGATATTATGTTCATTTGTTTATGTGGTTATATTTTGGTTTAAATGGCTTCTTTATTTGAAAATTGGCCAGTGAAATATCAAAGCCTCATCGCTAAAATGTGGTGATGATAACAGTAATATTCAAATTATGGGAACACGCGTTAAAGAATATTTGTCTCTTGTAGACTAGCTTAAGTCCTTTGTCATGTGAAAAAGGAGGCAGCAAGCGAGTTACCTGATAGTAAGTGATCATCGCGACCCATAAACACCACCAACCAAGGAAGCGCAAGTGCGCTGCCGGCCTTTGAGAAAAGAGTAGGCTTGTTTTTTGAAGGCCCCCAAGTAAGTTCGGAAATACAGACGCCGAGAGCTGTTTCTACGTAAATAAGTTGCCTGGCAAAATGGCCCTCGAAAAACGCACGGTAGTTTTGCAACTAATAGAGGATTTGAAATGTAACATTGATTTAAAAAGGCTATAGCCGGTTTTCCATCCGGATTAGTCGGCCCTTGTGGGCCGAATGGGTTCGGGTTTTTTTTGTGAGTACCTCTTTTAGTGAAAAATATTTATGCTGAGTATAAACCTACTCGTGATAGTTTTTGACTTACGATTTTTTCAAGTTGTTTTTTGTGTTTGTTTTTCGGGATGTATTCAAGCGATTTGCTTCAAATTTTGAAACGATTTCTTTATATAGATTTGCATCACCACCATAAAATCTAATACTAGTTATCGTATGAAAATAACGAAGGAAAAAAAATCATTGTTTTTATGTGGTTGTGAATGGGTGACACCTCTAGATTTTTTTCTCAGATAGACCATATATTGGCCTACTACTCGCCAAAATATCAAAATGTTCCAGGCGGTACTTCCTATCAAAAATCAGCAATATGTGTGGCCAAGTTCTGTATTCAATCGGTGTTTTTCAATGTCGTAGGTATGAACCTGTTCGATTATGTTCGGGCTTTCTTATCAGTTGGTCGTAAGTACATATAGGTATATAAGTTAAATGCTAATGACAACTTAATGTCATCGTGATGCAAGATGGTTATTGCATAATTTATCACGAGTCAAAAACAGTTAGGGTGCCATTTGCGACGTCAAAAGATGGCGGATGTGTAATTTGTTTTAGTTTTGTATTTTTGTGTATTTAGGTGTTCAAAATTCTTTTCTGTTAGTGATTTAACTTTTTTTTCCTTTGTGTTGCACAGTGATAGAAGACTTGGACTTATTTCGTGTACCTGGCATCTAACTTCTCGTTTCAAGTGGACTCGCAGTGGTACAGGGGTTAAAACTACTCGTATCTTGACCTCTGTCCTACATATCACCGTACAACGTTGCCCCCAATCTTCCTAGAGAAGATTGACACTGGCGAAATCACTTAATTGTGGAAACGCCATATCCCGCGTTAGTCGCTGTAGAAGTCGCCGCGGGGCAAAGGAAAAAAAACTTTTGCAATTAGGATGTCCATACTCAGCATATATATTTTTCACTATAAGAGGTACTCCCAAAAAAACCGAGCCCATTTGATATAAGGGCAGACCTACTCTGGAAACTAGGCCCTGGCCTTTAATAGGAGCATATAGCCTGGTATTACATAAATAAATATACATAAGATAAAACAATCCGAACCGCTGTACAACTTTACGAACACAGAAATATGTATATCGACGAATTTAATTAAATGCAATAACGTTGTGATAGCTGGGAGTGCTCTCCTTTTAAAAGCATATTGATACTTCTTATTTCATTTAATCAACTAAAAATGTATTAAAAGGCTTTGCTGTCGTCTGGCTTGCCAATCAAGACTTCTCATTCAATTACAAACGTTCCAGAGACATTTTAAAAGGCTTGCTCTATTTTTAGGTTACAAAGCCCTACACTGTGAGAGTACAGTCGAAGAGTTTGATTGTTTATCATTTGGACTGGATACGTACGTCAATTTCCCGAGTTGTTTATGTAGGTATGTATGTAAAAGGCAAACCTGACTCACTGACTTATATATCAACGCACAGCCGAAACTACTGTACCTGGAGGCCATTTGCAACGTCAAAAGATGGCGGATGTGCAATTTGTTTTAGTTTTTATTTTTGTGTATTTAGGTGTTCAAAGTTTTTTTTTATTAGTGATTTGTACTTTTAATGCCTTTGTGATACACATTGATAGAAGACTTGGACTTATTTCGTGTATGCTGGTATCTTACTTCTCGTTTCAAGTGGCAGTGGTACAGAGGTTAAAACTATCTTGGCCTCTGTCCTACATATCACCGTACAACGTTGCCCCCAATCTTCCTAGAGAAGATTGGATTGTGTTTTATTACTATATTGATTTATACTTATATATAGTTGACACTGGCGAAATCACTTCATTGTGGAAACGCCATATTCCCGCGGTAGTAGCTGTTCATGTCGCTGCGGGGCAAAGAAAAAAAAAACTACTGTACCTAGAAACTTCATATTTGGTACAGTGTTTCCTTTCATGATGTAAGTGAGCACTAAGAAAGGATTTTTGGAAATTCATCCCCTAAGGGGTTAAAATAGGGGGAGTAGCGGAAAACTAATCGTGTAATTCGGGGGCATCCTCTAGTTAACCATAAATTAAAACCGGCCAAGAGCATGCCGCACTACAAACGCAAATACAAATAACTATATCCAAAAACCACAAGTAGGTATGCTTATTTGATTTTCAGTAGAATACGCGCTGGCCTAGTTGGTAGTGACCCTGCCTACGAAGCTAGCGGGCCTTGGTTAAAATCCCGGTAAGGGCAGATGTTTATGTGACAAGCGAGAATATTTGTTCCTGAGTCATGTTTTCTATGTATTTAAGTATATGATTCTCTATATAAGTATTTATATCGTTGTCTAGTACCCATAGTACAAGCCTAGAGCTTAGTTTGGGACTATGTCAATTGGTGTGACATTGTCCCCTGATATTTATAGGTATTTATAAAAACATTTTAGTCGCCCGGAACTCAAGAACCGAATGATGTGATTAGTAGAACCAATGTTTAGTCGTGATACACTGAGGAGCAAAAATAACGGGTCACAGTGCCGCCGGAATTGAGCATGTTCAGAAAAACATCTAAAATGGAAATAAAATGTAAGGAAATCCAAGTGCTGACCCAAACTCTCCCGCTGTGGTGTTAACTGATTGTGCGATCAGTTAGGTATCTTCAAGAACTTTTGACCTCCTCTATTGAACCTCAGAGTATCCACCAATAAACCTCACTCAAAACAACCCCTGGCGAGGAACGAAGGCTTCGAAATAGTCTCGTTTATATGAAAAACGCACTCTGACCCGGTATTTTTGCTCCTGAGTGTAGTTTTTCTTTTAAATTCGTTATGTGCGCTTTCATTTCCAGATGTTTTCAGATTTTTACTATTTGTGGGGGGGTTTTGGAGACACTTGAGTCTAACAAAAATTATCACTTTAAATCTCATAATGTCACAAACAGATCCCTTAAACGAAATATTGTTTTGAAAGACCTGTCCAATATTATGGGGTAGACGAGAATGAAATAACACATCCACTCGCTACGACGTGAGATTAATATTTATGTATTATTCATACCAAATAACAGCTTTCTAGCACTAGGACTCGCTTCCCTGCGTCGGACAGACGGACATGTTGAGACTATAAGGGTTATTTCAATCAGTAAACGTGAATGTTGTGTGTTTCACTGTTTTTCAAGAACTCTATGATAATTTTTGTGATCAGATAGTTACTCTAAGCGTCTTTTGATCTATTGTGTGCTGTAGGAAATTATATTTTCAGTGCATCATTTTTAGGATACTGTTCAAGGTGCCCTGCGCTCGGCACATTATACATTTTCTCAAACATGGACAATAAGGACGGCTTTCCTTTTGAAAAATGAACACGAAAAAAGCCTCATTTTCTTCCTATAAAAAAAACGTATGAGAAACCTATTATAGTTCATTATCTGTATAATAAAAATGAACCGCTAAATGTGTTGCTAAGCGCAAAACTCGAGAACGGCTGAACCGATTTGACTAATTTCTTTTTTGTTGTATTCGTTATTGTCAGGACAAGGTTTGTATGAAAGAAATAAAAAACCACCGGAAATTTGCAGCGGGGTGAAGCCGCTGGCGGGCCGATAGTATTTCATAAAAATCGGAAAAACTTGAGTATGGGTGCAGGGTCGGGCGGAGGGGGCCTGCGGCGGCGGCGGTGGGCGGCAGCGGTGCATTGTGAGTGAGACTATTTTATCTACATCCATGTCATAACTTCCCTGCAATACATTTAAGCTCTGTGTATTAGGTTCTTTTTAGTGAATACTTTTAAAATTGTCCCCTTTTACTGCTACCTAGTGCACCAACTGCATCGGGTGCACCAGGTGTACTAAATTAACCATGGACTCGTGCTTGTTCAAAGAATTTTCATATCTACGCCACGGAGTACATTAACCATTTTTTTTAAATATATTTTATATCACAGGGAAGGCAAACGAGCACACGGACCTGATGGTAAGTAGAAACTGTGACCCATAGACATTCGCTTTCGTAAGACTGCAAGCCTAAGACTGCAAGTGCGTTGCCAACCCTGAGAACTTAGATGGAATGATTCAGGTGCTCATAAAGATTAATTAAACCAAAACAGCAGTTATCGAGATAAGGTGTGGGTTTAATTATGACTAAGAAATAAATTAAAAATGAAAAATAATTTATTTGACACTTGAAAAAAAAAAGCAAAATTATTTTTTTATTACGGCCAAAATGATCTCCGCTCAGCTTTATGCCTCTGAATATTGTTGATACATTCACAGGCGCTGGATTTCAGTGAGACCAGGAAGATTACAAACGGCGATCAAAGGCGTTAAAATTAAAAAAAATGTGTGTATATTTGTGTAAGTTATGTGTGTGTGCGTTTGAGAGTGCATGCGTGTGCGCATGTGCGTATGTGTACAACTGCTTCTGATCCAGATATTTGAGACTACCAATGTCTGTTTGGAAATATCAATAGACTAAATAATTACAGAAGTAACGCTGTCGTGAAAGCAGGTAGGCAGGCAGGCATACCTAAATAATCAAAAAAATTGGAGGAGTTTTAGTTTTGGGATGGTTGCATTTATAGTGTGACATATTATAGTGTGCATAAAGCATCCGTCACTCTCGTACACGTGTCAGAAGAGACGGATGTTTTAGGCATATTTTGTCACGTGATACCCGCAGCCATAATAGGCACCAGGAATATGGCGTTATGGAAAATACACTCAGGAGCAAAAATAACGGGTCAGAGTGCGTTTTTCATACTAAAGAGGCCAGGGAATGCTTTTAGTGAAGTCTGATGATGAATACCTCGAGCATCGATATAGGACTTCCAGAGTGCGTAGGATACCCAACTGAATAAATCTGCGGTTAACGCCGGAATTGAGCATGTTCAGAAAAACATCTAAAATGGCAATAAAATGTAAGGAAATCCAAGTGCTGACCCAAACTCTCCCGCTGTGGTGTTAGCTGGTTGTGCGATCAGTTAGGTATCTTAACAATCTCCTCTATTGAACCTCGCAGTATCCACCATTAAACCTCACTCAAAACAACCCCAGGCGAGGAACGAAGGCTTCGAAATAGTCTCGTTTGTATGAAAAACGCACTCTGACCAGGTATTTTTGCTCCTGAGTGTAATTAAGTGACACAAAGCCGTTATAAAATCTAAGATAGATTTATTTGTATTATGAAATTAAGTTATAATGAAACCTCATCCTCATATCGTTCAGAGTAATTTTATACATACACACATACATTATATCACGCCTGTTTATATGTATGTATGTATGGCCGGCTGCTACCTAATAAATTTCTTTCGCTTCTTCCTCATTCATACGTCGAAGTTGAAAGTAACTACTTAAAAGTCAGTCCTTTTCCAGTATTTCTCTGATTTGATTCGGAAAAGTAACAAAAAATAGATTTTCATTTTATCCTTCTCATTAGGTACCTTAAATTGTTTGTTAAGTCATTAAAACAGCCACTTGTGCCTACTTTGTGTACTGCGCAACAAAGTCATAATAAACGAGTAAATAATACATGACACGTCAAACGTTGCTGGTTGGCAGTTCATAAAACGTTTTGCTCGTACGTAATGTTACTCGCGAGAAAATTACACGGTAAAAACAATATCGTTTTTGCGCGGTTCGACTATCGTATTATAAACGTTTTGATAACCCTTATTTACAAATGAGTCGGCGGTCGAGATTCGACCAATACTATCTCATAACCGGTCAAATTCTCAACTTAGAAAAAGAGGATTGTTTCATATTCCCCTTTCTCACACTAATATCCGCAAAAAATGTTTTTTCCCCCGCACTACTAAATTGTTCAATGAATTGAATTCTGACTCGGGAATAGATCTCTTTTATAATAGCACTCTCTCTGTCAAAAATATTATTATACTAAAATAATATCTGTGCATCTAAATAGGTAGCGTTTTCGCATCTTTATTTTGGCATCATTGTATCCTTTGTTTTTTTCATTTATTATCTGCTTGTTTTTTGAGAATCTGTACTCATGACTGTTGTTGTTGTAGTTATGGTTTGTTCTGATTTTTTAGAAGTAAAGGACCATGGGCAGAAATGTCCCCCCCCACCAACAGAAATGAAACATGTCTCATTTAATAGATCTCAGCAACATTATGTATTTTTACTATGGAGACGATCACCAGATGTATGGGGTTTTCTTGGAAAACCATAATCGTATCTTATGGAATTTGTTTGAAAATGAACACATATATGGATGATTTGCCTTATTTGGCCCTTGTTTTCATTAAAAAAATCCCATTGATTTTGCTACTAAAATAAGTATTTTGTCTTTTTTTCGGTCCTTATAAACATATAGACATGCATCCCGTTACTGTTGGTGGGGGGGGGGACAGTGCCCATACAAATTTGCACATTGTCCTTTGTTACTGTTTACATATTTAATTCGAGACTTTGCATGTTATTATTTAAGTGAATGTGTGGAAGCTTGTAATTTGCTTTTAGATATAAGTGTGGTCGATCAATTTGTAGTAGGCAGTAAGCTTTACGAATAAAAAAAAAAAAAAAAAAATACGATTCGGATTTTTCCGCTTAGAATAGAGGACTCTATTCAAAACACTGTAAAAACAATCGTTTTTGATCTGTTATCGTATTGCCAAGTTTTGATAGCTCCTATTTATTTGAGAGCAATGGCGGCCTATTTAAAAACAATTATTCCGTAGGTTTTCTACAAGACATAAAAAGGTCAAATAAGGATTTATCTGAACCAAAGTTTTTCTTTGGCAGAATTAATCATTGGGTTCCTAAGATGTTTTTAAGACGTAAAGCCACGCAGATTTTTTCATGCAGGTCGGGGGATTTCCCGCCCCGGCGATGTTTGAGGTTAATAACTGTTTAAGTCTAGGTTCTGAGACAGGTTTAGTATCATTTTTAACTAAATTTATATACATTTCAATTCTGGAATAAAAATTGCATCAATCTATGGTGAAAACAAGAAATTTCAACAGGGGTTTTAAAATCTTACACTTTCGAAGATAAGGTAAAATTACATCCACAGGCATTCGGCGAAGTCAATGAGGGAACATCTGGATCACTTTAAAAAAAAATATGTCATAAATACTTTTTCACTTCTCATGCTCTTAAAATGCTACTTAAATCTCTGCGAATCGGGACTAAGTTCCTTATTAATCTCTATGGATTAAAGTATTTTTTTTTAAATTTCCTTTGGAAACCCTTAAACAACCAATCACGGTGTTTGTGAATGGAGGATTATCGCCATTTTCAGTGATTGGGTATGGACCATATTTTTGCGTGTCGAAATAACCTCAAAATGACAACTGTGCAAATAAAAAAAAAGGATTTCATTTCGTCAAACACGATTAATTATTACGAATATGAATCTATTTAATCATATTAAGGCCGAACTCTTTTATTATGCGTGGTCCAATTACTTTTAAAATTGTTTCCAAGTTTGAATCTGTTGGCTAATATGCAAGCATTTAAAACATCACTTTACAAAAAAACCACGGAACTTTTTTTTCCTATTTGTATTTTGAATAGGATGTTCATAACTTGTATTGAGCGTACGTTGTTAAGATACCTAATTGTTAGTTTTAATTGTTAGAAACTTTTTTATAATAAATGTTGTAATTTTGTTTAGAACGTCGTTTTTTTCCTCGCATTTAAAGTGAAAAGTTGAGTGTTTAACGCGAGACTAAACAACCATAATGACACTCGAACTACAGCCACCCTCGCTCGCAAGCTCGCTCGCGTGGCTAAACATCTCGTGTCATTATGACTTGTTTTAGTCCCTTGTTGAACAATCTACTATTGTAAACCAACTATCTCGTGGTTAATTTATTTGATATTATTTAAATAGATTTTCTTTCATATTGGTGTAATATCATAAGCAACATTTAAAAAAAGACCGACTGGTCACTGAGCAGTGGTCTTTTGCGAAGCGTTGAATTTTTGACGTGTTAAAATGCCCGTGCGGCCTACTTACTGAAATAAACATCTTTTATCTTTTTTTATCTACCATAAGGCCCGCTTGCACACAAATTTAACCCTAGATTACTGTATAGTTTTTACTGCCTAGAATAGAGGCGAAGGTCAAAAAGGTTTTGGATTATAACATCTAGAATAGGTAAATAGAGTTGCTTTATATATCCGAGCGTGGCATTTAAGACGGATTCCACCAACTTAATTAAAAATACGCGAATATATGTTCAACAATGTTATTCTCGAGTAAACCAGTAGTCGTTTTTCCACGTCATCTAAGGTAATAGCCATACTTAGAATTTCTAAACTCGAATAGTAGAGTGAATAATGAACGAATGTATTTTCCGGCTATAGTAGTTTAGCGAGTCCTTAAAACACGAGTGTGGTTTTATGAAACGAGCCAAAGGGAGTTTCATAATAAGATCGCACGAGTGTTTTAATGCTTAATTATGTACAGTTGCATACATTACTATATCGACACAAATATTATAAGTTAGTAAAATAGGGTTCCGAAGCCGACGACTTGACGACACAAATGGCGGCAACACAAAGTTGTGCTGTGTCAGTGTCACGAATTAGTTTTTTTTTATCGTAGACAAACTTAATAAGTCCCTATTCTCATGTCATTCGAACTTAAATGTACGATAGTGTACTGAAAAATATGCTGAGTTGACGTTTCAATTGATAGTAGAATTACGTTACAGCTGTCATTGCTTTCACCAACTACCACAGGTAATACTAATGGTAATATGAGTATAGAAAATGTAAATAATAATGTACAATAAAACTATGTCAAAGCTTTAACCAGAAATGTTCATATATCCGAGTAGTTTTGACAATGATGCTATTATTCAAATTCACACAATTGATAAACGACCAATTCGACCTTGTGCCTCTTACCCTGGTGACCCTTCGATAACCATTACGATTACGACAGGATGTGGGGACCTGACCACTTGTGTGTGAAGTGTGGCTAGAATAGGGACAGCTGACGCAGTCGGTTGCATTCGCGAGGTAATATGTGCATATTATGATGATGCGATCAGTGACTCGCCTTTGGCTCGTTTCATAATAAGATCGCACGAGTGTTTTAATGCTTATTTATTCACAGTTGCATACATTACTATATCTACACAAATATTATAAGTACCTACTCTAAGATGGGTTCGGAAGCCGACGACTTGCCGACAAAAATGGCGGCAACACAAACTTGTGCTGTGTCAGTGTCACGAATATGAATGTTGATTTTTTAATCATAGACAAACTAAATAATTCCCTAATCTCATGTCGTTCGAAATTCAAAGAAGGCCAGCTGTCATTGCTTTCACCTACTACAACAGGTAATGCAAATGGTAATATGAGTGTAGAAAAAAATAAATATGGACAGCTGACGCTCTCGGTTACATTCACGAGGTAATATATGCATATGACGGGTGAAGATCAGGGGGCTTTAATCCCTCTGACATACCTACTGTGGGCGCTACGTGGGTAGTGTTGGAGAATTTAAAAAGGTTTTGCAGAGAACTCTTATAATAACGTAGGTAGGTACTACAATCAAATAAATGCACAAGGTAGGATCGCGGGCCGGTTTCTACAGCTGGATCTGGTCTGTGCGACAGGTCAGCAGGTAAGAAGGCCTCCGCCGCCCCAGCTAGCCCTTAAGTAGACTCCGTCGAACGCCCTAGAGGGCGCTGGCGTCACAACCGGAAGAACAAAATGGCGCGCGTCATGATTAATACGACTCATATTATGATGATGCGATCAGTGAATTCAGTGATCCAGCCGACGTGGAGCCAGCGTCACGTCACGTCGTATCCGGCACTGGACGCCATGCTATCACGTTGTAGTCAGGAGTGACTAGTTATATAGGGTGACTTTAAATTTGTAATACTTGATTATGACGAGTTACGACTTTTGGTGAAACGATTTCCTATTTATTATAAATACATACGATTTTGATTTTGACCTTAAGTATTTTTAATGTTTTAAAGGATTTTGGTATGGAGGTTATGTCTGCTGTGAAAGCGTTACAAACAATCAAATATTAGTACGTATGGAATAACGGAACAAAAAATGTATTTAGTTCATATGACCACACTGAGGGTGAAAATTAAAGTGTCATGGATTATAATAATTAGTAAATAGCGACTCCATGGATTCTAGAACCGTAATATGACACCAAAATCCTAACCCAAATTATGATGAATATTGCCTATCTGTCATACTCGTACGTCATTCGACGATATCAATCTAATTTAAACACAGTAGCAGGCTAACCACATTAGTCTAAAACAGTTGGGATAATTAAAAACTTGGAAACCTATTAAATGAGCAGCATGAGACTTAGGAGAGGGTTTAGTTTAGGGAAGATGTGTATAAAGCATTTCGGGTCGGCGGTTTTTTAATTTTATTATTAATTAATTATTTATTTAGTCCAACATCTCAATAACTAACTATAGAACACTTCAAGTTCACCGCTAGCATCGTCGCGGGAAAGTCAGTCATTTATTAAACCATTTATTGTTTCGTCATAGTCGCTCAACTATCTCAATTGCGGGTGGTAGGACCCTGTGCAGGGTCCGTCCGGATCGCTACCACCATCTTATCCATTAACCTACAGCCAAACAGCAGTGTTCGCATTGTTGTGTTCCGGTTTGGGGATAAGACAGCCGGTGTAATGACTAGCGTAGAGGCATTCCATCTTAGTCCTCTGGGTTGGCAACGCATTTGCAGTCTTATGCTATTGTCTATGGGTCACAGTTTCCACTTACCATCAGGTGGCCTGTGTGCTCGGTTGCCTTCTCTATGCCATAAAAAAAAAATCGAGATATCTTAATCACCACCCATGAAATAGGCACTGTTCCTTAAAGTTCCAGTCGTCATTTGTGGTCTTCATCATCAGTTCCACTTTACTAAATGATGCTTTCTGATTGCTAATGCCAGATTTGTTATTGTTACTGAGAATTCCAAAATTTCTACATTTATGTCGATAATATTTGAGGAGTTCCTTCAATTCCTCACGGGTGTCCTCATCAGGTACCAATTTGGTAACAATGAGACCGCCTCTAAAGTATACCCTATCAAGGGCCTTTATGACAACACAGATTGTAGAATGTGCGGCGAAGAGGCTGAGACAATGAAACACCTATTGTGTGAATGTGATGCCCTCGCCGGAGTAAGAATGAAAATCCTCGGTTGTGGATACCCAGAACCGAACGATTTCAAGGCACTGCCATTGCACTCCACTATCCGCTTTTTGGAAGGGGTGGAGGCTGCATTGGATTAAGTGCTAAAAGAGGGGTAATTACACAAAAGATACCACAGAGTCGAAGTGTATCCGTAAGGACTCCACCAAAAAGATAAGATAATTTTCAAAATCGGTTCACAATTAACGGAGAAATCAGTGAACCCACAAAAAAATACATACTGTGGAACGTAAAACCCCAAAAGTCAAAAGAGCATATTTTTCACTTCATTTCTGAACTCCCAAACGTCTGGGAAAGTTTGGAAACTCTAAGATGTTCGGTGAGTCCGCGACCCATTGATCTACCTCTTTGACATTGACATTGACCTCTGTCTTCGATCCAATTTTATACGGAGATTGACCCCGCGTCCCGGATTCCAGCGATCGTCCCGGGGTAAGGTAGGTCAGGTTCACCCCTGACCTAAATGCGAACAACTCACGTTCCCGTTTCCTTTCTCAGAATGTAAGGGCAGAATTTCTACGGCGATGGTGGTTTCAAGGTCTCGTTTATGAGTTGGCAGTTTAGATCATCTCGTTTTTAGGGTTCCGTACCACAATGGTGAAAAAGGAACCCTTATGGTGAGACTTCGTTGTCTGTCTGTCCGTCTGTCTGTCTGTCTGTCTGTATGTCGCAGCAGGTTATCTCAGCATCCAACGCTACCAACTTGAAATTTGGCATAGTCATACAACTTGCTTACCCGCATCTGTTTTTAGTTTAAAAAAAATGAAATTCATTTTACTAATAATTGTTACAATGAGAGTGGTTTGATTATAACAATGCGAGGAAACCATCAATGTCATTATGCGGTACGCCATTGAATCGTGCGCAGCATTTTAAGTACTTTGGTCATTGGGTCACAGAGGATCTATCTGACGACATGGATATTGAACGGGAGCGTAGGGCGCTGTCTGTACGATGCAATATGGTTGCTCGCAGGTTTGCTTGTTGTAGCGATGAAGTTAAATTGACACTGTTTAAAGCCTTCTGTCAGTCCTTCTACACGTGCAGCCTGTGGGTCAGCTATACGCGGCGGGCATATAGCGCTCTGCGCGTCCAGTACAATGATGCGTTCAGGATGCTGTTTGGACTACCGCGGTGGTGCAGTGCTTCGACTATGTTTGCGGAGAGGCGGACCGACGGCTTCCATGCGATTATCAGAAGGAGATCTGCGTCACTGCTCCACCGCGTTCGCAATAGTGCAAACGGCATCCTAAGCACCCTACAAAATAGGTGGGATTCACCAATGTTGTGGCGCTGGATAGGGCTACACATCTCAGGTGAATAGCCTATTTTCAGTGCTACTGCTTTGGATATTTTAAGGTAGTTTGTAAGTTTTATCTCTAATGTAGTGGTAGGCACTAACTTTAGCAATAAGTTCTTACTGTTACTAACACATTTATGGATGCGTAATCCGAAATAAAGATTTTATTATTATTATTATTATAGCAAATGGGGTGTCATATAAATCTGCACATGGGCCATAGAGATGATTTTCATGATTGACAACGACGGCATTTCGAGTAGGTGTTAAATGCTATTTTATTTTCTGATATACTGAAAAAGACATGGTGTATAGACGCTTGTAGCAATCCATTGACGGGTTGTTTTAACGTGTGTGAGCCGGGAGCTATTGCAGCGACGCAATGTACTAGTATCACGAAAAGCTTACGGGCTATCACGCCATGAAACTCGGCCTTTATTATTCGGCTAGGTCACAGCAAGAAGTCACCTGAAGACTAAGTTGGAATGGCCCCACAATGCTGACAATTTGAAATTTAGCATATTTGTACAGCTTGCTTGATCTTTGTCGATGATAAAAATAATAATGGGCTTTTAGATAATTATATTTTAAAATTAGGATCCAGATACCAGGTGGTTGGTGGAGTTGTCAACAATTGACAAGATTTCATATTTTCAAGACTTTAATTTTATTCGTTTTATAGATACTGTTTGGAAGGAGGAAGACACTAATAGTCTTAAATTTTCTCTAGAATGAATAATTATTTTATTATTAATTTATTAAGATGTACTTATTCTAAAAGGGCGTAACTTCTTTTCTACGACACAATGGACATATTACGTAAGTCCAATCTGTATTAAATTTTTTTTAGTGTAAATGTCAAATTTGAAGTTTGACAGCTTTTTTTCTCGTGAAAAAGGCAATGGTATTATATCCATTCAGGCGTAGTATTGGTAAAACTCGATTTTTTTTTTAACTTACTTGTAATTTTGTAAATCAAGAAAAATAAATCTAAATAAATATTTTGCCGTGTTCAGGAGGCCAAACCCTTTCGATTCGTATAGTAATTTGCAGGTGTCACCAAAATGAAATGTTGTCAATTCCGGAGTGGGTGACATCTTGTGTTTGAAAGCTCAATCGCTCAATCTCTGGCTCGGTGGATTTCTGTCTGAGTTTATTACTTGACAGCATAAAACGTTTGTACTTTTTAAGTGTTGCTGTACAGCCCTTATTATTGACTAGAAAAAAACATTTTATCTACACAGGAATCGCAAGTAACAAAGCGTTCAGAACCCGTTGCCAAAGATCAGCATTGCAACAATCAACTTTACAATGGTAATTTTCTGTAATTTTCTTATTTGCGGTGGTTTAGCGGTAAAGGTGTGAAGGCGGCAGTAGCGTAGTGTTCTTATTACGATATAAACATGATAAAGTGATGAGTTTCAAATTTGGAACATCTAAAGAAATTAACAAAATTTAAATAGACCAGGGAGGCCATTTGCAACGTCAAAAGATGGCGGATGTGTAACTTGTATTATTTTTTATTTTTGTGTATTTAGGTGTTCAAAGTTCTTTTTTGTTAGTGATTTGTACTTTTAATGCCTTTGTGTTGCACAGTGATAGAAGACTTGGACTTATTTCGTGTATCCTGGCATCTTACTTCGCGTTTCAAGTAGACTCGCAGTGGTACAGAGGTTAAAACTATCTTGGCCTCTGTCCTACATATCACCGTACAACGTTGCCACCAATCTTCCTAGAGAAGATTGGATTGTGTTTTAGTACTATATTGATTTATACTACTTATATATACTTGACACTGGCGAAATCACTTCATAGTGGAAACGCCATATTCCCGCGGTAGTAGCTGTTCAAGTCGCCGCGGGGCAAAGAAAAAATAAATAATAATAATAGACCAGGTAGCACTGGTTGCAGGTCATTCGCCTTCCGGTTCTGAACACATGTAAGAGTACCTATAACATGTGTGTAGATAAAATAATGCATGCAACTATACATAATTAGCCCTTAAAACACTCGTGTGATTTTATTATGTATCATAAACTTCTAATGTCTAGTGTTAGTATTTCCTTTTTTTCCCTCGTTATGTTCTTGAAACATATATTTTAAGTGTCCTCTTTGCTTCGCTTGTGTATGCATGACACTTTTGTTAAGCTGGCATTACCGGTGCGGCTTGCCGCGGCACAATGCTAAAAGGGGCCCTTTTTAATATACCGTAACCGAGTTTTATAAAGTCAGTTTTTTTTTTGGTTTTTATGTATTTATGTTTAATAAATATCTGTCTTTCTTTTCTTTCTTTAAATGTAATCATTCAACCGTATTTTGGTCAACATCACAAGGTTTTGGTGTTTCAGCGTGGCTTTTGAGATGGATCGCGACTTTTTTCTAGGCATGTTCGACCTTTACGTTTGTGACCAGCTGTTGGTATACGAATGGTCGGATGTGTAGTGGTATACAAAACTAGGGAACTCTAAAAAGGTACGAGCAACATTTTTTACGGCAATGTGTGGCCGGCAACTATGGTCGTCAGCTTCTAACATACGAAGCAATACCTGCCGGCCTCACACTGGCTTGTAAAATTGATCGTATACAATTTTACAAGACAGTGTGGCCGGCAACTATGGTCGTCTGCTTCTAACATACGAAGCAATACCTGCCGGCCTCACACTGTCTTGTAAAATTGATCGTATACAATTTTACAAGACAGTGTGGCCGGCAACTATGGTCGTCTGCTTCTAACATACGAAGCAATACCTGCCGGCCTCACACTGTCTTCTAAAATTGTATACGATCAATTTTACAAGACAGTGTGAGGCCGGCAGGTATTGCTTCGTATGTTAGAAGCACACCACCAAGTTGCCGGCCACACATTGCCGTAAAAGATGTTGCTCGTACCTTTTTAGTGTTCCGTAGTCAAACTAGGAACCCTTGTCATTGTCCGTCCGTCTGTCCGCAGCTTAGCTCAGAGACTCTCAGTTCTAGAAAGCTGGTATTTGTCATGAATATACATGTTAGACATGTCGACAAAGTGGTACCTACAATAAAATCTTGTTTTTTTTTGTGTACCTCCTGATACGTAATTTGGGAAGGTTTTTTTATCGTCTTCATCGTGGTGTCGGTTAGATGTTACAAAAGATTGCCGGTTTGTTTGTATAATTTTTCGATTAAGGGATTCGTATTTAAAGTGAACATTTCTGTTATAGACCAAAAAATATTACGGTTTTTACATTTTTATTCGAAAGAATAGGTAATTTTGACAGACCTATTTCATTAATTTTGTATTTGACCCAATAGTTTTGTTTTAATATCTTTATTTATTTTGCAGACATTTTATGGATGACATAATTATTTTAAATTTGGGTTGGTATTTTCAAATAAATTACATGTAATAGTGTATTAAAACATACTATTTCAAGCGGTTTTCGCCTAACCTGCAAGATACAGGAGCGTTTCAAGCCGAAAACGAAGTAAGGTTAAGTATACTATTGTCAAAATATCCGAAATAGATAAATATTTCATAAACATAATAATGCACAATGACTTTAATAAACTAATCCTCGAAATGGTTTTCGAATAAGAATTGTAAACATATAGCCGGTGTAATGACTAGCATAGAGGCATTCCATCTTAGTCCTCAGGGTTGGCAACGCATTTGCAGTCGTAGGCTTGCAGTGTCTATGGGTCACAGTTTCCAATTACCTTTAGGTGGCCTGTGTGCTCGTTTGCCTTCCCAAAGGTATAAAAAAAAAACACAGTCCCAATTCGAAACAAAAACTATCACGACCAAGTAGACTTGATTGATTCCTAAGATACTGGGGGCTAAAGTGTTGAGTTATACTAACTAAAATAATGAAAGACAGGACAGCGCCATATCACTTTAAAAGAGAATTAGTTGTTGTGCAGTAACGGCTTGGGAACCCTACACTGAGCATGGCCAGACATGCTTTCGCCCGTTTTTTTAGTTCTTCTTGTTCTTTTTCTTGCGAGTCGATGGTGTGTGAAATGTGAGGTTACCGACGGTGTGGTCCAAACTTTAGCCTATTCCATTGACGGAAGTTTGTTCAAAATTGACTCGCAAGCATTGATCTAACTGAGATAGGTGTACATGTACAAACTGGAAAAAAAACTCAATCTCAAGTTCACAATATTTATTAGACAAAAACAGGAGTCATCATCGGAAAACATAACGTATTTTTTTCAGTAACTGTTACTTTTCCAGGATTTTTATTAATCAAGCCTAACCTAACCTAGTCTGAATTGGGTCATTCTACTTTTCGTTGTACATAAGTTTTTGCCATAGTTTCACTAAACTATTATTAATTTAAAAAAACGGTAAAGTGCAGCGTTTTCTAACTGGACACTCGAAAAGGGACTTAAACAAGCTTATATTTAGAATTATCCTTATTCATAAAAAGTTATTTGTAATAACTATAAAGTGAGTAACGCAGTGGATGTTGATGTCCCCGCCTTTTCTATGGAAAAAGTGCAACTTACCACTGAGTTACCAAGATTTTTCAACGATAATTGAGTAATTTAAGAGTTATTTTTTTGGAAACCGTTAAACTTAAACATTCTAAGTTTATGTTATTTATTTAGACGCGGATTCATAACTTGGTATACTTTATGATAATAAAAATGTACACTGAAAAGTAGAATGGCCCGATTAACCTAAAATAGACTCGTTAAATATTCGAAGAACTTCTGAAAAGTCTTCCAGCGATAATAAATATTATGAACATACCTTCGCTCCATAAAAAGTCTGCTCAAGAAAACTAAAAAAACCTTTATACAGACAAAACATTGCAAGTCAATAAAAAGCCTGCAAACTTGTACATTGTCGAGTGTTTTACAACGTCGCTGAGCTTCGTTAATAGATTTAACGGTGCAAGGTAGAGTTACGTCGATCTACGTTAAATTGAATTGTGAGGTGCACCGACGCCCCGTGTTTAGATTAAACAACCAAGCATGTAGCTAAGGCTTAATTCCAGGTAAATTTGTGAACGGATGTGTTGTAAAATTCAATTACAGCGCCTGGATAATCAATGGACATCGTTTAAAAGGGATGCCATTCAGGCGTCGCTGCGTTGTTCTATATAGTGGGTAAATGGAATACGAGCAAACATTTTCACGACGGTTATTTTGCATCCTCATCATTTCAGCCGAAAGACGTCCACTGCTGCACATGGGCCTCCCGCTGCATCAACCGCGCTCCCGCGATCCTGACGAGGTCGTCACTCCATCTTGTTGGAGGCCTACCTACAGCTCGTCTTCCGATCCGTGGACGCCACTCCAGAACCTTCTGACCCCATCGGCCATCAGTCCTGCGAGCAATGTGCCCCGCCCACTGCCACTTCAGTTTAGCTATTCTTCCCTAGCCATCATTTCTGATTCTATCACGCAGAGAAACCCCGAGCATAGCCCTCTGAGTGACTTTGAGATTGAATCGTCGTTTACCAATCCTTTTAATTTTTAATGTTTGTTGAATGGAAACTTATGGCTACAGAACTCTTTAATTGCTTAGGAGGCAGTGTAGGCATATTAATAGGGTTCCGTAGGACTCACCTCGGATACGGAACCCTAATTAATTCAGTAAATTGATTTTTGCTGAACACTAATACACACTTTTCGTTTTTTTGTACATTTTGTGTGTTGAACTATTTTCTTATTGCACATTTTGCGTTGTGTACATTTTTTGCGTTTTGTGGATTTTGCTCCGAAGGGTAAAAAACCAGGTCTGTGGGCCTAGTGTGGCTGCGTCTATATCGCGTGTCAAATTTGGATAAAGCATCCGTCACTGTCGTACTTATATACGTGTCAAAAGGTGACGGATGCCTTATCCAAAATTTATCACGCGATAAACGCAGCCATGTTAGAATTCTAGTAAGTACGCTTCTGTCTTTTTTTTAAATACGTTTTAAGACATATTTTCTTGGAAAGGAAATGGTTTTTCATGATATCTACAACATATTCAAACGTCGTAAAAATCAGGAACTAAACGTTATCGCATTTTTGCCTTCACAATCCTAGGGTGCACTAAGATATATTTTCTCCCAGACGGAAGAAATAGGGGGAGCAGGAAAAAATATTTTTACCTGTACGAAGTCGCGGGCATTGTCTAGTTATCTTATCTATATACAAAATAAATGCATACATTCAATGACCTGAGACTACAATCAATTATAAATACTTAGTTAGGCCTAGATTTCATAGAATCTATACGGTTTGTTTTTGCCTTTATTATAGGGCCTTTATTAATTGGCAGGAAGTGCGTAGCGATACTATAGCGATATGAAGCTGGAATTAAACTTTGCAAGCGATAAGTACAAGATTTACTGCTTGCAGCCTTGTGAATGCGAATGTCTCTGGGTCACAGTTTTCACTTACCATCAGGTGGCCTGTGTGCTCGTTTGGCTTCCCTTTGCCATAAAAAAAACCGGTCACTAAATTTACAAAACGTAAAATATATTTTTAAATGTTTGTATACAGGATGACTGGTATTACCGCCTAATATGGGTGTTGTAAAGTCTTATCCTCTCCTTCTATAGGTAAAGTATGCTTGAAATTATGATGTCCTTATTTGTCATTGGACATTTGCATCTTACAGAAAGTGACAAAGAATACTTTGACAATAATAGGTTTGTGCGTTTATACGATGGGGTAAGACTGTACGAGACCCATGTTAGGGGGCAACACTTGCAAAAAAAATATATCCGCATCTTACTTGTTTTAGTTTTTTTATGTCATAAATTAGGGATAATAAGTTATTTATTTATGAATTACCTATATTGCTGATTAGTCGCGCATTAAGATCGACCAATTTTAGTAATTTTCTTATAAATCAATGTTACAATATTAGATTTGTGTAAATATTACCTCGTCTATTATACAGGTTTATTTATGATTTATTTAAAATATCTAGTTGCACAAACATTCATTAAATATAACGACGCGTTAAGTCGCTTGCGGTCACTGCCACCGTGGCGAATTAGAGATTGAATATCTAATGGGACATAAGTGCTAATAAACGTAAGTAAATAAAAAACATATTATAGCTTTCGTCTCTCTAGCAATGGTCGCTTATCTTGCATTATGCGCATGAGATCTTCTTCTGGTATGATGCAACTTGTTCTCAATAACTTGCCTATGCTCATATACCTTATTACAATAGATATAAGGTATATCTTCATGAGCTCCACCAGATTACACACAAATATATTTTAGTGACTTGGGGTTTTAATCTACCAGCAAGGAAATAAAGTTTATATACCTTTGCTCCTACTCGTAGATATCATTTTCATGTTTAAAACAAATTAAAATGTACTTTATGCTCATTAAAATACATATAATTTAAACTTAATTAGTACCTTAAATATGTACCTCATGTAACATATTGGATCTCACGAGGATATAGTCTAACCCCCTTACTAATAAACGTTGAGTAACGGTGGTATAGCTATACAATGTTTTGTCCTTATCTGACAAATTCAAATGTCACAACGAGAGATAAGGACAAAACATTGTATAGCTATACCACCGTTACTCAACGTTTATTAGTAAAGGGGTAAGAGACCAACGGCACCTTATTTACTATTTATGAACTTTAAAAAATCAAAACTACATTAAAAACATTTATAACTCACAAGGAAAGTTACCCAACTATTTGGCTCCGATTTTGTTGATTTTGGTATTTTTTTTAGCGGCCCAAACTCAACCTGTTGGGAGAAATTGACCTCCAAAGTACTGAAAAGTGACTAAACCCTCTAAATTATGTAGAGATATTTTTTAAAAAAATTGCAAGTTTCATAGTGGTTTGATTATAAATGTCTAAGATTAAAAAATAATGAGCACGTGTTTTGTTATATCGGCTAAAACTCATATTTAATAAAAAATACCCTTCAAAGATCATCGAAGACACACTTTCCTTGGTTTTAAAAAAAAAATAGTTTTTGATATAACAAAACATGTGGTCATATTTTTTTCTCCCTCTCTTTATAAATTAGCCCATAACAGCACTTGTGCTTTTAGCTGCCAAAGCTTACAGAGCTTAAAGGGACAAAATAAGAAGTAGTAGTAAAACAAAAATTACAACGTCATTATACTAGGAGTGCATAGATATGACTCGCACCTTCAGAACAAGTGACCTAATTCAGAAATATTATATTCGAGTTAGGTCTCTATAATAATACATTCTGAATTAGGTCATTAGGTCACTATTGTTCTGAAGGTGGGTGTGTGAGTGAGTCATCAGCGCTGTTGTGTGCGCCGCCAGCCCACCGGTACGCCGCACCGTGGCGTCATCTTCTGCGATGTAACTTGCGCTACGCACCCCCTAATTATCTCTGCGCTCCTGGTACTTTATTTTAACATGCAAACTCTTTTTGCACGCTTAGAACAACAAGTGAAAAAAAAAACTAAAACTGTATTAAAAATGACATAGAATGGCGGTCGGCCATTAGATAATATACCGGTGAACTATAAAAAAATATATATTTTAAATTACGCCATTTGCCGTGAGAAAAAGTACAGCGTGAAACGTTTCACAATTAAATGTCAACGTTGCGATCACACAATGTACCTCATTGGATTACCGATATGAATATTAAGTCAAAAAACACTCGTGGCGTCGTCCTTTACGATTCTAGCCGTCATCCTTTCTTATACAACTTTAAAACTGTTTCATAAACTACTATCGGATGTTTCAGAAAGTATAAGCACAAACTTGCAGTGCTACCTTTTTGGTTGTAATAATGATTAGAAAAAAAATTGAATCTATTATTGCTGTTTCCTTAGTTACCAATAAATATCTCAATTCGCCACCGTGTATTTGTGCGATATACGCGAAATGCGGGGCATTTCTCCAGAAAAACAAAAACTGATCGTGCACAAATGGTGTACAATCCCTAACATCACGCTCAAAGAGTTGGCGATATCTGTGGGAGTAAGCATCGGAGCCGTACGTACGGCTATTCGAAAGTATGGTGAGGAATGTACTTTTTACGATGCTCCAAAAAGCGGTCGAAAAAGGGGGGCCTCTGGATCGAAACTTGGATCGGAAGATCGCACAAGTGTTTAGCAGAAAAAAGGACTCATCTGTCAGGGATGTGGCCAAAAAACTACGAGCTTCCGCTAGCTATGTCCAACGGGCCAAGGCGAGAATTGGTTTAAAGACATTTAAAAAGCAGAAGAAACCTAAACGGAGCACTAAACAGGCCGCATGCGTGAAACCTAGAGCAAGAAAGTTTTATGATAGCGTATTGTGCCGAACACCAGCGTGCGTTATTATGGATGACGAAACGTACATTAAATTTGATTATAAAATGCTTCCGGGTGACCAATTTTATACTGTACGAGAAAACCAGGATGTCAATGATACCGAAAAATCCATTTTCGTAGAAAAGTTCAGTAAAAAAGCAATGGTTTGGCAGGCCATTTGTGAGTGCGGGAAGTCGTTAAAGCCATTCGTCACGACTCAAACAATGAAGACCGATACCTACATCTCGGAGTGCTTGAACCGTCGCTTATTGCCCATGATCCGCGAGCATGATGGCCCTGTTCTGTTTTGGCCAGATTTGGCATCTGTACACTACTCGAAGACCACGTTAGCTTGGTATAGCGACAACGCAGTCGCATATGTACCTAAGGAGATGAATCCGCCGAACTGTCCTGAAGCCAGGCCAATCGAAACTTTTTGGGCTCTAACCAAAGCATATCTTCGGAAAAACATTAAGCCTGCAAATCGAGGCCTTCAAAAGAAACTGGTCGAAAGCCGCCAAAGTCATCGGAAACAGATCTGTGCTGAAGCTTATGTCCAGTGTAAGGGTCCAAGGTGCGGTCTCTGGCTTACAATTAATGATGTCGAAAAAATTATGCCTGAATCTTGTTAAACAATAAGTTAATTTTACATAAATTAATGTATAATTGTAAAAATAAAAAAAAACCCGGTGTTTTATATCATATAGAAGTCATGCTTATACTTTCTGAAACACCCGATATTAACGCATTTTCATTTTTTTGTGTTGTAAAACGGTAGAACATAAAAGCGTCAAATTTGTTATGATTATATGACACACCCTGAAAAACAAAAGAATACTCAAGCTGGTCAATTGCGAGTGGATCTCAAATCGGAATATAATAATGCCTATTATTATTATTTGTATGTCTTTACCAATCACGGGACTATGGGAGTCCCGGACCTTTGGAAGGCGTACATGGAGCCGAAGCCAACACGCAGAGGCCCTTTAGACAAGTTTAATTTAGTAAAGTTATGGGACACCAACCGGCGATTGTTCCTGAGTTCAAACTAAAGAAGTATGCTCCCACGGACAACCACCGGTCAGTGTAAAGACTATTTAAGAAGGATGGGAATACTAATAATAGGTTCTATGAATGAACTGATATGGATTGGTGAACTAGGCTATTGATGAAACTACGGCGCCTGCCTGGCCAATGCTAATTACTTTGGTTTAAATGGCAGGCGGTGACTCGCCAACTCAATGGAATGGACCTCCCGAAATAGCCACATATATAGCAGCAGGGAGGCAACAGTTCCAGAGGGGCTAAGGGTGGAGAGGTGCTTCTGGACTTTAAACGACCATAAGGTGCCCACTCACCACTTATGCAACACATCCACCCTTCGAGCATATAGCTCTTGCGACTCCACTCTGACCGGCCAATAAAGGCAAGCCAGAGGTGAGGGTCTGTTCCTCGTCATTGCACACCGCAGCCGGCCGGTGAAGGCAAGCGTGAGGTGAGGAACAGGACCTACCCTCGGGAGCACTCAGGTCCGTGGTGTCGCCACTCACCACAGCTCGCCACTAGCTGCCTTGCGGCTTTATTATTATTCATAGATATTTATTTAATTTTCTGTAAATTAGGTTTTTTATAATAAACATTCAAAATATAAAAGTAAAATAACAATACTAATACAAAAAATATACATTATAAAAAACCTAACCTACGGGTGCCGCCGGCAGCGGGGCAGGGCTCAAGCTACCGGTGGTTAGGGCTGCAGAGAGAGGAACCTCCTCACAATGCGTGCCGTGTCGAGGAGTACTGCCTTCTGTATTATTATTATTATTTTGCAAACATTGCAACACTAAGGAATGACTTATGCCCGGTTCCTATATTTAAGAAACGAATCGTTTCCTTACGCCTCGTTAAAAAATAACACATTTTGTATGCAGCAAATCTCATAACGCTACGGCCCGTAAGGAAAACGATTCGTTTCTTGCATATAGAAACCGGGCAATAATCGTAAACGCTAATGGTTGCATTAATAAACTCATCTTGGCAGATGTCCGTCACAGGATACGTCAAAGTAAACGTCAAGCCATAGAAAATATAAAAGTTTTACTCTTGACGTGTTTCACGCAGGGCCACTGGGGTGAATCACGTCATCAACGTAAGTGTGACCGACTAGTGAATAAATACGATAAATAAACATACAACCTCCTTTTTTGAGGTCGATTATAACTAAGACTTGAACTTGAATATTCACTTCATCTGTATAATAGCAAAGGCAACATTGATTTTTTACACGTTCCGTTACTGGTTTAGTATCGAATGAAACCCCATTAACCAAATAATCAAGCATCGATGTACAGCGAATCGGGTCCGTACAAAAGCACAGACTGTAAGGAGAAAAAACTACACAAATTAGCTTCATTCTAAATAGTTGCTGATTTTATTTTAATTCACAATTTCTACTAACTTAATTGTTGTCCACAAACTGTACCTTGTTTTGTGAATATATCTAGCACGTTAAAGATATTATCGTTTTGAATTTCTAAACTAAATAAGCTGTATATTATGTTATGACGTAGGTGGGTAATTATCTCAACCACATTTTTTGAGCGGCGGACGTGATAATTGGGGTGTAAAGTACATGTATTGGAAAACTATTTATTTTATAAATAATCTTACTCAAAGTACCATATTGAGCCAAAGTTAAAATTATTATTAACTTATTATATTTATCGTAAAAAAATATTTTCAATCCAAAATCAATTTTGGTGTCGTGTCCTGTACTTCCCGCATATACTGATATGTCGTGGTACAAACTTATTAAGCCTCAACTAGACTTATATTTTAGTTATCTGTATTCCTTATTAGTTGAGGTATTTTAAAATGTATCAATTATTGCATTTGCAAGTAAAAGGAAACTGGGAGCAGTGTAAATAAAACTGTCCAAGCGAAATAGTTAATTTTGGTGGTGAATATTGAAATTGATTGTATGATCGAACGAAACGTGATTAAAAAAACAAATATAGCGTCAGATGTTCGTTCAGTTTCACTCCAGCAATAGACGGTGAAAGATTTGTACCATCTTTCTGCGTCTTCCCGCTAAGCACATAAGTATCTAATTTTGGTGGTATGAAATACACTTTATTAATCGTGATAACTTAGATAAGTCATTATTTCGCAAAAAGTTTTGTTGTGTGATAGTTTTTTCAAGTATGTTTATGGTGTCTTTTTAACTGTAACGAGTTAAGTTTTTGTTAAACTAAAACATTTGTTTCTAATTTAAAAAAAATGTTAAATTTTATAATTTTGGTGGTACAGTTTTGGTGGCTTTTGCGAAACACCAAAATTATCAAAATTTCTGGTCTCCACCATAATTATTTAAACAACAAATAATCATTATTTATTATATTCGAAACTTACGTTTTGGATGTTCAAAAATAACAAGGAAGATTCCCTAACGATTATATTTTAATTAGCCCGATATGTTATTATTGATCGTGAGTTTTTCTAAGAAAAGTAATTTTGGTGGATAATAACAATTTTGGTGGTACATAATTAGTAAAATCGTTATATCTTAAAAAACACTTGGTATAATAAAGGACCATTTTAACACTGTTTTTATAATGACTAATGACGTCACTTAAACGTTAAATTGTAAACCCTACTAAGAAAATAAAAAATACCACCAAAATTAGGATAATTTGACGCTTGTTGAAATTCACCCAGGTAATAATTCTCTAAAATGTACCAGAATTAGGTATTAAAGTAATGTTGTTGCACATTCATTAAGGAGATCACACCGGGCCACTCAAGTAAATATTGTCGAAAAACGCTCGACATGTTTCGGGCTCGTCCGGAGTGCCTATTCATGAGCATATAGTTGTGTAGGTGTGATGCCTGAGTCTCACGGAAGTTTTATGTTTAAAACTGTTGCAGGTTATTTCCAAAAGTAGTTATTAGCTTTATTCACTAAATAAGTCCCTGGCCAGATTTTAATTTCCACCAAGCAGTAATTATCTGCTTATCAAGGGAAAACTAATAGTACATTGTGCATCAAGGGTAGTATGAAGGGAATTACTAACGAGAGTGTTAGAAGCCCGACGCCGAAGGCGGAGAGCTTTTAATGACTCGAGTCAGTAATCCTCTTACTGCCTGTGATACACACAATGGTTTTCATCACATTCGCGAGGAGAAACACTTTAACTCTGCAAAATATAAAGAAATAACTTTTGACGAACGGGAACGTAAATGGAAACGATATTTTTTTTGTGACCACAGATAATAACTGCGTTTAGTTTCGACCTGGATTCAAGCGAGATTTAGCCAATTTGATAAAAATGTATAATTACTAAAATTAATGATAAATGTTGATATAAACTTGAAATAGGTATAAAAATAATGAAGTTTAATGAGGCGTATAGGTTTTGTGTAATGTAAGTTAGTCTATAGCTAATTTTTAAAGATGAAATTAGAAACCGATTTAATTTTTGGCTGAAAATTAAACCTCCTTAGTCAGAAATGATGTACGAAAGAGTTGCAAATTTTAAAAAGAAAGTCATTACTCCCTAGGGATGACAAACTCGCCATAATTCCCGCGGGAACAATTTAGGCCATTGTCCTTCTGTATACAGGCATGGAATAACACCATTTACGAGCAAGTGTGATGAAAAGAGTCTTAACTGTCCCCACCTTCCGACTCCATCAGACCAGCTCTTAGATACCTTTATATTGCATTGTCATCGGGTTTACATAAGTGGTCCAAATTCCAGCCCATTCTATTAACAGGAACGGGTTCAAAATTGTTTCGCAAGATTTGACCTATATTGCGAACATTGGCAAGTTACTTGTAAACCATGGCTGCGTTTATCACGTGACAAATTGTGGATAAAACATGCGTCACTTTCTGACACTATTATAAGTACGTGACGGATGCTACCTCTATGATTCCGGAGTACTCACACAGATATGATCGCGACCTTGAATCTTCAGTAAAAAAAGTGATCAACAAGGATCGGAAAAGCGCCCGTCATTTTGAGAACATAACCCTGTTCCGTACAGCAGAGACTTCCTTGATGTTGAATAAAAATATTATTAGGTACCTATGTAATAGATTTATTATATAATAATGTACATGTATGTATTAAGCCACAATTTTATTAATGAATGACACCGGAATGGTAATGGGAAAACAAAAACACACACACACAAACAGTAACCTGATTTCAACGATTAAATATGCCGCAAATAATATTTTTAATTAACATCATACGAAAGTCTCTGCTGTACGGAACAGGATTATGTTTTCAAAATGACGGGCATTTTTCCGATCCTTGGTGATCAAGTTAATCAAATTATGAGTGGATATTCCACTCTTACCCTCTTACTAATAAACGTTGAGTAACCGTGGTGTAGTTAAACCATGTTTTTTTTTTCTTTGCTCTGCGGCGACTTGAACAGCTACTACCGCAGGAATATGGCGTTTCCACTATGAAGTGATTTCGCCAGTGTCAAGTATATATAACTACGAGTATAAATCAATATAGTAATAAAACACAATCCAATCTTCTCTAGGAAGATTGGTGGCAACGTTGTACGGTGATATGTAGGACAGAGGCCAAGATAGTTTTAACCTCTGTACCACTGCGAGTCCACTTGAAACGAGAAGTAAGATGCCAGGATACACGAAATAAGTGCAAGTCTTCTATCAATGTGCAACACAAAGGCATTAAAAGTACAAATCACTAACAAAAAAGAACTTTGAACACCTAAATACACAAAAATAAAAACTAACACAAATTACACATCCGCCATCTTTTGACGTTGCAAATGGCCAATCCGTGGTGTAGTTAAACCATGCTTTGTCCTTATCTGTCATTGTGACATTTGAATTAGACAGATAAAGACAAAGCATGGTTCAGCTACACCGTCGTTACTCAACGTTTATTAGTAAGGTGGACTCTCTAAACACAACATATCTAGGACCGAGATTCTAGACGGTAAAAACCTACCTTTGACATGTTTTCGGAACGTTTTGACAGCTCCTATTTACTTGACAGTAATGGCGGCCGAGTTAAAAAGAAACCGTTACTGGTCAAGGACGCTATAGGTAAACAACTACACATGTGTAAAAACCGTTCGACATTCTATATTTGAAATTTGACGTAAATCCCATATTAGTTTTGTACACAACTACATGCAAAGGAGCTTTACTTAAGTTTTTTACGTATTTAGGTTTTACCGCCTGAAATTGATTGATATGATTTTGTTTTTTTTTTTTGTTTGATTTAATATGTATTGTTGTTTGTTATTATTTCTGATGTTTTTGACCTATTATGTTATTTATTTTTAAGTATTGCTAATTTGTTTACATGCTATTTTCACGACGATCCTTAACGGTGATAACTCTAGTTTTGTGTTGTTATTTTTATTTTTATTTTGACTTCTTATTTATATTTTTGATTATATTAGATTTGTGTATATTTTTTGACGATTCCAATGAAATTTCTTGTACCTTTGACATACTAACGCCCGGTCAACATTCATATTGATGGATAAATTAAAACTAACGCTGCTATTTTGTTGAGGCTTGCAATTAGTGACAGGTTAGATTAAAATATCGAACCCCGTAGACGACTACCATTGACATTTCGCCCACCCGAGATTAGTTGAAATTTTGACCCACTTTGCACTCCGTGACTTTTGCGTTTCTGCATGTATTTTGCTTCTTTTGACCGATTGTAAAACATAAAAGATTTATTTATTATCCTATTTCGTTTAGAGTCACGGGATACATGTTAATATGATCAAACCCAAAAAAAGACAAAATACCTATTTTAGTCACAGGGTTAATGAGATTTTTAATGAAAAAACCAGGCAAGTGCATGTCCTACCATGCTCAGTAGGGTTCCGAGGCCGTTACTACATTCTTATTAGACCTCGCGACAAACTTAACTTTGCCGTTGGAAAGCTATATCCCCATACATCGACAAAGGTCGATTTACCACCGCAAATAAGTTTTCGGTAAGTATAAACATTTAAACCGTTTGTAGCTAAAGAACTAATGAAGCCTACTTAGTTGTGATCTTGTGATAGTTTTCCTATTAAATTCATTATATGTGCTTTCATTTGAGATATTTTTTAGATTTTTAGTACCTGTAGTTTTGGCTGTAGGGGGGGACACATGACACTAACAAAAATTAGAGCTTGAAACCTTAATATGTCCTAAACCGATTCCTTAATCGAAAAACTGTTTTAATATTTTTGAAAGACCTATACAACGACACTCCACATTACGTGCAGGAGGAAAAATCCATACGATACTGTAATGATTTTCCAAGAAAACTCAGGAAGATCGTCTTCATCGTAAAAATATATCATGTTGCCAAGATCTATATAAACTTAACTAAGACATGTTTCATTTCTGTAGTTAGGGATATTTTAGCACAGCATCCTTTTTAAAAATTGAAAATTGTCAATAAAGATTTGGGTTAGTACTTTTGGTGGCATATCGTTGTTCTAGAATCCATGGAGTCGCAATTTTTAATTATTATGAACATACCACCTAGGTTTTGACGTAATAATATTTCAAAATGTATTTCACGTTTAATCGCTAAACCAGTTTAAGTTAATTTTGGTGAAAAGCAATTAAATATCAAAATATTAGTAGGTATGGATGAACCGAACTAAAAATGTATAAAATTTATTTTTAAATATGACAACACTGAAGACCAAAATAATGAAATTAAAAAATAGCGACTCCATGGATTCTAGAACCACAATATGCGTCCAAAATCATTGGAGAGCCAGCATCATATTTGAAACCAATCCCAAACTTCATGTTGCATATTCAGTAAAAACTGCAAACGTTACCGAAATAGAAACTGGATACGAACGCAATTTTGTGCAAGCCGAGCAATTTCAACGGAAGCGCCTCAAAACACACATATACATCAACATGTTACTTATTTTAACCAATACATGCATACATGTGCATCACAATTTCATCAACCTCTCGAAAGGGGAGGCAGTACGTTTCCATTGCCAGATCGTACGTCAATAACAAATATTATTACTGATCAATTTACTGAATTATAATTAATTGTGAAGTGAGTCCTACGGAGTCCTACGGAACCCTATTAATATGCCTTCGCTGCCTCCTAAGCAATCCCAGAGTTCTGTGGCCATAAGTTTCCATTCAACAAACATTAAGAGGATTGGTAAGAGACGATTCAATCTCAAAGTCACTCAGAGGGCTATGGAAGGGCTAAAAATGGGACCCTATTACTAAGACTCCATTGTCTGTCTGTCTGTCATCTCATGAACCGTGATAGCTAGACAGTTAAAATTTTCACACGTGATGTATTTTTGTTGCCGCTGTAACAAAAAGTACTTAAAACCGAATAAAATAAATATTTAGTTATATGTTCACTATAATTTTGTTTTTTTTTTCCTAACCTGTTTTTGTGTCCCACTGCTGGGCAAAGGCCTCCCCTCGTTTTCGCCATTCGTCTCTATCCAGAGCGCACGGCTTCCAATCCCGCGCAAACGACTCAAGGTCATCTCGCCATCTCCTTCTGGGTCTACCTCTGCTACGATATCCATCGCGTGGAAGCCAATGGGTGGTGTTTTTGGCCCATCTCTCATCGTGCATGCGGCAGATATGGCCAGCCCAGATAAAAATAATTAATTAAATTAAAATAAAATATTTTTTTAAAGAAATGTACGGAACCCTTCGTGCGCGAGTCCGACGCGCACTTTGCCGGGTTTTTTTTAGCGCTTGATAATACCTTTCGTGTTCAGTTATTCTAGGTGGTTCTTGCTCCACTGTGTAGTACGGTAGTACCATTATTATTATTTTCAGCGAAGAACAAGCAATTCTATGATACTTATTCCGGGCCTGCCGCAAGCTACGCCATGAAGCTCGTTGTGTATATTTTTTCTCAGAATGATGATGGTGATTTGATTATAGAATTTTATAATAACCAGCTTAGAACCGGGACGGGATTGGTATGTAAGGGAACAAAATACCATCTTCCTGCTCCCAGCCAAGCTCACCTACCCGCGGTGCACCCTGCTGACCAGGCTAGCTAAATACCTCAGACCGGGGACGGTCAGCAGCGTCACAGGTGCGAAGAGCCCTATGATCGCCAACCCGCCTGCCCAGCGTGACGATTAGGGCATACCCTCCAATGCAATTGCGGCACACCACAAAAGACGGCCGCCAGTTCCCGGTGGGGTGCGAAAATTCCCCGGCTTAGGGATGGTCGCCAAAAACAACTGACCTTGGCTACGTATAACGGGCGAACTGGCACAACTCGAGGACTTTGGTAGGATAAGGTGGCACATTCTTGGTTTATCCAAAGTCCGAAGAGAGGAAGAGGACACCGTAACCCTTGAATCAGGCCACATTATGTACTTTCGAGAGGGAGACCAGCTATCCCAGGTTGGCGTAGTTTTCTCGGTCAGTAAAGCCCTTTCTGACAACGTTGTGGAAATTTCGAGTGTGTCGAGCTGGGTTTCATACCCAATAAAGCTCACCGAGAGGTATAGCCTCAAGGTGGTGCAGGTTTACGCACCGACCTCGGCACACTCGGACGAGGTGGTGGAGGATATGTTTGAGGACATATCAAAGGCCTTACACTAAATCACCAAAGCCCATTACAACGTCGTCATGGGGGACTTCAACGCTAAAGTGAAAGAAACGAAGAATACAGCTAGGTTGGGCACCATATGGAAAATTGCTTCGACTTTCACTTCGACTATTCCACAGAGCCTGAAGACAAAAGTCTTCAATCAGTGCGTCCTACCTGTCTCGACATACGGAGCCGAAACGGGGACACTTACAATAGGGCTGGTTCACAAATTTGAAGTCGCTCAGCGAGCTAATGAGAGGGCTGTGTTGAAAGTTTCTTTATAGGATCAGATCCGGAAAGAGGTGATCCAACAGAGAAAGAACTAAGGTTATCAACGTAGCCCCTCGAATTAGCAGCTTGAAGTGGCAGCGGGCCGGTCATTTGTGCCGCAGAACCGAGTTATTACGTATTCTGTGGAGACCGCGAATCGGCTAGGTGGAGCGACGATCTTCGCAAGGTGGCTGGCAAGAGCTAGATGAGAGTGCCCACGAATCGTTTTCGTTGCCGTGCAATGGGGGAGGCCTATTTCCAGCAGTGGGCTCATGTAGGCTGGTGATGAGCTAAGAACCATTCCGAGGGTTCCGGACCGCCGCATATTAGGCATTACTATATTCCAATGTGATTTCGGTTTCGAATCGAATCGGCTCGAGTCCATCTCACACTTGACGATTATTTTACCTTTAGGTCAAGCGGGGCTATACCGACAAAGGGGTAAATGCGTCACTTTATTTATTCAAGGGAATTGAACGTTTTAAAACAATTTATGCTTTTTGTCTAAAATTAAAAAACAAAACGAAAAGAAATCTAATCGAAAGTGACTGTAAGGGTCGGAATGGGCCGCCCTTGGCGTACTTTTTCGAATCAAATCGGAGAAATACTGGAAAAGGCCGAAGCTTAAGTACCCGAAACCCCGTGCGTGCATGACTCGATGTATGAACGTGGAAGAAGCGAAAGAGATTTGTCAGGATCGTAGCAGGTGGAACGAAGTGGTCTCTGCCTACCCCTCTGGAAAACAGGCGAGATTTAATGAAAATATAGGTATGTCTGTAAAAAAAACCACATCTAGTTACATAATGAAACGTACCTACTGAACTCATTACGCTAAAGTAAAATTACAAAGACCCTACCTTCCCTTCATAGTCAACCTATTTGAACAAACTCAATAGGTGATACGAGAATAGAGTTCGAATATATTTAGAAGGAAATACCTGGGCAAAACAATTTCGTTTTCCTTAAAAAGTGATTTCCGGCATTCGTTTTACTATTGCTGATAATTTGAAATATTACTTAAAAAATCGACTATAAAAAATCATATATTCGGATGCCGGTCGCGCTTTCAATAATTGCCAAATACCAGTAAATCAAAGTGATGAGTTATGAGAATCGTATCTAAGTCTTTATCCGCATACGGCAAAAAATATGCCGGACGCAACCAGGCGTGTTGTGGAAGCGCGCCTCACAAAGAACTAATAGATTGATGTTCAACTTCAGGTGTACATTGTAATTATCAGATCCGCATCAGTGGGCCATTTTGTCTCCTTACCCCCTGCATTTATTCGTCAGAATATCGATAATTTTGAAATATACTCCACAATCGCATAGTGCGCATGTCAAACCGTTGGCGGTTTGAGTTGCTGGTCCGTCGCGGTCCATCTCTCCAGCAGTCTTCGGGCAGCACCCGCTGCAGCGAGTAGGGTCGTCCCGTCGGCCCCAGCGGGCGGTATTCAACAAGTCCGCGCACAATTAATTGATCAGGTAGGATTCAAAGTTTTAGCTACTTGTTTTTCTTTCAAAGTGAGTTATTTTAAGTGATACAGCGTTTTAACTGTTTCATTTGTGGGATTCTTGATCCTTTTCCTATCCATGGCAGTGTTATAAATAAAGTAGTGGTGAAAAAAATAATTAACGTAATGTTTTCGGTCTTGTAATGCGATATTACATGGTTTTACAATTTGAATGATAATATTTTATGGTTATTTAATCGTTATTAAAAATATATATTAATATTAACGATGAAAAGATAGTTTGAATGCAGTTTATAAATCCAATTTTTCATTTTCCGTTGATGTTGTTTTTCAGATATTTTAAGTCTTAGTGAGGCAGTTTTATCAGTGATTAAGGAAGTGTTTTTACAACTATTTCTTGTGCATTCCGGTAAATATTACAATCAATTTGTCATTCCTTCGCCGTTTAAGAAGTGTGTTATTTATTTTAATGAGTAACGACTTACGGAAGTTCGACCATTGATATTTAACCGAAGTTCACAAGGTATTTTACTGATTAAACCGCACAACCTAACGGTAAACCTCTACATGATGGATATAAACGATAAGTTATCGAGAGATAAACGCGGACCTAAGAACGCATTCTTTTATCGTGATTTCGGACGTCCACTGCGGGACTCGGGCGTTCAAAGAATTTCCACGACGGTCGCATGTGCTTCTTGCATGCGATTATTTTCTGAACGTCGCATTACCTAACTTGAGTATAAACCAACCAATACTTAGACTTTCCGGTACGGTCTTCTCTCTTGAACCCCAAAGATATTTTATTCTAATTCTTACAGACAAAATCATTTTTTTCAACAACAATTCCACATAATTCTAGAACTTAGTTTTTAGTAGTTAACGGTTAGTTCAAATAACCAAGCCAGGCCGCAGTGTTCGCTTTGCTGTATTTCGGTGTCGGCTACCAGTGAAATTACTAACAAAGACTAACTTAGTTTTTAGGGTTGGAATTTGCTGTCTGGAGGATTGTATTGTAGTCTTGAGAATGGGTAGATCCTACATTCCATAAGGTTGCCTGCTCTTGCGTTCTTGCCATAGAAAAAAAACCGGCCAAGTGCGAGTCGGACTCGCGCACGTAGGGTTCCGTACCACTATACATCTAAATAAATGATTTTCTTTATTCTTTATTATATTGGAGTTGATTGAATGAAAGGTAAAATGCGGTTTACGATTTATAACGTATTAAAAAAAACTAATTGTTAGATCTCGTTCAAACCAATTTTCGGTGGAAGTTTGCATGGTAATGTACATCATATATTATTTTTACATTTATCATTCCCTTATTTTAGAAGTTACGGGGGGGGGGGGGGGTACACATTTTTCCACTTTGGAAGCGTCTCTCGCGCAAACTATTCAGTGTAAAAAAAATATATATTAGAAACTTCAATATCATTTTTGAAGACCTATCCATAGATACCCCACACGTATGGGGTTGATGAAAAAATAATAATTGAGTTTCGGTTCTAAGTATGGGGAACCCCAAAAATTTATTGTTTTTTTTCTATTTTTGTATGAAAATCTTAATGCGGTTCACCGAATACATCTACTTACAAAGTTTCCATAGTATAGCTCTTATAGTTACGGAATAAAGTGGCTGTGACATACGGACGGACAGACGGACGGACAGACATGACGAATCTATAAGGGTTCCGTTTTTTGCCATTTGGCTACGGAACCCTAAAAACGGACAAGAACTTTTCGATTGGTTTTGTCATAGATAATATATGATCGTTATAAAAAAAACCCAAGCGTTCCTAGTTTTGTGATCTCCACCAACATGTTGTTAAATAGTGATCATGTCGAAAAAATTACACGAAAAACTTTCGAAGCATTCAAGATGGCGGCTGGTTGGCGCATGCGTGTTTTATGTATGACGCACTTAATGGCGGTGGAATAGAATGAAGTTCGTTGTTACAAAAATCATACCTTTCCTGGAACGAATGATACACGAATAGGTAGCGTTAAAACTCCTGGGGTTATACTAAGATTCTTTTTAATTTCAAAATGAGTGCTCCTTCTGGCATTGATTTTTTTTTTTTCAAATCTAAAAATAGATACCAGAGTACCAAAAAGGTGAACAATCAATTTAATCTATACTTACCTTACTTACATAATATGATGCTTAGAATATGCGGCCCTAATAAAGTCCTAGTTTTAAACCTCACGGAAGGTGGGGGTTGAACGAGCCGCCATTTTGAATTGTTGGCGCCACCATTTTCTAATTTTTAATAACACCGTTCGCGCGTTCCTTCTAACTCGGTTAAAGTGATTACTTATGGGTAAAACGGTTCTTTCTGTATACCCGTGTTAACTCAATGTATCCGTGCATCTGTGTTGTGCGTATAACACACATACACACAACATAGATGCACGGATTTATTATATGTGTGTGTTTACGGTCACGAATCTTAATTTGTGAATTAAAGTCGTCAATGTCATTAGAGATGCCAAGTCATCTGTAATTTATAGTAAACCCAACCTTATTGTTGTGAATGTCACATTACTTTGAACCTAAGGTAGGTGGGCCATTATACTTTTTGATGCCTAAAATAGAAGCCATTTCAAAAAACGTAGATATCTTGAGATTATTTAAGCCTTAATCAGGTATCACATTTTACTGTAAATTTACCTGTATAAAACACTGTTTTTTTTTTTTTTTTTTTTTATGGCATAGAGAAGGCAACCGAGCACACAGGCCACCTGATGGTAAGTGGAAACTGTGACCCATAGACATTAGCATAAGACTGCAAATGCGTTGCCAACCCAGAGGACTAAGATGGAATGACTCTATGCTAGTCATTACACCGGCTGTCTTATCCCCAAACCGGAACACAACAATGCGAACACTGCTGTTTGGAGGTAGGTTAATGGATATGATGGTGGTAGCGATCCGGACGGACCCTGCACAGAACAAAACAAGAATTAGGTGCCCGAATTACCACTGCGTTGCAAGTCTCCACGTCCCTTTGCAAATAACTAATGTCATCTAATTTTGTTGATAATTATTACTCACGTTAAGGGTCGTTTTCAAACGCATCAAAAACAAGAAAGGCCTGGGTCCTAATTAGTCTTTGTCTGTGCATGTGTGTCGTCGAGGGTTCGTAGTTCCTACACTAATAAACCGATTTGGCCGAAGTTTAGTTTAGAAAATTAGCTCTTAAAGTAGAGATCGTCAATATATAGTGGATTTTTGGGGTTCCGTAGTCAAACGTGGAACCCTTATAGTTTCGCCATGTCCGTCCGTCCGTCCGCAGCCTAGCTCAGAGACTCTTAGTACTAGATAGGTGTAATTTGGCATGAATATACATATTCGTCACGCCAACAAAGTGGTAAAATAAAATCGTGTTTTTTTTGTTTTCTCTCCTACACGTAACGTGGGGATATTTTTTTTTCTTGTCTACCCCATAGTGTGGGGTGTCGTTGGATAGGTCTTTCAACAATATTACGGGGTTGTGAAAACAATTTTTCGATTAAGGGATCCGTTTATTAAATGTTAAGCTTTAAAGCGCTGATTTGAGTCAAGTGTCCCCCCCCCCCCCCCCCCTCTACAGCCAAAACTACAAATACTAAAAATCTGAAAATATCTTCAATGAAAGCGCATATAACGAATGTTATAGAAAAGCTATCACGACTAAGTAGACGTTGGTTTTCGAGATACAGGCGATTAAAGTGTTTATACCTACTCAAATCATCTAAAACGGCGGCAAATGACTTTAAATAGAAAACGGGTTATTACTTGTTGTTATTATGTACCTATGTAGTACTGAGCATGGTCCCCTTTGGTCTTGCCCAGTGTTTAACTTTTACATACTTACAAATCTTCGCGCCTTCATTCCCAGAGTGGGGAAGGCAGAGCTACAAAATTACCTACGAACAACTCTAAAAAATTGTTGTTAATTCTGTAACCTCATTTTGCACCAGCGTATATTAGTGTCAGGTTGCAAGCCCGCGTCTAACAATACTACAAGCCTTTATTCCCTTAGTCGCTTCTTACGACTTCCAAGCGAAGACATTGTACCTACGTACTCATGTACTTATAACTCTCTTAAAACTATTTTTTTTTCTTTGTCCCGCGGCGACTTGAGCATCTACTACCGTGGGAATATGGCGTTTCCACTATGAAGTGATTCGCCAGTGTCAAGTATATATGAGTATAAATCAATATAGTAATAAAACACAATACAATCTTCTCTAGGAAGATTGGTGGCAACGTTGTACGGTGATATGTAGGACAGAGGCCAAGATTGCAGTTCGTTAGTCTCACTAAAACTCGAGAACGGCTGAACCGATTTGGCTGATTCCTTTTCGGTTGTATTCGTTATTGTCAGGGCAAGGTTTGTATGAAAGAAAAAAAAACCACCGGGAATGTCGGAAATTTACAGCGGGCGAAGCCGCTGGCGGGTCACTAGTGGTAAATAAAGAAAGCGAATTCTGATTGCTTACTTTTGTGTTATCAATTCGTAAACTTTTATTTTCAATTTCATTATAACATCAAAGGTAATGGTGATTGCATTCTAATAATGTTATTATAATTTATCCGTGAAAATTAAACCCGACTAATAACAAATATGACGTTATCTTTTTTCACCCTATGACAATCACGTAAAGTCAAGGGCATTCAAATCTATACAGCCATCGCGTCGACTATATGTTTACACGAACCTTTCCACGACCACGACAACATCCTTAGATTTAGTAGAATGTGAATTAAAATGTTTCAGAACGTTTTATAACATTTTATTACTGCAGCGTGGGAGCACCATAACCGAGGGCTCAAACAAATCACTCTTCTTTTTCCGTCGTGAATAGGAATTGCACGTTGTTTTTTTGTACCTCGACGAGAAGCTACTCGTTTCATGACCTTTTTCCATGAAACCACGGAAGCCATGTTGCATTTTTTAAACAAAAAGTTTACCTACTCCAGTGAATGTGCGATGCATTTTATTATTTTAGTTTGTTTGCCTGCTAAGCCAATTACGAGCGAACTCTTGAGCTCTTTACTTGACTTGCTCCATTTTCACATCGCAGCTCACCGGGTTCGTTCGCTCGTTCGTCGTCTCAACGAAATGTGCTCACTCTTAGCTTAGTTACTGCACGCTCTGTTTAAAGTAGGTGGTACGCTTTGGTCAAGTTAAACGCGATCCCGCGATAAGTTGGCAAAAGAACAGAAAAGTATGCTAAACCGCTTTATTACGGGAACATTTTTATTATACGAAGTTTTTGGTATGAGCATGCCTAACCTCTGTACCACTGCGAGTCCACTAGAAACGAGAAGTAAGATGCCAGGATACACGAAATAAGTCCAAGTCTTCTATCACTGTGCAACACAAAGGCATTTAAAGTACAAATCACTAACAAAAAAGAACTTTAAACACCTTTATACACAAAAATAAAAACTAAAACAAATTACACACCCCCATCTTTTGACGTTGTAAATGGCATCCTGAGTATTAGTTCAAATTAAATGAAATTAACCAATGACACGCGCTCCCTTGCCTTTCAACCTTGTTACTGGCAAGTTTTCCAGTTGGACAGAAGCCATTATTTTAAAAAAAACGAGACATGTGCGAGTCGGACTCGCCCGCCGAGGCTTCCACACATGACACGGTTAACTCAATTCACAATTTAGACCACCGTTCTTTACATAAAGACTCTGTTATTTGTGATTTAATTAAAAATGTACAGATTTCAGATTTTTTCCTATACTTGTAGTAAAACACGGTGTTACTTGCCAAATATCAAAACGACACAGGTGGGTTTAGGTGAACGGGAAATACCCTATACATTTTGATTCCCTCGAGAGTGTCGAAATACACGTTTTTTGCGGCATAAACGGGGTTTATCTTTTTTTTACGTTAATGTAGAAGTTTGATTTTTTTCTCAGCTTCAAGGGAATGTAGACCGGAGTATATGGTTTTAATTTTAACTCGATACCTTTACGCGTTCCCGAGATAATGGGCCGACATACAGACAGACGGACAGGCAGATAAGACAGACAGACGGACAATAAAGTGATCTTAAAGGGTTCCGTTTTTTCCAATTGAGGTACGGAACCCTAAAAATACGCGCTCCCATACCCTCAGTGGCCGTAAGTTAGGACACTTAGGACGCTGTTGATGTTGGCGACGCTAGGTAGTTTGCTGGTGTCTAACGCGCCGCTTTGTCTACAGCGGTAAGTAAAGTTTTAGGCCAAAATTTCAATACTTTGTGATTGTCAAAGTTACTTCTTACACGCATTTACTTTATTGAATGTATTTATACAAAAGTACATCAGAAAAATATGTTTTTAACATTAAAAACATGATTTCTGGGTGGGACTTGTTATATTTTAAACATAATAGCTGGGTGGGACTTTGAATTTTGATACCTTAGGTTGTGCGCATGCGTACATTTTTGATTGTTATTATTTCAGAAAGATCAGAAATAGGTATATATAATATAATTGAAAAGATGCCGATAGATGCATCCGGATGGATAATGCGGCCAAGATATTGATTCCCTAAGGCATTCATTGCATTTAATGGCATGAATGCCTGCCGTGTGTAGTTGGCTTATAGGTAAACTAGACATAATACCCTAACCGGGATCGGACCAGTAACAAAGAAGTTCAAAATAGCGTCCACTTTTTTCAATTCTGATTACGGGTCCGTATTTTTAGTCCCCAGGGACCCTCAGATATCGATTTTCAGGGCAATCGGAGGAGTACCTAAAAATATCAAAATGGTGTCCACTTTTTACAATTCTGATTACGAGTCCGTGTTTGTACTCCCCAGGGAACCTCAGATATCGATTTTCAATGCGATCGGACCAGTAACAAAGAAGTTCAAAATGACGTCCACTTTTTACAATTCTGATTACGGGTCCTTATTTGTAGTTCCCAGGGACCCTCAAATATCGATTTTCAATGCGATCGGACCAGTAACAAAGAAGTTCAAAATGACGTCCACTTTTTACAATTCTGATTACGGGTCCGTATTTGTAGTGCCCAAGGACCCTCAAATATCGATTTTCAATGCGATCGGACCAGTAACAAAGAAGTTCAAAATGACGTCCACTTTTTACAATTCTGATTACGGGTGCGTATTTGTAGTGCCCAGGGACCCTCAAATATCGATTTTCAATGCGATCGGACCAGTAACAAAGAAATTCAAAATGGCGTCAACTTGTTTTAATTCTGATTACGGGTCCGTATGTGCAGTCCCCAGGGACCCTCAGATATCGATTTTCAGGGCAATCGGAAGAGTACCTAAAAATATCAAAATGGCGTCCACTTTTTACAATTCTGATTACGGGTGCGTATTTGTAGTGCCCAGGGACCCTCAAATATCGATTTTCAATGCGATCGGACCAGTAACAAAGAAGTTCAAAATGACGTCCACTTTTTACAATTCTGATTACGGGTCCGTATTTGTAGTGCCCAGGGACCCTCAGATATCGATTTTCGGGGCAATCGGACCAGTTACAAAAACGTTCAAAATGGCGTCCACTAACAATTCTGATTACGGAACCGTATTTGTAGTCCCCAGGTCAAATACGATATGTTTTTTACCGTCGGGAATAGAGGCCCAGGTCGATTTTGAATCGTATTTGGTTGTGATTATCGAATTAGTCGATTTGTAATTTCATTTAGTTATAAATTCTTGTTCGATACAATTAATTGAATCTTGAATATTACAATCGATACACACAATCAAACAAACAAAACAATTTTTAACGTCAATTACTACCTAAAGCTACAGTGTAACGTTGAGTCGTCCGCGCTGTGTAAGGCGCGCCCGCCCGCCCGCCGCTGCGCCGCACAGTCATTTGTTTCGAACGTTCGAATAGTTCCGAAGAACAGCGAATGCATTCAACACGGTCAACACGGTAGAGGCCCAGGAAAAACTTATTTATCTACTTCCATGGCATAATCTCCCTATAATACGTTCAGAAACGATAGGCAAATGACCTATATTAATAAACATGGGCCTCTATTCAACTGTTTTGAAATGTTATCGTATTGTCACCGTTTTGATAGCTCTTATTTACTTGACAGTAATGGCGTATGACGTCAAAACAATACATTAACAGGTAAACTATGATATCGTTTGTACCGCCTAGAATAGTGTCTGTGGTTGCATCTTAGTGTTTAAATTACAGTATAGGTAGCCAAAACTTGAATCACATTCAAATTTCGAACATTTTCTTAAAGAAAAGGAACATTCGCTGCGTTATATTGTGTTTACATTGTTAAGTAGTTTTCAATCAAACTCCATCCAATATAAAACATTGTATGTAGTTTAAACGCAATTCACAAGTTTAACAAAACCAATTCAAAAACCCTAACTCTTGTTTGGATAATCATCAATGTATACTAGTTTACAAAAGAACACCTATCCAGTAACACCCGCGTCGATAAGACCAATAGAACGACACCTCGTTTGTCTCAATCAAGTGTTCCGTTCAGACTTTACGAGGGACCAAAAAGAAATACATACATACAAGTAAAAACATAACCCTCATCCTTCTGCAGTCGGTTATAATTTACTTATATTTTCCTTCGTCTGACGTACATGTATATGATTACCCATGCCTTCGAAGTGTTTTGACCAGATACGAGAAAACTTTGTTGGTCGAATTTATGCTTAAATCCTGAGCTTCCTTGGTTCAGTGTCAGATCGGTATGTTTTTTTAAAAAGGTTCTATAATTATGCGGTTGTAAAAAGGTCAGGGCTTATAAAAGTTAATTCGTAAAAAATACTATGTGTTATCAACAAAACTTGTTTTATTACAAAAGACCCAATAATATCATAATTTTAAACGGATGACAACACAAAACTGGTATTACACGACTAAAATTAAAAGTCAGCAATCGCACGTGTTACCGTGTATAACAGTTATCAACATAAATAGCACGGTTATCTGAAGAAAAATACTATATATTTGAACAGAAAACCGGTCCATTTTTATGTTAAAATATAACAAGGAGACGTTATTTCAAATAATTGACAGGATTTAAAAGACCACAACAATAGTATAATATTATGTATCCACTTAGCTACGAATGAAAGCTTATGTTCTCGTATTTCCGTTCACTCCGGCTTTTACAGCCTAAAATACTGCAGCCCACTTTTTATTTACTGCTTTATTCATCTCATTCTTCATAGATTTCTAAGACTACTACTATTATTATAATATAAAATAAATCTTACATAAGAAATTTGGTCTTTTAGTTCTATACTATGTCGTGTAGCCAAGAAAATAGTAGTACTCAAACCAAATATATTCGGCACCAATATACCAATACAAATACATAGTGAAAAGGATGCCGAGTACGCCGAATACCGAATATCAAACGAATATTGGGCGCAACTCTAGGTCCTAGCAATGTTTAGAAATAATTAGCACTTTTTTAGGGTTCCTTTTAAATGCCTACGCTGTCCATCAGTCCATCCGTCCACACTAACTAAGACCTGTAAGAAAAAGTTAAAAGATTGAACCTTAATATGTAGATAGCGGGATGTTTTTTCTCCCAAATAAGAATGGACCTATTATTACGGCGTATTTACTTTTTATTCGGACTGACGACCTGGTTAGGATCGCGGGGAGCCGCTGGATGCAAGTGGCTCACGACCGTGACTTGTGGCGCTCTTTGGGGGAGGCCTTTGTCCAGCAGTGGACGCCCCCGGGCTGATGATGATGATGATGATTTACTTTTTTTTAAGTAAATAATTTATTCGAAAATTCCGTGTCCGTAAAGTATATAAATCATTTGTTGGTCAATGCATTCATTTCTATAATAAATTACCTGAAGTAGTTTCAAAGTTACCCTTTCCAGCACTTAAAAAATATTTGAAAAGGTCGTTAATGTCTAAAGCGTATTATAGGGTCGAGGACTATCTAACAGACAAAAATGCATGGCCTACACCCGAAACTTAGTCAATAGTAATTTGTTCAAATGCAAAGGCTTTATCCTGCTTTTTCTTGTCTGGGGGACACCGTTGATGCAGGAAAACATATCGAAACTTTTATGTGGTCATCTTGCACCATCTTATATACACATATATAAGTAGGTAGTTGTAGTTATTTTATTTTATTCTTTTCTATCTTTCTCTCCCGTAAGATTTTTGGCATGTTTTCCTGCTGAACTACTGTTATTTGATATTATATTTAATTTAATACTTGTAGCTTTATATAATGCTAGATTAAGTTGTACATACCATTGTAATATGAAATATGTAATAAGTTTAAAAAATGACTGACTGCTGAGTTTCTTGCGGCGTTTCTTCTCAGCAGTGGTCTCCTCTTGGGAAGCGCTGGTAGTATCTTGACGTGTAAAAGTGCCCGTGCGGCCTACTTACTGAATAAATTTCTTTTATCTTTTATCTTATCTTTTAACCGTTTCTCGATACAAGAAACAGGAGCGTCAAATTTGGTACGAATATAGGTATTTACTCAGTGGAAACCCTGAACAGATTAAAAAAAAAATATGTTCTAATGTGAGTCGGGCTCGCGCTGGTTCGACTAATCGAATTCAAAACGGAAAATAATATTACCTACTTTGTGGCGATACGGAGCTCTCGGTGCGCGAGCCTGACTCGCACTTGGCCGGTTTTTTTAATAAGTATTCAAGTATAGGTTATTGTAAGTTAAACAGTCTGTGTTTCTTCTGCCAAGTTTGTATAAATAAAAACACGGAAACCCGGAGTGCTGCTTGCTTAAAAATCTGCCTTTTTAATTGAAATTCTATAGTGAAAACAACAGTTTATTTACGTAGCTGGGAAGTTATTATTGACTCTGTTGACCAAGGGTTGAATTCTATCAAACTATAGAACTTAATAAAGTATCTAGATGTACTATTTATTGTGTTAGAAATCAATACAAGTACTTATTTGCTTTTCAATTTGAAAGGCTGTTTGTCTTAATGTGTAATATTACACAAGTATTCTAAAATTGCGGGAGTGTGGGTGTTTTGCGGGTGGTAGGACCCTGTGCAGGGTCCGTCCGGATCGCTACCACCATCTTATCCATTAACCTACCGCCAACCAGCAGTGTTCGCATTGTTGTGTTCCGGTTTAGGGATAAGACAGCCGGTGTAATGACTAGCATAGAGGCATTCCATCTTAGTCCTCAGGGTTGGCAACGCATTTGCAGTCTTATGCTAATGTCTATGGGTCACAGTTTCCACTTACCATCAGGTGGCCTGTGTGCTCGGTTGCCTTCTCTATGCCATAAAAAAAAAAATACAAAGTTTTTCTACAAGTGTTCAAATAGGGAATATATGTATGGATTCTTTAAACCACATTTCTCACAAAAGAGATGACCTAAAGTGGATGATAGCGTTTTAAACTAATTAGACAGCAATTAGACAGAGCGATCAGATATGCACTGTGACGTCATATGACAGGTTGGCCATATAAACACCACGGCCATGTTCAATTCTGTTTTACTACCTATACAAAAGTTATTTTTACAGCTAGGTATTCAAAAAAAAACACAACTGTTAGTTACATGAATCAGCTTGTATTGGTGCTGTGAACAAACACATGAATATGCCCCATTGCTTGCCGCAATCCCTACAGCCGGGAATACACATGCTTGTAAAACAGAACATTACGACCCACAGTAGTTAACGCTCTTTTCAAGTCACTGAATACATTTACAAGTTGCACGCAATTTAATCCAGGCAGGCCTGTAGTTCGCGTTCATTCACCCCCACCAAAAGCATACAGTTGACAGCCCTTCGCTAACCCTATGCAATATAACCCGTTATATTGCATGCAAGCACGCCTGTTGTTTACATACGAAAGTAGATGGCACGTGCAAGGAGCTGCTATCCAAGTGTGGCAACGACATGTGTATTGCAGGCTCAGTTTTATAAAGAACTCTAAGTACGGAGGCATATCGTCGCTCACCTACGTGTCGCCATTCGGCAACGAGTTTCAGCATTTGAATAAATCCATTCGGTCAATTTTATGTTATCATTTTGAATAATCATAAAATAGACTCAGGAGCAAAAATACCGGGTCAGAGTGCGTTTTTCATACAAAAGAGGCTATTTCGAAGCCTTGGTTCCTCGCCAGGGAATGCTTTTAGTGAAATCTGATGCTGAATACACCCTGCATCGATACAGGACTTCCAGAGTGCCTAGGATACCCAACTGAATGAATCCGCGGTTAACGCCGGAATAGTGCCTGTTCAGAAATAGTTATTTATGTGACTGGTGCATAATGAGAGGCATTAATACACGAGTGTGGTTTTATGAAACGAGCCGATAGGTGAGTTTCATAATAAGATCACACGAGTGTTTTAATGCCTAATTATGCGTACAGTCGCATACATAACTTTATCTACATGCATATCATAAGTTTTCTACAATATGTGAGAAAATTGTACCATGTTGCCTTGTATCTTAAAGAACCTGCATCTTAATGTTCACTTTAAAGTGTCGGTCACCGAAACTTTAAAGTGAACATTAAGATGCAACTACATCAATAACCGATACTTTAATGACATGTAATACTTTAATGTTAACATTAAAGTGCAACCACAGATACAGGTTTCTTAATATAGGCTGTTTGCTTATCGTTTCTAAACATATAATAGGGAAGTTATGATATGGATGTAGATAAAACATCTTAAATGGCAATAAAATGTAAGGAAATCCAAATGTTGACCCAAATTCTCTCGCTGTGGTGTAAACTGATTGTGCGATCAGTTTTGAACTCCTCTATTGAACCTCGGACTATCCACCATTAAACCTCACTCAAAACAACCCCTTGCGAGGAACCAAGGCTTCGAAATAGTCGTGTTTGTTTGAAAAACGAACTCTGACCCGGTATTTTTGCTCCTGAGTGTATGTTAGGTTTTAATTTTAAAACTAAATTGGCACTGCTTTGATAGGAATCCTACCTAAACTTAACGTAGCGTCAGAACTTACTGCCATATAATATTCGAACAGCAAAACTGCAGGCCTATCCCCTAGCGCAATCGCAATCACGATCGTTTTTGCTTTCATACTTGTTATTACCATTGGGTCGGTATTCAAAACAGCTGCTCTTGTCGAACGCTCGATCGAATGAGCGAAGTCATGTGACTCTGGTCACTTGAAGGGTTTCCACCGTACGTACGGACGGTACGGACCCTGTTTGGCATACAACGGTGTTTTCAAAAGGTTTGCCTTACGGTAGAAACACTTGAAGACATCGATGTAAGCTAAAACGGGGCCGTACGGGGCCCGCCGCTCGCAGTGGAAACCCCGCTAAAGGGCCTGGCCACAGTGGCCACGTCACCACCGCACGGCGTCGTTAACGTGGAACAGCGCGGCTCTGTAGAAAGGCACGGTGTCAACAACGGCTTCAAATCTCTGCCCGCAGGGCAGTCGACTTAATATTGCACTTTATAGTAAACATGGTATCGTGTTTTGACACGACACGCGGCAACTTGCCTTTCTACGGCGCAGCGCCGTTTCAGGTTAATCTTTTGAACGCCTTACGCGAATATAAAATGTGTCACTTACACGCCTATGTTTGCTATACGATTCAAATTACAACCAATACAAAACAAAGTCTCATTTCATCTTCAACTTGTGTCGGTTGTCGCATGGTGGTGTGGCTTTATTAATATCTTCGTTTAATTGACTTAGCGGAAAAAGATGACCTCTCTTCTATAACCAGGAAACTGCTACCTTCGTATAACCAAATTATCGGGAAATGGCGGCGACTTCCCTTTAAAATACACTGGAAAAAAAGTCCCTCGGATTGTTTAAATCCTATAAATAACCTGGAAACTGCAACCTTCGTGTAACCAAATTATCGGGAAATGGCGGCGACTTCCCTTTATACACTGGAAAAAAAGTCCCTCGGATTGTTTAAATCCTATAAATAGTGTATTAAATGTTCACTGGTAAAGTCAAAGTCAAAGTCAAAGTTCTTTATTCTTCAATTTAGGCATAATATAATGCACCTATGAATGTCAAAAAGCATTACCACCGGTTCGAAAAATAAAACCTTTGCCCCGAGAAGAACCGGCGTAAGAAACTCGGCAAGGTATATTTTTTTCAGGAAAAACGTTTACATAGTTACATAATAATTATAAATAGTTTACAATATCACAGTATTTTTGCACAGTAGGTGCACCTTTTTTAAGCGTAGGTAAATTTATGCGTAGATTACTCATGCAGGACGGACGACTCACTGCCAAACATCCCTATCCATAATATAATCGTTTACTTTATAATATGCTCGGGAAATTAGTTTTTGTTTTACGACAGATTTAAATTTAGAGTCAGTAAAGTTCAACTACTTTTTGGAATTTTATTGTAGAATTTTATACAATTTCCTAAGAATGAGATGAAAACAAAAACAACACTAAAATAGCTTAGTTTAAGATATTAGACACCACAATAATGCCTGAATAATGACACAGGACAGCGTTTGTTGTGCAGTTGTTAAACGCGCAATAGCTAAATTGTGTTTTTCTCTTTTCTTTGCCCCACGGCGACTTGAACAGCTACTACCGCGGGAATATGGCGTTTCCACAATGAAGTGATTTCACCAGTGTCAAGTATATACAAGTATAAATCAATATAGTAACAAAACACAATCCAATCTTCTCTAGGAAGATTGGTGGCAACGTTCTACGGTGATATATAAGACAGAGGCTAAGATAGTTTTAACCTCTGTACCACTGCGAGTCCACTTAAAACGAGAAGTAAGATGCCAGAATACACGAAATAAATCTTCTATCACTGTGTAACACAAAGGCATTAAAAGTACAAATCACTAACAAAAAAGAACTTTGAACACCTAAATACACAAAAATAAAACTAAAGCAAATTACACATCCGCCATCTTTTGACGTTGCAAATGGCCTCCTAAATTGTACTTAAAATATGCTTGTTTCTTATATGTCATTGTGACCTTTCAATTTGACAGATAGGGACAAAGAATTCTATAACTAAAATAGGTTTATTGACCGTTGAATTAATATGGGGTTAATCTGTAGCTGTAGCGGCAGCTGCTACACCTAACTTTAGCGAAAATTACACTTTTTGAGTTTAATACTTCCCAAACGGTACCATTAGGTGTTTTGTTTTTTTTCTTTTCCTCTCCCGTAATATTATACTAGAGGACGCTCGTGACTTATTACGCGTAGATTTAGTTTCTCGCTACTACCACCTACTACTAAGGAACCGTACTAAATTTGGAATCTCAGACTCAGCGGTTTGGGTATTTGCATTGCACCAAGGTTTTGTGTGTGTTTAACCTTTTTTGAATGAAACCGGATTGAGTTTTTAAACATTGTGAAAATAAAATGTAACGTAAATCAGAAGCACTAAGGAGTATTGATATCAACTTCAAAACGAATAACCCCAAATTAACTTTCTATCCCTTTTCCACCCCCTTAGGGATAGAATATCAGGAAGTCCTTTCTCATGGGATGCCTAAGTTATACAAAGGACACACCCGCCCAGTTTCAGGTCTCTACGATCAGCGGTTTAGGCTGTGCGTTGATCCGTCAGTCCGTCAGTCATCAGTCATTCAGGACAAAGCTTTTTTATATAGATTTAATCTATTATTTATAGCTTTATATAATGCTTAGACTAAGCAGTATCATTGTAATGAGAAATATGTTTAAAAATGACAGACTGCCGAGTTTCTTGTGGCGTTTCCATTCAGCAGTGTGGTCTCGTTTCGGGAAAAAAATGTAGATTTTTGACGTGTAAAAGTGCCAATGCGGCCTGCTTGCTAAATAAATGTCTTTTTTTAGATATTCCAGTTTTATACGATCGTTAAAATTATTAAATCCCAACTCGCTGCGTTAAATTTATTTTAAAAGCTGAGTCCACTTCCTGCTGTATTAAATTGGTTTCCGATAATCCGATCTGTTCGCAGAATTAATTGGACCGGCAAAACACGAAACTGTTGAAATAGCGACCAATATTTATAATAACATAGAAGAGAATAGAATCATTTAGGCCGCCATAAACTCCTTTTTTATGAAACAAAATACTGCGCATACTACTGAAACAAGTGCAATCTGAATATTTGGAATCCACGATCCTCGTGTTGGATATTTAAAAATAGAGTGGCCAATTAATCGTTGTGGTAGACAACTTTGAAAAAAGCTGCGGCCACATACAGGGTCTCTGATAAAAGTCTTTAACACGAATATTAGTCAAATCCAGTAGGTTTATACGTTGTAAATCAAAGATTTAAACATTGTATCGTAAATCAATGATTACGTTCAGTAAAAAAATAATGTTATATGTTATTATATTATATTTATTAGCTTAAAAAGCTGTTTTTTTGTAATTTCTTCTGTATTTCTTCTGTATTCACTTATAAACTTTGTTTAATATGTGATGGTATATTGATTTCAAATATTTAAAAAATAATCAAGTTCTAAACAGTGATACCAAACTCGATGGGGTAGGTCAAAAAATAATTTCACGCCTCCCTTTACCTGTATTTTTTTTGCCAATTTGTGTAGCATTAGGTCAAGAAGATGCTTATACTGTGAAAATTTGAAGACTAGCTTGAACCGTTTGGTTGTAAAACCTTTGAGACGAGAGACGGACTGATGGACAGCAATTAGGGTTCCGTTTGGACCCTTAGGTTACAGAACCCTAAAAAAACAGTTAGTCAAACTAAAGTAGGGGAGGTACATTCCAGATATTCTATATGACATGGTAACTAAAAAAACCGGCCAAGTGAGAATTGAACTCTCGTGGACAGGGTTCCGTACATACGTATTTTTGCTAATGGAATTCTGATAGGTTTTCCTGTACAATCTACAAGCAATGAACTATATAAGTATCTCAGTAGTTGTCGCTATCAGTGGGGGGGGGGGGGGGGGGGTAATTGGCTTATTTAATGAATAAAATCAAAACTATTTATTTTACAATAATAACATAAATATATTTGAGATCCTTATAGCGAGCCCTTGCATGTGATATATGTATGACACAGTAAGGTTCGCAATTATTTTTTTAAAGTTCCTAATATGTCACCCGAAAAGGACATATTAAAAAAAAAACTTTTCACATCTGTGTTTATATGTGTACCAAATTTAAACTCAATCGGTCCAGTAGTTCCCGAGCAAATTTAGCTGTGACAGACGGACGGACAGACAGACGCAAGAGTGAACCTATAACGGTTCCGTTTTTTGATTCTTTGTACGGAACCCTAAAAAAACAAGGATTTAAGTGTTTTTCCTTTCGATCATGTCGTTTGATTAAATAATATAGATATAATATAAAAAATAAATGTTGGCGCGTGGTTGCCGGCTTGAAATAGTGCCACTCCATGTCTTGTGGAAGTCGTAAGACGCGACTACGGGAATAAAGGCTATTAGTAGGTTGGTAGTATTACGCGATGGGCCTAATTGTGCGAAATGTAGTTACAGAATTTTCAACAGGTTAATAGAGTTGTAGGTAATTCTGTAGCTCTGCGTACGAAGGCCTAAGTTTAAGTATGGTATGTAATGTAAACAATAAATAAACAGTAAACGTCGAAGCTGTTCTATGTAACAACATCTCAACGTGAACCACTCATCCTGAGACTAGGTCATGCATCCTACCTAACTCAAGATTATATACTATCTAGCTGCAATCGAAAGGTTGATCTGCAATATCCATATACACCGTGTTTTTTTGGATTTACGATAACTTCGGCATATTACTAGGTATATCTATAGAAACTAATTGGTAGATTAGATTTTTAAATATTGCAAAAGAAATGTTTTTTCAGTTTAGAACAAAATAATGAAATCTTTTATCTTTGGTCATTCTAAAAGGGCCTTTAGAGTTACCTAGCTAATAATCAGTGTCAAATACGTCTATGTTGGCGTGACATACACACACAAGTAAAGATAACACTTGACAGGTACAAGTCACTTTAGATTGACGCGTATACAAACCTAACAATTGGAAACTCTTTACTCATACGTATTAAAAGAAAATTGTTGTTATCAATTAAGAGCCTTTTACACTACTTTAACGTGATTAACTGATTAAATTTAAAAATTAAATATCTTTAAAACCGTTAGCCTTATCATTTGTCTGTCTTCGGGAAATTAACTTTGTTTGACCTAAAGAACGTTCCCTTAAAGTTATCGTAAATCAAAAAAAACACGGTGTATAAATAAATAGTCGACCAAGAAAGTTCTTTACCACTTATGGACCTTAACATCAACCGAATAGAGTCGAAAAGTGGCAAAGGAATTTCTTGTAAGTAGGTTTGCTCCCTGGTTCCCACTTCAAACAGTGTCACCCGTTAGGTATTGCTTATTATTTAGTTGTGCACAGTATCAGATGTACACGTTTTATGTTGCTGTCTCCTGGCATGTAATTCCGCAAAAAAAAAAACATCAAGTATTATCAAACGTTTTCATTTAAGTTATTCGCTGAGTTATCAAGGGTGTCATATAACATTGTCGAGTTGGTTTCACATAGATACGAAGTAGGATTACTTAGTGCTTGCTTGTACGAGTTTGGAGGTTTCAAGTAATAACACGGAGAGAATATGGAGCCTGGAGGTTATCTGTGAGTAGACCATGAACTATCAGACCTTTCTTCTAATACCGGTTTTATCCGATACCGTAATTAAAAATATTGGTGGTCCAATATGTCGATATTTTTGTGTATAACCTTTATGGTTGTTATAGACTGTTTAGGACCGAAATGAGAACCTCCTTTTTTGTACAACTCCAGATTATACGACAGTGTAGCTACACTAAAATCGCGTGGCGCTCAAATTTTTTCCATTTAAAGGGTGATGGGCAATTTTGTATGGACCCCGTCCCCCCCCTCCAACAGTAACGGGCTGCAGGTCTATATGTTCATTAGGACCCAATAAAAGACAAAATACTTATCTTCGTAGCAAAATCAATGGGAATTTTTTAATGAAAACAAAGGGCCAGGCAAGGCAAATCATCTACATACGTGTTCATTTTCAAACAAATTCCATAGTTCCATACGATAAGATTATGATTTTAAAAAATACATCATATTGCCAAGATCTATAAACTGGCACATGTTTCATCACTGTTGGTGGGTGGGGACATTTTTACCCATCGTCCTTTAGCTCATGGTTATATGATAACGTTGTTCATCCCTAAAATCACTGCCGAATACCTCGATTTTTGAATGTGTTCTATTTATTATTTTATTTTCTATTTTCTATTTTCTATTGTAGTTGTTATTTTAGTTTCTAAAATGTATTTACGCTAATCATTGGAGAGCGGGGTCTCCTGACACAGCTCTTAAACTTATAAGGAGAACTCAACCTTGTCTGTAGCTATGTAAGAAAAAAAAAGATTTTTTTTTTATATAAATTTATAAATTTTATTTAAAAAAATCGTACAAAGTAAAACGTAGATACCTAGTTTTTCACAATGTCAGATATCTACATCATTCAAAATACGTAAAAATCGGAACAGGTTTTATCATAGTTTGTGCGGAAATTTCAGCTTCACAAAACGTCACGACCAGCCAATAAACGGGCAAATTACTTGTGTTATCCGCTTTTTTAACCCAGGCAAACCTTTTTTTTAAACCTTTATCGTATTATTATACTTTTTAGTGATCTGAATAAATTGTTATGAAGTACTTCTTAGTTTAGATTTACTAAATCTCATTTCTCAACAAAATGTAAAATAACGTAAAAGAGATCATACACCTAAGGTGAAATGAAAATTAAAATCGGCCAATATGTACTATCAGCCCATTGGAACCTTGACCCACCATAGAACTCTGTCACAGTGACGTTATGACTGAAGTCATAAGAAGTGTCAAAGAAATTGTTTTATAATGTCACTGTGACACCGTTCTATGGTGGGTCAGGGTTCCGATGGGCTGATAGTACGGTCACGAGCGTTAATTTGGGACCCATTTCAAGAAAAATTTGCTTGAAGTCGTCAATGTCATTAGAGATGTCAAGTCATTTGTACCTTTTAGGAAACTCAACCTTATTGTTGTAGAATATCAGATTGACTTTGGACCTAAGGTGGGTACCAAATTTAATCTCGTGACTGTACGGATGCGTACACGCATAAAGTGCTAATTAGACAGCAATTGGACACAGAGATTCGATATGCATTGTGTGTCCGATATGATTTTTAAGTTAATGATCTAAAAACAGGAAGGTGCGGAACCCTCGGAGAGCAAGTCCAACTCGCACGTGATCGGGTTTTTACAGCGTCTTCTTGTCTTTCCTAACCTAAAAGGAAGCTCTTTAATTGCATTTTCACGAGCTCAGCTGCATATGTCAGACATACCCCTTTGTAAGGGTAAGTCTAACTTCAAGATAATCTGTGGCTTGAAGTAAGGAGGCCTTGTCATTTTAAAACAACATATAATATTCACCACGCCAAAAAAAAACAGTGATCATAGCCAATGCTCTTGAATTAATTCCGCTTCGAGCGAGAGATACAAAGAACCTGGTTCAGAGGATCATAATAGGGAATGTTCATGGATTTTTTTTTATTCGCATTTCACAACAAAATCTGTAAATATCGTAAAAGTGATCACCAAAAGGGAAATTTAATTTAAAATTGTCATGAAATACGGATGATACAAACATTTTAATAATTATGCTAATTACACAGAAAGATCCGAAGTGCACCGGTGACGTCATCGTGCAGTTCTGGCATATTAAACTCCACGTAAAATTCTGTTTTGCTAGAAAGAGATGGGAACAAATCTTTGTTGGCTTATAAATGTCTTGGTTATTAATATAGCTATTAAAAAAAATTAATTGCTTTGCATATTCCCTTTTAACCGGTATTTTTCGACCCGTCCCCTAACCCTGCGGATTGCCAGGACAACAAAAACACACAATAGTCTCGTTTTAAATTCGAAGTAGGCCAATTGTTGCCAGTAGTTAAATTATACTACAATAACGTTAACACAAATTATATATTTCCCAATGATTGAAGTTAAATTATTATAATATTAAAATAATGATGGAACTTGTCTTAACGATAGCACTTTTAGAAGATGCGTCGGGTTTGTACTTGTCTCTCACTCGCTCTCATGCGCTCTTAACAAGAGCGAGTGAAAAAGAAGTACACACCCGAAGCACTTAAGTGGTCACGGACTGTAGCTTGTAAAAAGCATCTGTCAAATTGTTTTTAATTTTCGTTTTCGACGCCTTAATTTTTTTTAATTGTTATTTTGAATTAAGTTTTAATTAATTAGTATTGAAGTCGTAATTCGTCTGTCTACTATTAATAAAAGTTTATTTAGTCTGTTCGCGTCAACATGACAACATTCGATCAATCAAATCAAACAAATCAGTCAGTGAGAAATTTTCGCGGGAGAAACGCATAAGAAGAATTTACAAGTGTTCAATGAAAATCGTTTAATTTGTCAAAATACATTCCAATTGTAAATTATCATAGGTCCACGGCCAGAATCAAATACTTGCAGGATTGGAGTCTTAGCTTATTGATTTTCTATTTGAGGTTACATTTTCGCGCCTATTGTGCTTAAAAATGAAAAATCAAGTATTTAAAATGGGTTCAAGTACGTATTGTTTTTGACTAGAAAAACATTAGTAACAAAGTCCCAAAACAAACAGGCTGCAAAAATGGTGGCTAACTTATTAACTTATTTCTAGTATGGCGAGTAAAAGAACCTGCTATCCTATAGTTGAAGAAGAAGTAGAGGATTCACATGAAAGAGCGATGGAGCCCTCAATCCATCAAGTCCGTGAGGGGCTGTTTTTGGGTAAGTTAATGGACTTTGTGCCTGCCCTAGGCTCACCATCTTGAATGATCTTGCGTTTCTTCGCAAGCTAAGCCAAAACATGCCTGCCCCTTGGTGCAATAAGCAGCAGCATGCAAAGTAGCACAAGTTCAGAGTTCACGATAAAACAGCATTTAGGTAAGTCTGACATGCCTACTCTGCGGTTACCTTTCTATCTCATTATATTCATTCGCACACAACCCATAAAAGTCACCTGTGGCATAACATTGTTTTGAAATCATTTCAACAAATGCCTCATATGCAATGCGTTCATTACATAGGATTATGTAGGACAAAAATGGTTTATTGCACTATGGGTTAGTATCAGGTTACATTCAGTTAAATAAAACTTTTCATAAGATTTAATTGTTATTTTTTTTTGTTTGTGTGTATAAACAGCGATCCGAAATTCGCATTGATATTTACCTAAAGTTGGCAAAATCCCGGAAAAAGATAGGCAAACAAAGCATCGGGTTCTTAAAAATATTATCTAATACCTTTAAACGAGGGTTTCTTGTATATATATTATATACAATATATAATCTGAATCTCGGAAACGGCTACAACAATTTTATTGAAATTTGAATTATAGGGGTTTACGGGGGCGAAAATTCGATCTGTCAAGTTGTCATCTTCGAGAAAATTCATTTTCAACCCGAGCAACGCTCATTCTTCTGGGTACTTAAAATAATATAAGTTCTGGGACTCCGGGATTCTACAAAACGTTAATAGTAATTATTTTACATGTAGGATAAAACATTCCATCTGCTCTTATAAATTTGTTAAGTCAATGAGTTATAGGTAAATTATCTAGTATTTGAATTTGTGCAAAATGACATGTTTTTTTAAAGTCTTACATATTTATTTTTATTTAACAATACAACATAATTATTTGATATTAAGCAATTATTGGATTACCTGTGTTGGCATTATTGTTCTGGTAAAGAGATCTGGTAGACAGGTGCTTGTTTGCTTTCCGTATGCAATTATAAAAGTCGTTGTTGGTAATGCAATACCGCATTAGTAATAAAACACACCTTAATGAATTAAAAATGTGCATTTTGTTTGTTATTTAATTTGTTAGTTTTGCAATTTAGTATTTTCAGCAGCAAAATGAGAGTCCTGTACCCTGCAGTGGGTGGATGCGGGCTGAAACCTTAATACTTGTAAGCCATCAGACTTACAAATTCATTGATTTATATAATGGTTACATCTCCGTGTTCCTCTAAATGTGTCTGTTTTTTTAAAAGTATTATTGCCCGCATTTCCTCCCTTAAGCCCTCGTTCACCAGAGGGCGTGTCGTTATGTTAATATTAATAAACATTTGCAGGAAATGTCGCTGCGGCTACCGAAGAATTGAACACCCATCGCTTAAATGTAACCCACATCTTAACAGTCGATTTGGTCCCATTAGCAAGGACATATGTAGAGGCTTCACCGCACATTACATTTGAATACCTCAGACGTGAGTAAAAATGTTCTATAGCTACATTATGATTGAGTGTTCTTGTATTTGAAGACGATTTATGGAAAGGCTGGTGTAAGTCACTTGAGTCAGAATTACTTAAAGACTAATCTTTAAGTAATTCTGGATAGACTAGCTTAAAGAAAATAATGAGAGTGAGCGTAAGAAAAGTATCAAGCCGAAGATGTTTTTAACAATTATCGCACTGTATCTTTTACATTTATTTATATCAATCAATAGTATTTGGGTTTTGATATAAATATGAAAAGTAATTGAGTAAAAAGTGACACACCAGTATTTCCCCGTGGTTTTCATTTAGTGTGACTTAAAAAATATTATATGTAGAAAAAACTGTACGTACATAATAATAAATGTAGTGTGTACAGTACTTCCAGCTTCTTAATAGAGTTCAGCCGGCTATTGCTATCACCCTTGGTCTCGCAACTGACAGTACATCTGCCACTCGTGTTTCATACAAAGATTGCCGATCTAAATTAAGAAACTGGTTGTACTGTACAAGAGCTGCTTTAGATATGTGATCATATTGGTCTTAATATGATGACATGTCAAAAGCGATGGTTTTACAAATATTTAGACGATGTTTTTGTTTTTTTATTAGCAATCGTTTTGAAATAGTTTCTTGCATCATGATAATGCTTTTGTTTATTTGCCTTAACAGACATGTGCTAACTCGGGCATTCTAGATATTTGATTTCTATGGAAATTGTGTACAATGTGACCCGTTTTAATTGCTCTTATATTTCAAAATCCTCTACTACTACAGAAAAAGGCTCAGGATTTATAACCGACTAATATAGAACAAAAATAGATTTTGTGCTAAGAAAATCAGAAATAGAATATATTTTTTTTACAGACCATGAATAATATTTATTAATATTGCATAACATGTTGATCTTGAAGGAACATCGATCTATTTATTTGCCGGTCAAATATTTTGCTGCATCGCTCTAGTATTCATGCCCCGATTTAGCAGACGTCTGTATATTAGGATTCCGAAGTGAACATAATAACCCTTATAGTTTCGCCATGTCCGTCTGTCTAGCTCAGAAGCCTCTTTAGCAAAACAAAGCTGTAATTTAGCATAGTTCAACATTTCAATTACACCGACAAAGTTGTAAAATTAAATCATGTTTTTTTTGGCTACCCCCTATAAACAATGGAAGGACGGTGGATGCAATATGGTGACGAAACTACTAATTACGTGTGAAAATATGTGCAGTTTTTTTAATAAATCAGTACATATTTTGAGAAAGTACTTTACGAATACGCCCCTCCTACGACTGTAGAGGATAGATATGTATAAGTAATTATATACTGAACTGTAAAACGAATGTACTGAAAATAAATAATAAAGACATAAATATGATTATTTACTTCAACAATAAAATTCTATAACTTTTTCTGCAGTAACGTTCTCTTTTTTTTAAGTCCGTTGTAGTCATATCCATATTACGGATATCGTTCGACATTATTTTGACGTAATTTGCATCTGTCGTCCGCCCATTACTTTATGAAGGAAAGGTTTTTTTGTTTATTTAGTAGTTTTGCGTAAGGTATCATTTACTAGCTCTTAAAAAATCATTACTTGCATGTTATTAGCAATTCTTAGATTTTAAGGACCATTTAGAAAAAAAAAACTGAAAAATACATTCAATGAAAGCACGCATAACGAACTCCAAAGAAATAAATACAATTGATTACTGAAATACAGGCGGCGGTGTTTTTGCGTTTGTAGAAACGGCTTCGAAACCCTACACTGAGCGTGGACGGACATGATCTTATCCGGTTTTGGTTAACTAAACTCATTTCAATGTTAAACGACTTATAGTACTTTTCGTAATAAATATATCGTAATTTGAAAAACCTCGTTACTCATATTTCGTGAAGTATTTATGATATTTAGTCTTTTATTACCATATTGCGATTGGCGAAATTTATTACCGTAATTTTTTGTACATAGCGAATTGTAAACCATGCACCCTAGGTCAATATTTATGTTTGGTTTTTAAATAAAGTTTTATCCTTATATCTATTTTATTATGCAATAACACATACATAGGATTCAATTTTTTTTTTTTTTTTTAGTTAAAAAAAAAATACTGTGGAAATGAATAAACGAATTTCTGCTAACGGCTAAAGAGCTTAATTAGAACGAAGTCCTTCCGACCACTAAGTCCAAAGAGCGCGTAGCAGTCTGCTATTTTTTTCCATAGTTAATAATAATAATAAAAAAAAACGAGATATACCTTTAAAAGCATTATTGTTATTCCAAAAAACTTAAAAAAAATATTATTGACAATTATTAAATAAATCTGATTGGCTTACTATACGAACTGAACGATTTATATGCTTTTAAGAAAAGTATTTCGTCTCATTTGCATTGCCATGCCCATTTTTTGTCTATTGTAATTATTTTGCGATATTATGCCTATTCTTATGTTTAGGTCTAACAAATGTCACAGACAAAATCATGAATTATGTACAAAGCCAGTTTGTAGGTAAGTATTCTGATGAAAATAATATTTACTCTTAAAATTTTTATTGAAAAAAAAAAGTTTTTTTGTTTTTAAATTTTATTTTCGATATACAGTTAGGTGCAAAACTGAGTTAATATTACCACCTTAGTAGAATGTTAAAAGTCGATGACAATCAAAGCATTTTTTTTTACATTTTTCGGGTTAAAATAACCACACAATAATAAATGTCAATTAAATCATTTGTTCAGCAGTTTTGTAGCAAACTTCAAATAGTACTATTATTTAAGTATTACGATTTGAAAATAGATTTGATTGTCAATATTGACAGTTTTGTACCTAACTGCATGGTTATAATGAGTCGTTAGCGGATTTAAAGTAGCGATTACAAGTTAAATATGGATACGACCAGTGCGATTAGTTAGATAGTTGGTCTTACAGTTATCTTATTACTTACCGCAATGCAATGTTATAGATAATAAAATAAAATAAATGTTATTCTTGCAACAAACTATATGTTAAGAAAAACATTTTATTCTAACTAAAGGAGTTTACTACAGCTCAAACTTAATAGATCCTATTTATTACGCACCTTTCTGATAGTTCCTGTCAACAATGTCACTGTAATAAATACTTACTTGTACTAGTCTTATCCATATTAAACTTGTAATCGGTACATCAAATCTCTAGTTATGAGTCCTAAGTGAATTTAATAATTATCATCGACTCCATACGCCGCTTTGGTCTTGCCGCGCTGGGACCGTGAATTAACGAATTCTTTAGAGTATGCTTTAAAAATGTGGAGTCGCCAACCTTTTTTTAACAATATGTTTTATCTGATATTTTGCTTACGATATTAGTGTTCGTACTAATTCTGGGGTCCTAGTGAAAGTTAACTCGTTGGCCTTATGCTATAAAAAAACCTCTTGCGTGTAGTTGTGCACATAACTAATATGGAATTTACGTCAAATTTCAAATATAGAATGTCGAATGGTCTATACAGATGTGTTACAACTACATGCAACAGGTGATTTACTTCGATATATAGATGAACTGAGTGACTTAACCCCTTTTTCGTTTTGTTCTGAAGACTTATATCCTTTTTCACTAAGAACCCGGAATTTTGTTTAGAAATATTTTATAGCAAATAGGCGATATAACACGGAGATCTTAGGCCTTATAATGTGTGTCAAACCTGCTCGTCGTATAGCTCTATCCCTGTCACTAGAACTCTTAATACGGTCTTGGTTAAACAGTCAGCAACAAAGTTTTTTTTAGACGATTGCGAGAATTTCATGATAACTGCCGCAAATATTATTGAAACTAAATTAACACGATCCCTGTTCCCATACAAAATGAACTGTCAATGTCGCAAGTCCAACTGTGCTTCCACTTTGGGAACACTGACTCCATGTATTTTTGGTGCAGTGCTAGGGTTGACAGTAGTGGCAAATATTAAATTGTTTCAACCATGAATCAAATAAAATCAAAGCCTGTCTATAAAATCATAACTAAGTAACAATCTAATAATGTAGATATGGTTGGTAATTAAATAACAATATCTGTTGCAAATAATATGTTCTGTATTTTTTGCATCTTTTTTTTGAGGTGTGCAGTAAAGAGTATATTAAATAATTCAAACAAATCGAAAATACAGATTCTATGTAAAGTCCAATATGCATAATGAAATTAAAGGTTCATTTTTTTATTTAAGGGTTAAATGATTAAGTAAGAAGTGTACTGTTTCATTTTCAACGACAACATGATATTACAGTTTTTTAAACGTCAATCTTATTATGCACCTCGACAACCCTAGGTCACTGTCGATTGTCATAGTGACGTCATTGCACCGGTTTTGGTAAAAAATCTAGTAACGTAAATTTTCGTGACCTCAGATTTAATTTTAATGTTGTACAAAAGATAAAGTGGTACACTTGAAAGTTGGCTACAGTTGAATTTTTAATTATGTATTTATGGATACATCACTCAACGTGATCCTAATGTGACACGGACTTGTGATACCTAACTTCGTGACCCAATTGTGAGATCATTCGAATTTGTGACCCCGTAGTGGGAGCACGGGCACCTGAATAAAAGGTTCACGACCCCACGATGGGGGCACCCGGACTGGGAACGTGTTAAATTAATATTGCGCGAGCAGCTTGAATGCTGGTTTAACACAGGCTGTAAAGTTCACGGGCTTTATTCTACTCTGTAAAGGCATATTACTTTTGACATGTTATCGAATTGTCAACGTTACGATAGCTCTTATTTGCTTAGCCAGTACGGGCGATTTTAAAATGATACGTGTTTAAAGAAATATGATATTACCGAGAATAGAGCTACAGGGCCTTTATTCTCATTAAAACCAGACTACTCTTCTAAATAAAAAGGACGCAAGCGCAATTTGATAGTGAAATCAAATTGAACCCCCTTTGCTTAAGAAATAAGGTCACTAATACATTCCCGATTCTATGAGAGATACGCCCTTTTTTCTAATGAGGGCAGCATATTATCATTGTCATTTTATCCCCGTAAGGGTCACTGCAATAGAATGTACATAATCAAGGCAGTTTAATTTGAACTGTGTTGCAATCGGAATAAGATTTATTTTCCTATCTTCATAAACTGAAAATGGCATTATCGAACAAACTTAATTGAAGTTTATTGCCTTGATGGTAGATTCAAAGTCCCACTCAAAAAAAAACTCCCCGTTTGTAGTATGGTGGGCCTTACGACGATAAACATTTTCTAAAGCTAAAGCGATGATTCACAAGATTTTCTATTTGAACAAACTTCATCGCGTAAAAAAATAGTAATTAAATATTATTAGTCGACGTTTCCATCGTTACCACGACCGTGGTCACGAGGAGTTTAAGGGCCGACGCTAAAGCATTATCGTCATTGGGAGTGTTGAAATAATATCGTAATTTCATTAGGTTTATACAAGTTCTCTTATACTCGGGTCTTATTGAAATAGGGTACAAGTCTGAGGATCAAGTGAAGAATGGTTTAAGCTGCTAACGAGTTATGTCAACTTAAACCCTTTTTCACTAGGAGCTAGTTGTGTGTATACCTTATACTAAGACGTGTTTCGTTGTTTCATATTAAAACTAGATATACTAGTGTTAATTTGGGGTACCTATTATTTTATGAAACACGTTACAACGAGCGTATAATTACGCAGAATTCTAGAGTCCTAGTGAAAAAAGGTATAAGTCGACTTAACTTGGTCTAAAAAAAGGTATTATACATAAACAGAGTAAAGACTTAAACCCCTTTTCACCTGATCTTCAGGTGAGTTATACCCTTTTTCAGTAGGACTCAAGAATTTTCATCGGATCAAAGAGCATTTCTCGCCGCATGAGCTGTTTTTTGTTACTTACGTACAGTGCTACCATTTTCCTAATAGCGATCGGCAATCTTCGTTTTTCTGTGACACACGAGTGTTAAACATACTGTCAGTGGCGAGTGCAAGATAGCGAAGCTGGGAATACTGTAATTAAAGTTTATGATATTTTGAAAACACGGTTTCAGCAGAAAAAGCGTGCGATACAATAATACCATAGTCGAATTGAAATTCGATGGGTACGGCTTGTTCAGCTCACTTTCCCGAAATGTGCACTTTTTCTAAACATGCCCCATCGTCAGAAGGATCACTTTCTCGGATAGTACGCTGTCTCTAAAACTGCACTTCGTAATGGGTACACTTTCTTAAAAAGTGCATTTTCTTAGACAGAATACATTATCAGAAGATACATTTTCTCAGAAGGTGCACTTTCTCAAATTATCTCTACTATAATAAAATCTAAGTGTTCAAAAGAATCAGCCAGTATATTACCATAGTTAAGTCCTCAGGCTCTAACGATTACAAAACAAATAATACTGAAATATTTAGAATAAGTTTATTACGCAATACATACATTAATTGTTACCTTTGTAACATTTTTGAACTTAAATATACAAATTATGTACGAAGTACGCTAGGTACAATTAAAATTTAAACTTGAAATCGCTCCTTAAATGTAACATTTTTGAACTTATTTAGAGAGTGCCCCAATTAGGAAAGTGTACCTTTTGGGAAAGTGAACTTTTGGAAATAGTGCACCTTTCGAGAAAGTGCCCCACTTGGGCAAGTGTATCTTTTGGGGGTGTACGAAAGTGAGCTGAACAAGCCGTACCCAATTCGATAAAATCAATCAATGAATGTATTTATTTGTAATACATAAAATGATGGGATGGGTTAATTTGTCTGTTTGTCACAGTTGCTGACGTCGCTAACGAGGATTTGATAACTCATCTGCCCGCGACGACCAAATTCATTAAAGATGCGATTGACAACAAGGGGATTGTCCTCGTACATTGGTGAGTATATTATTTTTAAAAACCGGTAAATTTCCGGTTGTCGCGTTCGTAAACAATTATTATTAATTAACATATATTTTGGCATCAACTAGCAGCCCACCCGCGCTTCGCTTCGGTTCATTCGAGTTTTTGGTAACACCTGTTAATAATCCAGAATTTTATATAAATGAAGTACTTCCTCTTGAATCACTTTATTTATTGAGGAAAACCGTATTACCATATTGCCGTAGTAACAAAAATAAAATTTAATATTAACGTTAAAAAATACCTAAATTAACTTGATAGTGACAAATTGTCAAAGTAATTTTAATAATAGAATGATGTGATATACTTATTTCCAGTAAAGGAATAAATGAAAAGTTTAAATTTAAACCACAAATTGACCGGTTATTTAATAAAAGTTATTTCAAACTTATCAGTTTAATTAATTTACGTTTCGGAAAATAACCGGTTTAGGTTTAAAAATCCGGTTTTATTTAACTGTTTTTTTACTTTTTAGCTATTTTGGAGTATCTCGCTCCGCAGCAGTAGTGATTGCGTACATTATGGAACGTGACAACCTCACGTACGAGGAGGCCTACTTTGAAGTTAAGGGTAAACGTCCGTTCATTGGGCCCAACTCTGGGTTCGTTTCCCAGCTGAAGTTGTTTGAGGGCATGGATTACAAGCTGAACTATGACGCCCCTATATTTAAACAGTTTCGGCTGAGAATGGCCGGCCGGACGATCAAGCAAGGTAAGAAAGAATGGAAGGGAAGAAAGAATAGGGTATTTTCACAAAATTATGAACCTTTTGCTTTCTTAAAAATGTTGGCATACTTGTGATTCGGAAAGAAAGTAAAATTTAGATAAATTTGCAGTTTGAGGATTGCGGTCTTGATATTGTAGTGTTGATATTCGGCTAGTTAGAACCATTTTCCAAAGGTCAACTAATGCACACATTTGTATGCATTAGTTGACCTTAACCCAGGAAGCCGGTGACGGATAAATCCGTCACTGTCGACAGAACATACCTTTTGGTAGCCGAATGGTTGTAATTGGTACTTACAACTGTCGTAGGATTCGAAAGTGTTAACATTTGTTCCATATTATTTTTCGGCAAGGTTTGAAATAACAGTTAATTTAACCCATTTTTTAACTGCTTCTAATAAATGTTTTTAATTATCTTTTCAAAGCCAAACATTAATTCCTAAAATAATTAAAAAATCATTTCGGTGCATAGATTAATTGGTCTAATACCCTAATGTTAATATTGGAAAAAAGTGGTACGTTAGCTCGATTAAAAAGTACATTTTTAATTTAGTCGTAAATGTAAATTCACTTCCATCTCTACTGGAGATACTTAGGAAATATTTCAAATCTCCGCCATTATTATATTAATTGCCAATGTGCGCTTTGTTCCTATTTAATAATTACGCCGGCAAAATGCATAGAAACAATGATAAATCATTGGATATTAATAGTTATTTCAAACTTTGCCTTTTTGACATAATCACATTTTGCGGAACAAACGTTTTCCATGAACCTAAAGTAATCCTGCTGTTTTATAGTAGGAGAGGTCGAATTTTCTACGATAGCTTGTATATAGATTCAGTTGAAAAAATGACAAATCGGTACATTTTATTTAAAAACTTGGTTAGTAGTATTAGCTAATTTCACATATTAGTAATGTGAAATGCCCGCATACAGGTTGGTTGGTATTTTGATATGTTCCCTTTGGGGAACATAGTAGGTAGATATTAGAGGTAGATATAAGTAGCAGCAAAAAGATCATGTAGTGTCCGAAAATCAGTAGCTACTTAAATATTAAATATACTTTTAGTATGTTATTTATAAAAATATGCATGTTATAGTGTACTTAATAGGGTTGTGAAGCTGGAACTTCCCATACAAAAAAGCTATAACAACTCTTTACCCTTACGTAGTAAAAAAAAATATTTTTGAATATGTTGTAGATAATATGAATTAAACAATAAAAAATAATCAGTTCACAATCCTCTTAATATAGTAGATTAGATGATTTAGTGCTCAATATCAAATGAAAGAATAGATCAATTGGTGGGACATCTTGTAGGATATGACGGCTTGATCAATAACGGAGAAGGAATGCGAAGGGCTAGGGTAGAGGCACCGGTTATGGCCATCATAAGACCGGGTTTGGCCACTCAATTTTAACTAATATCTCAAGCTTTATGAAACTTATTTTTTATTTTTAAATTAAATTGTAATAAAGGGCATAGTGGCCAAAACCGGGTCTTATACCCTACACCTAAATTAAATAACATACGTGAAATCGATCGGAAAAGGGCAGTCATGTCGTATAAGGAACAATGAATGTTTAGAGAAGGATCCAAAGATCGCATTAGTAATTATGTGATCTGACAGAGAACCAAAGTAACCGACACAGCCCGCCGACTTAGCAGTGTTGCCAGATGATCGTCTCGGGTTCCCCCAAATCTTCTCCAAAATCCCCCCAAATTCAGGTTTTGTGGGAAAAACCCCCACAGTAGGAAAAACATTATTTCGTTATTGAAAATTTAGATCAATTTTCAACACTCAATACTCAAACATTTAATGCAATCATAATATTTTACATAGATACTTTGTATATTAGAAGTTAACACTAGAATAGCTCAATATGAACCCTGATGGGTACCGCAAAGATGGATGGATGGATAGTTTCAGCTATTGCTTCCATTACCGAATCAGCATCACACTTGTCGTCTGCAGTTCCGTTCTTTTTTTCTCAATTAAATCTCTTTAGTATATTTGAACTCGGTTTAAAATTAACACATCCTTCTAGCAAATTATATCTTATTGTCAAAAAATAAATCCCTCCAAGTATCCCCCCGAACATTTTGTCCCCCGAAATATCCCCTCTCTTTCCCAATCCAATCCCAATCTGGCAACAGTGCGAATTAGTAGTCTCAAGTGGCTGTGGGCCGGCCATGCCGCAGAAACGACGACCGTTGAAGCTGTCGCGTTCTAGAGTAGAGACCGCGTTTCTGCAAACGTCGTTTATGACGCCCTGGGGCAAGATGGAGCTATGATATGCGCAGATGAGAGAAGCTGGTGATAGGGAGCAGTGGCGTGCATTGAAAGTGGCCATTGTCCAGCAATGGACTGCTGATAATGTTGGTATAGAGAAGTGGAGGACATTGCATCACTCATGCTAAACTGAGCAGAGCCTTGCTCTTTAATAGAAGAGGAAGTGATAACATCACGCTACAAATTACATATTGAAGTAGATAAGGAACATAAAAACAGAAATGTCAAAGGTTAAAAAAAAGATCGTCTGGTGGATTGGAACTTAGGTCATATTAAGATGCGACGCACCGCTGCTTAGCGGTGCGTATATTCAGCGTCTAAAACGCCAGGTGGTTACTATGATCCCGTCTTTTGTTTACGCAACGACACCGCATTTTACGCAGCGGTGAGGTCGCACCTTAATAGATAGATGACCCCTTTAGGAGATAGATACCTATTACCGGTTGTCCAAACTTAGTCACTGCAAAAGTATCTGAAAAAATGATAGCTCCAGACTTTTAAAATCAATTGTTAGGCCTATACTGGAGCAATACATAAGAATTACGTGTCATTTTTGCACCGATGCGCATCGCTCGCTACGACCGCAACCGAACGCAAAGGCCCTGACTAAACCTTCAGCGACTGAGCAAGATTTGGTTTGCTTCTGGTGGTTCGCGCCGTATGGTCGCTTACACACATGCAAGCCGTGCGACTTTGGTTTGAAGACGAACTGCTTTCTATATTCTATGCGTCGGTGGCTTTAATTTGCTCATTGGTTGACAACAGAGTTCCAATCGAACTCCAGCGAGCTTCATGTACTAATAGGTTTTTGTAACTACCCGTTGCTTTTAACGTTGAGGAAAATTACAAAACCAATAGTACAAATTGTTGAAATAACCCTAAGTTACTAGCTTTTGAATTCAAATAATAATCAACATTGCAATCTTTCTCTTTTTGGGAAAACATTTTGAATTTTTTGACAGTTGAGTCATTTTCGAACAGGACATGACTTTTTGCTGCAAACAGGCTCTAACTATGCCATTAAATGGAATTTATCGAATCCAATCACCCTGTATGTTAAATGTTTTAACATCTACTGTTTAATCGTAATTCGACTGCACTATTCCTACTAAAAATATTCATATACAAACTATCGTTCAAAACAAGACGCAAAACGCCAACGTTAGCGATTTTGGGAAACTGACTCAATGTGGATTGACGTGAGCTAACGACTCACGTCGGCTGGTTTTATTAGTTTTCGAAAATAGCTAACGTGAACGTTAGGCGTCTTGTCTCCGCTATTCAGACTAGAAGTCAAGTCTGACACATTGTACTGTCACCGGCATTAATACATTATTATTATCAGAGCTCGGAATATACGGGGAAAAAATAAATGACAGCTAGGGATCGCCTATATCGATAAACTCAATTATCTATGCTTTTCCCATATACTAGTGATCGCTCCAGGTTTTGTGTGTAAAAATAAAATTGTATTGCAATAGTACATTGTTGTAGAGGTTAGAAAGTAAGCAATAGATGGACGAGTAAGTTCGAGTCCATCTATTGCACTTTCGACCGAGGCTTAACACAGTGCTTTTCACGACTACTGCGAGGAAATAAAAAATATATCTTATAATACATTTTTAAACTGACGACTCTCACCGTGACAAAAACTTTATTTCAGATAATTAAAAGCAGACATATATGGCTGTATGGAATCTGATTCCTTTGCCTATCCGTGAAGGGATGAATATTATTAAAAAAATAAAACGACTTCTCATTGGCCAATTTAATTTCATATGCAGCACAAAGTGTGTTCTGATTGGTCGAATTAGTGATCAGCGGACCGATGTTATTGGTCAATGGAACAGACCAACAATGGTAACATAGTTGGTCTGTTTAAATTCATAGTAGGCCTGCTCATTCAATGTACAACTATCGATTGTTTTGGGGACCAAGAACAGACCATCTTTCGCCACATTTCCGAGCAGTGGCGTGAAAATGTAATTAGTAACATAATTCAGTAGGCGTATTATGGTCGTGTTTATCGATGTGGATAGTCGTGGACAAAATATCTGTCACTTTCTGACCAGTTTGTAAGTGCGAGAGTGACCGATGCTTTATCCAGAGCGATAGAGGCGCCCATAATACGGGCCCTGGTTATTCCCTATTTCGAAAGGATTTTTGAACCTTCACTCATCATCGTCTTTTTTTTTCTCTTTGTGTATTTTTAGAATTACTGTCCCGTGGAAATCGTATTGATAGTTAGACGATCCGTATCTGTCATTTAATTTTGCCCCGTACAATCCGAGATCTGTATATTATCAAACACTTGCTTCAAAAATATCTGATACCTACGTCGCTATTACTAGAGGCATAAGAGCGTGTCAGATATTTTGGAGCCTTATGTTGGATAATATTTTATTGCCGATGACAGTACAACCATGACTTTGAAGTGTCAGTATTGGCTTCTCACCTGCTTAGTGCATAATTCATGATAAAGGGTGAGTTTTTTGTAGTGTCCAAAGTTGTATTGTAGTGTTGTTTTCTTAAACGCTTTTTAATTCAACAGTGAAGTATTAGTTGATAAACTGAAGTCGCCTCGTGCCGACAAGTAATGCAAAGTTACGTACATCTCTTTAGCTGAGCTTTCGTCATCGAAGCCTGAGACTAAATGAAAAATACACGCACTAACTTGAGGATAGGGCTCGGACGGGACAACTTTGGTTTGCCGATTATTACCTCGTTGAACAACTTTTTTTTGTACCTCGTTGTCATGGTTACGTCTCTTGGGTGATTGAAGACTAATTTTCAAAGAATATAAGTCCACAAAAAAATCTGTTTCTTCTAATGGTTTTCTCCTAAATGTGCTAGAAGAATATAATATAAAAAAACTAAAGCTATCATTGTTCTCTCCTGGCATACAGGGCAGAATAACCACAAAAAAAATTTGACCAACCCAAAATTAAAAAGAGGAATTAAGGGAATCACCTACCAGTCAACTTTCTAGCTACAAAAGTCTCAACTTAAGGCGCAATAAATCATATCTCTAAAGTTGGACTCGCAAGTTTTCACAAAGACATCAATCCTACTTATTTTTCTGTTTTGAACCTCCTAAGACCCACCATACGACGAAATTTGTCGATGGAATATAAATCTATTCTAAATGGAAAAAAGTCAATTTTCAAATTTGATCGTTAATCATAAAAATAAATTCCACTTCACTTGAAGATGGTCGGCGACTGCTATATGCAATTAATTGAGTTATTTCAGCGAAACGAAAAAGGAACATTCTCACAATATTTGTATAGACAGTTTCCTTTCTTTTGTCCTTTCTTGTTGAATGAATGAATTTTGGTAGCAAAACCGGAACTCGTCGTACAAATAATTTGGCACGTAAATGATCTGGATATGTTACAGTAGCCAAAATGATACGAAATTATTGCCTAACGACTTTCGATTACTATCAAAAAGAAATTGACATAATCGCCTGACCCGACCGCCCAGCAGCTTTCGTTAATATTACGGTTTCTTTGAGTTCGAGGGTCTTCAAGACAAGGCAGATTGCACCTTATTCATCCCCATATAGACATGTCTTTTTGAAATCTAACTATAGATCCTTGATTTTTTTCGTGATTTCTTCGTCAAGAGCATTTGGCACTCACTTTAGGAAAAATTTAGAGGAATGCAAAGAAACAAGTTAGCTATACGAGTATTAAGTTGTTGTATAATGTTTATCAGATATAATAGAATATAAGAGGTTTGTGAAGATAATGTCTACACAAAATGCAATAGCGTTTTGTCTCCCCTTAAACCTAGGCAAATTTTTACTATTTTTGAATATTTTGTAGATATTATGAAAAATTATGTCTATAAATATATCATATTCAAAAATCGTGGAAATTGGAAGTGATGTAAGGGGTAAATTAGTGTGGGGAATTTTTGACAGCTACACGATATAAGCGTCGATTTACAATTATTATGTTAATAACAGCTTGGTTTAAATTTTGTTATGCATAAGGTAAAACACCCATTCATTGGCACTTTTTTTTCAGTGATTTGCCGACAATAGGGTTGTTTAATTTATATAATTATCATGTTTTTTTTAAAATTTAATTAATTAATAAGTAAATATGTTTTTTATAATATTGTTACGTTTTTTGCGTTCCTCTAAATTTGTCCCTGAACGTAATATTATCAGTTATCATTATTTTAAGATATGTTTGCTAATATAATCGAATGCTAACAAGTTCATTCGTAGTGTTCATTAATCGCATTGTTAATATATCTTGTATATGTGGCTCCTGCTTGGCAAAAAAGTTAAGAATATATATCTCTAATCGCTTCGCGTAAGAGGCTTATTACAACGTGGTATTTTTTAATATTTTTTAATAGTTGATGTGAAATCGAGTGAAATTCTCAATTTTAGACAGTTTAAATACACTATAGGTTAACTTGACGTATTTAATGAATGTTAATTAATATTCTGTTTACCTACATAATGTAATAAAATTAATAAAACATGTGAAATTTATGTTTTGAGAAAAAAAAAAACTTTAAATAAACTGAATGCTCGGAAGTAATAGATTACCTATATGTTATGAAGGATTTATATTTAAAAAACAAAGATATTAACTATAAAAGGGTTATTGTGCATTTATGAATAAGGGGTTTAATATAACCTATGCCCATCGACAATTATATACCTTTCAAATAGTGAAATAAGGTTTTAAATAGGTGCTGTGGATCCGGAGATGGATTAGCACATTCGCTTTATAATTGTAAACATTCTAAAAATCGTCATTTAAGCATTATATAGTACCAAAAAATAAACTACTGTTTTATTTTTTGGTATAGATACACATCAATAATCAAGAAATACAAAAACATGCGACGTTGCCACCAGTGCTTTTGAAATAGACGTCGGGCCCTAGCCTAAAAGCATTACGCTAAGTGGCGTTTCTATTCGTTTCGTTATTAGACCAATCGCATCACTGGTAGATCACGTGATACGAAGAGTCACGTGATCTACCAGTGACGTGATTGGCTTAAAAACGAAAAGAGTCGAAACGCTACTTAGCGTTATGCCTCTTGAATAGGGCGTCGCGTGGTGGTTGCTTCTTTAAAATATCTTTGTTCTGCTGCTACGTAATTTTTTTGAAGAGTTCTAGATTTAATAATTCTGTGTTGTTAACGCCCGGCGCTCGTGTTATGGTCGCCTTATCGCGGCAGATAAATCAGCCGTCACCCTCGCACTTGCTTGGTGGTCAGAAAGTGACAGATGCTTTATCTACGTCGATAAACAGGATCATAATACAACAGGGTGTTGTATTGTTCGATTTTGAATGTATAATATGGCTGTATATTGCCTTATGTCCGGTGTTTGAAAGTTAAATGTAAGGTCTTGCAGGCATAGCATCATTGTAATGCATTAAACGTATTACTATTATTATGGTTTTTGCGATATCACCCATTTTAACCAGGCATTGAATCAAAGTTCATTTAACTTATTTATTTGTGTTTATAGCTAACCATATAAGATCGTTTCTATTCGTATACAGTTTAGCGACCAAAGGTTTTTTTTTACTTTTCCTTGTTTTTTTTATGGCAATGATGTGAAAATCAAGCACTGGAATATTAAGTAAGCCTTGGAACCCCGTGGTCCTAAAACTAAATTTACTTAATTGTGTTTTTTTTAACATTATACTGGTGTATCTTTACATTTTGTGTGTAAAAATTATGTAAACCAGTTTAATAACATTCATAAAGGCTCAAAATCTTCTGCAGATCCTTAATAATGTCCTATGTGAGATATCACAAAAAAAATGCATAGACATTTTGTTTTGTGTTTGGTCTTGAAATGGGTAATATCGCAAAAACCTTAAGTTTTTGTATAATATTAAAATCGATCAATATTTCTTACATACATCTAACCTTACATTCAATCATACCCCATATAACAGCTCAAATCAAAAGGGCCTTAGTACAAAATAAAAAACATTATCTTGACGAGACATTTATTAATACAGAATTTTTAGCATACGTTTGATCAATCGTCAAGTAATGGGCAATCGATACTGTATTTAATAACGTGTGCATTTACGTTAGTCCACCACCTCTATACATCATTTAGCAGTTAGCCAACGATCAATACTGAGTTGAATCGTTAACAAGCATTTATAATGCCTAAGGCTAGAAACGTTACGCACAGCCTAGTGAGAACGGATGTGGTCTGTTACTAATGTATCAAGAACGGCAGTAGAAAAAACAGTTGTTTTCTCGAGTTGGGATATAATGTGCTAGCAGTAAATCATTTGCTACTAATACTGGTAATCGTCACAATGGCGGTGGTCTTCCCTATTTTGAGGACAAGACTGTTAGCGTCATCAACGTCGGGTTCCTCAAACGTAAAACGGGTGCCATCTCGCACATATACTACAACTCCGCTGTTTTGGTTTTGATGTTGGGTGGATATTGAGTTATAGTTTGGAAGATATGGGTCAGAGTTCAGCCAATATTCAGGCAACATTAATTCTGGTAAGCAATAGGTTGAGACTCAAAGTTGCGTGAGATGCTACGTATGTTTTGTGATGTTATGATCAAGGATTTGTCTATATCAGGCATAAGGTTTGAGCAGTCTTCTGGTGCACACATGAACGCTGTTAAAACACTGACAGAGTCCATGTCTGAGATAAGTTTAGCAACTGTGGCATTGTTTATTGTGTTAGTGTAAATATTAGACATATATTATAGTGACAAAAGTGTGTGTGTGTGAGTATCTTAATTATTCGTATCTTCAAAACTATAATTAAAAAGTATATTACACTAAGACTGCGAAGACTAACGGAAGAAATAAAGGAGGCGACTTACCGAAAGCATACATTTTCTCAACCATGCATATTGGTCAAATATACTTCTAAGCGTTCTGTATTGTGTAATGTCTCGCGTCCAGCTTCAGGCCGCCTTTCTCGCGGTGGATAAATACCGATAAAGCGTTCGTCACTCGCACTACTACGTCAGAAAGTGACGGATGGTTGTTCAATGTTGTCGACAACGGCAACGACATCGATAAAGAATCATGTATAACTCGGGCCACAGCTGCAAAGGGTCAAGTTACTTACGCCCTTTTGACTTAGGCTATTAAATGTTAAGGCAGTGCAGGTTGAACGCAAGCCCGTCAAGTTGACTATACAAACAGCACACGGCACATAAAACAGGCCCGCGTTCGAACTGCTACGCGCCTGGCCGCTTGACAGCGCGTGGCGTGAGCGGTTCAAATGCGTTGCAACCGCTGCCAGTGCAGTGTGTTGTGTCACGCGCTGCTCACGCCCCGCATCTTATACCTCTTTTGTATTATATTAAAAATAATATTTGTAATCGTTAAACGTTACCCAACTTCAAAACAGGAGGCTCTCAATCCATACTGCTTGCGATATCGTCACCGATCGTTTTGAAATTCAGGGGTTTCTGCCTAATTTGAACTAGGCATATTGTAATTGATTTTAAAATGTTTTAGTCGACTAAGCATCGTTTTAACATCGAGCCATTTCTTGAGTAGGAATATAGGAATATCTGTTAAAACTGTTTGGTAATTTATTTTATCTACATCCATGGCATAACATAATATGTTCAGGAACGATAAGCAAATGGCCTATATTAGTAAACCTGTATCTGTGGTTGCATCGTAATGTTTAAATTACAGTAGCCAAAACTTTAATCACTTAAACAATTAGGAATCATATTTGGTTGTAATTATCGATTAATGCTGGTGGGTAATGCTTTTTGACATTCATAGGTGTATTATATTATGCCTAAATTAAATGTTAGTCATTTGTTTCCAACTTTCGAATAAATCTGAAGAACAGTAAACAAAGTTATGAAAATGTAGGCCATATTGTACATTTTGTAGAAAACTTATGATATGCATGTAGATAAAGCTGTGTATGCGACTGTACGTATAATTAGGCATTAAAACACTCGTGTGATCTTATTATGAAACTCGCCTTTCGGCTCGTTTCATAAAACCACACTCGTGTATTATAATCCCTCTCATTATGCTCCAGTCACATAAACAACTAATTTATGTACCTGTCAATTGATCAATCGGAATAAAAAACGTACCCAGGAAAAATGTAGAGTGTGATAGTTTTTTGTTTTTAATTATACAATTTACATAGGGAAATCATTATAGGTATTGTATTTGAACAAAATATGGCGGCACACAACAGGAGAATACGTCGAACAAGAGACCATGAACATTCAAGGATAATCAACTATCACTCACAGATTTTTAAAATATGATAATGTGAAATGTTTATTCAACTTCGGACATAACAATGGATTTGGGTCCTGCGCTACTATCTGTGTTGCATTGCCCAAACAAAAATGTCAATGCAGCGAACGGTGTATAATACCGAGCACGTGAACGTAATTATTGTACTAATGCATTTGTAATCTACTTTGTAAGTCTGGCTGTAGAATCTATAATCTAAAGATAAACTGGGTGAATGCCGAGTGGGCTATCTCGGTATATATCCGGCAGGTAAATTATACCTGCCGCACACTCCTGGCTTTATTGTAATCGTGCTCGTGAAATGGTATTAGGACTGCTATTTTTCGCAGGAATACTGGATGTTTGTATGAAATTGTAAACTCTTCCGACTCGGTGCTTAGTCGCCTATTGATAATGTCCACACCAAGAGCATTTACTTAATCGTAATAGCAACTCGTGGCGTGTTTCACTGATCAAAGTTGCTCGCGAACTGTGTAAAAACATCGGCACTGGGATTTCCCATACCCAATACATATTCAATCTTCGTGTGAATAAGGTACAATGGCGGCCACATATCTAAACCCTGTTCAGACTTACTTGTAACCTCAAAATAACTTTTCATATCAATCATAAAGAGGTAAAGTTTGTGAAGTTGTAAGGGGAAGTTGGATCTACTGGACTGAATTAAAAAAATCTTTTACCAATAGAAAGCCACTTTATTTGTGAGTGCCATAGATTATACACCGTGTTTTTTTTGATTTACGATAACTTTAAGGGAACGTTCTTTAGGTCAAACAAAGTTAATTTCCCGAAGACAGACAAATGATAAGTCTAACGGTTTTAAAGATATTTAATTTTTAAATTTAATCAGTTAATCACGTTAAACTAGTGTAAAAGGCTCTCTTAATTGATAACAACAATTTTCTTTTAATACTTTATATGACTCTTATGAGTAAAGAGTTTCCAATTGTTAGGTTTGTATACGCGTCAATCTAAAGTGACAATCTTGTACCTGTCAAGGGTTATCTTTACTTGTGTGTGTATGTCACGCCAACATAGACGTATTTGACACTGATTATTAGTTAACTCTAAAGGCCCTTTTAGAATGACCAAAGATAAAAGATTTCTTTATTTTGTAATAAACCGAAAAAAAATTTTTTTTTCGCAGTATTTAAAAATCTAATGTACCAATTAGTTTCTATGGATATACCTAGTAATATGCCGAAGTTATCGTAAATCAAAAAAAACACGGTGTATATTAACCCGGCACGGGTACATATAGTCGTAATGAAGTAAATGGAGAAAACATTTTAGACATCACTTGGCCCAATGTATGGTCCGTGATTGCTATATTTATTTAAAATATATGTTTTATACAAAAATGTCGCTTTTTGAGGTTAGAAAGTTATTTACTATGACAAGTAAGTCTGAACAGGTTGTAGGTGTGCCGTGAACTTGCGTTTTCCCCATAGAATTGTATACAAGTAGAACTTGTGGTCAGTGCAACTACTCTCATAAGCCAAAAAGCGATATCTAAAACTCAATAGCCAAAGCAGCTACAACCCTATCCCGTTGTTAATAAGGTTGCACTTGCTACAGGCGTTTTGTCAGAAATACCGCCATTTGTTTTGGGCAGAACTGGTGGAGAGGGCACGTGGAATGTCCGAGGTCTGCAATCGGGGGAAAGGGTTAACGAAGAGCAGGAAGCTGACAATGATGTTTTTTTAATATCTTTATAACCCCATTTGAGGAGAGTCTTTTCAAAAGGGCTTATCTCTAAATACTCTGTGAGGTTAAAGTTCTAAAAAGTCTTCAGTTTCTTTTAAAAAAGATTCAGAATTCGAAGTTCGCATCAAAAGGGCCCATTTCTTTCTTATAATTAGGGTTAGGATTTTGGTGGCATTTCGTGGTTCTAGAATCCATGGAGTCGATATTTCCTAATTATTATAATACATAACACATTGATTTTGACCTTCAGTATTATCATATTCAAAAATGAACTAAATACAAATATTTGCTTGGTTGTAATACCAAATTTATTTTAAATTGGTGCGGCCGAATAAGGAATAAATGAATTTTGAAATATTAAAATACTGAAGGTCAAAATCAAAGTGTTATGTGTTATAATAATTAGGAAATAGCGACTCCATGGATTCTGGAACCACTATTTGCCACCAAAAGTCCTAACTCTACTTATAATCTATGTTGAATTTGAACTTTTTGTAGGACTTGAAGTAGGACTAGAAGTCATTTTGAAGCTGGCCACTAAAAATAAACAGTTTAATCAGAAAATGCATTATGTACCTATTTTTTCCAGCTAGAAATGTCATTTGAATAATTTCCTGATAATAAACAATTATTTTTATTGACACCAAAATCGTGTTAAGATTTAACAATGGTCATAAAAGTTTATTTCTGTACTTAATTAACAAATTGAAAAGGTTTATTTCGACAATACCGGCTTAATTCCAAACATTCGCATCAAAAGAGCTTAACTCTGAAAATGTATGGTAATTTATATAATTATTCAGGTAGATAAAGCAATGAATGGAGGGCTATAACATTCATTAACATTACTTTAATACAATATCGAAAATAAAAAAAATCATTTCGAAATGGAAACCGTGGATTTATGTTTTCCTTGATTTCCCAAAAATAGTTTATAATGGAAATAAGCCCTTTTGAAAAGTCACTCCTCATGTGTCATAGTCGGTCGATATTTTTTTTACGATTATCTGCCACCTTATTGAATTTTAATTGTCATATCTTCAGTGACACGAATTAAAACAAATCAATTGCCATAAGAATCATCAAAATCGATCCACGCGTTTAGTTTCTAGTGCGCCACAAACGAACAAAGATACATATATAGACTGTTAACCACATTATCCTCCTCGGCAGTCGGGAAATATGTAATTATCAAAGAGGTCGTAGAGAGAACCGGCCTACTCGTTTCTACTGGACTAAGTCGTTAGTAAATTTACCTACCTTGGCTCGACGCTAACTTACCAAGGGGCGGAATTTTCAAACGTCAAGAGGGATTGGCCATTATGTTTTATCGACTATTCCAGTTATCGATTTTACTGGATACGATTCCGGATTATGACAAAATTTGCGATTATGTACACTGAGGAGCAAAAATACAGGGTCAGAGTGCGTTTTTCATACAAACGAGACTATTTCGAAGCCTTGGTTCCTCGCCAGGGGTTGTTTTGAGTGAGTTTTATTGGTGGATACTGCGAGGTTCAATAGAGGAGGTCAAAAGTTCTTAAGATACCTAACCACAGCGGGAGTTTGTGTCAGCACTTGGATTTCCTTACATTTGATTGCCATGTTAGATGTTTTTCTGAACATGCTCAATTCCGGCGTTAACCACAGATTCATTCAGTTGGGTATCCTAGGCACTGTGGAAGTCCTGTATCGATGCTCGGGGTATTCATCTGATCTCACTAAAAGCATTCTCTGGCAAGGAGCCAAGGCTTCGAAATAGCCTCTTTAGTATGAAAAACGCACTCTGACCCGTTATTTTTGCTCCTGAGCGTACAACCAAAACGTTATCGAGTAATATTAATATACTCCTGTTACTTAAACTGCCCTCAGAACGCTCTTTCTCATCGTCTAAAAAGATCTACAATAAATCAGGACCAGTTTAATTGATGACAATGTCGAGAAAACAGTGACGATTCATTATTACTACAGACAAGATGAATGATATAATTAGTACAGACATAGACTTCGATTCTGTTATTTTAAATGAAGGTTAGTCTACTGTCAGTTATACTGTTTAACTTTTTTTTTTTTTTTGGGTAGCTCTTAGAGTCCCAGTGCAAGGCAAAAGCTTTCCACATGGGTCTAATTTAATTACCTAAAACATGTCGTGCTAAGTGACAATCATCGATAGTCGATAAAACACAATGGTCAATCCCTCTTGACGTTTGATTTTTGCTATGAAAATTCCGCCCCTTGGTTATGACTAATGAATCAGGCAGGCTACAGTTTCGAAGTAGGATGCAGATGGCGAATTTCCACGGGAAGGACAGAAATGTCCGGAAAAAACCCATGTTAAAGTCATATTTGTCAGCAATTATATGGAAAAAAAACTCAAGTGTTCCTAATGGTACCTATATACGCGATTTGCCTGGTAGCTGCCTATTACTACGTGGCTATTCAATGACGAATCAATACAAGTAAATACTCTTGGTGAGGACGGTTTAAAATTAAAATGCATTAAATATTCGGTCATTATAATTGTAAACCAGCAAAATTTGAAAACCCAATTGCAGTCTTGAGATTACAGTCTTGAGAATTCAAATGTCTCAGATCCCATTTACCATCAGCGGGCCTAGATTGGTTGCGGTTTTGTCGCATGTCAAAATGTGCATAAAGCATCCGTCATTAGTTTTTTACGAGTCAGAAAGTGACGGGTGTTACGCAGCCATTTGCCTTCTTGTTTTTTTTTTAGAGTACGGTCGACGTCGTATGTAATGTAAACATATTTTTACCTTTATTTTATTGAATGAAGGTACAAAAATGTAAACATTCAAAGGCGTCTTCTAAAACGAATAGAAAATGGCAATTTGAAATCGGCTTGTGTGCGGTTTTGCCGGTTTTCCCCTCTATTCGCAGTAGTTCGGTTGTTAGTCCGGTTGACCGAACTAGTGCTACTTTTTAGTAGCAGTAGTCCGGTTGGGACAAAGCACCGGACTATCGCTACTGCTTTAGAAGCAGTAGTTCGGTTAGTAACGTAATTTAAAAAAACGAAAGAAATTATTGTACATACCTACTTTCCTTATAATTATTTTAAAATGAACATGTAAAGAGAGCCACTTTGTATAAAAATATCTCAGTAGAAATATCGCCACAAGTTAACTGTAGTTGGGTTTCTCTAATAAAATCATCTCTTTCAGTACATTTCTTACTTCTTTTCTTTAACGTCTTCTTTCCGAATCTCCTGTATTGATCGACTTTTAAATTTGCAAGAGTATTGTCATCCTGCAGTACGTACAAAATTTGTATCATGGTTGGGTTTTTTTTAATCAGCCCATTCATTTTGAAATTCCAACCTTCCACAATATTATTCGTCCGATGACGATTAGCAAAAACTGACCATATATGAATAAAGTCCGGCCTCATCCAAAAATTTTCAAAATATTTCTGGAATTTATTTAGATTTTCGTCATCAGAGGATATTTCATTCCGTATATATTGCCAACCCGCATTTATTTCTTGCTCAGGCAGCAAAGCTAACACAGAACATAAATGAACTATATATTTGTGTTTTTTCTTTATAAGGTTATATTCTGCAGCTTTACGCTTTAAACACAAATATATAGTTCATTTATGTTCTGTGTTAGCTTTGCTGCCTGAGCAAGAAATAAATGCGGGTTGGCAATATATACGGAATGAAATATCCTCTGATGACGAAAATCTAAATAAATTCCAGAAATATTTTGAAAATTTTTGGATGAGGCCGGACTTTATTCATATATGGTCAGTTTTTGCTAATCGTCATCGGACGAATAATATTGTGGAAGGTTGGAATTTCAAAATGAATGGGCTGATTAAAAAAAACCCAACCATGATACAAATTTTGCACGTACTGCAGGATGACAATACTCTTGCAAATTTAAAAGTCGATCAATACAGGAGATTCGGAAAGAAGACGTTAAAGAAAAGAAGTAAGAAATGTACTGAAAGAGATGATTTTATTAGAGAAACCCAACTACAGTTAACTTGTGGCGATATTTCTACTGAGATATTTTTATACAAAGTGGCTCTCTTTACATGTTCATTTTAAAATAATTATAAGGAAAGTAGGTATGTACAATAATTTCTTTCGTTTTTTTTAATTACGTTACTAACCGAACTACTGCTTCTAAAGCAGTAGCGATAGTCCGGTGCTTTGTCCCAACCGGACTACTGCTACTAAAAAGTAGCACTAGTTCGGTCAACCGGACTAACAACCGAACTACTGCGAATAGAGGGGTTTTCCCGGAACCGAACATTGCATTGCTTTTTATATCATTTAAATTTTTCAGTACTTGCACAGCCTTGTAAGATGACTACTTACGTCAGCTTTGAGCATTTTCTCTCGGTCAACCGTTTTGAATTGTTTATTAGACTGCAAAAACGAATCCGAAGAAAGCGCGGCTAATTGTAAGCAGACATTGTTTAAAATATAACATTAACCTTGTATATATTTAGTGTAAGTTTGGATTTCAGTGGTTTAAAAACAGAGTGCGGCCCATATTTAACTCTTTTTTTTAACTCATTTCCGATTGTCAAATTTAATTGGTGGCAAAAAAAATCCTGACGTTTCGCGTTTTTCCTGTTCTAGATATTAATTTATAGTTTCGACGGAGCTCCGCTACAAGGACCTCCTATTTCTGGGTGGCTTGCCCCTTCGGGCCTGCTGCAAAGCGTATTTATTTCGACCTAATATTAAACGAAAAATAATGCGGTTGGGAAAAATTTGGATAGGAAAATATGAAACTGAAACAATTAAAGTCGTGAAAAATTCTACTACCAATAAAATTAGATTTTCGGAAATTATGAGTCCCACCCAAATAAATGCAGCTAGAAAAGTATGGGGATAAAACTATTACGCCCAAGAATATTTTTTATTCGGAACATTTACAACAGAATAAGAATACTGCGCTAATTTTTTCTAAATTTAATCTATGTTAAAACTTTAAATCGAAATTATGGCGGACACGTTTTACTACTGTAACCCTGATTTAACTGAAAATGATATGTTTAGTTAGTTAACTGTTAATGGAGCATGCTTAAGCTAACGACGAACATATTTCTAAAATATTATTTCTTTTAACTGACGTAACCACTATTAAATTACGTACTTATGTGAAATGTCAACTGAAATTTGTTTCTCGTTAGGTTAATTCCATTGACAGTATTTATGTTGTATGTACATGTATTATATTGTAAAGTCACGGAATGAAAAGAGTCTTAAATGAATTTTTTCGCACTGCGGCTGTACAGTCAACTACAAAGAGATATATATTATAGGGTTGAAAATTGGATACATCTTTTCGTAATCGACTGTAAGGGCAAACATGTGTGTGGTTACAGATTAAGTTATTAATCACTTAAAAAACAAGATGGTGAAAGTGTTTAAGATTTTGGCTGCCATATGTTTTCTCTAAACTGTGCTTCATTTGGTGTACGCAAGAAAAAAAACTTAACATGTGAACAGCTTATGTGTCTAACTTTGTTATGTACATTTAAAGGCAAACTCAAATGCAAGTTTTCGTACAATGTTTCTCGCCTTTTAGTGTGTATAATTGGTCATACAGATAGTAAATATACAATTAACATCGGCTTAGTCAGATAAGTTTGTATGTCCTTCTTAACCATAACCAAGACAGCAATAGTAATGCGAACTTTCCGACAAAAAACGATGTTGGTTAATTATTTACTGAATCTATAAACCTGGCGTGTTATTCTCATAAAAACGGCTCGGTCGGTCGAACGAGTGAATCTTATACGTTGGATCTTATCGACAAAAACCCTGCTGCCTAATTGAAAATGCATGCGCTAAAATGTGTTTTGTGCGCTCTGACTGGACTTCTTATCTCGCCGTTGTGGCGCGTTCACTCGTTCACTTGTTCGATTGACCGAGCGCCGTTTTTAAGAGAATAATACCCGGTTCTGTCAATGGAAGTAGTTAGTTCATGATCCCAGACCATTTCGTTCCTAAGATGACTTCATAGATGGCGTTGTCAAGGTATTTAGACTGCCCTCCTAGCACAATAAGTAGGTATCTCAGAAAAACTCCTATAGCAATATCAACCTTGGTACTAACAGAGGAGAGTTAAAATTGCTTTGGCTTTTTAATTTGGGATACTGCTTATAAATTGGCTTTGGAGGACAGAATAGTTCCGATGCGATATCTCAACTGTGAAGTCAATAAAGTACCCAAAGCTAATCATTCTCTTTGAATAACCTTTTTTATTTATTTTATCACACCTTTCTGTATTTATATACATTTTATCGTTTATTTTGTTTTGACCACTTTTTAATTGATTTAACGAGAATTACGATTTAAACAGGGTGATGGGAAAAACACAAAATTTTGTGAATTGTAAATTCTACTATGATTAGTAAGTAATTGGCCTATGATAACCAGAGCCTAGAATTCTCGTGGCATTATTTTATTTTTTGTTTGCTTTATTAAAAATGTGTCTAGTATATTAGACTATGCATTAGTTAAAATTATTATGGAATTTTATCCATAGCCTAGAATTCTCGTGGCACTTCTTTATTGACTTTTTCTTAAGTAAAAAAAAATGGTGTTTAGCGTATTTCAGATTGTCTAGTTTATAATAACACGGCATATTGGTCCATTATAGCTTTTATTTGAAATAAATTTGAGGTTTAAAACGTGCAATTTTGTTTCTCTGTTTATAAACAATACTTAAATAGAACTTTTGGCAATTTTGGAAAAACAACATTTTTCAAGTTATTTTTGAAGTTAGATACACATAATTGTGTCTAGATTACTTTTTATAAATTAAATACAAGTTTTTATAAACGCTAACAGGGTTAATAGCGGGGTGAAAGTTAGCATTGAAGAGATATTTAGGTTCATGAATGTATGCATCTTAGTTATTATTTAAATGTAATGCATGACATCGGTATTGGTACCTACCAAGCAAACGCGGAAAGAGGGATGTATAAGTTTAATGTTTATATCTGAGAATCTGTGTGGATATATGTGTCTTGTTGTATCATAGCTCCCAAACCGGTTTAATGGTTCGGTTATTTAAAATAGGAAGCAAAATGAATCAGGGTGTTTGTTAGGTAAGTGTGATTGGTAGACAAACTTTTATGACGGGTAGGGAGTTCCTATATCGATAAACTGAGTTATCGATGCTTGTTTTATAAACCAGTGATCACTCTCAAGTTATATTGGTAAAAATATTTTTTATTAACACTTTCGAAATTATACAAAATAATAACGTAATTCTATTCTTTTTTTCAAAACGGTTTTTTGAAAATCCTCTGCTATTGTTAGAATAAACGGTCAGAATTTGTTTCAAATTTTTGGGCGTTCAAGGTAAATCCATTTCAGGTGACTATATCACATCTATGAACGTAATAGGGGCATTTATTTTTTAAATATGCTGTGTGAACGTTATATTTATATGAAAAAAGCACCGATAATTGAGTTTATCTACAATAGGAAATCCCTGTCGTAAAATTTTGCCCCCTGGATTCCTATGTCTGTGATTGGTATCGGTTGGGTTCTTTAATTGACTACCACGAAAGTAGACTGCTATTAGTCGAGAATATTATGGGAGGGTTTAATATATAACAACTAATAAATAAATAATCCACCATTACATAACTTTAGAAAAATATCAGAGAAATGATTGTAGCAAAAACAAGGAATATATGACAGCTTAAAATGCCACAATTCCGGGCTCCGATTAAAATAAATGCTGCTTCTCCATGCAAAATAACACGATAAAAAACTTAATATTATATACTAAGTATATCATATGATGATATCATTATGTATTGTTTTAAATCTTACTCTAAACAAACCGCATCGACCAAGTGAAGAGATGTGCAATATTTCTATCGATATCGATGTTGTGTATGTGTTTTTGGCAATAACATACACACAAAGCGTATTTACATATATATTTTTTACTAAGACACCTGTTCTTCTGAATTTATATTAAAACCGTGTTTTTGTAAATATGTTTTTAAGACAGTTAATGCACTTTATATTGTCACCGTAACAATATACCGTTTAACTTCATTAAATAATAATCAACCACTGCTATGAATTGCTTGCAGCAAAATGGCAAGCTTGACAGCCACATAGTAAAGAACAAAACTGAAGAATTGGAAATATTTCGAGACAGTCTTTTAAATTGTGTCGAGGGATTTCGCACGCTAAAGGAGCCCGTGCCTGAGATTTAAATAACTATATCTCCGTAAATTAATGATTTAGGACAATTATTCCGCCTAATAATAACGACTGTCTTATGGCATGTTTAATAATAGAAAATCTCATGTCGATAGGTACCGGCAAATTGATTCCTTTCAGTTTCGAAATCGTCGATATCGATAGGGTTTAGTTAATCCCAGCATTTTTTTCGGATAATACCTAAACGTTGGTATTTACCTCGTAAATCTAAATACATACTACTGTATAATAGGGTTCATACTGAGGTGTACTTGAAATTGATCGGTCGTTGCGGCGTTGTGCATTGTATATTTGACAGTCTAAATGACACTAATGTCAATCTGAAGATGTATTTAATTTAAGTTTAATGAAAAAAGAGCATGCTATTGTTATTTTAACTGTCAAGATGCTTAGCGAATGCTTTTATTTTGGCTTAATACTTATCTATACTAAGCCCTCTGGCTCCTTCACATTGTATTGATGTGTTATTATTCTTTTACCATTTGTCTAAATGTTACCATCGATGTCTTTAAGAAACTAAAATCTCCCTGTATATGATCTTACCTGGTTATTATATTAACGAAACAAACGTGACGTGAACTAGAGTTATTTTTGTCAAGTGAAATAAAAATCTTGACTGCTCATCGAATTCTAGGATTTCGTATATCATTCATAGTATTCGCTGTTACTGTTTGCTTCAGTTTCAAATGCTAAGTAAGTTTATATGCAGTCTGATTGACAAAAACATCAGAAATTGGTAAATGACAGTCAAAATTTGCTGAGATACGGTTTAATTAGTTAAAACTACATGTAGTCTGTTAGACAAGTCAACTGAAATCGGAGGCGAATTTCTTTTTGTCTTTTTTAAGTACATTTAAACGCCTCAATTCACATTAACAATTCGAGTCAAAGAACTTTAACAAATTAGCCTTCTCCTGACTCCTGTTTCAAAGCGTTATTTAGACTGTCTTGCCTAGAGATGCACAAGAAGCATACATACCCAACAGATTTATCCCGGGTATAATATCTATACCCATATATTTACCTGACAACTTTGTATTTACTTAGGTAAATACTTTATACGGGATTAGTATTTCACCGTTGTCCATCTCTAGTGCTACCTTACACCACTTTTACACTGGATGATTTTGCCACGCAATTTTTTACGGCTCTTCAATGGTACTTCTTGACAATTCGCTTTGGCCGCGGTAATATTAATTGTGCGGTAGATTCATCCAAAGTAAAAGTTCTCTTACTGATGCTAACTTGATGTTTGTTTGGTCTGCAGCGACATGTCTACGTGATTTTTACAAGCTAATAACAAATGTTTTGGGGCTTTTCTAGATGTAAAATGTTTACTTGTCTTTGTCTGGCATTATTTGTCCACTGAAAGCACTCTGCGACAAACAGACAGAATGACGGGCACAAAAGTTATCAATAAAACGAATTATAGTAAAAGCGTCAGATCAATAAAACGGTTTCTTGTCAAAATAATGTAGTTATTGTTGCTGCTTTAAAAATCGAACGGCGTGGCTACGACTTTGGCGTTTACAATATGAATGCATGCATAGGAAACTTTACCGCCGCTGTGGCGACTTGCGTTGGTGGGTTGATCACGAAGTCATAGCCGAGTCGGTTCTAAATACAAACATTAACGTCACCAAATGTTTTCAGTCAAAATACTCCCTCAACTCTTCGCCGACCTTGTTAAACCGGACCCTGGACTTGTTAGAGAGAGACCCGAACCTATTGTTTACAAATGTAGAAAATGCCGACGCATTGTCGCCAGCCAAAATAATATTATACCACATATTCCGAAGCACATCAAGATCGAGATGGCCAAAAAAGGTGAGTGCTTATAAGTAGACCCCGTTAACTTGTCGCACTGTCATTACTTTCAGTAGAGCGTGAAAGTTTTTTTTATCGACTATCTAAATGTCGATACTGTATATGTCACTGATAATTTCGAAGAGGAGTCACTAGGTTCTATTACTTTTGTATAAAAATATATCTTACTAATATTATAAACGCGAAATTATGAACAATGTATGTATCCGGATGTTTGTTACTCTTTCACGCAAAAACTAACGGACGGATTTTGGTGAAATTTGGAATGCAGACAGCTTAAATATTGGATTAACACATAGCCTACCTTTCATGTATATGTAAATTAAAAGGCGAAAATTCAATTGCATTATGCGATATCACGAAGGTCGATAAAAAAACATTCACGCTCTACTGAAAAACAATTTCAGTGCGACAAGATAACGGGGTCTACTTATGAGATCTGACTAAAGACAATACATTTTGACACTCAATTGATATTTGTATCCCCGGAGATTGACGTATCTGTTACGAAGTGACTAGTATCTGCGTCGATTATAATCTGTGGTTTGGGACTATACCCTGTCTATTTAACAGAGTTAACAAAGCGTTGTCTCTGTTGCACTTTTGTATGAAAATGAAAGGGACAAGAAACTGCCAGTGGGCGTCAACAAACGCACGTCGATGGCAGGCTCGGCTTACATGCCGCCTGTTGTTAAAATATTCGTAATATTTCTCGTTATTTTTGTTTGTAGTTAGAGGCACCTCAAATAATTAACTTACTGATAACATGACATTGTCATGTCATTTTAATTCATCTATAAATCCTAATTATTTAATTTAAAGTAGTAGATAATAATATTTAAATATGTGCCCTGCAGTGCAGTGGGACGTATAGTACAGGCCATACAGTTCGATAAACAAGCCGAGTCACAGGTTTAATAGGAAACAGTCCAAAAAACAAGCCGAGTCACAGGTTAAACGGGAAACAGTCCAATAAACGAGCCAGTTAAAAATTTGTAACCAAAGATAAGCGCTTGAAAGCGTCCGCACCGTACGAGCGACAGATGTTGACTAAACTTTGACAGGCATGTAAACCTACCTTGTGCCTGTGCATCGTCCTTATCGCTGACCAATTACGTGCATTCTCTGTTATCTAGTATTAACTCTGTTAAATAGACAAGGTATAGGTCAATGTAAGTTTTTTTTATATAACTAATATGTGTTTATGTATTCACGTGGTATTACAGGTGTTAGACCGCCGCCATCGACATTGACAGGTCTTCATTGCGCCGAAAACGGACAGATACTCATCGAGAAACTGAGAAAACTCACCACTCAGATCATTGAAGCCACCGGAAGCGCCGGCGCAGGCTGCAGTGACAGCAGCGACGAAGGACCCAGCCAGGTTAGCTCATATTTTGGACCTTATTCCGATTGGCGTACAGTCGACTACTGACAAAGGGATGTATCCATTATTGGACTTTATTAACAGAGCCCACAATTTTCGTGATACCTTCCGTTATACATAATACATAATAATATATATCGAGTCAATACAACACAATAAAAAATAAAAACAATTTTAAAACTAAAGGTTAACAGCTTATCGGTAAAAAGCGATCTGATCCAGAAAATGTTAGGTAAGGCGATTTTTTTAACTGTCATTATGTAACTAATAATATATACTTTCCCAGGGCGTCAAATATATATATAATAGTGCTTTTGAATATACTTAATTAAAAGTCACTACGATAACGAAAGCCCGGATGACGGGAGCAACAATGCACTTTTCCTAGTGCTTAATTCAGTCAATCAAATCATTATCCAACATGTCAGGTTGTTACACAATGTAACATCAGGTACCTAGGTGGAAGAAGTAGAAGTGGGACTGCGTGGTACAGAAGTGATTCATAACCACTATGAATTATTTAAATCTGCCCTGATATGATGATATGATATGCAGAGCCCGGATTTTTCATGGCAAAACAAAACACCATCGTAATCTGGCTAGTGATAGAAACATCATTTCATCGAAATCGAGTATTATTTATAAAAGCTGTGCTCGAACGAAATCCTGAATATGAAAGTTTACGAGGTATATCTGAAAATTGTACTCAAACTGAAAATTATACCAAATACAATGAATTTTATAAATTTGCACCCTTGACGTAAAAAAAATCATACATTGTTTTATGACCAAATAAAATATCATACCTATAGGTATGTTATTTTATTTGGTCACTTTTTTTATTCTATAACACAATTATCGATATCGATAAAATGATGTTTCTATCACTAGCCATCATGTTCTCATTCATGTTTTTATGAAACAATGTTAAAATAACTAAATAATCAAGATAGGAAGATTTTGCTCTTTAATTACATTTTAGAGTATATTTTATTAGTATCCCACTTGACTGATTAATTAAGCCATGTCTAGGATCTCTTTTGACTAAGCGTTTGTTTCTAGGAAGCTTACCACGAACAAAACATGGTCGATACCAGTGTAGTGTCCCACGACGAGCCGCAGATTTGCCGCGAGATGTGGTTCGTGGAGCCAATGGCTTGGATGAAGAACGTCAGCAGGGATCCCCACGGGAAACTGCATTGTCCCAAGTGTCAGAGCAAGATCGGCAGCTTCAGCTGGGTCTGTGGTTAGTAACCGGTCGATCAATTTGATTTGTGAGATGTTTTTTTTCCTCCTTAAGAGTTTTTACAATCGCTTCTTTTGCGAGCATAATAATATCAGTGTCTTTCTCCTTTGCAACAATCTAATTTGGCGGAGCGGACGGAAATTCGCTATCGCGGAGTTGGGCGGTTTTCAAAAAAAGTGTACATAGTGAAGGACTGAAATTAAGAAAGCGTAATTTTAGTTAGGGAGTCGCGAAAATTGATGATTCATTTATATACTGCAGTCATAAGCAAGGACCGGAATTCTTCATAGCAAAAATCAAACTCAGAGGGTTTGACCAAAGTGTTTTATCGACTATCGATAAATAAATGTCGTAGTTCGATCATTTTCCACGCATGATATCAAAATTATTATTAAATCTAGATAGAAGGTGTGTTTTACTCGCTAGGTAACTTTCAACGCAATTTTTCTTTAGCTGCTTTAACTGAAGATCACATTTAGAGCAGTCTATCGTGGATGAATCTTCTTTGTAACTAAGAGAACAATGTTTCGTTATCCATATGTTAATGGTTTTTCTTTTAGGATTGATCATTTTAGTAACACGGCACAGAAATTACTTATGACAATCAAGCGACGTAAATGACATATGTGACGTGGGCAAATTTATTTTAATATGGAGATGCAGGTTGCTTATCAAATAGGTCAAATGTTACAGAATAATCGTATAAGTCGATATGCGATAATTTTCCGTAACATCGATAAGTGGAATTGTCGATAAAACAATTTAGTCTTTCCCTCTGACAGTTTGATTTTGGCTATGAAGAACTCCGGTCCTTGGTCATAAGCCAATAGGCGATATCTCAAATTCTCAAACATAGATTCATGCTTCACACGTTAGTAATATGGCATTTGCTATAAGAGTTTTGTCGGAGATATCACCATATTTTTACAACGGTGTCGTTAATTTTAGTCCTTACTTAGTACACTTTTTTTTGACACCGCCCAGCTCCAACTTCTGTAATGTTCGGCTCTCCGGGCCTTCCTTCCTTCGGGTAATTTAATTCATGTTTCTTTTTCAGGATGCAAGTGTCCCTGCGGTCAAAAAGTTGCACCAGCTTTCTACCTCGTACCTTCGAAGGTGGAGTGGTCGAACGTTGTGCAAAATGTTCAGATCACCCTGTAATTTCCAAAGTGTTAGGCTGCGGTTCCACTGAGGCGGAGCTGTGCCAATATTAACCAATGGAAGGCGCATGCGGTCACGTCGAGCGCTCCTCGCGCACGTTAGCTTAGATTCTATTGGTTAATATTGGCACAGCCCCGATCGACTCCGCTCATCTCCGCCTCAGTGAAGCCGCAGCCTTAGGCCGTGAAGCGATGTAATTTACAATATTTTCACCGTACCTAAACGAATCGCGTCAAACTTCTAGCACAGTATAAACAGTAGTTCGTCTTTAAACAAATATACAGCGCGGCATGCATGTGTGCGTGCATAGACCGTACTCGCCGCGGGCCAACACAAGCAAACTCAACAGCACAGACCGAGCCGGTTTAGTCAGGACAACGTATAGCTGCGTACATATGAACTATCTGGCAGTAGGTAACAGAAACTCGAAAATTGCTTTCCGTTTATACTTTGCATGTCCGCTCTGAAAGCTTTTGCGTCGCGGTCTAATTGGACGTAGTTAAGGGAGAAGGACTCAATTCGAAGATCGGAAGTGGTACCTCTGCCACGATGGTCCTTAGGGTCTAAACTATCAATCAGCAAAAAGGACCCGGAAAATTATTGCGGCAAGTTATTTTAAAATCACACAGGAACCAAGCCACATCGCAGGGATATTATTTTAAATCGGAAAAAAGATCCAATCCAGATCCGATCCAGGCTGGATCGTTACTGCTGAAAACAAGCCAGAACCAGTGTTTTACAAAACCATTTTTCTGAAAACGGATCCATTACATACATAAAATCACGCCTGTTTCCCAGAGGGGTAGGCAGAGACGACTTCTTTCCACCTGCTACGATCCTGACAAATGTATTTCGCGTTCACATTCATATCTAATTTGTGTTCCATTCCTCCACAAACATTCATCGTAGCAAGGCGGCTTTCATCCATTCCAAGTGCTAATGTCTCGAAAAGTAATGAAATACTGAGAATTATTTTTGTAAATACATAAAGAATAGCATTTTTGGGAATTTCTCCATAATATAAATTTGGGTAAATCAATCGTTTTTTTTTAAAATTTTGTTTATATGCTCCGTGAACTTAGAACTGCAAATTGCCCGAGTTCAAGTTACGGTGGATTGACGCCTGTTCCCTTAACTGCGTCCACTTGACTGTGTGCAAGCGCGAACCAACTTCAGAGTGGGCTAGAACTTTGGCGTGATCTGTACAGTGTAATAGCTCTTGGGCCGCAAACGCTGAGGACGGAGGCGGTGCGGGGCGGCGCATTCCCATAGCGCTGCCCTGCTTAGAAAAAATGCGGTATTACAGACGAAACTCCTTTAGCAAGTGCGACCTCATTACTAACGGAAAAGGATTGAATCGGTTCTCGCTATTGAATTTGAGTTAACACCTTTTGGCTTGCGAAGGCAGATAATGGCGGAGGCGTTTTTACTATTGGACCCCGCCGCACCATGCCACGTAACATTCTCAACGCCATTGATAGTGGTCACGTTTGACAACGCAAAAGATAAGAGTGCTTGTGACGTAAAGTTTAAATTAGTGACTTGTATTTGACATAGCAGCGTCGCTACACTGCCGGAATTCCAAAGAAAGCTAACTTATACACTCAGGAGCAAAAATACCGGGTCACAGTGCGTTTTTCATTCTAAAGAGGCTATTTCGGAGCCTTGGTTCCTCGCCAGGGAATGCTTTTAGTGGAATCTGATGCTGAATACCCCGAGCATCGATACAGGACTTCCAGAGTGCCTAGGATACCCAACTGAATGAATCCGCGGTTAACGCCGGAATAGTGCCTGTTCAGAAAAACATCTTAAATGGCAATAAAATGTAAGGAAATCCAGATGTTGACCCAAATTCTCTCGCTGTGGTGTAAACTGATTGTGCGATCAGTTAGGTATCTTAAGAACTTTTGAACTCCTCTATTGAACCTCGGACTATCCACCATTAAACCTCACTCCAAACAACCCCTGGCGAGGAACCAAGGCTTCGAAATAGTCTCGTTTGTATGAAAAACGAACTCTGACCCGGTATTTTTGCTCCTGAGTGTAGTAAACGCATTTGAAATTTAATGTGGTTACATATAGAGTATAAAATACTGCGACAGATACAATAGCTAGCCAACTCCTTAAGAGCTGTTCCACTGTACTGTACTACCAGTCTTTAATAGCAATCGGCAATATTCGTTTTTCCACGCAACACGAGCGACAAATATACTCGCAGTGGCGAGTTCAAGTGAGATAGCGGTAGCCAGCCGACCGCTATTAAGCTGGGAGTGCTGTACCGTATAGTCATGCAACTATGTTCCTAGCTTTCAACAATATAGTAATCCATTTTTCGTGAGCCTCTCTGTCACGCACATGTAGAATCACCTTCAAAAAACAAGCCTACTCTTTTCTCGAAGGCCGCGGACGCACCTGCGTCTCCTCGGGTATTGTGTTTATGTGTGGCGGTGGTCACTTACCATCAGGTGACCTGCTCGCTTGTACGTCCGATTATTGATTGTATTAGGATACTGTTTTTTTTTTCAATTTATGTTTGGACTAATTTTATTGTTGCAAGTTCGGAACACAGTTGCATGAATTGAAGGTACTTAGGTAGGTAAACGTTGAAAATATTGTTAGATTTCAAAGACCGAAGATGTTTTATGCGATTTTATTCTCTAAATAACATAATTCTGGGTTGATGGTTAAATTTACTTTTCTTTACCTTGTTATTAAGTGCTTTTCTTGTGTTATGTTCAAGGTCGGCTTTTTTTCTTATTTTTAGGGCTACTCTCTCTATATTTATATAGGCCTAAGAAGCTATAATAATAGAAGAATAATGACGGGGAATTTTACCTAAGTTTTAAATTTTATTATCAACGCCACTTGACTCAATCGAGAATCGTAATACGAAATAAAATTTAAAAAGTACATATATTTAAATGGTAATATATAGCTAGATTCACCGTAAACTTCTTATATTAAATATTAGCAGTTATACATTTTAGATGTTTTTAACAGGTTGATTTTTATATAATTAGGATTGGTGCCCCGTCACTTAGCATTCAGTCGCTGTTGATGTTAATAAATTATATTGCATTAGGATAAGTAACTTTGAATATGTATACAATATATATAAGAGCTATATTTTTTTTTGGGTCCGGTAATCTGTCTATTTCAATAGAGAATTTATCTTATTGCATTATAGGAAGTAGCCTTCCAAAAAGACGTAGAAATAATAATAATAATCTTACTATAAATGTAGATGTTGGTAGGTAGGTCATGATAAGTTTGATTCAATTTTGAAAATCTTAATGTCTATAACACCTAGTAATCGCCAGGTGGTCTAAGTGCCCCTTTGCTCCCGTGCTATAAAAACGAGTTAGGTAATAAAAAAAATAGACTAAGGATTTTAAAAGAGTAATAAAATCTTTCATGTTCAAGCTTTTAAAACGTTATTTTAAGGACAACTAAGTATAAACAATTTTACCGGAACGTGGTCGTGACGGATTTATCCGTCTTAGGCAAGAAGCCTTACAGATGGGTATCCGTCATCGCCTTTGAAAATGTACAAGTGCGCCAATCAGAATGGAAAAAGTAATACATAAAATGAAATATTCGATTTTAGTAAATTATATAAAGCTTTAAAAATGTATGTCGTAATTAGCATCAAGTTTAATTCAAATTTAGAATAACTGATTGGTGCTGGAAAGGTTCAATATAACCTTAGTGAGAAATTGTACAAATTGTGTAATAATGTATTATAATATTATAATCAAAAGGCCTAGTTTTTCATGAAATTGATATATGACCGTTATTAGCATATTTGGAATTTAAAATTATATACTAAAAAGTTGTCTAACGTGTGACCCAGGTAGGTCCCTTTGGATTTTCAAGTTCCCCATACGCTCACTAGATGTATGAGACGTAGAATAACTCACTGAATTAAGCTGCTTTCCATGGCGAGGCTAGGCGTGACGAGCCTTATTTTGTATTAAAAAACAATTCCCACCGAAGTTTCGCGAGGAGGGAATTGGAATCGTTCAACAGTCAATAGTAGGCTTGCCTCGAATCGCTTCGCCTCGCCGGTGGAAAAGCACCTTTAGGCTTGATTTCTTCCTACGCTGACATCGGTCGAGCGTATGAATATTTGGATGTCACCGTCACTGCGCGGTGTCCCATAGAACATGGTTTATATTCGTACGCCAGACCGAAGTCAGCGACTGATGTCAGCGTAGGAGGAAGCAAGCCTTAGGCGTCCGCGGTCGTGTATAGCTCACTGCGCCTCTTTTCTAGACTGCAAAATCCAAATCGTCTGCGACCTGGTATGGAATCATTTTTGAAGCAGCCTCCATTACTGTCAAGTAAATAAGAGCTGTCAAAACGTTAAAAATACGATAACGGGTCAAAAACGATATGGTTTTTACCTCGCTGAGTAGAGGCCCTTAATCACAAAAGGGGGAAATAACTTTTTTTGACTCTTCAAAAATATTCTATGTTTAACGCCCTAAGACAAATATGTATTTTTAAAAATCATAAATATAAACACTGTTAAATAAAGAGAAACCACTCTTATCATTAAGAAAGAGAATGAGTTTATTTTTAATTGTTAAATATAGCTGTAAAAATAAACTTTGAATGGCCAAAAATTTGACTACAGGATAGGTAAGTTAAGAAGTTAGTAAGTTATTTAGTAAGGAAGTGAATCCAAAAACGACCTGTTAGCAACCATAACGTTATTAAATTCCATAGGAATTTTAGGTATGACATGTGCACTGTAGTAACAATATATTCCACGTAGAAAACAATTATAAACTGTTATCAATAAAGTAGTTGGAAAACATTCGTGTCTCATTTATTTCAGACAAACACTTGTCTTGTTCCATTCTGTTCTCCGACCAGCGAGTGGTGACACGAAAAAAATGCGGCAAAGTCAAAATATCACTACGTATCTTTAGAATTATAGTGACCCAATTCAACATTTCAGCTTTCCACTTAAAGACACATATAAAAGTGGAGATTTTATTAAGTAAAATATAGATACAAAATTACAAGACGTCAAAAAAAAAACTATAAAATACCCCCTAGACCTGTCTAGGGGGTATCTCTCTCTAGGGGGTACTCGAAATCAAACATTTGTGATTAGTTCACTAATTCTAAAGATGCGACTAGCTGGTAACACGAAATGCATAGCGACATGATAGCTACTCATAATGTGACAGCTTGTTTCATAGGTAAAATAGTTGCCATATGAAGAACTTGAGAAAAATGCTTGTGTCTCCACTCGCTGGTCCGGACTCTAATAGAGAATATGCATTGTTTTTTTAAATCACATCTCAACAAAATATGAAAATGTACTTGAAATACGCAAAAGCGACGATGATACAATCGTTTTAAATCGCTCATTAGACAGAGAGATCCGATATGCACTGTTACGTCATGGTGACGTCGTTGTCATGTTAAGTGAAGGGTTTGCTAGTAAGAGATAAGGAGAAATGCTCGTTATTTATCTTGGTTATTTTATATAACGAAACTGAAAAAACTCATGAATATTCCCTATTATAACTACATCCTGCCGTCATTCTACCGGAGTTTTTCCACCCAGCTCAGGGCTCAGTTCTACCCAGTAAAATCATATGGCTTTTGACATGACATGACGACATTATCGTATTATTCTAAAGGGGCTTCTAAATGGGCCATGTTTTGCTGCAATTTGTGGCCGGCAACTAGTGCTATCTTACTCTTACTTCGTATGTTAGAGCAAGATGCGTATAGTTGCCGGCCACACATTGCCGTGAAAATGTTGCTCGTTTAGAAGCCCCCTTACAATCAGTAAGCTCCCTAAGATGATGCTTGTGACAGCCGTATTTGGTAATTTCAATAACTTACTATACTCACAAGCGATGTGTTTAAAAATAGGCGATTAACTATTTAAACTGAACGGCGTCGCTAGGTTGGTAACGATGTATTATACAGTGTGTAAATGGTATACGGGCGTTCCTTTAAACTGTGGTTAGTATAACCCCTACTGAGCACATTTAGGCAGCTTTTGTTAAAATTAAATTAAAAAAAATTACCATATAAAATCATTTAACACATAATGTATAACGAAAAATGCAATTAATTAAACATTACGTACTTACCTGACAGATGGACTTCGATGTACATTGCGGGTCGATAGTATGTTCAAAAATTAATAACGGTGTATACGTTAGCGTAATCAAAATAATTATTTCTGTTAATGATTAGTAGTCTTAATCTATGTCCAGTTTTAATAAACGCCCGTATACCATTTACACACTGTATGTAAAGTCTAAGAAATAAGTGTAATCAGTGTTTATGAGCTGTCATCAGCATCATCATAGAACAGAGTATAGGTACTGACTCGCTAACAATACCATAAAATGTCAAAAGCAATATGGTGTAACCAAGTAGAATAAAGTATAAGAAAGCCCCAGTAAGCAAATTCACGTACAGATGTAGTGCATAATTGTCTCCATTCGTATTTTCACGGAAACGTACGAACGTGTCGTGCTACTTCAGTCACATACAGTACTTTTTGTACTGTCACCGACTGAAATAGTTCACGTTCGTACGTTTCCGTGAAAATACAAATAAAACAATTATGCACTACATCTGTATTTAGCATTAAGACTAACAAGATTCTTTACTCGGCCTTAAGGTAAAATGTGTAAAGTTCGCGCACGGATATTCAAGGATGATTTCCACCAAACGGCTCGCATCGCATTGGATCGGAAAGGATACGGACGGATGCGGCGACAGCCGATCGCGTCTATTAAAATTATTATTGTGTATTTTTGACGAAGCCAATCGCGCGTCGCAGCATACCTGCTTTCGGCTACGATCGCGTGTCGCGGAAGACCCCCGCGTTCAAGTTGCTGTGCGCAACTTGGTATTATAAACTTTAAATACTGTGAACATGATTTAATATCGTTAAAGACCAGTAAATTTGCGGGCCGTTTAGTGGAAATAGTGTTTCCTTGTAGCGTGATGTCGATTTGGTGTCAACGGCACCAAATGCACAGAGTCCGCTAATCTGGGTGTCCCGCGGAATCCCTAATAAAGTTTGCCATAACGCATCTTTTGTCCGAATTATCATTTGTCATAAATTGGTTTTCAGCTGAATAAGACAACTTGTTAAGTTCTCCGAAATACCAGAATATTTTAAATTTCAGCCGGAAATGGCTTTAGGAGAAATGAAATTTCGAACAAACGATGCATTCGTACAAATGGCGATTAGGCATTCCATAGAGGAACCTGCTAACCTATATATAAAAATGGATCCCGGTTTCCCTTTGGTCACGCCATAACTGGAGAACAATTTATTTTCCGATGTGCCTGTAATTATCAGGTTTGTATAAAAAAATAATTACACCCGGGATGCGGCGGGCACGGACAGCTTAAGAAATAAAAAAGCAATCTCTTACATGAAATATTTATTAAACAATAAATCATCATACAAGACCACCGTTTCGGCGGCCCGTCTAAAGGTTACATGTTAATGTCATATGATGCACTAAGCTACGCATTGGCAAGTATGGGCAAAGCCCTATCATACGCCAAGGCAAACATACGTCGTTATGACCTTGACCATTACACAAGCAAGTCACAAAAAATAACACGAAACAAGAGTTACCTTTTAAAATCACGGTTGAACATCCAAAATCTTGACCCTCGTCAACTGTGTTGACTTCTCTAGCAACATTCTACTGACGTAGAGTCTGTCAGACGTCATTTTTGATAAAATATAAGTTCAATGATAAGTGTCTGGAATATATAATTAACACGTACATGGCCTTTTAAATATAAAAAAACTTTCAATTAACTTGAACAAGGTAAGAAAAACAGACATTTTTGAGAAAGGTTAACTTATAATGCCGCGAGGCGTTAAAAATAAGGTGCTGAGCGATACAGAGCTATAACAAGCTATACGACAATATTTTTTTGGCGACGTCTGATAGACGTCACGTCAGTCGCAGAGGGTTAAAATTGTGGCAGAATTTGCTGTTGAATTCGAGTCCATGGAATAGTAGAAATACGCAGATTTCAAAGTAGAAACCACAGGTAAGGTGCAATAATAGAATGCTTCTTGATATCAAAGTAAGTTTTCAAAGTATTGCATCGTACCTTATGCTAAAGCTTATTTCATGTAAAGTCCATTTTTTATTTCGTAGACTAAAATGACATTTCATGTGTTGCCTGATTTTTACAACTCATTAATAGTGACGTGATACAACCGGTACTTACCGACAAAAATATAGGTAGTGATATAAAAAATGTAATGCAATGAGTGGATAATCCGTGAAGTTCCAAAATGATACTATACTTTACGTAAAAATGCCACCCTTTTGTAGACATTTAGATTTTTTGTAAATACAACATTTTAAAGGTCAATTTTATTCGATTTGAACTAAATGCCTCATCATAAAAAGCCTAAAAGACGCCAAACCAATCACTTTATTATTTTTATTAAACTCAACAAGTGTAACAAATAAAGTCAACAGCAACAATAACACGTAAATAGTATTTGATCAATTACACCACGAACCGAAACAAAGAAGAGCACTGTTTCTTAAAAGCTGGCCACATTATTTTTAAGTTAGACATATTTTGTAGCTGTCATCTTAGTCTACGAAATGAAAAAATAGACTTTAATAATGCTGAGAAAACGAAGATAAACTGTTAGAGCGTTTCTCTGACTAGCCAAAGATGATGCGCGCGTAGTGTATGTAGATGCGAATGACATGTGTGCAAGTCGATAGAACACCGAGGCCCAGCTAGTGCGTGATACGTGTGTGTGTATTGATTGAGTGATTTCAATTTTTTATAAATAATTGTACTTGTAAATATAATATTTTTTATTTTTATTTTTGTTTACTTGATACCATAATGCCCAAAAACAAAATGTCATCTCAGTCATAGAAAAGCTTACGAGAGTGTGACTTTTTTATAATTTCCTTTTTGCTGTTTTTGTAAAAAGACTATAATATCCGGGTAGATAAGGTTTTTATTGAAATCTGCGTTGACTCGATAACGTTTGAAGTTTCAGTAAAATAATTGAAGAGACCGATATATCTTGTATCCTAACTCGACCTGCTTTGCGGCGCTACATACTATATTCTACGAGTTCGCGTTTTCAAAGTTATCGACTAACGAAAAAACTTCATCTAACTGCATACAAGTACCTTATAATTAATAAAACCAACTAAGAAACGTCTAAATAAACTTGTCGTTAAAGAAATCAATTGTTTGTTTTTTAAAGGTACACAAATTTAAATTGCATTGGAAAAGCTACAAGGTTGTAAAAATTAACACGTACTGAGAATTAAAGCAATCCAATGAGAAGACAAAGAATGTAAACACCGTTACTGAGTTATATTACAATAGCGAGCGATTTTTATATTATGTCCTTATTTGTCGTACGCAATATCTGCAGTACGTCGATGACAGCTGCCGTTGCGTAATCTGTGGTACAGGAACGCTGTCAGTACAGAAGCTGTCAACATTAGGGCCGCCATTTTGTAAAGTTCATTCCTGTTTGGATTGCGTTCGAAGTGACAAGAATTCAAATAAAAACGTTTTGAACTCCTGAAAGCTTGTTTACACTCTTTATCTCGTCTCGTTGGCCTTACTTTAGAACAGTACGTTCATTGCACAGTAACATCGCTTGAATTTATTAGAAATTTATTCTTTCTGTAAAAAAAACGAAAAAAATAATGGAAACGTCAAATCACTTTCGAGCTAGGAGCAATTAATCTCGGTCACGTGACACGGATGACGTCATAGACCGGCACCTCTCCGGCATACGAAAGGTATACGGACGGTTGCGGCAGTAGGCATACAAAAGGTTAAATCAAAAGCAAAATAACGTAATCCGTACCAGAAGAGGGACCGACGGGACCATATTCATATGCCTTGCCTACGCCGTCCGAACTTTAAAGAGCTGTATCTTTTGTACCGGAATAGACAGCGGTTAGATTTTTCAGTAAGTGATATTACAGCGGACTTACAAACAAATAAAAGAAACGATTTTTTTCAACGTATTTTTTAACTTTTATCCTGTCGTAAAAACAGTAAAACATAGGAGCGACAAATTTGGTATGATTTGATAGACTGATTTTGATATGTATGTATTTCCCAACCATGAACTCCTGGTAACAATTAATAATTAATTGGTTTAAATTGTCAGCTGTTTGAGTTTAGTTTCCATCAAAAGCGATGCTACTGTGCGTTGTGATTGCTTCAAAATGTATGATGCTCTTAAATGCTATCTTAAATTCATTGCAAAAAAATAGCTTTAGACGGATTTATCCGTCATTAGTGCGGTTAAATCCGTCATTGACAAGGTTACCTTCGCTTTAATACACGATATAATTAAGACAAACCGTACAATTTGAAGCAATGTTGGTTATCAATACCTGTCAAAAGCATAACGAAATCATTTTAAAATGTTAATCATGGTTTAAAAAACTACGCTGGCGAACGTGAACACTGTTACAGCATAATACTCCAAATGCAAGAAAAAAAATGTATATTTCTTATAAATAGTAGACAAATTCAAGACACATAGAAAAACCACTGCAATGGTGGCTATACTTATGCTTGACACTTTTCTAATATTGTCAGTAACGCATTCTACAAAAGTTACCGACAGTAGAAACTAAAAAACAATTGAAGTGACACCTGCTAGCGTTATAACGCACGTCAAATCTTAATATAGAAATGCGTTGTAAATTTTCTTAGAATACTGTATACCAGACTATATTAGAAAACTATGACATGACATCTAAGCGGTATCGAATTTCAAAACTTCCAATTACAGCTTTTAGCTAAAATAAACACTAACATAAATACGATTTTGAACATGAATTCACTAAAATTGAAGTAAACATTCAGTTACTCTAACTGAACGTATTACAGTAACAAACCACGATACAGACTGTCAAAAATGTCTTCACGATTAAGTCTACATATTAAAGTGCCGTTTTATACATATTTTTGGCAACTTTGTCTACTAACATATTTTCGCACCTGACTGTAAGATTTGACTGCAAACCACAGCGGATACCATGCGCATAGGTCGACACATAACAAGAAACTCTTGCGTTTTACCATACAATTGCGTACAAATATCACCTATCAAAAAGTACTGCACCAATATTGCTCTTCACACTTCAATTGACGGATAAATCCGTCACGTCAAAAAGTCTTGTAAAATTCGTGATGTTCTTTTGATCTAGTGACTTCGTCGGTCATACAGCAATAGCGCGTAATTAACAAATTAAATAAGGTGCAAAATACACCTTATCAAGTACGACCGTAAGGTAACTTTTTCAACTCATTGAATTTTACCTTTGATTACAATATTGACGCGAGATGAGTAAAACCAAAGTAGAATCGAACTTGTCAGTTAGTAGCCCTAGGTAATATAAGTACACTCAGCTAAAAAACGCTGAGCCGTGGTGTGCGGTCACATCAATACTAACAAAACTATATTTCTATATTTGCGTATGAGATAATATGACACCCCTGTAAGCGCGCCTAACCTAACTTAGCCTAAACAGATCCAATGTTACTGACTTAAGAAATAACGTTACAATAGCTATAAATTCTAATTTTTATACTAAAATAATAATTTATGACGTATCTTATAATATTGGCTGGTTTCAAAACAAACGACAAGATGGCCGACCAAGTCCGCCATTTTAATTTAATATTGGATGGTTTCAAAACATATGACAAGATGGCCGACAAAGTCCGCCATTATAATTTAATATTGGATGGTTTCAAGTTTAACCGTATATAGTCCATCCATACTGCACATACTACATTTGCTAGTTTCAATTTACTGTATTAAAGTTGTACCTTTTTACGTTTCCATTTATGAAATCCAGAGACGGTATGTTTGAGTACCAACACATAAGTAAATAAGCTCATGCATGTCTTGTATCATTATTTAAAAGTATAATAAATAGTACTACGTGTATAAATATATAATCATTACATTTACTTAGTACTTTAAAGTTTTAAATGCCAGCATAATGTATCAAAATGCTTTTAAATATTAATATAAAACCGTCAGCTTTACAACTGAGATACAAGAATCAGAGATATGATAAATTGTTTGATTGATAGTGGGTACTGAGACGCATAGACATTTGCATTTTCAAGACTGCAATCTTAAGACTGAAGTCCTTAGATTACAAATGCGGTGCTTAATACTGTTTGTATCTTGTTACTTATTAAGTCAGTTACATTGGGCTATTACAATACATTTAATAAATGCAAGCTATTTATAGAGGACTTAACAGGGTCCAAATTTGACCAAAGGAATTTTTACAAGCAAAGTTATTAAAATATTTCCTTAGATCAATGTCAAAAAAATACTAAAAATGACACAATATGTTTCATTCTAACTTATAATAAAGATATGAGAGTAAGAAAGACAAAGGGTTATTTGTATACACCGCCATGAATTATACGATTATATTATAAGCCTTATCTTAAACAAATCTGAAAGCGTTCGTGAAACGTTATACACAATTGTGGGACAGCTAAACACTGTCTTACACTAAAATGCATTCGTTATATTTTAAATAGCCCAGCTTGTTCATTCACAAGCCCAATGCTAATGACGCACGGTGCGTCAAAAATACATACAAATGACTAAATATGGCGTCATTTATAATCGCTTTCTGATAGGTCAATCAAAACACTTCGCATGTTAATAAGGCATGACAGATGTTATAAATACAGGTATATCATTAGGTCTGTAGAAAAACGTTCCAATAACTAGATTTATACATAAAGCACATTACATTTATATATAGAAAAAACGTAAAATTCAAGTCTCAAACGCACTAAAACATGGCGTAGCTTTTATGTAAAAAAGTTGCCAGATGAGAAAAAATAAACAAGCAGTAGATGGTTAATAGTACACGTTATAATACACAAAAATTGTATTGGCTCCGATTTACCAATAAACATATAGTAATTGATCATTTTGTTACACCATCTATGCTGACTTATGTCATAAAGCAAGATTTTTAATCAATATTTTTCTCAAACGGCAACACTGAAATACCACAGACAAAGAATCAAGGAATGATTAGGAATGCATCACAAATTCTGTAGTCTCAAATCGTCAGTCGATGGCCCAATAGGGTATTTTACATACACAATACATTATTGACAATCGTCAGTCTTGGTGTCGATATAAACTGTCAAATACGACGTTAAGTTGTCAAAAATATAAATATATACTAAACTTGTGGGCATTATTATTAGGTACAAGAATGTTATAAATGCGTTTTTTACGCGTCGAATATATTAATATATCGCATTATTTAGTACTAACCTGCTTCCTGCCGTCTGTCTCTCTGTGTGTACGCTTAGAACTACGCAACGGATTTTGATGCGGTTTTCATCATAGTGATTCATTCAAGGTTTTTGTGTGTGATAAACTCCAATAAACCAAAGAGAAGCGAGGGCGGGTCGCTAGTACTCGTATCTCGTATTATAATTAGAACTCCGAAGGGTTGAGATGTTTAGTGAGTTCGCATAACATGGATATACCCTGTCATTTAATGGTAATCGGCCAATGTGTAATTTAATAATTAATTAATATAACGAGCTTTATGTCACTACGGACTACGCGGCTACGGAACGTGATTGGTCGATTTTGTATAGCTCCGTTGCTCAAGTACGAAGACAGTTTTAACTACCATTAGAGCAAACCTTTTTATATAATATATCCAAATGGATGTGACTTTTAAGATTTTATCTTACACATTCTCAATTGAAGGGATGTTTACAAAAATAAGTTAACTATGTTGATGGATTCGAGTTAGTTTAATCATAATGAGGTGTTTTGACTCGTTTTAATATTTATTTTCCGGGCGTATCCATATTAACATCTACACACGACATGAACGACATAAGAATAGCTCACCCTTTGCGAGCTGTGATTATAATAAATATATCTTACATCTAACTGTTTGATCTGTTGCAACCCAAGCCAACATGCATTCTGCATAGGTTCCACGTAAGCTACTGAAGCGCTGTCAATACCACACAGAGATATCGAAATTCGTCGAAGCACTAAGCATCTTGTCAGGAGCCACATGAATACGGACCACTTTCTATAGTAGTTCAATACAAAGTGACCTTAATTTATTGCACTTGACCATTATATAGTACAGTCGAGTTCATAAATATGTAAACACTTTAGTAACTTGTCTATTTAATTTAATTTTTAAACCGTCATATATGAATTGTCATTAAAGTGCCAAGGTACTAAAGAGTTACTGATTGTAAGACAAAACTTACATTTTTGTTAAGCGATAAAACTGGGCAGTATTTATTATTGAGCATTTTAAGTCTTTTAATTTTGCCGATATGTACATCTAACTAGAGCACATAGGGCAGAAGTTCCTAATGTAAGTAAGTAAGAACTTTGTCGTTGTCAATGTCATTGTCATGCTTGTTGTTTGACATTCAGTTTGAAGTTTATTGTGACAACGCACTAAAATGCTTAGCATTTTCGTTGGGGTATTTAACTTACAGTCGACCGAGAGACATAATTATTTTCCACATTTCAACTCTTATTTGTATGAAGTTAAAGTTCAAAAATGGCATTGACATTTTGACAAAGGATTTAGGAACCTCAGCTTTTAAAGTTATAAAATAAATAAGGTGCATACATACTTTTGACACGATGGCTGTATAGATATTTTAATATACTTCGCCTGTATACGTCTCGCTCTGAGATACCGCTGCATCTCTCTGGCGTATCGTATATTACAAGAAACATCTACGATTTTTATAACTCGATTAAGCCGAACTTAAGTCTATAACTACTCCGAATACATGATCAAAAATAGTACATCAATAACACTTGAATGTTTGTCAAAAACTCATTAAAATTGGTCTATCCTCTCACATTTGTAGGAAACGTCCTCTGTCCAAGGCGATCGCAATATTAGTACTGCATTCTTCTGGAAAAAAAAACCAAACCTCATGAGTCGTGTCTACAGAGCGGATTTGAAATAGCGATTACAAGTTTAATATGGATAAGACTAGCACAAGTAAGTATTTATTACAGTGACATTGTTGACAGAAATAGGATCTATTAGGTTTGATTAGAATAAAATGTTTTTCTTGCAGTTGCAAGAATAACATTTATTGAATTTAATTATCTATAAGATTGCATTGCGGTAAGCAAGTAATGAGCTGTGATCGTAGATTTCCCCGCATTTTTGGTGCAGTGCTAGGGTTGACTGTAGTGGCAAATGTTAAATTGTTTCAACCAAAAATCTAATAAAATCAGCCATTTAGAAGTTAGTTATAACGTAGACATTATTTCTATTTAAATAGTAACGCCACAAACATCAGATTCAAGTTTCGCCTTGATGACCGAAGACCTTTATTGTTTGTATATTTTTTTGAAGTGTGCATTATAGTATATTAAAAACATTAACCAAATCCAAAATACAGAAAATGATCTATTCAAAGCCTATGTCTAATGAGATGACTTCTAAACGAGCAACATTTTCACGGCAATGTGTGGCCGGCAACTATACGCATCTTGCTCTAACATACGAAGTAAGAGTAAGATAGCACTAGTTGCCGGCCACAAATTGCAGCAAAACATGGCCCGTTTAGAAGCCCCTTATTAAAAACATTAACCAAATCGAAAATACAGAAAATGATCTATTCAAAGCCTAACATGTCTAATGAGATGAAAGTTTAATTAATTTATTATTTATTTAAGGGTTTACTGATTAAGTAAAAAGTGTGCTGTAGTCAACGACGACATGATATTACATTATCGATCTCTGGTAATAAGATATCTGTAAGCCTTACAATCATCTTAAGCGGCTAGCAACCGCTCTGTGTGGACACCAGTATGAACTCACCAAAACAACAGATCGGTAGCGTGCGTGCGCGTCTCGCTCCAAGAACGCGCCGCGTCCGCAGCGCACGGACGCGCGTCGCCTTCGTCCACACCCGTGTCTATGGCGCTCTCTGTAAATTACGCATAAATAAATATAAGTTCCTGTCGAAAATTTCATTTTTGGGACAAGCTTTTTTTGCCGACGCACTTTTTTTGCAGTCATTATCTGCTTATCAAGACCAAACAAATGAGTTCCAACACGGTAGCTCTACGTTAAGTATAGCGGAGATCCTATCGCCACTTTCCAACTCCATCATCAGATCTCCTCTTAGATACTATAATATTACAAATGTTGTCCACATTTCATCCCATTCCGTTAAAGGGAAGTGGGCAAAAATGTATGGAACCCAGCCCAATCGTCAATATAATTATAACTTATGTATGCTTATTGATCACACTGTTTGCTGTAATTGTTGTGAATAGTAAAATCGGCACAGCTAGTGTAGTAATAAACGTTGTGTGTGTGAGTATTTGAAGGCTGATGACTGTCTTCTCCGGGGTTTTTGTAGTTTGTCCCCGTATTAGAAAATGAAGCTTATGTAACTAGCTTTCACATAGTATACTTGAGATTTGTATTGGTTATATGGGCCAATTTGCCCATCATTCTTTAACTTGCTAGATTTGACCCGTACATACATACACTGCAAGTTGAATACAAGCTTGTAATATTAAGTGGACCCGAGTGGTTGCCGGGTGAGAATAGTGCCACTCCGTGTATTCCCGCGGATGTCGTAAGAGGCGACTAAGGGAATAAAGTACTGTTATTTGATATTATATATTTAATTTAATACTTGTAGCTTTATACAATGCTAGACTAAGTTGTACCATTGTAATATGAAATATAAAATATGTTTAAAAAATGTCTGACTGCTGAGTTTCTTGCGGCGTTTCTTCTCAGCAGTGGTCTCCTCTTGGGAAGCGCTGGTAGTATCTTGACGTGTAAAAGTGCCCGAGCGGCCTATTTACTGAATAAATTTCTTTTATCTTTTATCTTTAAAGGCTTGTAGTACTGTTAGGCTGTCACTAATACGCTGGTAAACATCTTAGCCGATTGTGCAAAAAGTGGTTGCGGAATTGTCAACAAGTTTTTATGGTTGTTGGTAATTCTGTAGCTCTGCCTACGACACTCTAGGAACAAAGACGTGAGTTTATCTACGCCAAAATAACAATGCCGACGATATCCTTAGGGGCATATGAAGTAAGAGTAAGATAGCACTAGTTGCCGGCCACAAATTGCAGCAAAACATGGCCCGTTTAGAAGCCCCTTTAACTGTCTCCTGTTGCAACGTAAGATTAACACGACCATGCTTCGCAGCCCCGCACATCCCGCGGATCCCGCGCTCCTAATTCCGCAACAAGCGGGACTGGAAAATAGGGCGAGATCTCGGAACACCGGGATTGGAAGCCATACAAAATAAATAAATATCAGGGGACAATGTCACACCAATTGACCTAGTCCCAAACTAAGCTCTAGGCTTGTGCTATGGGTACTACCTAGTCGGTTCATAAGTTCTGTCAATGAAATGTATTACAATTTAAAAAATAAAAGAGTTTCATAAACCAGTAGTACATCAATCAAAACCTTATTTTATATGTATAGAATAAAAAGAAGCGTAATTTGTATGCTTTACTATTGCAATCATTTGATGAACGAGCTTTATGCATTCCATTCGGGGCAGGAAATCATGGCTACAACTTTTGTAAGAGTTCTCGTATTGACTCGAAATTTATGACATATTGATCAGACTTTTACCTTTAAATTCTGATACAAATGTATTTCCAAGCAAATAAGATCCGCTTATACACCGGTCAATCTTCAAGACTCATTAAATCGACCCTACGATTTCACATCAATTTGCAGCAATACGAAAACAGACCAAACTTCGAGCTTCATAAGCTGGTTTTTGAGTGTCGTTAAGAAAATGATGCTGATCTCTAAACATACCCACAGATGAGAGGTTTCACAAAATTAAACAAAAAAGTTTGTTAGTTAACAAAAACTAACCTTTAAGGCGTTTTCAAAAAGTGTTATTTTCGGAAAACTGGTGCGTATTTTAATCGGTGCCGGCCGTGAATGTTAGAAGATCGTATCGGAAATTGCGGAAACAATGTGGAATGATTATAAGCTTATTATAATTTTTATATATTTTGATATTAAAAAATTAACAGATGTTTTTTTTTTTTGTTTTTATCACATAAAGAAGGCAAATGAACACACAGGCCACCTGATGGTAAGCGGAAACTGTGACCCATAGACATTCGCATTCACAAGACTACAAGACTAAGACTGCAAATGCGTTGCCAACCCTGAGGACTAAGCTGGAATGCCTCTATGCTAGTCATTACACCGGCTGTCTTATCCCCAAACCGGAACACAACAGTGCGAACACTGCTGTTTGGCGGTAGGTTAATGGATAAGATGGTGGTAGCGATCCGGACGGACTCCGCACAGAGTCCTACCACCCGCACCCGTGTTAGTTTTGTTTCACTAAACACGTAGACAACGACACAACCAAAATAAATGTACATAAAGACGCTATTAAAATGTCACTTTAAATGATGTCTGTCTTACAATTACGTTACAAAAATGTATGTGTTTCACGTTAATCGATAGTCTCGTTACGGTGACAAAACTCTTTCTGAACTGGACTTACTTCATATACTAGGCGATTTACACAAGAAATATTTATTCTCGTTCTGTCAAATCCGCCCTTAGCTCAAAGGTCTTACCAGCGTTTTCCGTCCGCTCCTCTTGCCGTGTGACCCCCAGCTGGAACGTGTCGGCGGTCGTCTTGTGTGGCGTGTAACGTGAGAGGGCTGCCGAGGCTGTGGAATCGGGACTACGGTTACGGTGTGTCATAGCGGTACTACTGTTCAAATATACAGTGCGTTTATAAGTTAGGGATACTGACGTCGGATCGACGAGCGATAGCGTACGCGAGCGACTACAAACCTCAACCTCATAGACAACGCCGGGCGTCCAGTGACGCCTTCATTACTAATATAAATATATAGGATGAACGTAAGCAGCCGGACGGTCGCGTCAAGCGCTTATAAATGTCAATACCATACACTTTGACAGTTCTCGAAAATCGTTTACGAAAGGGTTAAGCATCCGTTCTAGGGGCTCACAAACTGCAAAAGCACACGCGTTCAACACTGGGGTAGTCAGGTTAAACGCTTATATGCGTCGGCGACAACGAATGCGTTAAAAAACAAGTAATATCATGTATTCACTGCCGGCATTGTTTATCAAATTTTCGCCAGAGCCGCATCTATTTTTTAAATCGGAGCTTACATAATTAAACAACGCAAATATGCGTCCAAGGCGCTGGGTAAAAGTCAGAAGAACGCTTTAATGCTTTGCCAGCAGTGAATGCGTTAGAAGATTGACTATACCGAAGCTCAAAATACGCTGAGGCAGTTTTTACGCCAACCGTTCACGTGGAAAGAACATCTATATTTTTACAATTTTAACGCAGCTTCAGCATAATTTCAGCCTCAGTACGGTAGATTTTACAAACTTAAGCAATAACTAAACCTACTTACAACTACATTCGATAGCATAGCGCAAAACAATCACTCAGCAATATTCTACATTCTATGATACACGCAAATTTACCACTAGCATTAGCATTTCGGATCGGGTAAGATCGGGCGATTTTGTAACTATTTGGGATTAAACTGCCCTCCTTAGGAAAAAGGGAGTATGTCTCATAGCACCGCGTATTTATTTGTGACTTCCTTTGGATCTTTTTTATTAAGAAGGGCAGAGGCATGAGCGGAAGCGTACGGGAGTGAGTCAAGTAAGGATGGCAGAGTTCGGGAGTGATTTGGGCGAGATCGGAAACGTTCGGGTTACACGAACGTTTCGTCGGGAACCGTCGGTGTTGGCGGGGCAAGACGAAGCACGACGGTGCGCACGCTTCGCTTAAACACTAAATTTAATAACAGTTTTATAATAGAGTTATATTCGCTTGGCAATATGCATGGCATGCAGTTATAATATTAATTAATACGTGATAATGTCACAAAAAATATGACCTGTAGTGCAACCTTGAGCTAGGCTTGTAGTATGGGTAAAGGTTCGGTTCAGGAGGACCGAGTTGTGTTTTGTCTTGGTAAGCAAAATGTCTCAGATGTAAATAAATGACTTGTTTGTATAATGACCATACCCCGGCCGGCGAGAGCAAAAATGCGTTGACAGCTTAATAGTGCGAGGACACACACTTAGGTCGATGTCGATAAAAACAACACGATGTACTGGACCAGCGTTATGATATGCAGAAGTATTAATAATTGTTGTAAACAAAATTAAAACCAAGTGATTGTATTTATTCAGTATTTTATGTAATTTTCGTAATATACAATTAGCATTTTTCCTAAATTTGCTGATTTTAAACTCCTTCGCCTTGGCAATAAAATCCATTTCATCCAGCTAAAGGACCGTTCTAAATCTACTGTAGTAATCGGAGCAAAACTAAATAATTCATAGTGATTATGAATTTGTTCTGTATTAGATAGTTCCACTTCTCGGCCGGATATCAAATTATAATTGTAATCAGTTGATTGAAATAGTATATAAGCTTAAAAATAATAATTGTGCTTAATTAAATTTCGACTATTCTATCGACATCCATATGTCGATAGAATAGTCGATATTTAATTAAGCACTAGGAGCAGAAGCATTTTTGCTCTCGCCGGCCGGGGTATGATAATGACATGCTAAAAAACGTCTAAGTCGTTAAATGTAATGTAAATGTAAATGTACGTTCTGCTTGAAGATGTTATTGTCATTAGAGATGCCAACTCATTTGTAATTGATAGGAAACTCAACTTTATTGATGTATAATGTAAGAATGACTTAAGAACCAAGGTGGGTCACAAATTTAACTCCTGGACTACAACAACTGTGTGTGACTATACAGTGTGTGGCCCAAAACCGGGGAGAATATTAAAAACAGGGGCTCTATAGACCACCGGTAATTACATTATAATGCTCTTACCTAATTAAAATCAAAACTTAACTTTCAGATTTTTTCTAACCAATTAATCGCAAATTCAATGTAATGCAAACACCCCTAAATCTACCGCGTGTGGTCAATGGCACCCTGTACTCAGACATACCGCGTACCAAGTGACCAAGCGACGATATCGCGACGGGAAAATACATTACCTACGATTTTTAACTTTGTAGGCTCTTTTCTCCAAAATTATAGACTTTCTAATATTAGATTCTTGTGATAGTTAATTGAAATGTTCAACAGAATCCCCATTTACTTTTTTCGCCCCGGTTATGGGCCACACACTGTATAGTTATTATGCTACTAACAAGGAAAGGTACCCAACTGTCCGTCCCCGATTTTGTTGATTTTGATATATGTCAGAGAGCAGTTTAAAATAACAGACACGTATTTTTTTTAGCGGCCCAAACTCAACCTTTTGGGAGAAATTGACCTCCAAAGTACTGAAAAGTGACTAAACCCTCTAACTTATAGATATATATTTTTATTGCTAGTTTCATAGTAGTTTGATTATAAATATTTAAGAAGATGAAAAATTTATGACCACGTGTTTAGGTACATCGGCTAAAACTAATATTAAAAAAAATACCAAAGAAAGTGTATCTTTGACGATCTTTGAAGGTTCAATTTCCCCCAACAGGCTGAAATTGGGCCGCAAAATAAAAAAATACGTGTCTGTTATTTTAAACTACTCTCTAACATATATCAAAATCAACAAAATCAGAGCTGGACAGTTGGGTACCTTTCCTAGTAAGAAATTCTGCCAGAATTATTGTTATGATCATTCGGACCCGTGAAAGACATTAAGACGTTGTACAACCAAACCCTTTCACCTAAAATTGCAATGGGGGCGTTTTGCCCAGACAATATACAGCTTAGAAGGCAAAATGCAACTACGGTGATGGAAACAGTAATGGACAAGGCACCAATAACACTTGATTCTTATTTTACTGAAGATAAATTCATTGGTTTTGCAAAAAAATAATAACAATCAATTTCGGACCGTATGAAATTTGAATTAAGAGTGAAGTGTCCATTACTGCTGAACCGAGCCCATGGGTAATAGAAATCAATTAACCAAACATACATATATAATATAGAGATATACACAGGTACATAAGAGGCCACATTTTTTTTTTTTATAGCGTCTGTCTTATATTTCCTTGAGATTGTTGAACGTGTAAACACGACTAGACACAAAAAACACGACACTTTTATTTTTCAACATGACATAGGGTAAAGTCACCAGTGGTCAGCCAGAGACCAGTAGTCGACCTTATATGAGTGCGAAGAGTGGGAAATATATATTTCGTACTCTTTCCACTCATACAAAGTTTACGCAGAGGCCGACTACAGGTATCTGGCTGACTACTGGTGACTTTACCCTACTAACCATTTATTTTTTCATATAAATAAAAAAAAAAATGCTGTCAAAATTAAAAACTCATATTTGTATACAATTCGCGTCCTTAATTATTTGCCCACCACTGTAATTATAATGCATACCTATATGAGTGTTGGAGGCGAGCGCGGCGGGGTGCGCGGAGGGCGTGGGGGGCGACGCCTCCTCCACCAACGAAGTCTCCGAGGGGTACTCGAAGGTGCGCGTGCGGGAGTCGTCGAATTGAATCTTCAACTGAAAAAGAAATGGTATTTATGTTAGCAATGTCAAAGTTAATATATTATTTTCATCTCACTGGCTCGGAAAGCCCTTTTTGTTTGTTTGATATCCATTGAGATAATCGCTTTTTAACCACATGTGAGGAGTTTTGACATTTGAAGGCAGCTTAAGTGATATGTGACAGCTGACAAAACGTAAAAAGTTAAATGTGCTGAAGGGGGGCCATTTGCAACGAACTATTCAAATAGATATCAATAACGGTATTAGAATACCGGCTATCACGTTGTTGCCATGGTTGTTTTGGGATGAACTGGCATCTTCATTTTCATATTATAGGTAACTTGTCAAAAACTGTGTTTACAACAATTTGAATGTGTAAAAATTCTAAAAATACTAGTCCCTATACCTTGTCTATTTAACAGAGTTAATACTAGAAAACAGAGAATGCACGAGATTGGTCAGCGATAAGGACGATGCACAGGCACAAGGTAGGTTTACATGCTGTCAAAGTTTAGTCAACATCTGTCGCTCGTACGGTGCGGACGCTTTCAAGTGCTTATCTTTGGTTACAAATTTATTTTATTTTATTTAATAATTTATTTCTATGTATATATATACCTACTACTTCTCTTTCTCATCATCACCCATACTTGTACTTGTATGGGCTGTACTATACGTCCCACTGCACTGCAGGGCACATATTTAAATATTATTATCTACTACTTTAAATTACATAATTAGGATTTATAGATGAATTAACATGACATGAGAATGTCATGTTATCAGTAAGTTAATTATTTGAGGTGCCTCTAACTACAAACAAAAATAACGAGAAATATTACGAATATTTTAACAACAGGCGGCATGTAAGCCGAGCCCGCCATCGACGTGCGTTTGTTGACGCCTACTGGCAGTTTCTTGTCCCTTTCATTTTCATACAAAAGTGCAACAGAGACAACGCTTTGTTAACTCTGTTAAATAGACAGGGTATAGTCCTAAAAGCAATCCATTGACGGGTCGTTTCAGCATTATAGAGTCGAGAGCTACTGCAGCGACGTAATGTATCACGAATACCAGCCTTAATACATTCAAGGCCGCACTACCCGAATCACCTACAAATCAGGCTACACTCTCATTACTAATTGTTACGCATACAGTTGGAATATTACAGGTCACACGCTTCACGGGTCGGTGCGTTCGTATAATACGTCGTGTAGGTATAACAACCGTACGCGGATTGTATAACGGTTCCGTTGGTGGTATTAGTAATTAGCAAGAAAACTATTTCACCCTTACCCGCGGAATGCTCTACTGGACGACTGATAGAATATAGAAACAGTTACGTCTAATAATATGATATTCGTACGTTATTTAGCTATAGTACAGCGTAGCGTGTTCGTAATGTTTCCCTCGCAACTCGGTGGAAACCAGCGCTGTGCAGCTGCCCAGCTCGCCTGTTGAAATTGTGTGGTAATGCCGTGGATTTATTTTTCTTATGAGATAATATACCTTTTTTTTTCAAGATAACAGCTTCCGATATAATGATCCCTTCGTTAACACCTCCGAAACAAGGGTTTACCTTTATCTTCTTTACCTTTAAAGGGATATATATCTTATTTTATTTATCTTTAGATTTTTGTATCGATATATATGCATATCGAAAGTCGATAAATGAGAACTCACTAGCGTTATTGAAAAGCGCCACGAGAATTCCGGGCTCTGGTAATGAATGACCCGGTGGACGACCACAGATGGAACAAAGGTCGGAAGAGAATGTTCCTCTTCCCACAGACAGGATCGGCCTTTTGGACTCACCCTGGCAGTCCTCAGTCTATCAGGCTTGTGCGGCATTGATGATTTCCCGTTGATCAGCACGTTATCGTTGATAAAGCGCACGGCGCATGGAGAAGGTGGTCCTCCATCCAGATCCTCGTCAGAATCAGAGTCTCGAGTCAGCGCCTCCGGTCGTAGGACCACCACGCCAGGATCTGAGGCCTGAAAAGATAAAATACATCATCAGCCTAAAGTTCTGAAGGTTTTTGTTGTGATGGAAGGCGGTTAGCGTATAGAAGTTTTTTGCCACACTTTCCGTGCTTCAATATTCATTAGAGAAATTTCGTATGAACGCATACAAGTCTAGACTAGACATCGTTTACCAGAGACTAACGTATCAAATAAGGCATAGCAATAAAAATAAATCAATAGAAATCAAGACCAACGAGAACTTAACTATGCCTATCGATTTCACAAGCGCATTTCTGAACTGCCGCCTACCCATACCAAACGCAGAGGCATCCGTATGCATTTTTTTGTTGGAAATGTAGCAATGCCCGTCTTGAACCGGTTCGGACAGGGTCCCACCGGCTTTCTTAGCAGTTCCATGGAAATTGAGTTATGGTGTGACGTTTCGAGTTAATAATCACTAGGATTCGTTTGATTGTGTTTATAATACAATATTAATAATCACATACGCGACAATACGCGTATCACTAAAGAACTCTGTCGCAATGACACCTGAATCTTGAGTGACGTAATTGGAGTAAAAAAAAAACGGAACGGAATCGGAAGATTTTGTTGAAAACCACCCGGGTCATGTTTGTTAATATGTTTACTTGGAAAAAGAGCGAGAGGTCCACATATATCGGGAATATCGGGATCTCATAAAAGCTGTCACTGGGATAGATCAAGAGAACAAGTTAGTTTAAGGTCTCCCCAGATCTTTCGACGCGCAATCGACTTGAGCCGGTAACAATAAGAGCGAAAACGACGTCGTTCCGTTCGCGACGCCGCCGACTCGTGCCGAGTGGAGCCGAGCGACGCCTTTTTCAGAGCCCCTAGTTGCTAGTAACCCTACTAAGCTAGCGGTCCTGGTGATTATCTGTGTGATAACGCGAATATTTGTTTCTGAGGTATGGACCATAATAAAATCTTAGAGCTTAGTTTGGGACTAGGTCGATATAATGTGAATTTTTTCGCTCGGGTTGAAAACGAAATATCCCGAAGACGTGATGATAGGTTCACATCGAAATCGTTGGGAGCCGTTTCCGAGGTTCAGATTATATATATAAAAATATACCCGTATGAACAAAAATATATTTGTGATGCGATGCTTACATTTTAAAAACATTGTATCCACTGTTGATACTACTAAAAAAAAAATTGCTCGTTTAAAGGTAGGAATTAGATTTGTAAATTAGGTCGCTGTCGTCTACTAATTAACAATAAGCAGATACTAAAGAACAAAATAACTTAATAATAATAGCGATTAAGTTTTAATGAGTGCGCACATAATTGCATTTTTCCTTCCGCCTTTGCATTCTTTATAATGACAATTATAATTAAATCAGGAGCTCTACTCCGTAAACAATAATAGGAAATATTGATGCATTTTCAAAATCGCATTTCTCAACGAAATATGTAAATTACCGTAAAACAGATCACCAAAAGTGAAACTAAAATGTTAATAGACCAAGGAATACGCATGATACAAGCATTTTCAACTGCTGTAACAGGTTGGCGGTATAAACTCCATGTTAAATGCTGTTTTGCTAGAAAGAGATAGGTACACTGGTACAAATCTTTGTTGGCAAAGCTTGCTTATTTTTATAGCTATTCAAAAATGATATTTCTCATCTGTTTGTTACACGATTTTTTTGTTAAAGCTGTGAACAAAGTCGTGAATATTCCCTATAGCTTTTGTTATGGTATTGTCAACGTTTTAATATGTTATTTGTCAGCAATAGTGTCCGAATTAAAATAATACGTTGAGATATGAAAAGCAATATGATTTTGCCGCGACCCAGAAAGTAGTTTAAATGTTAGTAAGAACTTACACTTTTAAAGATCTTTATTAAACACCGACAAAGGTCTATGAGAATAACGTGTGTATCATTTATGTGATCTTTTTCTCTTTTTTACACGACTGCCCAAAAATTCCACCATAAATTCTAAACGGCTGAGCCGATATGAACAGTATTGTTTGAATCCTTCCACCATCCCGGTTGGCATAGGATAATGTCAAGAAAAAGTCTTCTATTTATTACAACATGGGTATCATTTGAAAGGTCTTAAGGGGACACGGTTTCTGTAGGAGAATGTATCGAAACTTTGTATGTGGTGGTTGTCTTGCACTGTCATAGGAAAGCATTTTTTTTTAAATATATATAATTACTACCACTTATTACTCCCTATGAAAATTCTTAGTTTTGACACATTTTCCTGCTCAAGCTACGCTTGATTGTTTTTATTTTATTTTAATTTCATTGTTTTATATCATGCTAGGTTAAGCTTTATAATTGTATAATATCATAAGTAGTATTTAAAAAAAATGACTGACTGTTGAGTTTCTTGCGGCGTTTCTTCTCAGCACTGGTCTCTTGCGAAGCGCTGGTAGATTTTGACGTATAAAAGTGCCCGTGCGGCCTATTTACAGAATAAACATCTTATATCTTTTTTTTATCTTTTTTTATCTTAATGTGACCATCTTAAATATACACGTATAATATCAAAAAAAGCAGCCGGATTTTTAAAGCTAGCTTTTCATTTATTTGAGTTAGTTTTTGTATAGTTGAACCGTTTAATGGCTTTCTATTTAATGGTTATGAAAGCGTTCTTATTGTTAAATATGTAATAGGTTTATAAAATCTCGTTTATTTATTGACTACAACCGCTTGCACAGAAATGGGCCACTTTTTTTTCATGTTTAAATACAAAGTTTTTTTTTTATGCTATAGGAGGCAAACGAGCAGATGCCTGATGGAAAGCGATTACCGTCACCCATAGACACCTGCAGCACCAGAGGAGTCACAGGTACGTTGCCGGCCTTTCAAATGAGAGTACGCTCTTTTCTTGAAGGTTTGAAGGTCGCAACGGTCCGGAAATACCGCAGGCGACAGACCATTCCACAGTATTTGATTTTATGCTCTAAAAAGTGTTACAAACAAAGAAATAAAAGGTATACAACGAATGAGTATAATTTAGTAGCATAAGTTTTTATTGCAAAGCAGCTTATATGCTTATATGGAATTACGTTTTATTATTATGCATAGACACGCTCAAACCACCACAATGTAAATGATAAAGCGGGCAACACTAAGTCCAGAGTGCAAGCAGATTTGAGTCACGGTTTAACTGAATGTAAAATGAATAACTAGACCACGGATTTTTGTCGATATGACGTCACAATAGGGTAGTTTGGGGAGTAAATGGAACGGTTTAAATTACCATTTTATGGTTAAGTTTATAGTTATTCAGCGTTATTACATTAAACATAGGTACGTTATTCACTTAAATATTATAGAGATTGAATTTTATTAGTTCGTTATGCACCTAGTTAGAGTCTGGCAAATGAAACATGAGAATGAAAAAATGGCAACACTGTAGTGTCGTCCCTTTTTTCTTAGAATGATTTGAAAGGGACGACACTACAGTGTTGCCATTTTTTCATTCTCATGTTTCATTTGCCAGACTCTATTAATGTTATTATGCACACTCACAATTATGATTCAAGGCATTATACATTTTGTTTTTATGCATTTTATTATTATATACTTTGATCATCAGAATTATGTAATTTGTGTTATGTAAAATGACAATTAGTACATTTTTTTCATTATTAAGCGCCGCTAATACCGCGAAGCTGTCAAAAAAAAAAACAAAAACATTTCTCACCCCTAACCTAAATCAAGTCAGATTTTCACGATTTTCGAATATAATGTAGTTATTATAAAGACCTGTATGTTTCTGTTTTTTGTTTAGTTCTAAGAAATATATTCTTAAAAAGGAAAACGTACAGACATAGTCAAAATCAGACGAGATGTAAGGGGAGAGAAACGTCATCGCAATTTGTATGGAGATTTTTAGCTTCCCAATCATCCTAAGAGAGTACCTATTTAAAACTGATGCCTGATTATCTACTAATAATAAACAATTTGTTAAGTATTATGCTTTACTTTAATATTATTGTAATGAAATAATTAATGTGACTAAGTGTGGTAGCTGTAGTAAGAAACAGGCAAATAGGCAATCATACCACTGATACGCCCTAAAAACAACTTATTGAGGAAAACGTCTGTTATTATTCTCATTAGTGTTAACTATAGTTCATTTCAATTTTATACGTACATAAATATGAATAAAGTACATACATACATAAATACCGTCACACCTTCATTCCACACCAGCCCCCCAGCCTACCCCACGGCAGTGACAGGTTGCAAGCCACAATACAAGCCTTTAATCCCTTAGTCGCCTCTTAAGACTTCCACAAAAAGGCATGGAGTGGCACTATTCTAAGCCGGAAACCACACGGCACAAAGAATGAATAAAATAGCTTACACAAGTCGACCTAGTTCCAAACTAAGCTAAGAAATGCCTACTGACACTTAAAATGTTGCTTTGTAAGGCGAATTTTAATAACCTACAGCTTTGGATTGGAGGATATACAGTGGTGGTCACATAATTACAGACGCTTGCATTTTTACCCAACTGCCGAGGAAGGTAACGTGGTTATCAGTAGGGTTAGGATTTTGGTGGCATTTCGTGGTTCTAGAATCCATGGAGTCGATATTTCCTAATTATTATAATACGTAACACATTGATTTTGACCTTCGGTATTATCATATTCAAAAATGAACTAAATACATATTTAGTTAGTTCGGTTATTTCATACCTATTAATATTTGCTTGTTTGTAACGCTTTCACATCAGAGATATCCTCAATACCAAAAATAATTTAAATTGGTGCGGCCGAATAACGAATAAATGAATTTTGAAATATTAAAATACTGAAGGTCAAAATCAAAGTGTTATGTATTATAATAATTAGGAAATAGCGACTCCATGGATTCTGGAACCACGATTTGCCACCAAAAGTCCTAACTCTAGTTATCAGTCTATATATATGTATGTTTTGTTCCTTTGTGGCGCTCTAGAAACTAAACATGGACCAATTTTGATGATTCCTATGGAATTCGATTTGTCTTAATCTTGTGAGTTTCGCTAAAGATAAAGTAAGTAAAATTCAATATGGCGGCAGCTAGACGCTATATTGCAAAAAAAAGAGAAAAATAACTTCGATGACAAATGGGGTATCATCCGATAGGTATTTAAAAATCATTTTTAAGTTTCTTGAATTGTTTATCATTTTAAACGATCATTTAGGATTTATAACTGTTTAAAGTTGGCCAGTAACAACAGTCGGGTTCGGGTCGCATCTAATCTTATCGTATTTACGGATGGGCCGTTTCGGATACACCCTTAACGATCTTTTATGCACACCTCTTAGGCTCTTACACACTCAGCTGCTCGAATATACACCAACATGCTTCGCTCAAGGTATCCTCTCGCCGTAATATGTACAGATAAACTCATAAACATCTATAAATGTTAGTACTATATGTTCAGCTACTTATGACTCAAGGATCGGAAAAACGCCCGTCATTTTGAAAATATAACCCTGTTCCGTACAGCAGAGACTTCCTTATGATGTTAATAAAAAATATTATTGGGTTTTTTACATTTATTATACCGTAATTTATAAGTATTCAGCGCCAATTTTTCGTCGAAATTATTCGTCCACCGTCTACGGACGTCATTGGGGCATACTTAGCTTGACATTGGTATACCGTTTGTGTTTGTGTTATGTGATAACCATTCTGGTGTCATTCATTAATAAAATTGTCGCTGAATACATATAAATGATGGTATGATAAATCTATAAAAACCTAATATTTTTTATACTAATTTATACTACTCTACTGTACGGAACAGGGTTATGTTTTCAAAATGACGGGCGTTTTTCCGATTGCTTATAAGTTCAACCGTACTTAAGTTATAACTCGTGGTGACCGCGGGAGTTCGAACTCGTTAACTCCTTTAGCATAGGCCTCCGTCTCGCTTTGATACGAGTCTAACTCAACTCAATAACGCAAGCTTTCAAAACCGGCTTGCAATTGATTGAAAAGGAGTCTCACTGATCATTTCATAATTTCTCCAGCTTCAGATTTCCTACCACCTTTCTAAAGTCATCTGTCCATAGTGCAGTGTCGTCCACTCGAGAACCTTTCTGGCTCAACGGCCGTCGCTTCTTGGAGCTATATGCCCTGCCCATTGCCACTTCAACTCCGCCTACTAACGCGCTAGGTGACTTTAGTTCTTCTGCGGATCTCCTCATTTCTGATTCTATCACGCAAAGAAACGCCGAGCATTGCCTTCTGCATAGCTCGCTGAAATCAAGGCTGGGCAAAATACATGCTTAGCTTGTTGAAATACAAATTACAAAATACTATCTCGCAAGTATTTAAAATACGAAATATAAATACAAATTTCAAAAATTACTATTAGGAAAGAAAAGTAATCCAGCCCAACATGGTCTTAAAAGCAGAGTAAAGTGCAGTGTTGCCAAATTTAAAGATCGACATTTTAAGCGGTCCCTTTTTTGGTTCCGGAAGCTATCCAGCGCTATTTTCTTCAGAACGCACCCGATAATGAAGGTTAAATGTATTTTGAAGCATTTGAAATACAAATACCAAATACGTATTTTAATTTCAAGTACGTAATTCAGATACTGCCCGACCCTGGCTGAGATGAGGCCCATAGTGAGAGACCACGTTTCTCAGATCCATATGTCATCACATCACAAACGAAATACATTACCCTGTTCCTGACCGAGTCGGAACAAAAGATCAACCGCCATGTCCGCCATATTGTCCCAGATGAATATTCAATAACATTTTAATAGCACACAGTAAAACGCGTGCCAGATAAGAACTCCGGATGCGTTGGTTCGTGTTGACGCATCATTGGAGCTTAATTTTGAATCAATGCCGCACTACTTGTATGTAAAGGGTTCTGTTTAACTTGCATCGTTAGTATATCTGACATTTCAGTTCGCATCTTGCTTAAAGATAACTTATTTTCACTAACAAGAAAGCTAATTGATAATTATTACAGAACTATTTAAATTAAATTAATATCAGCGGACAATCGCGCACAATACCTAGTTCTAAGCTAAGCTCGAGGCTTGTACTATGGGTAGACAACCATAAACATACTTACATAGAGAAAAACATAATAAAAAACACAGAATACATGACTCAGGCGCCATAATATAACACGACGCTAAGCATAACAAAACGCTGAGTTAGAACCATTTCGTGAGAACTCGCCTTTGACTAAGTAAGTCAGTATTTTGTTCCTTCTTGTTTGTTTTTATTTCTTTCTCTCAGTGGGATTTGTACCGTGTCGTGTCGTCAGTTAATAGACATAACAACCCGTGATATAACTCCTACTTTGAGAACTTATACTTCATAAACTTGGCAACCGATCTTCAAGAAACCTGGCTAAGAAATCCGGATTAAACTGGCTTTCTTTATAAAAAAAACCGCTTCTAAATCGGTCCATCCGTTTTGGTGGTACGATGCCACAAACACAGATATGTTAAACGTATAAGTCGAGTCGAGATACACAGGATTGCCGGGGGCAAAAATATACGAGTGCTAGTGATTCAATAAATATCGACTAAGTTTATCGACAACGTTTTTCGTGACATATGGATCTTACATTTCTTGCAAAAGTAGGTCGTACCTTTATCTTCTATATGTGGGTGATTCCACGAGCGTTTCAACCGCCGTCGGTCCCCTGTCGGAGCTGAGAACACGGAGCTATACTGATATCGTAATTCTTGCCACAATTGATGAAATTTTTAGTATATTATTGCCTATTTCTCAAATACTTAGGACTGCGGACTGACGGCGGTTGAAACGCCCGTGGAATCACCAATCTGAATGATCAGCTTTCAATCAGAATGAACATAAACGATATTTTTACTTACGATGTATTTTTAACCGATATTTAAAACAAAAAGGTTCTCAATGCGTCGGAATGCTAAAAAATATTGACTGAATTTGTTATTCAATTTAATTACAATGGTTGTCAAAAGTGACTCAAGTCCAGAGTCAATGCCGGATACCGGTTGTTTTTAGTTCAAACTTGGCCATTACCTACGTATGATAATGATGATTAAAAATTGATATATATCGATGTCGATAAACTTAGTCGACATTTAATTAATCACTAGCACTGGTACATTTTGCCCGCGTTAATTCTGCGTTTGCTTATCAATTTTCTATGATTATAATCATTCGTTATTGTTCATAAAAACATAAAGGTTTTCTTTTTCTACCAAAACAAATTACGACAATAAACTCACGTAGTTATTTATCATTATCAGGGATTATTGAAATCCTTAATCCATTCCAAGGTCGCTTGTATATGTAAATTCGCGTCCGTCTTAATATAGAGTATCTTTGAACCGTAAGCCTCTTTCACACTACCCGATCCGATATCAGCAAACAAAGGAGGCCGATGAGCGGTTCAAAAAAAAAGTATACATAGTTATAAAATTAATCTACGGTAACTTTGGTGAGTTGAGTCGCGAAAAATATCTCAGACAAAACTCCTGTAGCAATTGCGACCATATTACGAACGGGAGAAGCTTGAATCTGCTTCGTTTATTGAATTTGAGATACCGCCTATTGGCCTATGAGGGCAGTATATTAATGAATCAATAATTTTCAATTTCCCATTCATCAATTCAATTTTTAATTTTTTCATTTATTTTCCCAGCTCAATGAAGTGATGCGTCTAATCTCGGGGGTAATCAAATCTACACCTCTTCCTTGGATGCCCGTTCTAGCACACATCCCTCCTCCCGAGCTGCACAGACAAATAGCGGCTGCCAACGAGTGGAAAAAGTGCTCCTCGCTAAACAGCTCCAAGCCCATGCCCATCAGGTCCACTTTACGATCTGCCTCCCCTCCGTCTCACTTCTAGGTCCCCAATATGGAATGACGAGAGACTTAATCACCCGTACCAGATAAAGGTTTGGCGTCAGAGGCGTCTTTTTTCTGGTGTTAACAGACCCCTCGAATGAATTACCTGGCTTCTGCGCCGACCGAAAACCCTGGACCCGCTTAAATCGGTCTCGATCTGACCACGGGAAAACCAACCATCACCTACACAAGTGGGGATTGAGGGTCACCAGAATGCGACTGCGGAGCACCCGACCAGACTCCCTCCCACGTGGTAAATGACTGCCCATTTCAGTGTTTTCCGGGTGGCATGGAGGAGCTGCATAAATTTTCACCTGCTGCAGCAGACTGACTGAAACACTTGGACATCAACGTTTGATCTATTCAGGATGAGTCATACGCAATAATGGCTAAAATTAATGTTTTTTAATTTTAGTCGTTAACTATGTACACTTTTTTGAAAACCGCCCTCCTGCGTCCTGTTTGTGCCGATATCGGATCAGATAGTGTGAGCTATACTTTTGTACTTTCAAGGTCTACTTGGTATACGTCAATGCTTTCTTTTCTATCTATATTTCTATATATCTAGCATAATCCGTATTCATTAGCACGTAACTCAACCCATACAAGTCATTCCTTAATAACCACAAACAAAAAACATTTGAAAATACAAAGTAAGGTAACAAATGCGTATTTTTTTTAGCGGCCTATTCTAGAGGGTTTTGTCACTTTTTAGTACTTTGGAGGTCAATTTCTCCCAACAGGTTGAGTTTGGGCCGCTAAAACAAAATACGTATCTGTTATTTTAAACTACTCTCTAACATATATCAAAATCAATAAAATCGGAGCCGGACAGTTGGGTACTGTCCTTGTTAGCGACATTTTTACGAACAGAAAAACGATACAAGGATATATTGTTTGAAGTTAAAAAACAAACCTATAAGTTTTTTGTTGTACTTCAAAAATCATCAATATACATGGTTTTTGAGCAACATGCCTGAGACGAAACTATAACTCTTAAAACAGTATAAACGTACGGATATTTGCGTTCAGGTGATCATTAGTGTCATCACGAGCAAATCGTAAGCCTTCTTCTTCTTATAGTGCCTCGCCAACTAGTGAAGGTTGGCAGTCAGATCCGCATATTTCTCTCGGTCTTTGGCGAGGTTGAAAAGCTCCGCTGCACGTGTGACTCCAGTCCATTCCCGAATGTTTCGCAGCCACGATTTCTTTCTGCGCCCGACAGCTCTTCTTCCAGCATCTTTGCCCATCATTATTAACTGCAGGAGTTCGTATCTTGAGTGCCTAAGCACAAGCAACTCGACGTAGAACTTCAAAATTGGTCACCCGGTCTGTCCAGCTTATGCCCATTCGTGTCATCATGAGCAAATCGTAAGCCTAACAGTCATCATGTCAGCCGAAAGACGTCCACTGCTGGACATAGGCCTCCCCCAAGGCTTTCCACTCAGACCGGTCTTGTGCTTTTCGCATCCACGGCGGTCCCGCGATCCTGACGAGGTCGTCACTCCATCTTGTTGGAGGCCTACCTACAGCTTGTCTTCCGGTCCGCGGACGCCACTCCAGAACCTTCTGACCCCATCGGCCATCAGTTAATGTGCCCCGCCCACTGCCACTTCAGTTTAGCTATTCTTAGGGCTATGTCGGTAACCTTAGTTCTACTGCGGATATCATCATTTCTGATTCTATCACGCAGAGAAACCCCGAGCATAGCCCTCTCCATAGCCCTCTGAGTGACTTTGAGCTTCCTTATGAGGCCCATTGTTAGCGCCCACGTCTCAGATCCGTAAGTTATCACCGGCAACACACACTGGTCTAAGCCTAACAGTGTTTAATAACAATTATTCAGCAGCGGGCAAAACAATCGTAGTTGAATCGTCACCCGACCCGACCGCTGTTAGTGATACGATCGCACAGTGAGTCGGTGTGTTATCAATTATAGGTGTTGTTATGAAATCGCGACCCGTTTCTCGGACCAAACAAGGTATGAATAAGTGTACTGGCGTGGAAAGGGTACCGTCCGTACATACGGCTCAGTAGTTTCATAAATCATGGTTTGGTAAATTTTTGTCTTCTATCATGAATAAAATCAAAAGTATTTATTTTACAATCAAACGTCAATAGAGTTGGGATGTTTAATTTTATCGACTTTTCTAGCTATCGATAAGTTTAATCTTCTATATTACTGACTTTTAACATTAACATCTTTGATTAGCGAGTTGCATCGCCATTAAAAGTAAATCGCATGGCAGATAACTTGCATTTCTGCCACTAGTCTTTTGGCAACTAATTCGTATTTAAAAAATAGTTAATCCAAAATGAAAAACGATTAACAATTTTATTACTAAAAAGGAAATAATTCAACCATGACACTGCTATAAAAATATTGCGTTGAAACGGACATAACGAGTGAAACACATTCCCGTGAGTTTAAAGCGGTAAAGGACGATAATAGATTTTATCTAGTATTGATTATATTACTAGTTTCTTGCAACATCCAATGGATAAGAATTAACTATCTACAATTCAATTTTTTTTTTAAATATATTTATTGTTCCTGTTCATCACCATTTATGGTCTATATTTGTTAATAAATATATAACTTATCGATAGTTGATAAATTTAAACGTTCCAACTCTATTGACGTTTGATTTTTGCCATGACAATTCCGCCCTCTGGTCATAACGAGCCCTTTCATTTGATATATGACACAGTAAGGTTTGCAAAACATTTATTTTGTACCTATTTTGTCCCCAGAAAATAACAATTATAAAAAAAAAAGTGTACCAAATTTGAACTCAATCGGTCCAGTAGTTATGAAGCAAATTGGCTGTGACAGACGGACGCACGAGTGATCCTATAAGGACTCCGTTTCATTTTTTGTACGGAACCCTAAAAAGCATTTTGCGGGTGGTAGGACCTTGTGCAGGGTCCGTCCGGATCGCTACCACCATCTTATCCATTAACCTACCGCCAAACAGCAGTGTTCGCATTGTTGTGTTCCGGTTTGGGGATAAGACAGCCGGTGTAATGACTAGGGCATGCTCCCGGGAAATCCCGGTTCTGTTATTCCCGGGAAATCCCGGGAATTTTATAGTATCCGCAGAACCGGTACTAGAGATTGTATCCCGGTTCTCACGGTTCTTTCCTTAAAATTTAATAACAAATATTGATGTGTGATATTAATAAATAAACCGTCTTCGGTCTTTGTCAATTTTGTCATATCTAAAGGCTGATTTACTAAGTCACTTAATAAAAGTTAAATAATTAGTTAAATTTTATTCTTATAACTTTTTACAAATTATCTCTACCTGTTTTATATAAGAAACAACAAATCATTTTATTTTTAAGATAATTTTGTAATAGATATTTTTTTTTATGTTACTAAATGATAAATATATATGAATAATCTTTTTCAATCGTTTTATTTCATTTCTTAACATAACATAGAAATAAATTATTAAAAAAACCATCAACTTGTTCAGCTTACACTAAGAACCGGGAGAACCGGGACTCCCGGTACTGCTGATGCCCAGTACCGGGAAATGGAAATCTTGGAACCGATACCGGTACTGCATGCCCTAGTAATGACTAGCATAGAGGCATTCCATCTTAGTCCTCAGGGTTGGCAGCGCATTTGCAGTCCTAGGCTTGCAGTCTTGTGAATGCGAATGTCTATGGGTCACAGTTTCCACTTACCATCAGGTGGCCTGTGTGCTCGTTTGCCATCTCTATGACATAAAAAAAAAAAAGCATATTATTTAGTACTAAATAAGTCAAAATCTCCCTTGGCAGTCTCTTAACCATTTCAATCACAAGTGACATAGAACAGTCTGCCATTAAACGCTTCATAAACATTATAAAAAAGCAATTTTTAATTTCTATTACAAACTTCGATTATCTTTCAAACAAATTCCATTACCACTGGCTACGTATAATAAAACGTGCGCAGATTAACACGTGACCCACTCACGTGTTCTTCTCAACCAGCCATTATAAGTTAGAACTATAAGCCATAGCAAGCAGTTTGAACCCTTGACGTACCAAGGAGTTTATTTGTAATGACACTATAGAACCCTGTCACAATGACAGCGTCAAGTGACGAGATAGAAATTACATGTGAATTAATCGTAGGTTTTATACGACAAGGTTCTATAGTGGATTATCAATTAAAGTCCGTGACCGTACAAAGAGGGGTAGATATTAGTGTATCTATGTATACGTAGGTACTGTATCAGTGTATGTGTGCTTCTCTGTGGCATGGTAGCTCCAAAACGAAAGGACCGATTTGGACGCGCATTTTTTAGAAATAAAGCTGATTTAATCTTAGCTAGGTTGCATGAATATTGGTCGAGCCGTTTAAGAGTATTGAGAATCGTCGCCTTTTTTAAATGTATGTGTTTTTTTAGTTTAGTTTATTAGTTTATTTATTTATCAATGTAATGTTACAATATAGATTGCATTGCATGTCAAAAAATACAAAATTACATTGATATCGTCAACAAACCATTCATACAAAATGATAAAATAATATTACAATAATACAATAATATAATAACACTCAAATAATCAAAAACAACAATGATAAACAAGTAATGATCAGTTTCCGATGTCAATACACAAAACTAATAAAGGTCAAATATCAATAATAATTTTACAATTTAAGTTGCATACTCGTCGACAGAGTATAAAAGTATAAAAGTTTCTCAGCTGATGTTTGAATGCTTCGTCGGATGTTAAATTTCTAAGTTAATTATTAACCATTAGTCATCAATCATTTAATCATGTACAAATTTAAGTAATCTATTGACGCGCAGAGAAATAAATACCTACTTCATACCTAAAACGTAAATGAAACTATTTGATTGAGAGGGACAGTGGCAAAAACCAGCGAGTAAAATATTAATATTATAGAATAGTCATAAATGTATCTATGGCATTGACAATAAAAGAAAATTGTCTCAATTTGCGAGTTTTAATAATGAGAGATGAAAAAAAAAGATCCTGCCGTGATCCTTATTTTGATTGCGATTAAGCTGTTAAGGACGACCTCTGGCTATAACATAACGCTGGCCACTCCTTAAATAAAGTCCTATTTCCACGATTGCTGAATACGTTGAAGATATTTTGAAAAACTAACTTTCTTTTGTTCTCAAGTAATATTTCCTTTGAAATAAAAACGTACAGACATAGTTTCTCATAATATCTACAAAAAAACACAAATCTTTATAATCGGACTGTAGTGAAACGTCATCGCATTTTTTATGGAATTTGTCAGTGCGTCGGTGGCCTAGTGGCTTATGGGGTCGACTCGTGATCGTGAGATAACGAGTTCGAACCCCCGCGGTCACCATGTACCAATGAGTTTTTCTAACTTCAGTGCATTACCCGATGCTCTTACGGTGGAGGAAAAACATCGTGAGGGGAAACCTGCACATTCGAACAGCTGAGTGTGTTTGTAATTGCTAATTGCACAAAAGATCCTAAAGGTTTCGAAGTGTATCCGTAAGGGCCCATCAATGTATAAGATAAGATGGAAATTGTCAGTATCACAAACCCCTCAAGAGTTATCAGCTCTGGTAGTAGTGCTCTCAATGATTTCAAGGGTTTTATATCAATTTAATCAATACGTCCTAATGGGTTTACCACTACATACAAACATCGGACTATCAAGAAATAACGTATTAATACTAAGAATTACGAGGGGCGTTCAATATAAAGTGAGAATGAGATGCAAACTTTTTCAATATTAGGAAATTAAATACTGGCCGGTACAGGTGTAGTGCATAATTGCTTACCTTCGTATTTTCACGGAGACGTACGAACGTGTCATGCTACTTCAGTCAACCTCAGTACTTTTGTATTGTGACCGACTGAAATAGCAAGACACGTTCGTACGTTTCCGTGAAAATACGAAGGAAAACAATTATGCACTACATCTGTAAAGCTAATCTATCTAGCTGATTGCTATGAAAAAAAAACTATTTGTTTAAAAAAAGTTTCTTTGCAATGTTATTGAGTACGTTAGCGAAAATGGAGAAAATTGAACTGCGCGCCGTTATCAAATACTTGTTTGTTTTTTTAATTTAGATTTGCACACTTTCATGCTCCTCCGTATTCGACAGTCGCACGTTGGTACGCCGAATTTAGACGTGGAAGAACATCGACCATGGACGACCCCCGCTCCGGACGCCCTACTACAGCAGTAACTGAAGAAATTGTGACAAAAGTCGAAAACTTAGTTTTGGCGGATCGTCGTGTCACGGTTCGTTTTATTGCTGGAAATGTAAAGATTTCAACGGGGAGCGTGCATAATATTTTACATGAACGCTTGGGTATGAAAAAGGTATCTGCGCGTTGGGTACCAAGAATGCTTACTGACACGCAAATACAAACTAGAGTCGAGATTTGTCAAGAAGCTTTGGACCTGATACAGCAAGACCGCTGCAGTACAAGATTTAATAAGCGCTTTTTATAATAATAGTGTATTAAGCGTTTCCATAATGAAGTGATTTAGCCAGTGTCAATTATATATAAGTATAAATCAATATAGTAATAAAACACAATCCAATCTTCTCTAGGAAGATTGGTGGCAACGTTGTACGGTGATATGTAGGACAGAGGCTAAAATAGTTTTAACCTCTGCACCACTGCGAGTCCACTTGAAACGAGAAGTAAGATGCCAGAATACACGAAATAAGTCCAAGTCTTCTATCACTGTGCAACTCAAAGGCGTTAAAAGTACAAATCACTAACAAAAAAGAACTTTGAACACCTAAATACACAAAAATAAAAACTAAAACAAATTACACATCCGCCATCTTTTGACGTTGCAAATGGCCTCCTCATGTGTTGTTATTATCATTGACAGTCCGAATAGGACCCGACTGACAGGTGACATAAAGCTGTGACACAAACAACTGAAGCGCTAGATCGTCTCGCGGACTTACCCAAGTCCTATACCTACATTTTGTCGGTTTTTGAAACGCGTCAAAGTTATACATACGTATGTGGTCTAAGTGCCCAGTTCTAGCCTATTTATCGCGCATCACGCACACGCTGCGTCAATCCATTTAAGCGGTAATAATGGACGCTGCGCCTGTTGAAGCTTATTCACACGCAGAAGAAAGTAATTCCGTAACCGGTTCTGGCCGGTCGCGGGTCGTAAACGCATTGTTTACACATTTCGTGGACCGGTTCCATTGCGAGTAGAGATGTGCGAAAATCATTCGTACAGTCAAATAATTAAATCTGTGGCTCTCCTTAGTTCCAAAGTCAATCTGACATTGTACAGCAATAAGGTTGAGTTTCCTATCAATTACAAATGACTTGGCATCTCTAATGACAATGACATCTACAAGCAAATTTTCTTTGAATGGGTAGTAAATTAACGTCCGTGATCGTACTACAAATATTCAGGTTTTTTTTTCACACATATTGTGACCTAGTCCCAAACTAAGCTTTAAGCTTGTACTATGGGTAGTAGAAAACGGTAAACTTACTTATACAGAGAAATACGTACTTAAATACATATACACAACCAAGACGCAGGAACTGATATTCGCGCTCATCACCAAGGATCGGGAAAACGCCCGTCATTTTGAAAACATAAGCCTGTTCCGTACAGCAGAGACTTCCTTATGATGTTAATTAAAAATATTAGTAGGAATTTTACACTTATTATACCATAATTCATATGTTTTCAGTGACAATATTATTAATTAATAATAACACTGGATTGGTTTTGGGAAAAAAAACTCTCGCCAATCAAAAATAACTTCATTTATAAAAAAGTTTTTACTTAGTCCATAACGCCGTGAATTCAGGACCTATTTATGAGTCAAAAAAGTTCGTTCACAATCTACGGACGTCATTGGGGCATAGTTAATCGTTGAAGTTGGGTTACTGTTTGTCTGTTTGTTTGCATTTTCCCATTACATTATCGCTGAATACATGTACATTATTGTATAATAAATAAATAAAATACCTAGTAATATTTTTATTTTACATCAAGGAAGTCTCTGCTGTACGGAACAGGGTTATGTTTTCAAAATGTCGGGCGTTTTTACTATCCTTGCTCATCACACAAACATCTGCCGTTACCACGATTTGAACCCGGGGCCGCTAGCTTCGTAGGCAGGGTCACTACCGACTAGACTAACACGTAGTCATTTCTAATCTCGTGACGACGTATTTTTTGCTCTGTTAAAAATGATTTCAAACGAGTAATATTTTATGTATTTATTTATTTGTAATTGCGCTCTCGTGGACGTTTCTACATACATGCAAACAGGGCAAAAACAACCCTCCTCCTGCGGCTGTCGGGTAAAAATATTAACGTGTATTCCCTATCCCTTCTCCCAACAATGACCCAACTGAAGGTCGCCCTTCACCTCGTTATAACCTGATAACTGTACTAGTATACACAAACGAGTAGTTTAACGTGTACAGCCGGCCATATATGTAGTCTGCCACTTTAGTAGTGGCACTCCGCTTGGCGTTGCATATTCGCGTCTGAGGAATATTTGACTAAAATAGAGCAGGGCGCCTAACAATGTATTGGTGCTTAGGCCCCCTGAAAACCAACTAGACACGTAACGTAGCACAATAACCAATTGTTCCTAAAGTTCGGTCAGTGAGACGAGATAAAAAATGTAAACAAACTGACCGTTACTGACGTTATGTGAATTATATTGTGATAGCGAGTGTCGCCAGGGGTTGTTTTGAGTGAGTTTTAATGGTGGATACTGCGAGGTTCAATAGAGAAGGTCAAAAGTTCTTAAGATACCTAACTGATCGCACAATCAGTTAACATCACAGCGGTAGAGTTTGGGTCAGCACTTGGATTTCCTTACATTTTATTGTCATTTTAGATGTTTTTCTGAACATGCACTATTCCGGCGTTAACCGCAGATTCATTCAGTTGGGTATCCTAGGCACTCTGGAAGTCCTGTATCGATGCTCGAGGTATTCATCATCACATTTCACTAAAAGCATTCCCTGGCGAGGAACTAAGGCTTCGAAATAACCTCTTTAGTATGAAAAACGCACGCTGACCCGTTTTATTAGTCCGCGAGTGTATATAAAAGAAGACACTGACTGATATCAACGCACAGGCCAAACCGCTGGGACTACAGATTCCAAATTTGGCACGTAGGGTCCTTATGAGGGAAACTAATACCCCGCGTACGAAGTTGCGGGTGTCCTCTAGTGTAGGTACGTGACAATGCATCATCATCATAATATTATTCATTATTATGTATGTCCAATTTGGTCATTTAATAATAGCATATTTTTTCTAAAAATAAACATGAACTTGTGTATTTTTAGGTAAATTAAATGTATGAAAACCCGTTCTGTTTACATTCTTTTAGGATTACTAGGCTTCCACAGTCCTAATTCGTCACGTTCTTAACCCGCCCACAATGCCATATGGCCCACTATCCCCATTCGTCGGCATTCCTATATTGTCACCTTCCTAACTTGTCTACTTTGCTATATTGTCACCTCACCTTCCTAACTCGTCCACATTCCTATATAGTCCACAGTGCTATCTCGTCCACATTTCTATTGTGTGGTCAACTTCTTCAATATTGTGTAGCTAACTTCAGTTTGCGTGGACGATATAGGAATGTGGACAAGACAAATTGACGATAAAAATATGTGGCCGAGTTAGGAAGGTGACAATTTAGGAATTACATGCTGACGACATGGCACCGTGGACGAGTTAGGAAAGTGACGAAATAGGACTAGACAGTCGCCCTGAGCCGATTACTAAACGAACAACTCGCTAACGTCAGTTTACTCCGTCTAATCAAAAATATAACTTTAGATGTTTTGGTTGTTTGTTGGCGATGAAGAGGTTAGAAATAGTTTCGGAATTTCTCCTGCGTTTGTATAGCCCTAACACTAAATGCCAACGACCCTCACTTGTATGGCTTGAAGCACCGTGGTCGTCATTGGATTTGAACAGATTAGACACTGAAAATGAAACGTTTATAACTAAAAATAAAAAGGGTGATCGTACTATTCATTATCATGAATTGTAACATTTAATATTAATTCAAAACTCAATCATACAACTCGAAACACTTTTAAATAAAATTCTACACATAGAAACACCAAGTCCGTTGCGATGGCAGTTTTTCTCTCAAGCCTTTATCTCCCTTGCACAAATATCCGACAATTTGTATGTAAAAAAAAATACACCTAAAAACAATGTTACTCGCGTGCCAGAGACACTGATCTCTATATAAATAATACCCTAATTTGTAACCTGGGGCTTTGAACATTTAAACGCCACTTTGACCCGACAGATGGCAGTCACGCGATCTGCCTATTAAGGTTTAAAAATCGAAAGCAGAAGCATTTAACGTTGAACAGCGGAGATCGCTTGAGCGAACTCACCAAGAATGACCCTACAGAAGATGTTTCAATATGATTGTGAACCGACGCGTTAAAATCCATATAAATTTAAATCTAGGCGATTACGTTTCTCACTCCCTAAATCACGTCGCGATTTCCACGATTTTTTGAAAATGTCGTAGTTATTATGAAAAACTTGGCTTGTAAGTTTTTTTAAAGAAAATATTTCTTTGAAAGGCTAACATATTCACGCTAGGTTTAAGATAAGAAAAACGTTGACGCATTTTGTACCTATGGTTTTTTTTTTGCTTTACAATCCTCAAACACAACTCTGCGTCTAAAATCGTCGACATTATCAGGATGGAAATACCTTTACTAGCAGCATTTGTGTTACAAACGCGAAGAAAGCCGAAATAGCCATTAACAAAATGGTAGGTCCGTACATCTAACAATCACTTTCCATCGAATCGAATTAACCGAACAAAAGTGATTAACCACGATAACTGTTCTCGATTGTGTGATCAAGTGTTGATGTAGGAATCTAGGTGACACGTGACATATAGGAGGTAGGTATGTGACAATTCACACTGTAGCGAGTGTGCGTGACATATTGTAACGGTCCTATCGTTTACCATACGAGTTGAGCGGCCGAACTTGAGTAAATATACGGTACACAGACTTATAAATGTAACTAGAGTATTAGTCAGACGATCCATCCAGTTACATTGCACAACCATGAAGTTTCTGACTGTTGATAATGTTGACAGCAGTTAAATATATAAGCCGATATCTTAGTGATCGCCGCCATCATTGTTATTGTGTAACTTTTTTTGCTTTAATACTTCCACAGAAATGGAAAGGTCTTTTAGCCACCTGAAATGGATTTATCAGTGAAGCCGGAAAAGTTTAACGAACGAGAATTTGAAACCAATTCTGATTATTTTAAGAATAGTATTTTTTTTTATATAATACATTCACTATCACTAACAGCTATAACATATATAACACCCCCCTTTTAGCTTATGGGGTTCAAAAGGTAGTATACGCATATAGGATTCGTACTCTCATACTGTCTTTCTTTTAAAGGGCAGAGCGCGCCCCGAGTAGGGAAACTCAGTAACCTCTTGACCGATCCTGCTTGTGTTCGAACTTAAAAATTGAACCGAGCTATTTTTATACTTAAGGTTGATGGGAGATTTTTTATGGACCCCGTCCCCACCCTCCAACAGTCACCGGATGCACGTCAATATGTTTATTGAGACCCAAGAAAGACAAAATACCTGGGTATTTTAGTTGCGAGCAGAGCACCTTAGTTGTATATTTGTCCGGGTAGCAAAATGTCTTGATCTGTAAAACGCCCTCAATGCTATAGGCCATAGTAGACGGATGACTTGGCTGTCAAACGACTTAATGTCATAATGTTTTAATAGGGAAATAGTCTGGATAATCTTCACGTATCAAGACAATACAATCAAGACCTTACACAATTGAGTCATTCTGCCTACTTGTGCATTTCACGACCTAGACGTTTTGCTACGTAAGTCTTACTGGAACTAAGACAATTTTGTTATCATGGCATTAGATAAACCAGTAATTTTGCGTACTTGGTCAGTGTACTACTGAGACGTTTAAAGTGCCAAGGCTAAATGCAAAATCAGTCGGTTTCTTTGTATTAAAAAAAACTTTCAAGGGAATGTGTTAATTTTTAAACACATTCCATACGATATGATTATTATTTTTACAAGAAAGATACATAAGGCGATTGTCGTCATAGTAAAAATACATCATGTTGCCAAGAACAATCTACTTATTAGTAAACTGAGGCACATCTCATTTCTGTTGGCGACTTTTTTTCCCATCGTCCTTTCATGAAGATCTGATCAACAATGCTCAAGGCGTCGTGGACAAACAACAGACATACGAATGCCACGCTAAGTTAACTCTAAGACGTCTTTATTCGATATAATCGTGACTAAACAGGACAAATACCCCCCATAATCCGTAACAACCTTTAAAACAATTGATTAAAAACAAAAACATAGCAAAAAAGCTTGACAATTGATGGCGTTGTTATTTCAACAGCGTTGCGGGTGGTAGGACCTTGCGCAGGGTCCGTCCGTCATTAACCTACCGCCAAACAGCAGTGTTCGCATTGTTGTGTTCCGGTTTGGGGATAAGACAGCCGGTGTAATGACTAGCATTGAGGTATTCCATCTTGGTCCTCAGGGTTGGCAACGCATTTGCAGTATTAGGCTTGCAGTCTTGTGAATGCGAATGTCTATGGATCACAGTTTCCACTTACCACCAGGTGGCCTGTGTGATCGATTGCCTTCACCATGCCATAAAAAAAAAACCGTTATATTCACTGTAATTAACACTTTCAAAACGCATGAAGCACACGGTGCATCGATACATATATCTCGATCATCGGCGTGATAAAGTACATTGTAATGTAATGACGCATCTCCACCAGTGAATGTAACACAATTTGAGACCTTATTAAGGTCATTTTTTGTCGCTAGTGAAATGGTTTTAATAATTTGGGCTATTAAACGCCCGAAGCGTTGTGACGTGGGTATCTGCTATGACTCGTCAAACAGAAAGAAAGTTTTCAAATGTTTGCGACTGACCAAACCGGACGCTTATAAATATACAATTTTATTAACAGCATGCCGCCTTGGCTCCGGAAAAAAATACAGTATGTGTACATCACAGAACACGAAAGAGAATTGTAAAGGTGAAAAAAAAAACCGGCCAAGTGCGAGTGGGACTCGCGCACCAAGAGTTCCGTATCATTATCTATACAACATTAGGAAAAAAAACGGAAAAAAATCACGTTTGCGGTACGGCCCCCCTTAAATATTTAATTTATTCTGTTTTTAGTATTTGTTGTTATAGCGGCAAAAGTAATACATCTTCTGTGAAAATTCCAACTCTCTAGCTATGACGGTTCAAGATATACAGCCTGGTGACAGACAGACGGACAGTGGAGACTTAGTAATAGGGTCCCATTTTTACCCTTTGGGTGCAGAACCCTAGTAACGAAACGTACCTAATTTTTATAATAACTACAATGTATTCAGAAATCCTGGAAACCTGACTTGGTTGAGGGGGTGAGAAACAGGAACAGGAACACCCAAATTACGAAATATTTAATTCCTAATATTAATTTAAGGCACTTAAGCGCTACCTCAATCGTTTTAAGAGCTATGCTCCTGTCGGTGAAGTTAATCTTCTCACTACAACTTACCACACCATGATCTTACTCGTACTACGAACGTGTACGGAAGGGTCTAGTGGTCAATATTTTTTTGTCTGACACGATCCTGCTACGGTTATGGTATGATACAGTGTAGTGGCAAGACTGTTTTAGACTATGGATAGTTACTAGGTAACGGTAATCATACTTATTTAGAGAAATACAAAGTTCGCGCTCATCACACGAACGACGACGCGCTGGCCTAGTTGGTAGTGACCCTGCCTACGAAGTTAGCGGTCCTGGGTTCAAATCCCGGTAAGGGCAGATATTTGTGTGATGAGCGCGAATATTTGTTCCCGAGTCATGGATGTTTTCTATGTATTTAAGTATACATTTCTGTATATAAGTATTTATATCGTTGTCTAGTACCCATAGTACAAGCCAGAGCTTATTTTGGGACCAGATCAATTGGTGTAACATTGTCCCCTGATATTTGTCCCCTGATCACAATTTGTTCACACTTGGAATCAAGCCTAAGTTAAAAGCACCGGCAACTAATACCATAAACTGGCCTGTGAACCCGTTCGCCTTCTCTGTAGAATAAAAAAAAACATTAGTCCTACCCTGTCACCAGAAGGCGTGGCACGGATGCGCGCGCGTCGCTCTTTCCGCTCTGATTATGACAGTTCTCCCCGTCCAACTCGCACGCGCTCCGCTAGCGCACGAGCGAGCGGGACAGCCGTTTTGTTTTGGTCTTTAACTTTGACTTGCATTGGAATTTCAAAGGCAGTTCGCAAGTGTTGTTTGTAGGATTGAAACAACTTGGAATTTGAATGTTAACCACGTGAAATAAAGTTTCATATCATAATGTCTTGTAGCGGCTTACACATTTTTTATTTTAAACTGGTGTCTAAGCAATTTTAATTAAACCAATGTTACGCAGGACCTGGTTTAGAACCATAATAAACCGTTATTTTTTTAATCTTTCCCAAGCCTTGGGATGCGTTTGGAGTTGGTAGTCCATCGTTTTCGGAACGTGTTCTGCATCACTAGATTAATCAGCTGAAATTATCAAATTATTAGCCAAAACAACTTTATTACCGTTCGACCTTGCTTTATTGAGCGAACTCAACCTGGGAGTACATAAATGATAATACCTCGATAAGACTATCACCGATAACGGCGACATTGAACACCAAACTACTTTTCTATCGCAGACATTCTATCAATCACACGTCCTGTGCCACGCAGTCGGATGTACATATAAAACGGAGCCAAAATTGAATCGTATCGGGTGTTACGCATACATGACCGTGTGTAATAGCGCATTAGGCTTGTATAGTAGCAGTATCGAGACTTAACAGCCTGGAAATAGAGTCGAGAAATGACCAATGACGCGACTATTGAGCAAGCTTCGGGGGTGTCCTAGACTCCTAGTGCAAAAGGGCATAGGTCGAGTTAAATCGTACTAAAAAAGGTTATAAACATGAACGGAGTACACAAGACTTAAGCCCTTTTGTCACTTGATCTTCAGGAGACTCACTCACTTGCTTATATACAACACAAGTAACTCGTACCTCAACCCGACTTAAAGACCTTGCATAGTACATTGCTTTAACCATATAAAAAGTAGAAAAACATCCTAAACTCAAACAAATATTCGAGCGCAACACCCTCGGCCGCTAAGCTTCGTGCAGTCAATGTCACCAATATGTACATAGACCTTAACACTACATTTTTTTGTACATTTCGATATTTACTTTTACCCTTGACGACACAGTCACCCAATAAAAATGTCAGGAATACTTAGAACCTTGTCATTGTAACACTTCTGTCCGGGTCTGCCTAAAACGCACTCTGACAAATTCGCGTTACGACAAAACTTCATTTGAAATTCGCTATTCGTCTAAATCGCTATTGACCTATTACTCATATCACCTATTTCGCAATATGTCCAAAACGTAGTAAGCCTAAGTAGCTGTTTGTCCATTTCGCGATAGGTACGCCTAAATATCATATACCTATAGTTTTGACATATTTTGTTATTTTAAATTTAGTGTCATAAATATGAGGTAGGTTTAGGTTATGTTAGTTCTTTAGCAGGCCCGGGGGGCCAAACTACCCAGAAATAGGAGCTCTGCGATAGCAGAGCTCCGTCGACTCTGTTAAATTAGATTAGTCTCAATGTGCCAAGTTCGCTTTAGGACAAAATCGTAAGACGTCCGAGTCTCACTGTGCCAAGTTCGCTTTAGGACAAAAGCTCATTCGGCCTAAGTCTTATTTCGACTATTTCTCAATTGGTCTTGGCATAACGCGAATTAGTCAGAGTGCGTTTTAGGCAGACCCGGACACAAGGATTGTAACTGCCTGAACCTTGATTGAACCTTGTCATACACTCGTCATTTGATGTTCATTTTAAAGCTTATTATGACAGTGCACTAGAGTAGTTAACATTTTCGTTGGGGACATCGCTGTTTGGGTAACAAACAAGTCATCAAATATTAGCTAAATTAACTATCCGATCCTTTATTTCAGAGTTGATATCTCTAAAACGGCCTAACTGATTTTGATGACACCTAGCTGAGAATATCTCGACGGTACTGTGATTCAACCTCGTATATTGAATAGTGTCCAGTATAAACTGACACGCACTAAGTATGCACTCACGTACTTAGTGAGTGTCAGTTTATACTGGACATTATTCTATATACGAGGTTGAGTCACAGTACCGTCGATCTCGAATAAACTAGCTTTCTGTAAAAAAAACAACCACTATGATAAATGGTCAAACGATATCGAAATTTTACAAGTCTTATCAATCTTCTTTTCGTCACCATATTGCATCCGTCAGCCGCCCTTTATGATACAGACAAATAGATACATATTCACAACATCCATGTTAACAACACCCCCCCCCCCCCCTCTATTTTGTCGCGGGTTGAAAGTGACAAATAGTAGCGTTCATTGCCTCGTCCGAGTTTGAAATCAGGCGAAGCCCTATATGTACCTACAGTTGCTACCCACGTAAGCCTAAGTCGATCAATACACGTATTTTGTAACAAAGATATGGTTGTGGCTGAACCACTACATGATGCGGCTCAGGGCGACTCTGTCTACAGTCCTATTTCGTCACCTTCCTAACTCATCCACAGTGCCATGTCGTCAGCATGTAATTCCTAAATTGTGACGTTCCTAACTCGGCCACATATTTATTTTCCTCTAATTTCCTATATTGTCCTTAGTGCTAGGTCGTCCACATTCTTATATCGTCCACAGCGCAAACTCAATTTAGCCACACAATATTGAAGAAGTTGACCACACAATAGAAATGTGGACGAGTTAGCACTGTGGAATACACTCAGGACCAAAAATAACGGGTCAGAGTGAGTTTTTCATACTAAAGAGGCTATTTCGAAGCCTTGGTTCCTCGCCAGGGAATGCTTTTGTGAAATTTGATGATCAATACCCCGAGCATCGATACAGGACTTCCAAAGTGCCTAGGATACCCAACTGAATGAATCTGCGGCTAGCGCCGGAATTATGTATGTTCAGAAAAACATCTAAAATGGCAATAAAATGTAAGGAAATCCAAGTGCTGACCGCTCCCGCTGGGGTGTTAACTGATTGTGCGATCAGTTAGGTATCTTAAGAACTTTTGACCTCCTCTATTGAGCCTCGCAGTATCCACCATTAAAACTCACTCAAAACAACCCCTGGCGAGGAACCAAGCCTTCGAAATAGTCTCGTTTGTATGAAAAACGCACTCTGACCCGGTATTTTTGCTCCTGAGTGTATATAGCAATGTGGACGAGTTAGGAAGGTGACAATATAGGAAAGTAGACAAGTTAGGAATGTGACAATATAGGAGTGACGACGAATTGGAATAGTGGGCCATATGGCATTGTGGACGGGTTAAGAACGTGACGAATTATGACTGTGGACGAAGTCGCCCTGAGCCCATGATGTCGCAATACCAAATCAAGTTTTTGTTGTTGTTAGTCTGTCCCGTAAGCCAGGAGACAACAGTGATAGAAATAGAAATAGTTTATTGCATGTCACATTACAGTTTACAGGTGAAGGGTATATAAATAATCAGGTATACACGTGACGCCCTGCAAGGGCACAGCAACATAAGAGGGCTTAAACTAGGTATTAAATACTGCGGTTGCTTACAACTATTTAGTTTTGTACAAATATAAAACGTTCATTTTTGCTATCATAACCAAATTGCAAATTTCATAAACATTAAGTAACTACTTTTGTACTTGATCAAAAAACTCATTTAAGTTATAGAAACACCTATGCACGAGAAAGGTGTTTAAATGCTCGTTAAATAAACTTGGCTTTTCCAAATTCTTCAGGGAATCTGGTAAGTGATTATATATTTTAATTTTCATATAAATATATATATATATTGTGATAGGGTTGATTAGAACGGCGACAATTGAGTTTTTCGATACGATTCCGTGGTCTCCACATTACCCTCCTCCTTCGGCAGTAGGATAAAAGTTTGTGACAAATAAAACTGTAGAACATTCGTATGATTCACGAGTTTATCGCATTATCGATCCGGTTGAATTTTTAGGAAGTATTGCTAAATACATTGTAAAGATAAAGTGCTGCGTGTAAGCATTGCTATGTTATTTTAAACACAGGTTTCTATGTATTTAAGTATATATTTCTCTGTATAAGTATTTATATCGTTATCTAGCACCTATAGTACAAGCCTAGAGCTTAGTTTGGGAATAGAACAATTAGTGAGACATTGTCCCGTAATATTTATTTATTTATTATTATTTTGAACAAAGGGGTATTATAACTGTTATAATTATTTGTGTAACGTTTGTATTCTTTCAACGTCGTTTAACCTACCGCCATACAGCAGTGTTCGCATTGTTGTGTTCCGGTTTGGGGATAAGACAGCTGGTGTAATGACTAGCATAGAGGCATTCTGTCTCAGTCCTCAGGGTTGGCAACGCATTCGCAGTCTTAGGCTTGCAGTCTTGTGAATGCGAATGTCTATGGGTCACAGTTTCCACTTACCATCAGGTGTCATCTCCAGGTAAAAAAAATATATAAAAAAAAAAAAATTGTTAGCTGCTCAATCTGAACCTGTTGGTAGAAATTTTCCTCACAATAAGAGGGAGTAGAGAGACGCACAAAAACTCCATTCCCATCCAAATCAGCGCATAACATACTCATAGACTTTCGCATATTTAATAGCAGTGATAATTAGTATGTGTTTAATAAACTAGGAACAAGGAAACCTATAGCGCCGGCACTATAATTAAAACAATACAGCAAAACTCACTTTACGTAATAACGTGAGCGACTCCATCGCCGGAAGCTAAGTTCGTGCGCACACAGTCGATTTTCCACGAACACAATAGTGAATATGCATGGATTTTTTAAATCGCATTTCTCAACAAATATGAAAATACCGTAAAAGAGATCACCAAAAGTGAAACTAAAATTAAAATCAGCCAAGAAATACTGATGATATAAACATTTAAAATTGCTAATTAGACACCGATTAGACCGATATGATATGCACTGTGACGTCATATAAACTCCAGGTTACATTCTGTTTTGCTAGAAAAAGATAGGAACCAATCTTCGTTGGCAATCTTGGTTGTTTTAAAAGCTATTCAAAAATGATTTCTCTCAACAGTTTGTTACATGAATCAGCTTTTGTTGAACTTGTGAAAAAAGCCATGAATATTCCCTATTGGGATGACGACTCATGTTGAACATTTCATTTAGTAAACTTTATCATGAAACATTAAAAAGTAAAGAAACAAAATGATTTATGGAAATAAGATCCAAAAGTTCCGACATCCCAATTGATAAAAGGATTTGTTGATAAGGCATTCGAGATGTGGGCCTACATACGCATATTGAAAATATGTTGGATTCAAAAAGTAACCAACGACGAAGTCTTGCTGCGCATAGATGAAACGTAAACTATGGGACATGATTAAGAAAAGAAATGTTGCTTACTTCGGACATATCTTTAGGCACGAAATATACGTACTCTTGCAATTGAAAATTGAAGGAAAGAGATCCATGGGTCGCAAAAAGAAATATAAGAGAACACAGGAGTTGCGAGCGCTGCCAAAGTGTTTCGCCTCGCTAGGAACAGAGAAGAGCATGCGAAGCTGACAACAGCGGTTCAAATTTTGGATTGTGTCAGTCGTGTCATGTGCGGAACCCTCGGTGGGCGAGTCCGACTCGTAATTGTCCGGTTTTTTTTAAAATTAAGATGACTTGTTAAAATTAAATTCATTAAACGCACATAAATCGCAAGTCTGCGTCGGCGCAAACATAATTGCCGTGTTATTAGCTTTCTATAGACTCGCAAGAACGTTACAATGGTCAAAAAACGGCTCCCATAGAGTATGGTGTATTGTCTTTGTATAGAGCGGTAGTGAATGCCGTTATACGGGGGAATCGGAAGTCTGTGGCAAAATATATACACAGATAAGTTAATTAATATTTAAAGATAAAGGGTGGTTTATAAAACGCAAGATTTAAAAAACCCCAATTGGGATTGTTCATATTTTTACAATTATTCTAATTCGAATAGGGTTTTACAGCCGTTCCGCAATATTACGTTTTTGAAATATTTATCTATTTCGGATATTTCGACAAAAGTACATTTAACCTTTGTTTGACTTTCGTTTTCGGCTTGAAGCCCTCCTAGGTGTACTTGTGTACAAAAACCGCTAGAAATAGTATGTTTTAATCCACAATTACAATCACTTATTATCATTAGATATAATTTAATTGTTGTAATTTAATAGAAAATGCCAACTCAAATTTAAAATACTAATGTCATCCATAAAATGTTTGCTATACCAAATTTACAAAATAGATCTCTTCAAATTACCTATTCTTTCGGATTATTATGTAAAAACCGTGATTATTTTTGGTCCATCCCAATTGCTGTTTGGACAATGTCATCAATATAACGTTATCTACACTAATATTACAAAAAGGTAAATTTTATATGTTTGTAACGAACAAACTCAAAACTATGGGACAGATTTCAAAAATTCTTTCACAATTAGAATGCTACATTATCTAAATGAACGACTCGCGTTGGATGACTAAAATAGGAAATATACGCGGACGAAGTCACTGACCATGTCACATTTTAAAATAGAGACCGTGATGATGAGGATGAAAATATTCAACATTATTCTCACCACTATTTCATCCTCTATCTAAAGACAATTTACAGTCAGGTGTACTTGTTATTAGGGGACACGGTTTCTGTAGGAGAATGTATCGAAACTTTGTATGTGGTGGTTGTCTTGCACTGTCATAGGAAAGTATATAATATATATATTTTTAATATATATACATATTTTATATAAATATTTTTTTATTACTACTACTTATTACTATGAAAATTCTTAGTTTTGACACATTTTCCTGCACAAGCTACGCTTGAATGTTTTTTATTTTTATTTTTATTTTATGTTAAATTCATTGTTTTATATCATGCTAGGTTAAGCTTTATAATTGTATAATATCATAAGTAGTACCTATTTTAAAAAACGACTGACTGTTGAGTTTCTTGCGGCGTTTCTTCTCAGCAGTGGTCTCTTGCGAAGCGCTGGTAGATTTTGACGTGTAAAAGTGCCCGTGCGGCCAACTTACTGAATAAACATCTTTTACCTTTTTTATCTTTTATTGTCATCGGCAGTCTAAAAATGTAATTAACATGAGTAATATCATTTTCATGAGCCACCAAAGATTTGTTCGTATATCTTTCTAGCAAAACAGATTTTAACATGGACGTCACAGTGCGCATCGGATCTCTCTGTCCAATCGCTTATTAGCGTATTTTTAATTTAATTTCACTTTCGGTGAACCCTTACAGTATTTACATATTTCGTTGAGAAATACGTTTTAAAAATCCACGCTCATTCGTGGAAATTCGTTTTTTTTGTTGCCCACTGCTCGCCGCTGTTGGTTGATTCATTTTGAAATCGCCAGACAATGGAGGTGCTACCTAGATTTTTCGATGAAGGGTCGGCTGCTCCCCTGCTGTAGGCACAGACAGAGGGGGGCAACACGCAAAGCCCGCCGCCGTCTACGGAACCATAGGGTTTCACCCCATTTCTAGGGGCAGAACGTGTGAATCCATTTTAAAATATTCAAGGAGTCTTATTACTACGCCGAGCGTCCAATGACGCCCTGGGATTATTATTATTGTGTTTTCTATTATAATAAATAAACTTTGTCTGCCTGTCTGTTACGTTGTTACTGCTATACCGCTGATCCGAATTTGATGATATTGGGATAGTTTTTTGCTTTAGCTATCTTAGGCCCGAGGAAGGACAAGATAATGACAAATCGATTGACATGAATATCATCAAATTCGGCCAGCGCGTTTACTGTCTAGAGCGCCACAAATGAACGAACAAGTGTATTCCCCGTGGCACAACTATTTGGCACTACTGGTCAATATTAGTATCATTAATAGGAGGTCGGTTTAGGTTATGTTAGTTCTTTAGCAGGCTCGGAGGGCCAAACTACCCAGAAATAGGAGCTCTGCGATAGCAGAGCTCCGTCGACTCTATTAAATTTGATTTTGAAATAGAAATCATTGGTCAGTAGTGCCACGGGCAAGAAACGAACGAACATACACAGACTGATAAACACATTACCTCTCCTTCGGCAGTTGGTTAAAATAATGTAAGCACAGACCTTTTATATCTTTTTATGTAAAAAAACGGCCACGTGCGAGTTGAGCTCGCGTGGTGAGGGTTCCGTACATACGTTTCCGTACAAGTTTTTTTTCATTTTTCTTTGATAAATTTTTTTTTTTCAAGTTTTTTAATTTTTCTTTGATAAAATTGTTTAATTTTTTTTTGCCTCAATAGTTTCGGAGAATGGTCGATTTTCGTCTTCTTTCATGAATGAAATCAAAACTATTCATTTTACGATAATAACAAAAATATATTTGAGATCCTCATAACAAGCCCGTTTGTTTGATATGGCACGGAAAGGTATGCACTTTTGTTTCCGTCCCCCGAAAATAAAAACTTATTAAAAAAGAAAAAACTTTGCACGTCTGTTTTGGGTCCTCAATTTACATGTGTACCAAATTACAACTCAATCGGTCCATTAGTTTCGGAGAAAATTGGCTGTGACAGACGTACAGACATTTTTTTTTTTACCGAACCCCGTAGAACACGTTTTATTTAAAACTGCATAGAAACTACGGTGTTTACGAATTGACATTCAAACAGGTCGCGATAATAATTAAATTTATTAACTTAGAATGTCCAATGTTGGCCTTGGCATTCGAATATAGTCCAATTACATTCGAATGTCACATTCGCTAGCGTATTTAACGCCAAACAAAAACTAAATTATAATAAGTAATAAGTTAAATAACGGTACAAGTCTGCCCTTACTTGATTTATTAATGTATCTTGCTTTAAGTAAGATCTGTTCATCCTTAGCTGCCTTATCGTGTAAATAAACGTGACGTGCGATCAATAAGATGCAAAGACAATCTACACATTGCAATGTCAGATATTTTTGAGGTTATTCATTCGTTCCTTCGATTACTGAAGACGAAATAATATTTTTCAGTGGTTTCTTTCTGTTGGTTATTGTGTGATCCGAGGGAAAAGTTTGACAGTGTCTTCGTTTCGACAACTAAGGATGAATAGGGCTTAGAATTTTATTTTGCATAATTTTTGGTATTACATAATTGTTTCATAGTAAATAAATGATTGATTGATTGATTGAGTAAATAACAGCAATGAAAGCTTTGACAATTTGGAATCACACGGCAGTTTAGGCCTCCAACAAGGTGGACAGACGACGTGGCTAAGGTTGCGATAAATCATATGAATGGTGGATGAAAGTAGAACTACGCTAACTAGCGCTTCTATTTATTTCGTTTTTAATCCAATCGCGTCACTGGTAGATCACGTGACTCTTCGTATCACGTCATCTACCAGTGACGCGTTGGTTTAAAAACGAAACGAATAGAAGCGCTGGTTAGCGAAATCTTGGCAGGGGCTCCAGGACCGGTTCTTGTGGCAAACCTTGGGGGAGACCTATGTCCAGCAGAAGTCTTGCGGCTGATATTGTCATGATGATTATGGAAACAGGTCAAATGCGATAAGTTTTTAATATGTAGAATCTCAGGCCCTTTCTAAGAAAAAAATAGGCAGACACATGAAACACAATAAATGAGACGCAAAATACACCTTGGCAAGCAAGTCAGTGAGGTTCATTTTGCAACTAATGGAGTGTTAATTACGCGGTTTTAGAGCATCACCGATTCAAAAAAGTGAAAAACAAATGAAGTTAGTCCGTATACAACAATTGTTACTTTGGTACCCACCTAAGGTCCAAAGTCAATCTGACATTCTACAACAATAAGGTTGAGTTTTCTAAAAGTTTTAATGACTTGACATCTCTAATGACATTTGACGACTTCAAGCGTATTTTTCTTTAAATAGGTCATTAAATCACGCCTGTTAGGTAGACACTACTTCTCTCCACCTGGTACGATCCTGACAAATCACTTTCGGTTCTTCTACACCGTGTTTTTTTTGATTTACGATAACTTCGGCATATTACTAGGTATATCCATAGAAACTAATTGGTAGATTAGATTTTGAAATATTGCAAAAAAAAAAAAACAGTTTAGAACAAAATAATGAAATCTTTTATCTTTGGTCATTCTAAAAGGGCCTTTAGAGTTAACTAATAATCAGTGTCAAATACGTCTATGTTGGCGTGACATACACACACAAGTAAAGATAACACTTGACAGGTACAAGATTGTCACTTTAGATTGACGCGTATACAAACCTAACAATTGGAAAATCTTTACTCATAAGTATTAAAAGAAAATTGTTGTTATCAATTAAGAGCCTTTTATACTAGTTTAACGTGATTAACTGATTAAATTTTAAAATTAAATATCTTTAAAACCGTTAGACTTATATGTTTGTCTGTCTTTGGGAAATTAACTTTGTTTGACCTAAAGAACGTTCCCTTAAAGTTATCGTAAATCAAAAAAAACACGGTGTATAATCAATAAAGTATAATCCAGGGACCGTTCGCTTTATGAGAGTCTTCAGTTAAACCCGTAAGTACATAATCCAGAATTATACACACTATTGATGAGAACCGGATTAAAATCCGTTGCATAGTTCGAAAGATGTAGACGTATACACACAGGGACAGACGGCGGGACGAGACTTTGTTTTATATTCAACATTAAACGAAGTCTCAGTCAGCTGTTTAAAAAAACAACTCGTCGAACAACTGTCTTGCACCTGTCTTGCGTGCTATAATTATATTAAAAAAGTGATTCGAAACTTTAAGCTGGACTCATTAAAGTCTATATTGCCCCGCCTGACTGATATATAATGATTTCGATCTGTATGTATGTTGTTTAGTTCCCTTTAAGAGAACAAAGAACTATTCACACAAAGGTAGAATAAATGGCCCGATTTCGACGACGCGACGTGTCGACCAAGCGACGTGGACGGGGCATTTTTCAAAGGTAGGTTAATTCAGAAGGCTTATAAAGAATACAAACATATTTTCTTTGGAAAAACGAAGACCAATATAGCCTCATTACTCGTAACGTATGAAAACCCAATTCGTCCGCTGCGATAATTTATTCTCTGTTGCATGCGAAATCGAAAGGACCATGAAAATTATCCCATACAGCCAACTTAACGTGGTGCAACGTCGTCGTCGGTCGTCGTGTGTGAAAATATATTAATACTCATAGTTTTTAAAAGAGTCTTTTTTTCATATACTAATATGTATTTGTATAATTACGTCACATTGCTTGAGAACAGCATTTGTATATGCCTCGGCTGACCCGCCAACCTCGCCCGTGGAAGGACCTTGTGCAGGGTCCGTCCGGATGGCTACCACCATCTTATCCATTAACCTACCGCCAAATAGCAGTGTGCGCATTGTTGTGTTCCGGTTTGGGGATAAGACAGCCGGTGTAATGACTAGCATAGAGGCATTCCATCTTAGTCCTCAGGGTTGGCAACGCATTTGCAGTCTTAGGCTTGCAGTCTTGTGAATGCGAATGTCTATGGGTCACAGTTTTCTAAAATCTGCTTGAAGATATCATTGTCGTTAGAGATGCCAAGTCATTTGTAATTGATATGAAACTCAACCTTATTGCTGTAGAATGCCAGATTGACTTTGGAACTAAGGTGGGTGACAAATTTTATTCGTTGACTGTACTGCGGGTCCGAATAATCACGTATTCTTAACTAGTTTGCAGGAATTAATTCAACATTAAAGTAATTTTAAAGAGTTGACAAATTCGCCAAAAGCCCTTAAAAAAATAAACAAAAAATGATCTTTAACACGTTGCTTTAAGAGCTGTCAATCGTGTGTTGATAAATACACGCAAGGACATATTGGATATTTGTAAAAGCACGACAAATGTTTTTTTAGTACGAATTAAACATTATCCAGGTTTTTAGTTTGGATATTTTAATCAGTTAACATTACAAAACCTAACCTACGGATGCCGCCGCGTATTTGTTAAATTAAAAAATATAATAAACCAAACAAACATAATATAAAACGGGTGTAAAATCTAATAACATTCGATGCAACCAAATATTTTCAATATTGACTGTAAAGAAAACGAATTATCCAAAATAAATTATTTAGTTTACAGAAAAGAAATGAGACTATAATTTAAATTTCCTTAGACTTCCTCGTGTTAGAAATAAAAAACAAAGCAATAAGTCAACGTTATTTTTTCCCCCCTCTAAACATGTCCGCGGCGCATGCGATTAATATAATAAAATTCCTCGAAAGCGAAAGCCATCCGATAGGGGTCAAGAACGCAAACTCTTCCGCTATGGTGGGGGAAATGATCGCACGTGTTTCTACATTCACTGTGTTTACAACCACATCTATACTGAGACAAAGTCTAGTTCGGTTTGACTGTTTATCTGGTTTTAGGATGTTTTGTTTAAATACTAACTGTAATTATAATTACGTCGTGATTATTGGTAACAATTGATAAAGGCGTAATGTGCCGTTGTTTTTCTTTACATAGTATATAGTACATTGTTGCCTAGGCGCGGAAAGTAAGGGTTTTCCTGACGAGGTGGTTAGCAGGCCGAGCAATAGCGAGGCCTGCTGAAATAAGAGTCAGGAAATCCTCGTTTCCGCCGAGGCATACATAATGCTTTTCTCAAACATGTGAGGAAATAATACAAATACATTTTTAAAAAGCAAGTAATTTAATTATGCAGAATTAACGAATGTTACCGACTGTCAATTGTTTTTAAATACTAACCATAGAAATTGGAATGCAAATTCAAAAAGAACACACGCACTGTGCTAAAAAAGCGAGCAGTTACCTTGGCTGTTTGGAATTTTTGTCTTGGTCCTTTTGATGTAAGCAAATTGACAGCAAATTGACAGCATTTTTAAGAAACATATAGAGACATGGACGGAAAGTGTTTTCATAATATTATGCTTTTTTTACTCCTAGGAGTAAAATGAGGCTCTTTCCGTCCTTGTCTTTCAATCGGAAAACCGTTTTTTCCGAGCATGTTTGAGACGCGGCGGGAAGCGACTATATGTCACGGGTCTACCTCGTGACTCGCGGCTAGTCGCCGTCTATCGTCTACGTACGCTTAGATCTTTATGCAACAGATTTTAATGCGGTTTTCATCAATAAACACAGGGTGTCCCAGAAACCAACGTCAATCCGAATAGGGCTGATAGAGCAGCTAAAAAGCTATCGACGTAACCCCTATGTATGTTCAGCGATTTTAACTAGTTTCGGAGAGATTGATCATTTTAATCTGAATTATTGTAATTTTCCAATATCACGAAAAAAAAAAGTTTTTTACGTTACAGCATCACATAAACTGGTATTGTCAACGTTTTTTTTATTGACTTTACAGTAATGGCGGCCTAGTTAAGAACAATACCAACCGTCAAAGATAATATGGTATTTACCGTCTAGAATACTGCCCTCCTAAATAAAAAGGACACATTCGTAATTTGTTGGTCAAAGTAAATTTAACCCTACTACTTAAGAAATAAGGTCATTAATAAAAGCGCGGTTCTATGGGACTTATGCCCTTTTGCCTAAGGAGGGCAGAATAGAGGTCCTGAAGTGTCGTTGGTATGGTAACGATAGAACTCTGAATTCATCAGGCAATAAATCATATGATGACAATAACAAGACTCCAAACGCGGTGCCTGCCTTCAAGACTTACATGGACTTGGTGCGGTTGTCATTTTACCGGTCGTCTTACCGCAACGGAACACAACAATACGAACACTGCTTTTGCGGGAGAATATTTTTTATATGTTATGCCCATCCTTACATACGGTGCCCAAACGTGGTCATTGACTGAGGCTTAAATATCCTTGCCAAAGACCAATGGAGCGTAGCATACTGGGTGTCCGAAGATCCGATAGGGTGAGGAACACAGAGCTGCGCTTCAGAACTGGTATTGCTGATGTTGGGGTGAAGACCGCAAGGTTGAAGTGGGACTGAGCTGGCCATATCTGCCGCATGCATGATGGGAGATGGGCCAAAAAAACCACCCATTGGCTTCCACGCGACGGACATTGTAGCAGAGGTAGACCCAGAAGGAGATGGCCAGACGACCTAGAGTCGTTTGCGAACGATTGGCAGGTGTGCTCTCTGGATAGGGACAAGTGGCGAAAAAGAGGCTAGAAAAAAAAATGTTTTATATAATGCTAGGTTAATAATACCGGTAAAGTAAGACTAAATACTAATAACTTTATCTTGGCACTAGGAATGAGGATCTGCCGAGTCCTAACGGATTGCGGTGTGGAGAGCATGCGATACGGATACGATGCGTCACTGCGATTCCATACCATAGCCGTTTTTAAGCATCGGTGGGGATGCACCTTTATAAGTATTGTCATTGGCATAAGCAGAATTTTGAATAATGACTGACTGTTGAGTTTCTTGCGGCGTTTCTTCTAAGCAGTGGTCTCCTGTCGAGAACTGCTGGTAGATTTATAACGTGTTAAAATGACTGTATAAATACCTTCTACCTTTTTTATCTTCCACCACGAAACGCATACCAAATACACATTTAAAATTGGAAATTATATTAATGAATACGCATTTTTTATTGATAATCAACACCCACATGTTACATCCGCGGCAGTTGCGCAACGATGATACGCAAATATGCGAACAAGGTTAAATGTTTTCTATAGAGCGAAAGTTTAGGTATCGGTGAAATGGCGTCAATCATAATTTCGGTCGAAAGTGCCCTGCGCGCGCCGAATCGTAACTAGCCGATGACGGACGACGATGCCCGAAGGGGCCCGAAGCGACATTGCTGCTCCCAGGCTTGCAACCTGTCACTACTACGCTAGTAAACAACTTGCCTAATTGTGCAAAATGTGGTTACAGAATTCACAACAAGTTTTTAGAGTTGTTGGTAATTCTGTAGCTCTGCCTACCGCACCCTGGGATTAATAATAGGAATAAGAATAATTCTTATTGCCACAACCTTAAATTTAGCAATAACAAAATAATCAAAAATAAAGTATGAGATAAAGAAAAAACGTATAGTAACTAAGAATCTACGTCCGAATCTCAGCATGTGCTGGGCAGAGATTCCCGGCGCTGGTTTTCAAATTGGGCCCTATAGACGGACGGCCGCAAACGGATATATTGGATACAGTAAACTACACTCAGGAGCAAAAATAACGGGTCAGAGTGCGTTTTTCATACTAAAGAGGCTATTTCGAAGCCTTGGTTCCTCGCCAGGGAATGCTTTTAGTGAAATTTGATGATGAATACCCCGAGCTACGATACAGGACTTCCAGAGTGCCTGGGATACCCAACTGAATGAATCCGCGGTTAACGCCGGAATTGTGCATGTTCAGAAAAACATCTAAAATGGCAATAAAATTTAAGGAAATCCAATAGCTGACCCAAACTCTCCCGCTGTGGTGTTAACTAGTTGTGCGATTAGATTGGTTTTCCTAAGAACTTTTGACCTCCGCTATTAAACCTCGCAGTATCCACCATTAAACCTCACTCAAAACAGCACCTGGCGAGGAACCAAGGCTTCGAAATAGTCTCGTTTGTATGAAAAACGCACTCTGACCCGGTATTTTTGCTCCTGAGTGTAGGTTAAGAAGAAGAAAAATACAATAAAAAAGGTCATGCCTCAAATGCTAAGTGAAAAAGGAGTGAATTACTAATAAATACATTTAGTTGATAAATCAAAGAAGTCCCATGTGATGTGATAGTGTGTGTATGTTTGTGTAAGCATGTATGCATGCGTGGGTGTGTTTGTATGTGTGGGTAGGTGAAGGTGTGAAGTTATGTATGTATGTACCCTTCCTCTCCATCGATTGACGAAAACCGCATTAAAATGCCAACTGTGTTGTTTTTTTTACTGACAATCAAAACATAGTACCTACGAATAATTGGACTTTGACACGGCATTTCTCGAAATTCATCGGGAGAGATCGGAAGTGCAAATGACACGAGACACATTCCTGCGTATTTATAATGTAATATTGTGCACTTATCAGTCTAAACCAGTAAAGTAGATCAACTGCCGCAATGACATTTTTTTACAGTAGACCTATGAATAACACAGATGTCACTTGATTTAATTATTACATCACATTAATAAAAACACAAGTTGTATACAAAAGTTGATATCTATGAGTTGGTCTATGTGGCAATAAATGTCTTTGTCTTTGAATATTAAGAATATTAATCAAGTTTCTAAACTTTTAAGTTGATGCTGTGGTTCAAGTGATGTGTTAGGGTGATTGCTGGTTATTAATATAATTATACTAAGTAGGAATAAATATTTTATGTGCGTAAATTCTAAGATTTTATATACTGTGTGTGAAAAACCTAAAACCGAGATGTCCCGAGTTTCAAAGTGGGATTAATCGTACTGTAAGCAGTATGCGCGTAGTGATTTCATACGCGTATTCTTCCTTTCTATTGTACGGCAGAAAAAGCAAACAAAAAACATCTTACTTTCAAACATTGACTTTTCATTTTACAAACGCCGGATACTCAATTGGTCTTCTTCGTATACGCTTATTACCTCATACGCCACGCATGTCACAACATTACGCAGTTTTAAGAAGAATCGTAATACTGCATAACTTCAATTCTTTGATATAATGGCTACTGTCCAGTGGAACAATGCTGCCAGTGTCAATATTGCATTAATTCGTTCAAATCTGCGAATAAAAACGCAATACGCGATGTCAAGCAGTTTTTTAAATGGCGTTTACAAATAATTTAACGACTGGCTCGAACAAAATACTGTCCATAGTTCGCAGTGACGTAATATCAGCCCAATGAAACGGTGTCATAGTGACATGATAATAGTACATTATTGCCTAGGCATGGAAGTAGGCAATTGCGGGCGGAGTATTGACTCGCAAGCTCGTCCGTTTAGAAATACGAAGCCCGCAATTGCCGTTCCTGCCAAGGCAAATATAGTGCTTGTCTGGAAAATCTTCATCGCTAGAACTCATTTTTTGAATTGCATCTAAACTGAAACTTCACGTGAAAAAAACATCACTCTTTACCCCCTTTTTTGTTTACGACAAGAAGAAACGCAAGCGTTTTATAAAAAAAAAACACTATCTATTCCAGACGGTGCCGAGACGTGGTCTCTAACCGTTGGCCTCTTGAATAGGCTCAGAGTCACTCAGCGTGCCATGGAAAGAGCTATGCTTGGTGTCTCGCTACGAGATCGAATCAGGAACGAGGAGATACGTAGACGAACCAAAGTAACCGACATAGCCAATCGGGTTAGCAGGCTGAAGTGGCAATGGGCAGGCCACATTGCTCGAAGGACTGATGGCCGCTGGGGCAGTAGAGTTCTCGAGTGGAGACCACGTACCGGCAAGCGCAGCGTGGGGCGACCCCCCGCGAGATGGACGGACGATTTGGTCAAGTCCGCGGGGACGCGCTGGATGCAAGCCGCTTCCAACCGGGTGAGGTGGAAATCTTTGGGAGAGGCCTATGTTCAGCAGTGGACGACCTATGGCTGAAATGATGATGATTCCAGACACATAAAAGAGTTATGTTTCTAATAGAATATCGTGCCGTCATTTTATTAAGGCCCTTTTCACTTTATAAGAAGTTAAAAACTAGATAGTAAAGAAATTTGTATGCGACATTGCGGCCTTGTGTAGCGAGCAACAATGTTTTTTTTTTAATTTGAGAACTGCCAGTAAACTATGTACTTCGCATCTCAATATGTTGATTTTCAGTACATTTTTGAGAAATACAATTTGTTTGACACTCCTTACGACTTGAATCATGACGTCACTGTGACTTCTATGGCGGGCCAGGGTTCCATTGGGCCGAGTATCTCAGCAACTAATATTTTCATAGTGTCTGTATGTATGCTTAGATCTTCCAAACTGCTCAAAGAGTGATTCAAGAGGCAGGTTTTTATGTAAATAAATTCTTATGTACGGGTGTCATAGTAAATTGACAAGTTTAGGACTTAATGGAGATTCAAACAGAGACAACAAGACTCAGAAAGGGACACACTTAGTATTACACTATAGAAAGATGAGTGGCCTATGCAGGCAAGATACAGTTTAACAGCCCCCACTCCTCTAATGAAATCCAAATTTGCAAAAAGACAATATACCTCACAAGCGGCCCAATTGTATAATACTATCCATGCTAAAGTCTCTTATCCCTACGTCATGTCAGCCGAAAGACGTCCACTGCTGGACATAGGCCTCCCCCAAGGCTTTCCACTCCCGGTCTTGTGCTTTACGCATCCACCGCGGTCCCGCGATCCTGACGAGGTCGTCACTCCATCTTGTTGGAGGCCTACCTACAGCTCGTCTTCCGGTCCGCGGACGCCACTCCAGAACCTTCTGACCCCATCGGCCATCAGTCCTGCGAGCAATGTGCCCCGCCCACTGCCACTTCAGTTTAGCTATTCTTAGGGCTATGTCGGTAACCTTAGTTCTACTGCGGATATCATCATATTTTATCCCTTACAGGTGTATAAATGTAAAAAAAGTTATCATAGAATTGTTAAATACTCTTAACTATGATGAGACTGAAATATTGTTATGCTAAAATTGTAATACAAGTAGAAAAATATGCACTTAAATTGTTACATAATAATATACCATCTTAATTTCACGTCACTTAAATTATCTAATCGCATGTATGCACACGCACGCACACAGACACAAACACATACACACACACACACACACACACACACACACGCACATAATTAACCATAACGAGTAAAAAAGCTTACCTACTTAGGTAGCGTAAGTTAAATATATAAACTAACTGTTAACTTTCTTGTGAACTCTGTATTGTATTGGTTGTTTTTCTTCCCTTAATCTTGATGCTGGAAGAGCGGGATCTTCTGTCACAAGTATTGCCATACTTACTAGAAGGTCCCAACCCTTTCCTTATTGTAAAGACACTGATTGTGACCAATAAACGATTCTTATACATTTCGTCCAACAGGAAATACTAACGTCTATTTATATATTAGAAGTTTGTACATTTGTTAAAAATAATATGTATCTTTTCCCTCAATATTCTCGCCCACAAAATGTACGACCAAGAAATAGATTAGCTACTCCCTTTTCAACTCTACAAATGATCCATTCTGGCCCATTCGGTCTATAAAAATTTATAATAATATTCCTAGCTCAATTAAAAATTTAGAAAACCCCAATCAGTCTAAATTACAGCTCAAAAAACATTTGTTAATTAAGGCATACTACTCCCTTCAAGAGTTTTTTAATAAGAATTTATATTTTATTTAGTTTTATTAATTTATGCAATGCATATAAAATATTAGAGTACAATTGTAAGACATTATATAAGTTTATTTGCTGGTTTATTACACCATCTTTAAAATTGCTGTGCCCTAGCAGGGTTCATGTTGAACATAATTTAATATTATAATTTAATATTACACCTTTTGTATACAACATGATCGCAATAAACGATTTGATTTGATTTGATTTTTATTTTTTATTTTTTTTAACAGAGTAACAGTACTGATTTAACCAGACATAAGGTCATACTCATAAGGCCCATTATCTTTAATACATCCTGATGACAATGTTAATCTCACAACTAGATCAGACTTGACCTTTATTAACTCTTGTTACTATAATTAGATTGTAACATTCAAGCCAGTCCCATTTATTGACGTTACCACATCAACTGTCCGCGGTAATTTGTTGAGGTTATGACGAACATTTTCATAATAAAACCTATTTCAAAATCTACAAATCTGACAATTAAGAAATACAGAGAGTATGTAGAGTAGCCATGATCCTGATTAAAAAGATTTCATTTACTTTGTTGCTGCACGACTCCGCAGTTGCGCTGTATTAATAAACAATACCGTATACAATGTGTGGCCCAAAACCGGGGCGAAAAATTAAAACGTAGATTCTACTCCTCAAACTACGCAACGTTTGTTTGACGACTTTGAAAAAAAACTTGCGGTTTGAATTTTATTACATTATAAAGTTAATTCGAACACGCAATGTACTATGAAATTGGTTATGTCTGTAGAGTGACTAGACTGACAGGCGATGTCAATTAGACGGAGTTTTAAGTACATTGATTATACTATTTACTTTGTTTGAAAAATGAACAATCTAAAAACTTTATGATTTTAAAAAGTTGCTAAACAAAAGTTGTCTAGTTTGAGGAGTAGAATCTACGTTTTAATTTTTCGCCCCGGTTTTGGGCCACACATTGTATAGGTCGGCACGGAAACGAGTTAACAGATAAAAAAGGTTTATATTTCTAATGTATTAAATAAAACAAAGAGCACACGGACAAAGGCACTTGATAACATTTCATATTATTAAGTCGTGTTGAATTCAGGACACATTATATATTCATAACAGGACAACCAAGACTGGCCGAAGTGTCAGGCCGCTGGACAGACTATAATCTTAGAAGAAATAACCTTTAAGAGAAAATGAAGGGTCCACGGAAAGAACATGTCTAGTCACTTTTTTTTGAAAATGAGTTCTGGATTTCGATATGTAGAGGACAAAATGAACTATTACCTACTACTTAGTTTCATATATAAATATTCATATAACTTGTTTTTTTTCTCTCTTAAAAAAGCCTCTACACGAAAATTACGTACAAAATGACATGGTTCCCAACTTTCAAATCGCGATATCTCAAAAAGTTACTAATGTGACTAGACATGTTCTTTCCGTGGACCCTTCAAATGATAGTATTTCGTCGTTCGGCGTTCAGTAACGCGAATGTCAGATTGTAACTCAATATAACATTCGCGGTATTGAACGCCAAACGACGATTTGTTCCAATACGAAGACAAGGTGTTGGCGTTTACGAACATCATTCGCAGCATTCAAAATATGTATACTTTCTACATTTATAAGAAATCGACCTTCCATAAAATATATATTATAATCAAGATGAAAGAATTTAATTTGTTCATAGCAAACTGTATTTTGATATAAACTCTTTGTTGTGTTAATTTAAAATGAGAATACTGTTTTTGTATGCATAATTTATTTATTGCACTGGTATCATTAACTCAATACACCCGCGTCAACAAGTTGGGGGCCGCTTGATTGATGTGAGACGTCACTTCACTCTCATCGCTCCCGTCGGAATCGCTTTCCTGCGACTCATTTGTTCGATTTTAATGTCAATTATTTCTCAATTTTTTATATCACGGTTTGAGCGAAATGATAACCTAATATTATATTTCTTGCAGGTCCAAACTTTTAGATCCTCTGAAATGTCACTTTGACAGTGACGTAACTTTGTTTACATTTCTTCTGTGTGAATAAAAATCCGACCTTAGTCACTGTCATACTATTATTGCAAGGGAAAATCGAACTTGTTGCATCATTACGTGCAAATGAACTAAAAAAACTTTTTTTTAAAAAGTCAATTAAATAACTTTTATATGTCAAACTAAATTAGGTTAAATTAATTAGTGCGTAGACTTCCTGTTAAGTCTTGTTACTTGAGAGCGTTATTCATAAAATGATTTGCAGGAGTAAGTGCCAACAAACTGCTCTATAGTATGGCACGATTATACAATAAGAAACCACGGCAAGCTTAAAGAAAATTACCAATACCAGACTTTTGTCCAACTGTACCACAACTAAAGTTTAAAGTATTTTAGAGATTTCTTATGGGTTTATCTACTAGTCGTCGACCTATAATGAGGTCCGCTGTTTAATAAGAAATCGATTCTCTACAGTTTGCATAACACCAGCTTTCCTTCACGGTGAAATTTAAATAAATCAATATTTACATAAGCTTTTATGTAATTATAATTATATGAATGTTTTGAACTGACTTTATAGATCATTATCATCTCCGTATCATTTATATAATAGTATTCATTTTATTAGTAAGATCTACTGATACCAGATAGAGCTTGAACAACTGGCGAAGTTCGTGACGGACTCACGTACAGCGCATTCTTTAGCCGATTTTTTATTTTAGTATTTTTAGCCGCACTCAGATTAAAATTTAATGCTTGCTTAAACTTGCGGATGTCACCTTATCCCACCCCATATCTACCGACGCGGAATCCGCGTTAGCTGATTAAAACCGGCCAAGTGCGAGTCGGACTCGCGCACGTAGGGTTCCGTACAACTATACATCTAAATAAATGTTTTTCTTAATTCTTTATTATATTTGAGTTGATTGAATGAAAGGTAAAATGCGGTTTACGATTTATAACGTATTAAAAAAAAACTAATTATTAGATCTCGTTCAAACCAATTTTCGGTGGAAGTTTGCATGGTAATGTACATCATATATTATTTTTACATTTATCATTCCCTTATTTTAGAAGTTACGGGGGGGGGGGACACACATTTTTCCACTTTGGAAGCGTCTCTCGCGCAAACTATTCAGTTTAGAAAAAAATTATAATAGAAACCTCAATATCATTTTTGAATACCTATCCATAGATACCCCACACGTATGAGTTTGATGAAAAAAAAATTTTTGAGTTTCAGTTCTAAGTATGGGGAACCCCAAAAATTTATTGTTTTTTTTCTATTTTTGTATGAAAATCTTAATGCGGTTCACCGAATACATCTACTTACCAAGTTTCCACAGTATAGCTCTTATAGTTACGGAATAAAGTGGCTGTGACATACGGACGGACAGACGGACAGACATGACGAATCTATAAGGGTTCCGTTTTTTGCCATTTGGCTACGGAACCCTAAAAAACGCTTTATGTCTACGCAATGGCAAAATGACTGCCTGCTGAGTTTCTTGCGGCGTTTCTTCTCAGCAGTGATCTCCTCTTGGGAAGCGCTGGTAAATTCTTGACGTGTAAAAAAACCCGAGGCCATAGTTACTGAATAAATTTATTTTATCTTTTATCTTTTTCAATAAGAGCGAAACAAACGTCCATCGGCTTTGCTCGGCCGGATTCGGCGATGAGAACGGAACGACGTCGGTTTTCGCTCTTATTACATGGGCATCACACACGTCACTAAGTAAGCATTAAATTTAATGAACGTCTCGGAGTGCGGCGGTTATTATATATTTATAGGTTTTGACTTTAAATAATCCTATTAAACATTATGTGTTCGCACGCAATTCTGATGCATGATTTGATTCTTTCGAGAAAAAAACCACAAAAGTTAATTAATTTATAACATCGAATTTATCACAATAATTGCGTATTACATTGTTTGTGTTGCATTTACCTAGTTTAGGACTAAAATATAGAAACGTTAACTTTCCCGCCAAGTTACAAAAATTAGCCGTACATATCTATATACTACCTCTCAAAGCCAATAAGCAGTATCTCAAATTCAATAAATGAAGTAGATTCAATCCTCACCCGTGAGTAATATGCTTGCACTTGCTATAGGAGTTTTGTCTGAGATACCACCATTTGTCTTTATAAAAGTATAACAAATTTTCGTAACTCAGTGGAAAAGTGAACATTTCATATTTTTTCTCCTTAACTAGGTACAAACTATTAAATTAACGCTCATAGACACATTAAATTGAAGTTTTTTTTTTAAATAAAGTATTCCGCACCCCCTTCCCTTAAATCTACGCCCCCTTGGATGGGAAACCTTGCCCTAGACGCACATACAGTGATCATTCGCGAAGGGCCAAAACAAAAGAACCGAAACTGACGAACGCGCGTGAAGAGGTCTACCTCTTCCTTCTCTTCATGTTTTATGTTTAGACGGGCGCACCTGGCGTTCCATAGTCTCTGCCTGCCATTGGGAGACAGGCGTGAAGGCATGTATCTAGTTATATCATTGGACGCATTCCTTTCCAACTGACAGGGAGAGACTAGGGTTGTAAAAAAACGGGTTTTTTTCTGACTTGAAAAAAAAACCGTTTTTTTCTGGAGTACGTTTTTTTTCAAAAGTATGAAAACTCAAAATTTGCAAGGCAGTTAATACTTTTATACGGTTGTTTTACTTGTTTTAGACTTTATGTTAACCATTAAACCAATTTAATTTAACAACTTTGATTAATAACAACATAAATGAAATCTGTAGTGGGAGTTATCGCATTTTACTGTTGGCAACACCAACGGCGACCAACGCCTCTATCGTCGCCGCATCGGGGAATTCAGGGATTCCCCAAACATTGTTTGTATACTGAACGTTCACATCTCGTCGCGGCAACGGGGATTTAAATAAATCACGAAAAACCGTTATTGTGACATATTTTTATTCATCTGAAAAAAATCTAATTTAGAAAACAAACCATGGTGCCAGGTTTTTTTTCATGTTTTTTTTCATAAATTTGAAAAAAAACATTTGTTTTTTTTTCTATTTGCAACCCTAGGAGAGACAAATAGGGACACGTGAAGATCAAAGGGAGAAACCTTTGCCCAACACTGGGACAATAAGGTCATAATAGACGAGCAAGTTGAGTCATTTTGAAACCGCGCCATTACCCATTCGCTAACCAGACCGAACTCAATAAGACTTTCGTAGAGCAGAAAGATGTTTATCTTGATACCGTTGTTATGTCACGAGAATGTTTAGCTTATCACTTCGAAACGGTATGCTGCGTCCGCACGAGGGATACATAATGGCAAACTTATGCGAGGCTCCACGAAAATACTACGTTGTTTTTTTGGTACCTACACGTGAAGGTAAAAACATACATGTGCGGCGGTACGGGATCCTCGGTGCGCTGGCTTTATTTAACAGTCAGGCGGCAAGTCAAATTACAACAAGTTACAACTCAACTCTTGTACATTTTCAATTCTTGTAAAACATCTCAACATTCACGTTCTCACGGGACAGCCGGGACCAAGACGAAATGCACTATGCGCTAGCGATTTTTGACAACTCAAACTGGTTTCGACATAAGCAGCTGACGCGGATCCTCAGCTAGCGTTGAACCGTGATGATTAAGAATTTAGTACGCGGAAGACCGAGCGTCACTCTTGTTGAAAACGAAATTTCCCGAAGATGACAGCTTGACAGATCGATTCTTCGCCCCCCGTAAACCCCTATCTATATTTCAAAACTCTACGAAATCGTTGGCGCCGTTTCCGAGATTCAGATAATCGTGTCACAGTGTTTGTAACAAAACTCCTCCGAAACGGCTTGACCGATTCTTATGAAATTTTGTGTGTATATTCAGAAGGTCTGAGAATAGGATATGAACCATTTTTCATGAGGTTCGTATTAAAAATAGTTACACCCCGGCGGCGCCGGGCGCGGACTGCTATCTAATATATAAAACTCCCGTGTCACACTGTTTGTAACCAAACTCCTCCGAAACGGCTTGACCGATTCGTAGGTCTGAGAATTGGTCGTAAAGCATATTTCATAAGTTATTTATGAAAAAAAAGATACACCCGGGCTGCGCCGGGCGCGGACAGCTACTATATATACCGGGTGTACAATCCAAATGGGTCAGTATGGAGAAGTCGGAAACTATGAGAGATAGCGAGATCTGTTCTTAGGAACCATGACGTCGATTTTAGATTTAATAATAATTACATTCAAACTTTTTTATTAACTCTCATACATAACCGGGAATCGAACCTGGTCAAAATCAATGTGTATAAATTCTGCAACTCGCAAGAAGCACAACACTAATGGAATCTTGTTTAAAGTATGAGAGTTAATAAAAAAGTTTGAATGTAATTATTATTAAATCTAAAATCGACGTCATGGTTCCTAAGAACAGATCTCGCTATCTCTCATAGTTTCCGACTTCACCATACTAACCCATTTGGATTGTACACCCGGTATATTGAATCCGCTTGTAACTTAAAAAAAACGTGATGTTTACAACCGATGCGTTCTAGTAAATAGTAAGTAACGTCAGCGTATTACATTGGAATATAAAGTGATTATGTAACAAGTTATACAATTATATAAAGCGATCCTTAAGATGCGCAAACAACCAAGTTTATTATGTATTTGGGTAAACTATTTGGCATTCAGCGCCCGTGACGCACACGGTGCGTCAAGACGGTATAAACGGATATGGGCAGGGAATGTAGCGGACAAAGTAATCAAATCATAAAATGCATTTTGATAAATGGCATGGATATTATTTAGTTCATGATGAACAAACAGGTTGGTTGAAAAAAGTAATTCGCAATGCAGAATTATTAAAAACAGTCATAAAACAAAAATATGTAGTCACCCAGTAAAAATGTTGAGCATATTTGGAACCTTGTCATTGTGAATCTCATTCTCATTGTCATGTGGGTCATTTGGTGTTCTGTTTGAAGTTTACTATGAGAACGCACTAAAGTGTTTGAATAATTTCGTTGTATTTATCTTACTAATACACTCAAGAGCTATGAAAACGGGTCACTTAGTATGAAAATAACATACAACTTGACCCGTTTTTATTGCTTTTGACTACATTATAAATGCGAAATTTTAGATGATTTGTTACTATCACGCCAGAATGGCTGAAAGGCATAAAGATAGATTATAGTCTGGAACAGCACACGGGTTACTTTTTATTCCGGAAACTTGGACTGATTGGGTTCTCGAAGGAACAGCGATAAGCGATTACTAGGCGGACGGAGTCGCGTAAAAGCTAGTAAGTCATAAATATATTTCCTGAATCCAATTAAGTTTTTAAAATGTTTGAAGAGATATACCTATTGAACCTATAGGTTAGGTTAGCTTTAACTTTAACAATCCTGAAATATTAAACGGTGATAGAATTTAGGAATAATGAAACAGTTGGGAATGAAAATTCGACCAATAAAACAATTATAATGCATAACATCAAAATGCATAATTTCTTAGAACATAATTGTTTAATCATTATGCTCTTTGAACGTAGTAATATTAGGGCACCAAAAATCTACCACAGAACTCCTGTAGCAGATACGTCATTTAGAAGCAAAGAAGAGAAATCGACTGACCTTTATCTTGTCCCTCTTGTTTCGGAGTATGATGCCGTCATTCTCAATGTAATCGGGAACTTCCTTGCGCGAGGAGAAGTTAAACACGACGGAGTTGGCCGAAGGCGGTGGACCACGTCTTCTTGCAGCAGCTGGACTTCCACCCCGAACCCAGGACTTGACTTCTCCATTTTCCTTCTCTTTGACTTCCTTCTTCTCCTCCTTCCACGACTTCAATTTAATCGGCGAGCGATCCTCATGCCCGTTCACCTCAACCTTCTCTTCTATTTTAGGTTCAGGCACTGGCGTTAGAACACGGGGCGGAGTGATACTACGTTCTTTAGGCTCTTCGGGAGGCGAACGCGGAATCGGTTCCACGAATGCTGAGGGCGTGTCCTTCTTTTCACGAATTTCCGTCTCAGTGACTGGCGACGGTGGAGGAGTGACGATTCTTGGAGTTACATCGGGCAGTTTCTCGACGAGTTCCTCTGGCAATGGCGCTGGGGTGGATATGGAGCGCTCTAACGTTGGAGCTGGCATAGGTCTGATCACACCAACGCGTCTGGGAGACGCAGATAGACGCGAACGGCCGAGTAAGACAGGATTCGAAGCGGACACTAATGGCAAATGCGACCCGCGCTTTGGCGCTTCAAAGGAGTATCTAACTGTTGATCCAGCCAGCGCTATTCCATCCAATGCCGCTCTTGAAACTGTTTTCATTTCAGTAGACAAACATGGGCCTTCTGGCTCATCAATGGCGGAGATATCAGCTGCTGGGGGGCTTGGTGAGCGGTCCCGCGGTTCTGGGGTAGAACTGCGTCCAGATTCTAAGCCTCGTAAGACAGCTGATACCCTTGCAGCGGGAGCAGTGCGACGTGTTGGAGCCGATTCAAATTTACGCAAGGTGGATTTGACAACATCTGGAGGTGGTCTTTCAGTTTCGCGGAGCAAGGGGGCAGGGCGGCGGGGGGGGCGTGCAGCTCGAACATTAGGAGGACGCGGTGCAGGAGGCGGAGGAGGCGGCGGGGGCGACGGAGGCGGGTCTTCGCGAGACTCGAGCCTGCTCAAAGCGTCGACAGAACGGGCGCGTTTGACAAAATCACGACGCGGAGGCAAACTTGAAAGGCACGGAGGCGCGAGCGAGACAGGACGCTGCCGCTGCGGCCGCGGGACCGGCGGAGGCCTCTCATCCAGCAGGTGTTCTAACGAAGCCGCTCTGCGAAGCACGGAGGGTCGACGTCTGGGCGCGTCTCGTAGCGCCAAGCTGAGGTATCTGGATTTAAGTCTTTTGACGATGCCAGGTCCGTAGCGGAGCTCCTCGTCTTCTAGCGGTGGGGGTGCGGGCGGGGGGAGAGGCGGCGCGGGGGGCGCGGGGCGGGAGCGCGCCGCGCGCCTCTGTAGAAGCTCCCGCTTCCATTGCGGTAGCACCCCGTTGGACATGGCTGGGGGAATAACCGGTTCATGAGAAGGAATGAATTTGTAGACCGCTGACGTAATAAGAGGGATGTTATAAGCTTAACCTTTTGAAACGCCAAACATGTTAGCTATGCCATACAAATTACACCTTATTGATACGAAACAAAGTATCTTTTAATCTTAAACTTGTGACGGCTGACGCCGGCGTCAGTAATACGGGTTTCGGTTGACGCCAGAGCCGTCTGACGCGTTCAAGAGTTTAACGTGTGTAAGGCAAACTGAAGTACAGTGCTTCTATTTTCTTAATGTAGTTCGGCAATCTTCGTTTTTGTATGAAACACGAGTGACAGATATACTGTCAGTTGCGAGTGCAAGGGTGATAGCGATAGCCAGCCGAACTCTATTAAGAAGCTGGCACTTCTTTCAATCGCCTTGACTGTAACTAAGGCCCGTATTAATAAACTGATCTCAACTCTATTGCTCGTCTCGAGATGCGTCGAAAATGACAGTGTTCTATGGTTTGGCTTTTACTTTGACGTATCTTGTGACGGGCCGCACAGTCAAGATGAGTTTATTAATACGGCTCTAAGTGTCTGGAATCATAGCTCGCAAACCATCCTCTAGATACAGACAAAACAGTTTCTTAACGCGTGCTGGTAAAGGCTTGAATAATTGGGTGAATAAGCTGGATATTGATAAATTCAATTTTACAATCCCTTCCGTGAGGTGAAGTTTGACAGCGAAATGTGTTGTTTGAGTATGTTTTGTGTACCATAGGATAGAGAACCTTTTGGTGATCTGCCTCTGGCTGGTATTTAGCAGTAGTTTTAATTTTACCTTTTATTTGCGCAAGTGTTTTTGTGTAAGTGCGTATACCTTTGAAGTTTGTATTTAACTTTAAGTATGCTACTCAGTCACTACATGTGAAATCCTATCATTGGTTTTGTGTTTCCTATTCTTGTTTCTTATGTTGTGTTTGTAACTGTTGGATTTCCTACCAATAATAGTAGGTACATTATGATACAAGTGTGCTAAGTTGACCATCGTATACAAGGCGCTATTGTGTGCGCACGAGCGAAAGCGAGTGCGCCACAAGAAAGCCGCGTATATTATGGTCACAGGCACACGTGTTACATACGACGTTTTTCAACACACTTGCGAAAAAAAAACAAGACTTCATTTAGTCAAATTTTAATTAATTATTAAAACAGTTGGTAAAATTACATTTTCGTTAATATTAAACTTCACAATAATTAATCCAAACTATCTTCGTCACAGCCGTCAATTATTTACGAAAAATGGCGGCTGGCGGGTTGTTTTTTTTTCTTGCCGCGATGCGCGCGCAAGGCTAAGGCGCGAACGAGATCGGCCAACAGCCAAATTTAAAATGTAATAATTCATGTTTAAAATACAAATTACAGAAATATTTAAATGATTTTAATGAAATTGAGTTATTTTTTAGTAATAAATCTGATTTCACCAATTTATTGAAATAAATATGTAGATAATGTTATTTGCCGCATAAAAACTGTTTGTTGCTAAGAAAACAAAAGGTATAACCCGACTAAATTATATCGCTTCTTCTTCGTACTTACAACTTGGTACCTACTAGGCTACAAATATAAATTGTTTGGGTTAATAAACTAAAGGCACTTGTGCGTAATATACTGAAAAAGCACGCGTGTTTAATATCTAGGTTTATGAGCCAAAAATCGGTGGAATAAAAAGGTCGTTTTGAGCAAGTGTGTTGAAAATAAATAAATAAACCAACAGACACATTCGGATGCGGTTCTTTTGAACGAAAGCAAGCTTAATCTGGATGTTACTTTGCTAGTTTCATGAAATTCGGTTCGGCGGTTTGGGAGAGGAGTTCTGAAAGAAGGGGTGGGTCATCTTTATTTATCCATTTTTATCAATTTAATAGTATATTTGGTAAATCGATAGACTAGTTTGTTTACTAACCTCCCTATAGTCAAGATCAATGAAAACCGGTTGACTTGTATTGAATGACCATAGAAAGTGGCCAATTTTTTTTTTTTTATATTTTATCTATAGGAAGTTTGCGAGGGAACAGTGATAAACGAGTTTTATGCGGATGGAGTTGAGGCAAAATTTATTTATAATTATAATACTTAGAAACAATGCCGTCCACCCAAAAAAGGTGGCTAACTGCAATGTAACTTAGTTAATCAAACCATTGTAGGTATACCCTATTGAGTTGTAAATGCTAAGTTTAGGCCCGCTTCTCACTGGGATACCATTGTTTAATTGTGTAGCATAAACTTTCATTATGTACCATACACACTTTTTAACTACTCGAAATAATCGTAAGCGCCCGTTTTCATAACAAAGGGGTTAATTTAGTCGTGTAAAAATCGTCTATTTGACGTTAAACACATTGACCGCCCATTATCGTCATTTGCATGAATCCATGACGCGCCGAGGCGTCAATGGCGGTGAACACACGTGTAGAGTCTATATGTGATAATTGTGTATTGATTTAGGAGAAAGCTGTTAATATCATCAGACTTGTGTTAAAAAAACCGTTTAAAGAGTTTAGTTAAAAATTGGTCAAGCGTGAGTCGAAGAGACGAAGTTTAAAAAAGAAGTGATTTGTTAAAATTCGGACAAAGTCTGGAAATGAATAACTACACTCACGAGCAATGAAAGCAATTCAATACAATGTCAGATTTCATCACTCTTAACTATACACCGTGTTTTTTTTTATTTACGATAACTTCGGCATATTACTAGGTATATCCATAGAAACTAATTGGTAGATTAGATTTTGAAATATTGCAAAAAAAAAATGTTTTTCAGTTTAGAACAAAATAATGAAATCTTTTATCTTTGGTCATTCTAAAAGGGCCTTTAGAGTTAACTAATAATCAGTGTCAAATACGTCTATGTTGGCGTGACATACACACACAAGTAAAGATAACACTTAACAGGTACAAGATTGTCACTTTAGATTGACGCGTATACAAACCTAACAATTGGAAACTCTTTACTCATAAGTATTAAAAGAAAATTGTTGTTATCAATTAAGAGCCTTTTACACTAGTTTAACGTGATTAACTGATTAAATTTTAAAATTAAATATCTTTAAAACCGTTAGACTTATCATTTGTCTGTCTTCGGGAAATTAACTTTGTTTGACCTAAAGAACGTTCCCTTAAAGTTATCGTAAATAAAAAAAAACACGGTGTATATTTTAACTTTACATTGACGACATTATTCAAACAGCAGTTTGGTTATTATTTCTCTGAAGGGATATTTCTTTTCGCATTTTCTCGCATTCTTAATTTTACCCAATTCCATTTTTCCCCGGTCGATTTTATTGCCATCGCTTTTGTTCTGTGATTTTTTTCCGACTCGCATTTTTTCCTGATGATTTCTATCCCAGTCTCACTTTTTCTCAAAAGTATGTAGTTATGTAGTTAGGTTTAGGTTATGTTAGTTTTGCAGCGGGCCCGGAGGGCCAAAAACCCTGAAATTGGAACTCCGCGACAGCGCACCTCCGTCGACTGTGTCAAGTTTGATTCATGGAATGGGAAAAAGAGGACAGTGAAAATATGATGCTAGGAAAGGAAGAGACTGGACAAAAGGCTCAAGAGGAAAAACACGAATGTGAAAATAAACTGCCGGGAAAAGGCGACTGGTAATATTACGTTCGGGAAAAAAACGCGAAAAGAAAATTGTCTTTCTGTAACTTGTGTTTTGTTAGATTCGTTTGCTAACTTAACGCTTGAGTGTAAAACGTTACTGACTTTTGGCCCGGACTCCGTCCTAAAGTCGTTCCTCCCCATCTCCTCGGGAACCGTCTTGTTTCCCTGGATAACTCTGTTCTAGTGAAAAAGGGTGTAAGTCTTCTGAACATTGAGTGAAAAAGGGTTTAAGTCTGCTATACTTCGTTAATGTGCGGTCACAGACGTTAATTTGCTACCCATTTCAAAGAAAATCTGCTTCAAGATGCGACATTACAGATGTCAAGTCATTTATAACTAGAGTTAGGACTTTTGGTGGTAAATCGTGGTTCCAGAATCCATGGAGTCGCTATTACCTAATTATTATAATACATAACACTTTGATTTTGACCTTCAGTATTTTAATATTTCAAAATTCATTTATTCGTTATTCGGCCGCACCAATTTTAATTAATTTTGGTATTGAGGATATCTCTGATGTGAAAGCGTTACAAACAAGCAAATATTAACAGGTATGAAATAACCGAACTAAATATGTATTCACTTCATTTTTGAATATGATAATACAGAAGGTCAAAATCAATGTGTTATGTATTATAATAATTAGGAAATATCGACTTCATGGATTCTAGAACCACGAAATGCCACCAAAATCCTAACCCTAGTTGTCAAGTCATTTATAACTTTTAGGGAACTAAACCTTATTGTTGTGGAATATCAGATTGACTTTGGAACCAAGGTGGGTCCCAAATTTAAGTTCTCGGCTGTACCTAAAGTCTGTTCCTGTTCAGACTGCCAATGGCAATAACAAGTATACCTGACTGTAATTGTATTTAGATAGAGGATGAAATAGTAATGAGCAGAGGGCGGAATTATCATGGCAAAAATCAAACGTCAATAGAGAAGGACCGAATTTTATCTTTTAGTTGAATTTTATCGACTATCGATAAGTTATAATAACGAAGCGTATATTTATTTATTTATTAACAAAAATATACGTCAAATCCACATTTAAGCAAACAATATAATATATATATTGTTATATTATAACAATACGATAAACTGTAAAAAAAAACAAAATTCGCAAATACAATAAATTTCTTTATCCATTTGTTTGTTGTTTATCGTTTTGGATGAACCATTTTTCACACCCGTAAATGATTTGCAAAAAGACAACTGGCAGAAATGCCGTTCACTGCTATGCGATTTACTTTTAATAGCCATGCAATCCTCGCTAATCAAAAATGTCAAATGGTTAACTCACTACTAGAGGTTAAATGTTAACCCTTAAATGCATGTTTTATGTGTTACCATTGAAACACTATTTATTTTATTTCACGCACTAAGACTTTGACTTTGACTTTTTAAGCTAAATCAACGTTGAATAGAATAAATATAGATTAATTTTGTTTCGTAATCCAGCCACACCCCAAGAGTGAGAGGAGGTAAATGAGGGTAGGTACCGGGTTATGTTGGTAGCACCGATTGGCGCTTTTACCCCTCTCCACTTCCTTGTCTCCTGTGCTCAGTTGCCTTCCTATTTTTATTATTTGTATGAATATTATGAATATTTATATTTTACTCCTCTATTCCATTTTTCTACTATATATTGTATTCTCTTATTGGTTATTATTTAAATCAGTGTATATGTGGGCAGCCGCTGTCTCTTCGTTCGTGTGTCACGTTGGCGCCACTGAAAATCAGCGTCGCGGTTCAGGCCGTGACATAGTGCTGAGTGGTGTCAATTTCGACAACAGGAATCACCCATGGCAACATTATGCTAAAATTACTAAATTCTTTTTCCTTATTGTTTAATTTTTTTTCTGTGTTGCCATTCTTTTTGTCAATGTTAAATTTAATCTGTGTTTTATTTGTTTTTTCCTGTGATCGTCGAATAAATATTTTCTATTTCTATTTCTATTTATCATTCCAACTTTATTGACGTTTGATTATTGCCATGAAAATTCCGCCCTCTGGTAATGAGAATATAATGTCGATTATATATTTACTATCACCATTTTATTATTATGCTCTATCTAGTCTATCAACACCTCTACATTTTCAAGGTCAAAAATAGTTCGAAAAAGAAAACTTTTTGACAAGTCTGTCAGTCTAGCGGTTGTTATAACCGTAAGGGCTTTTCATCAAAAAAACAATGTTAAATAGAGATTACTACCTTAAAATAAACATGAAGACAATGATTATGTGTATAAATAAATAACATGACTATGCTCAACCTTCAAAAGTACGCGGATATGGAGTTATAATGGTAAATTGGATTTTTTATAAGAGTGACTGAATGAATAGGAATAGACTTTATATACCCATTTTTATTACGAGTTAAGTGCACTTGTACCCTATTTTCACCAGGACCTCAGAACTATGAATATATATAAACACCCGATATGAATGGTCCACGGAAAGAACATTGTAGTCACTTTTTTTTTAAATGAGTTTGGATCCAGAAATGTAGGAGACGAAATGAACTATTAGATTCAGATATAAACATTCATATAACTTGTATTTTTTCACTCATAAAAAAACCTGTACACGAAAATTACGTACAAAATGACATGGCTCCTTACTTTTAGAGTTAGCAAAGCGCCGTCTCTGTTGCACTTTTGTATGCAAATGAAAGGGACAAGAAATCATCAGTAGGCGTGAACAATCGCACCTCACTGGCGGGGCCGGCTTACATGCCTGGCTCGGAATATTTGTTTATTTATTATTTGTTATGATTTTGGTAAAATGTGACATCAACAATACAAAAAAGAGCACTATAACGCGTCCGCACTGTACAAGAAACAGATGTCGACTGATTTGGGCCGACATGTAAACCCATCATGTGCGCAAGCGGTGCCCTGCCCTTATCGCTGGCCAATCACGTGCCTTTCAGGGCTCGGAAACGTTATTCAAAATAACGTTTTAAAAACGTTTCGAACCGTTCTTTGTTCAGCATTTTGTTCGGAACGGAAACGAAACAAGAACGTTATCAAAAACCGGTTTATCCACGGGACGCGGCCGCGCGCGGCGTTCGGCTACAAAGCGGCGACAAGCATGAACTTGTTTAGTAATGTTAGATAGGTACTACCGAACCCAGCAAATGGAAAAAAACGGTTAAAAACGTTATATGGATCAAAAAATATTTAAATTTCGTTCTTGTTCAAAAACGTTTTCTATAACGTTATTTGCGAACGAAACCGAAACAAATCGTTCCTTAGGCATTTAAGACGAAACCGTTTCGAAAAAAATACCGATTTCCGAGCCCTGATTTTAAGTTTTCTGGTACTAACTCTTTAACGTGGACAAGGTATAGACATGTTCTTTCCATGGACCCATCATGTGATGGTGACCCCTTCTGTTAGAGCTCATAAATTTTAAAAGGATCAACCGATTTTCATAAAACTATATAGCTTAGAACCATCCTGATTATACAAGCTTTGTTTTAAAAAAAAACGCGTCCAGATCGATCCACCGGTTGACGAGCTACGATGCTACAAAAAAACACACTGATACACACCTCAAACTTACAGCCTTGGCCAAAGGTGTCGAGCACCCCACGTTCTCTTGTGCAAATCATTAGTACATATCGTCTCGAAGTAGCTATTTACGTGGGAAAACTGAAGCTAGAAGTCGGGTTTTACAAGAAAATAGTTAATTGTATTTTTTTTCACGGTACTACGCTTAACACCAATAAATATGAGTAATCCTTCCGATAGATATACAACTTTCTATAATATTACATATAAATTTTATTTCGCCTTTTAAAGTTTGATTTTTATATGAAAAACACCTTTGGCCAAGTCTGTATAACACCTTCTTTTTCGTGGTTAATAATAGGGGTATTTATAGTACTCACCAAAGTCCTGGGAGGACTCTAATATGGTCTCCACCATCATCTTGAAAGGGCCCCGACACTAAGCAACTGTGAGAGAAGCAAAAAAAGCGATTTAATTGCAAATAAAAAGTGTACTTAACATTAACAGAAGCCAAGCCTATACTAATGAATAAAAACCGGTGAGCCAAAATACGTAATCGTCGAAAGAGGACATTAATATAGAGTGGTTACAACCGAGTAGAAAAATATATATTTTTTTAATACTGTGTATTATTCGTAATGTTAAACATACATGTTTTAACTTAAAAATGTTTAAAAAAATACTTTATTTCCGTTCAAATATAGTTTAAATTAGTTTGCCTTGATTTGTACCGCCCATGGCACACCAGCGTTGCAATCGCCTAAGCTCTCACAACCGAAATCAGTTTCAAAGTTGAATTGTTTCATTTTGTAGACTCTCCTTCGGACCCTCCTTCGGGCTGTCAAAACTAAAACGATTGCGATCGCAAGTGTGATAGGCAATAGCGACGCAAGTCTCACGAGGCTAAAAGAGAGCAACAATGCACAAAAAAAAAAAATTTTTTCAAACAGATATATTTTGCGGACTGTGCCAAAGTTGCGTAATCAATCAAAACTTAAGAGATTCCTATCATTTTATTTTAGTTTAAATTTGGCATAGTCCAAAGTGGGCTAGGAATTAATTTCCTTGACTGTACGGTCGGCCCTAAGTAGCACAGTTTAGCGCTTTATCACTTTAACGTCATGTTGGAACTGCTGCACTGAACTGTCAAATTGGTTAAAGCGGCAAGGTAAAAAGAAAGCCGCTACTTATAAGGCTAACCGCACCACGGGATCTTCTCATCGATAAACATAATTATAATATCAAAGAAATCCAACATATACTCCCGCTCATCAAACTAATATTTGCCCATACTGGGAATCAAGCCTGAGACCACCAAGTTCTAGGCAGGGTCACTGGCCACCAGACAAACCGCATCACCATTTATGTTGGCTTTGCTCTAAACTAACTCTTGCTCTTGAAGTTCACCCGGAAGATGCCTATTCACCCTATCTTTGGCTTTAAATCGGTTCATATCAGTATCTACTCTTTAGTAGTACGCATTATGAAGGAGGATGCGAAGCGCTTCAAACGAAATTAAAAAAAGGCGGAATTTCAACCGGTTGTCTTGGTATAACAACTTTTTATCTATTTGCCATTAGCATAATGTCAGTTTCTCTAAAATCACTTGTCATAAACATCCAGTTTACCTTATAATCGTTTAATATAATATTATTATTCATAAACTAGTATATAATTTTGGAATGTATAATTTTTGTAGTGCTTAATAATAGTTTGTATAATACTCTTATTGAGTAATAATCAACAGATAATAAGTTTTTATATCAACCAAGAGACCATTCCAACATTCGCAACCAAGTACAGAAGGTCCCGCAGAGCTTCTGGAAGTCCGAAGGTAGCAGACTTCGGTATGAGCTCACAGAGCTCGTATAATGCTGAGGAAGTACCGTATTTATATAATTCAATTTTTATACAACTTAGATTCCATAATATTATAAGTATTAAACTATTAAGTACCGAGGTGCGGTTTTTCTCAAAACAAGTGAATTGTTTTAATAATGTGATTACTATGAGAATGTATAGTCGTATTATGATCTAGATACATAGCTATTTAATGCGAGCTGACGTAATTGGAAATTGGAATGTATGAAACCTAGCGAAACCTTTTACAGACCATTTTGGAGACTGCCCAAAGCCTTTCTTATCTATCCATCTGTACTTTAAAGAGGATTATCCACATCCATGGCATAACTTCCCTATAGTATGTTCAGAAACGATAAGCAAATCTGTATCTGTGGTTGCATCTTAATGTATAAATATAGGTAGCCAAAACTTTAATCACATTCAAATTTCGATTTTATTTTTTTAAATAAGGAATCTTATAATTTGCTTGTGATTATCCAATAATGCTGGTAGGTAATTTAGGTAGGCTTTTTGACATTCATAGGTGCATTATATTATGCCTAAATTAAATGTTAGTCATTTGTTTTGAACTTTCGACTAGTTTTGAAGAACCGAAAATAAAATTTTGAAAATGTAGGCCATGTCGTACACATTGTAGAAAATTTTGGATTTGTATGTAGATAAATTTTTGTATGCGACTGTATGCATACAATACACTTGCCTTTTGGCTTGTTTCATAAAACCACACTTCCGTATTAATTCCTCTCATCATGCTCCAGTTTACGCTATTATTTACCTCAACTTATACTCCGATAATTCTAAGATGAAGCCTGTGACAGCTCATATACCTTATTATACTTATTTCTTATCTTTACATAAATACTAAATCGATACAAAACTAGCAACACTGTTCAGGAAATTAATTAAAATTATCGCTTGTAGGTAAGAGTAGGTAAGTTATAATCAGAGTATACAAAGAGTGGAAAAACGGATGCCACATGGATGGCAACTTCCTTTAAAATTGGAATAAGGAGACTAACTTTTATTTTTATGCCAAACAATACTTCATACCTTAACCGGGAATTAAACTGGTTGAATATGGCAAAATAAAACTTTTGTTTTATGATACACACAATAGGTACATTTTTAAATTAAATAAAGACCGTAAAACAAACCCTTCTTTATCATTTTGTCATATTCGATAACTTCCAGTTAAGGCAGACATATTTTCAAACATCCTGCTTTTTCATAAATATAAGTAAGTCTCCTTTGCCTAGAAGTTCCAACTATTTCCAATATTTAAGGTTTAAACTAACCAGTTTAAACCTTAAATATTGGAAATAGTTGGAACATGGCAAAATAAAACTTGTGTTTTATGATACACACAATAGGTACACTTTTAAATTAAATAAAGACCGTAAAACAAACCCTTCTTTATCATTTTGTCATATTCGATAACTTCGATTTCCAGTTAAGGCAGACATATTTTCAAACATCCTGCTTTTTCATAAATATAAGTAAGTCTCCTTTGCATAGAAGTTCCAACTATTTCCAATATTTAAGGTAGTTGCTCCACCTTGTATGGTCTATTACTGAATTAAGTATAGATCAACAAAAAAAGAAAGACAGTGAAAATTTTAACTATTTTACCTATCAAGATTAATGTCATGAGATACAGCATGCTAACAGACAGACGGACAGCGGAGGCGTTATTATCGGGTCTCTTTTACACCTTGAGTATGGAACCCCAAAAATGATTGAGATAAGTGTTGTCAAACAAACATACAGTCATGGAAGTTAATTAAACTCTCATTTCAATGAAAATTTACTTGAAGATGTCATTGTCATTAGATAGTCTAAGTCATTTGTAATTGATAGGAAACTCAACGTTATTGCAGTAGAATGTAGAATTGCCTAAGCTGGGTCACAAATTTAATTTCTTTACAGTACAATATGTCATCTCAGTCAAACTTAGGAACCTATTTGTTATCTGATCTAATATACCCGTCTATATTTTATTAGTAAAGTAGATATTTTAGGAAATTGACAATATGGGTATCATAAATAATGACCCAAAGTGTAGTGTATGTTTAAGAACTGGATATTTAACAAGTGATACAGCATGTCCGGAATAGGGCTGAATTTCCTATATTGTAAGACTACAGAAGTGTGCTCAGTCAGACGACTGAGCACATAAATATTAATTTCTAGCCATTATTAACAGACATGTGAAATTTTGGGGGTAAAATCACTTGACAAGTAGTATTGTTGTAAATCAAAGAATAATGTTTCGTTTTATTAAAATTAATTTCTGTTTAATCTCAGTCTCACCTGACGTTAAGTGACGCCAAAACGGTGGTACACACTTTGGCAGTAAAAAACCTATTCAGACATGCCTTGAATACACCCAGGTTATAGAATTCTGGGATGCAGGGTGACCACTCTCTAGCAGTGCAAATAAGAAATGAAGCAGCAATATGCAGGAGAAAAATACATTCTAGCTTCTTCACAATCTTTACATAGCTAGTATAAAACAATGCCGCTTGGATTATGTACGGGTGTACCAAAAAGCTCACTCTGAAGCAAAGCGAGGGCAGGTATGGTAATATGATACACTATTTTTTTTACTTTATAAGTCTTCATGTACTTGTACAAGTATCAATATATTGATAATAGTTCCAACCTGTCTTCTCACTTTGGTACAAAATAATATTTACTTAATCAGTTTTTTGTACATGAGGTGTTGTAATTACTATTCAAAAGAAGTCTATGAGCACAGGTGCTTCAAGTTGGTCCTTCCCTATCACTCGCTTTTAATAAGAATAATTTTAAAACAGTGTGATTATTTATACCTTTACTAACCGCCAAACCAATACAGTACAGTGTTATAAATAACTTTAAAATTTGTATATTATAAGTTTTTTGTTTTTGAAAATATAAAGCTTAGTTTAAATTGGGTGGCTTAATATTTTCTTAGCCAGGTTTGATTGTTTGTTTGGGACGTTTCAGAGCTTATCAGCTCTGAAAGTGATTGAATTGTGTGCCAAGAGTTAACTTTTTATTTTTTATTAGATTAGTTAAATTTCATTTCTACAATAAATAATATATACCTACAATGCATAGTTTACTGCATAAGGAAAAGGCAGAGGAAATAAAGATTTATACTATAAATAAACACATAATTTATGCAGAAGGATTAAACGAAAAAATATATATTACAAAATTCCACTTAGATTTCGATCGCGTTTCACCTGATAAGAAATCGATATCTCGATACCTACGCATTAACAAGTACGTGGTAGCGTATCAGCATTGATATTCAAAGATACTGAATTTAAAAACGTGATATTGACGGTCAGAAATATTTTTAACAACGCACTGGCACGCGGAAGGAAATACAAAAGGAATTTCGTAAATTACAGCTCGCAATCGTAATACGAAATGGCAAATTAAAATAGCAACAGCTGATTAACTAAACATCGCAGTATCGCATTGGAGTTAAAAAAAGCCAGCGTAGACAGACGCTGTAACTGTAACTGCACTATAGTTCAAAGAATTCCAACTCGTGTAACCGCCGGTAGACATTAAAAATTACGCCACAAATGTCAAATAAATACCTTTTAAATTTCCATCGGTTATTTAAACAATCGGCCTGCACTTCTTGATGTCATCTAGTCGCGAAAATGAAAGTATTGGCACCGCAAGAAAGCAAAAAAATGCGTCCCAAACCGATTCTAATTCACAACACTCACTCTACCGCCTTGGCTCACTACATCTATATGAACGCACGCGGATTATCAATACGAAAATGTCACGTTAAGTCACTAAAAATATTAACATTAATTATCAAATCGCTGTAAACAGTTATTTATTACTAATTGGCTTTATATTGTCGGATGCTAACGAAAAGTTAACCAGACGTTCTCAGTTCAGCTTGCACAGTGACAGGAGATTGAATGGGAACGTTACGAGTGGTGAATGGAATGAATGGCGCACAGATTCGGCAAGAACTAATTGAACGATTTGTGATGTTGTACTCGGTACTGTTGAACAACGTTGCGTTTTAATATTGCTCTGGCCGTTAATAACCAAAAACCTAAATAATGGGACGTTTAATGTAATTTTAATTTTTAATTTACATTGGTCCGTCAAACGCATGTCAGTGGAAGTACATTGAAGAATGGTGTTCACGTTTGAGGCGAGAGCTATTGTAACGACGCAATGTACTTCTACTGGAATGCTATTGCTCGGCCATAACAAAGCCTTACTGCCCGGTTACAAGTGATTGAAATTGTGAATACATACGTACTTACTTCAATTTTGATTTTTAATTTAAAACATTCTCTTGAGGGGATCGAAGTCATGAAAATATCACCACACACCGCCACACTGGTTTCATGTCAAACTTTTTCGCTTTTCAGTCAAACCGTCTCAGCAATGCGCTCCCACTTCATAGAATGAGCCCTTAGCAGGCTTTCTTTCAAAAGTGAAATGCTTCGTAAGCATTTGCTGGAACAAGAATCAAGATTTTGCGTAGGATTATAGGCTATAACCATCATGGAATATGTTTTAGTCTCTGTTGTTATATTTATAGGTTGATATTTTATTATTTACATTATATCTATAAATGTATATAACTATGTGTATATATATCATGTAACTAACTTTTGTAAGTACTTTTTGCGTGAAGTATTGTGATTTGTACGTATGCTCCTTGCTTTGTTTTCCGTCTTTCTTTTTCTGTGCACCACTTTTGTTAATTTCTGTATAATTATATTTGCTTGACTGGTAGAAAATACCATTAGGCATTAAGTTCGCCATTTGTCCTTTTTTGTGCAAAAAAAGATTAAATTAATACTATGTCCGCGGGAAAGCCGGTAAAGGCAGTGCCTCTGTATTTTTTAAATTTAAATAGGTAATGCTTAATAATTTGATTACCGTAGTGTGAACAATAGATTTTTTCCGTGTATCACACCAGAATGAAATATAACTTTAAATCGTATTGCAGATTCATTATGTAAATAGGTACGTGTAGTGAAAAATGTTTTGCCACCGTTTTTTATCGAAAAATTTCGTTTATATCTTGCTGTTTCAGTCAACTTTAGTACCCACCGATAATCTAAGTGAGAAAGCAAGATCATTACGAACTTATTATACAGCAAACGATGGCGAAACATTTTTCACTACATCAGTACCTACATTATACATACTTACGTGCAAGCAAGTTATATTACAGCTACACGCCTTATTTCAATTTGATAGGTACAGTGGTTCCTAAGAAAAACTGCGGTGTGATTAGAAAGACAGACACCAAAATCTCAACATTACTTTTTTTTAGCATTTTGGCACGGAACCCAAATAAGCAATGAACATAATTATTGATTTGTACCTGTTGTAATGTAGCATTCTAATGGTGAAAAAACTTTTGAAATCGGTCCTCTAGTTTTTGAGTTTATTCGTTACAAACTTACAAACATACAATATAATTATTCTCCATAGTAAATAATATATTTCCTCTTTATAATATTATTCAAGTGTAGATAGTAGCGAAATAAAACGCAGTAATTGAGAATGAAATTAAACTTTTCGTTGGAAATTATCTGATATTAACTAGTCTGTGGTAAGTGCAATTGAAATACAAGCAAGAAACTGTCAGTGTCAGTGTCAGTTCATACACACGTAACATCCGTAAGGTAGGTAACATCATAGAATCATAAAGGCTCCTTAACACTAACACTATACCGGTGGGTATGCCACCGGCATAATCAGGCCATGCCAGCGGTTAAGTAAATACCCGCCGGGAATGCTGTCGGACTTGTTGGCGGCAAGACCGCCGGCCGGGCCGCCGGCATAGTGTGCAGGAGCCATAACGTAACGTAAAGTACAGATTTAGTGTATACATACTTAATAGTTTCCCTTCGTATCATGCTACTTCAGTCGACCTCAGTACTTTTGTACTGTGAACGACTGAAATAGCAAGACACGTTCGTGCGTTTCCGTGAAAATACGAATGCAAATGCGCTACATCTGTGGCAATTGTGCAACGGCAAAACTCTGCAAGTCAAAAACCTTCGAAAACAAGTTTCGAGGTAAACGCGTTTAAAGGTTTTTATGTTTCACGCTAGATTTCACCTATTATTTTTGACTCAGTTGCCGCGTGTTGATTGATGGTGATGCAGATTTTTAGCAGAACGTTGCAAGTGGTCCGCTCCTTGTTTCGAGGTAGTGGCCATTAAGTACTTACAGCGTCCTGTTGTGATCAGACTGCATTAACGGTCTTGGTATAAAACATCACAATTGCAGTCATGCATGATGTTTTGGCTAGTCTTATGCAGAGTTTCCGCGTTCCGACAGTGTTATACCGCCTAAACTAGGTAGAACATATTTTTAAAAGTTCATTTATAGGTGTGATAGGATCACTCATGAGGAATCGTTTGATGCAAGTTAACAAAAAACGTTGTAACTCGAGTTGCAGCCTTCAGTCGTTGGACGGCAGAATGCGATGTAGGTTACCGAACGAAATCAATAGTTGACGAGATGGAAAATCAATACATGTCGTCAGGTGCAAAGTGCATGCGTGCGTTTTCTCTCACCCCTTTCCTCCGATATTGAATCAGTAAAATTCTCTGGACGTTAGTGCAGTATTTGTAAATTTAATTGTTTTAAAGTCAGTGCGTTCGTCTCCTTGTCATCTTGTAGTTTTAGCTGAGATTCTGTAAGTATTTATTATCTATGTAGGATGCAGGCATCCTCAAAGGCTAGGCTGTGTCGGACTTCTATCCCTGTACCTATAGTTAATTGTTGAGAAATCAGTGCCTATAAAAGTACTCAAGAGGAATCTATTTCAAAACAAAATTAAAAGGGGTGCTAGGATGCCGGGACACTTTGGATTAAAGTCAAGACTTTTTTATTGGTGTATTTCATTCTTTGCAAATACGTATCATTATCATATTAAAAAGTATTTAATTATGAGACAATTTGTTTCAAGAACTGAGTTGTTATATAAATCTTCATAAAGCTCGCACATTTTTTTTATTTTTTTATTATTATATTATTAGGCACGGTACAAAAGTAAATATATAACAATATTCCCGCAAAACTGTTCATTTGTGAAATAGTGTCCATTTTTTGAAGTCTTGACATGGGATTGTCATAAAGTATTCCATGGGTGTGTTTACTATAGACCTATGGAAGAAAAACACATTTTTATTTAAATCATTTTGATATTTCTTAATAAAGTGCGCTCGGCGCGAACACTGGTTTTTTTTTTTGAGCTAGGCGACTAGTATTTGATGTGTAAAAAGCCATGATACCAATAAATTAGCTGGATCTATCTATTAACTTATTTAATAATTGTCACACAAATATTAAAAAAAAAACGCGTGCGTCTCGGGACGCCCGACAGAAGTGATAACCTTAAATAATCTAAGTTGAACTATACGGATTTTCAAGACAATCGAACCAGATACCAATAACTAATAGGTACTAATCAGTTTTGAAAACGCTCATAGTTTTAGATTATGCTCACTGTCAACAGTAATTTTGTTCTTAGAACCGCAAACGGGTTGACGTCAGCAGGTAAGATCAAATACCGTTTACCATTTTCGTCCTAACTTGTTACTTACGGTTGGCCTAGCGGCTGAGAGATAGGTCTATGACGCCATGGTGCCGCTGTTCAAATCCCATTCGGTTCCAGTATCAGTGTTGCCAGTCGGGCCTTGTCAGAAATTACCTGAAATATAAAAAAAAGTTACCTTTTTGTATAAAAAGTAACCTTTCATATTTTTTTTACTGGAAAGGTATTAAAAGTTGATAAAATAGAATATTAGTTGTATTAACTTACAGAAACATCGATGAGTATTTGAGCACTTGCCCACATTTCTTGATTTATTCATATTGATACATACTAAATATGAATTTAATTTCTTTATTAGTTGTTATAATTCCAAATTTTATATTTTTATAATCAATTAGTGATCCTGAAAAATTAAATTAATAAGTACATACTGGTAAGTGTACAATTTAAGATTTCCATATTAAAATTTATAAATTGATATTATAAATATTTTTACTGAGTATTACCTATATGTCTATACGGGCTGTAGTAAAATGTTATTATATTAATTAGGTACAACAATTGTAAAAGTAAACAGTTAAACACTAAACTTTCGGTGACAACAAACAAAATTTTAGAGTGGCGGCGGGCGGCAACAGGCTGGCACGACACGACCACAGATTAGGTATAGGATATGTCTACGGTAAACGAACAACATCGAATGAATCCGAACTGATCGAGCGAGTAAGCGAGATACAAGTGGTGTAAGTGTGAAAGAGTACAACGAGTTGTTCCCATAGAGACGGCCCTTACCAACATGATAAATTCTAAAACGAGCGTTCCGTTCCACGTTGCTTTTATGTAAGAAATTAAAAGTTAGTGCTACAAATTCCGAAAAATCACCTAAAAGTAACCTTTTCATTAGTGTAACCTAAAAGTAACCAATGCAGTTCAAAAATCACCTAAAAGGTTACAAAAGTAACCTTCTGGCAACACTGTCCAGTATATTCATATATTTTAAAAATTGTTTAAATATTTGTACTACCGCTGCCGTATACATGCGTGAGTTAACGGGAAGCCAGACAGACTGTTTCGTAACGCGCGTTGAGTAACAAAAAGGTCCCTCCGTGAAGAACGTATCACTTCAAAAACTTATTTATAAAAGTAGAATAACCGTGGGGTAGCTTTGTCCTTATCTGTCAAATTCTCGTTTATAAGTAAGAGCATCAGAATACAATAATTATTATATAATGTCAGTTAAATGAGGAAATTATTGTGTGCTTGAACTAATTTCTTAACGCATTCACTGCCACTCTCTTTTTCTGGACATTCGCCACGTGCCGCACTATGCTGTGTACCCCAAACGCACATGTGAGTTCAATCGACTATTACCCAGTGCCTCCGACGCACGAGTTTATACTAATTTGACATTGGTTTGTTCGCATTGGAATTATTCTAACAAGAGGAACACCTTGTTTTGAAAAAATATGTTTATTATATTTGCTAACATGAATATTGAACAATTCAGTGTTTATAATTCAAATGTTTTTAACGAAAGTAATCATAATAATATTACGCAGGTACTTTCTTTTAGTATCATTTGGGGCATTAGTATCTTCTGATCCAACAAGTAACATAATATACACATAAGTAGAACATTTCAAAATTCAAAACTCATATAAGCGTTGAAGGCACAGGGTGAAAGTCACTGAATATTATGCACGCGTCTGTGCGTTCAAGGCACTGGGTAAAAGTAAAGAAAACGCATATATATCGCATGTATACGCACGCGTTGGTGGCAGTGAATGCGTATAACGCGAATTTATTAGGGGCTTGCCTGATTTTAGGAGGGAGACCGTTCCAAAGACGAATAGCTTGAATGGTAAAACAGTTTGTAATAAAAAGGGGCCCGTTTCTCGAAATTTACGTATTAGACTACCAATATTAGTGTTTTGTCTCGAAAATAAAACAAAAAATGAGACATTACTCGAATATTATTCGACTAATCCTTTTTGAGGAACGGGCCCAGTGCGGTATAGAGAATAGACCGGGAGATAGTGATACAAAATTTCCAGTCATTGGTACAGTACGATTAATTGGACTTCGACACTTGGCAATTCATCGAGAGAGATCGTAAGTGTAAGTGTGTACTTATCAGTCTAAAACAGTAATGTACATCACCTGCCACAAGGTCATTTTTACAGTAGACCTATGAATGAGACGGAGGTGTGGCTTGATTAAATTATTACAACGCATTATTCAAAACAAAAATATGAAATTAGTAAATGTAAATTACAGGTAATTTCATTCGAAGCAAATGCTTTTGATATTGAAAGCTAACCCGTCACATATGTCATAAAAAGTTGATTATAGTCTATTTGAATAATTAGAATATAATTAAGTTACTTTTTACTTCTCATGCTCTTAAAATGCTACTTCAATCTCTGCGAATCGGGACTAAACAACCAATCACGGTGTTTGTGAATGGAGGATTATCGCCATTTTCAGTGATTGTGTATGGACCATATTTTTGGGTGTCGAAATAACCTCCACATATAAAAAAAAGGATTTAATATCGTGAAACACGATTAATTATTACGAATATGAATCTATTTAATCATATTAAGGCCGAACTCTTTTATTATGCGTGGTCCAATTACTTTTAAAATGGTTTCCAAGTTTGAATCTCTTGGCTAAATATGCAAGCATTTAAAACATCACTTTACAAAAAAACCGCGGAACTTTTTTTTCCTATTTGTATTTTGAATAGATGTTCATAACTTGTATTGAGCGTACGTTGTTAAGATACCTAACTGTTAGTTTTAATTGTTAGAAACTTTTTTATAATAAATGTTGTAATTTTGTTTAGAACGTCGTTTTTTTCCTCGCATTCAAAGTGAAAAGTAGAGTGTTTAACGCGAGACTAAACAACCATAATGAATGACACTTGAACTACAGCCACCCTCGCTCGCAAGCTCGCTTGCGTGGCTAAACATCTCGTGTCATTATGGCTTGTTTTAGTACCTTGTTGAACAATCTACTATTATAGGTTGTTGTTGCTTAGGTTGCTGTTTTATTATTAATGAATACTTAAGTATACTCATGGAGTGCATAAATAGGTTTGAATATTGTATGTGAGTAAATTCTAGGATTTTATATACTCTGTGTGAAAACTCGAACCTCTGCGATTAAATCCGAGATGTCCCAAGTGTCAAAGTGCAAATTATTGTACTGTACGGTCGGCCAAGAAACTGTCTACCAGTTTTGACAAAAGTGTCTGTGAGATCGAATCCCCGATAAGGTTGACTCTGACTCTTAATATTATTGCAAGGGAAAATCGAACTTGTTGTATCATGACGTGCAAATAAACATCAACCGTAGGGTGCTAGACCACATTTTTGGCCGACTTTACCAAGTATGGCAACCCTTCAGGGGTTTAAAATTTACGAGGGTCGAGCAATTTGTTAAACCAAACATCTTGTATTTTCCATTGTCGATGAAAAAAGATGTAGGCGCGTAGGCGGTAGCGTGTAATGCCATACGTGTAACTTAAAAAAAAACATTTCAACGAGGCTTTTTTTTTGACAGTTAATCATTTCAGACTGTTTCGAATGGCAACCAATTGTAATAAAAAAACTCAAACCTCTTTGTACCAGTTCTTTTCGATTTTTGGAAAGTAATATGATAGAAACAATATGACCGTAATTAATGTTATTATATATTTGCCATACTTACTTCTATAGCGGCAAAAGTGTTGCCATATTTGAAAAACTTACTTATTCGTGTTCGTTTCATTTATGACCAATGGGTTTTAGGAACCAGTGTGCCAATTGAATCCATCAAGAGTGTTTTCAACGGTGGGCGCAGTCGATTTCTAGGGGATCTAAAGCAGATTGCTTAAGCAGTTGAATTTCTATCATGCCTTCATATCATTCAGTGTCATAGTTGGTTCAAAATAAGCTGGCGTGTCCCCACTTCAATGTTAAAAAAAGCGGCCAAGTGCGAGTCGGACTCGCTCACGTAGGGTTCCGTACCACTATACATCTAAATAAATGTTTTTATTTATTCTTTATTATATTGGAGTTGATTGAATGAAAGGTAAAATGCGGTTTACGATTTATAACGTATTAAAAAAAAACTAACTATTAGATCTCGTTCAAACCAATTTTCGGTGGAAGTTTGCATAGTAATCATATATTATTATAGTAGTACATCATATATTATTTTTACATTTATCATTCCCTTATTTTAGAAGTAACGGGGGGGGGGACACACATTTTTCCACTTTGGAAGCGTCTCTCGCGCAAACTATTCAGTTTAGAAAAAATATATATAGAAACCTCAATATCATTTTTGAAGACCTATCCATAGATACCCCACACGTATGGGTTAGATGAAAAAAAATATTGAGTTTCAGTTCTAAGTATGGGGAACCCCAAAAATTTATTGTTTTTTTTCTATTTTTGTATGAAAATCTTAATGCGGTTCACCGAATACATCTACTTACAAAGTTTCCATAGTATAGCTCTTATAGTTACGGAATAAAGTGGCAGTGACATACGGACGGACAGACGGACGGACAGACATGACGAATCTATAAGGGTTGCGTTTTTTGCCATTTGGCTACGGAACCCTAAATAGGGATAATAACGTCATAAAACAATTGAGTTTTGAAGTGAGTTGTTTCGGCTTTATTATGTTTTGTACAACGACACAAAAAACACCACACCTTGGTACTTTTCAATTATTTTGGATACTTGCCTACATTTATTTGAGATATACAAGCATTTATTAACTAAAAAAATACAAACAAATAACAGAAAAATAATAAAAACATAAGTTAATAAAACTAAATACTAAAATAAACTGAAATAACTTATTCTAAGTAACTATATGTACGAATGTCCCCTAGGACACTGCCACCGGGAATGGTGTCCATAATGCTGGCTGCATGTCCTCGTTAGTTGTCCATGTTGCAGGAATAAAATGCAATATTATGTTATAAAATACTATTTATGCTAAAATCATAAAATATATACTGATTACAGATATTAAAGTTTAACATTTTATTTAGAATCAGAAGAATGAGAAGCAGACTCCGTGCCGGACGGACGAAACATTCCGATTACACTAAACTGATTACCTCAAAGTTTAAAAAACAACTGACTAATATTTCAATTTGCAAATATTATCGGGCTCAAGATAAGGAAGAGAAAGTATCGAGATCGTTTGAAGTACCACCCGTTGCAACTGTTTACAAAAATGTTATTTGGGTGCACATAATCCTGTTGTTGTTGATAATGACGGTCTCAGGTGGAGTCACGCCAGCTTATTTTGAACCACTTATACTCGGAACGCCTGCCCGCAGCATTCCTGTCAACTGTAGAGGAGATGTTCAACGCTGTAGCCTGCAGTTGGAAAGTAACAAAGGCTAGTAGGCTGAACCATAAATACCTACTCTATGGATGGCAAAGTGTGGGTTACGTTACGCCAAACCCTAGCAATCACACTCCTGGTGCGGTCTATGCCAGAAATGGTTTCATATTCCGTTACTTGTAGACGTGTCCTCCATCGATTCAATGTAAGGATGTCACGAATGTTATGCGAATGCGGATGCTTAGACTGCGAATGTGCGTTTGCAATTGCGGATGTTAACGAAAAACGTTGGAAACTTCAGACTTGGTGTTTATAACAAAAAACAGTGCAAGGTTATATAGGATGTATGGCGGGTCGAGGCCCAAACGATTAGGGTTAGGAAATACATTCATCTGAAATATATTTCAACATAATTACCTATCACTTTTTTACGTTATTTTTATACTTATTTTCCATTTCTCTACTTTATTAGTGTTGTCAGGTATTGGAAATGATGGGCCTGAAAATCGGGGCAGCTCCTTTTTTTTTAAATTGTGTTGTATGTTGGACCTAATGACAAACAGTTTGGCTTTCGACACTTTGATGGCTCGTAATAATTATTGAGTTTTGACTTTCACTACCTGAAAAAATTGGGTGTAGCATAATAGGCCTTCATTAAAGATTATAATAAAAATGATTGGAACCGTAAACGATTAAAAAAAAGGTAGGTACTTAAGTAAAACGGCGAACTTTTGGGAAATACTTAGCGTTCGACCATACCATACACCCTATACACTTATACAGTAATCCTATTCATAAACATGCAATAGCTAAAGTGTGTTTATTATAATTATTTATTTATTTATTTAATGGCGTCTACCTTGTCGGTCCTTAAGTTCTGTCACAAAGGTTTAGTCAAATAAAACTAACTTCCTTTTATTTTTTAATTTCACTCATAAAAAATAAAAGCTTATAAATTTAATTTTTTAAGAACTAATGATCATTCCTCAGTTTCCGCAACTTCCGATACGATCTTCTAACATTCACGGCCGGCACCGATTAAAATACGCACGATTTTTCTGAAAATATCACTTTATGAACGCGTTTAAGGTTAGTTTTTCTTAACAAATAGGTAAACTTTTTTGTTTAATATTGTGAAGCCTCTCATCTGTGGGTATATTAAGAGAGCAGTATTATTTTCTTAAAAACACTCAAAATCCAGCTTATGAAGCTCGAAGTTTGGTCTGTTTTCGTATTGCTGCAAATTGATGTGAAATCTTAGGGTTTATTTATGAGTCTTGAAGATTGACCGGTGTATAAGCGGATCTTTAGTTGCTTGGAAATACATTTGTCAAGTATCAGAATTTAAAGGTAAAAGTCTGATCAATATGTCTACTATTACAAAAGTTGCAGCCATTATAATTATAGTGGTGGTGCGTGTTTGTGACCCATGATTTCCTGCCCCGAATGGAATACTTTTAAAGCTTATTCATCAAATGATTGCAATAGTATAAAGAATATAAATTACGCTTCTTTTTATGTTATATAAAATAAAATTTTGATTGATATACTGCAGGTTTATGAAACACTGTTATTTATTTTTTAAATTGCAATAAATTTCAGTGACAGAACTTAGAAGCCGACTAGGTACGTAAAAACGTAATTTTGGAAATGTCAAGTATATTATAGGCAACGTTGTATGCTGTTCTGTCGTCGAAGTCTTTCAGTCATTGTCGTTATGGCCCTTGAAGATAGCGAGCCACTATAATGGCTTGGTGTGATCATGACCGCTTAAAGTGTGCTTGAAATGTGCTCTGTCCTTATTTGCCATTATATCTGAATTGGACAGAAAGGGACAATAATATATAAGTACTTTAACTAAAATAGGTTTAATGTATGTTTCTGAATGGTGTATTGTTTGACATAAACTGAACAAGTCACACATTCGGGGTCCTTCGCATGGTCTAAAATTCTATGAGCTAACATTTTTTGGTGGAAGATTCATATTGAATAATGGCGTACCTACTTCTTTTTTAGCAAAAAGTTTCTTTTGGATACTTTTTTTTTTAAAATTTTAATTACTCAAAGGTTAAATCCGTAATTTTGTTAGGTCGAATTGTTATTTACCATAACATACGATGTCCTAAAATTAAAATCAAGTTATTTCTTAACTAATCTATAGGTTAGGTTAGGTAAGATTTGTGCTAAGGCGCGAAGCGCCACAACTAGGCGGAATAGGAGCTCCGCCGAGCGGAGCTCCGTCGACATTTCCTCAGGGTCAGGGATCGTTACAAATTACGGTAACAATATTCGGAATAACAACGTTAATACCAATAATATATTCGACAAAATAACTTTATTCCATAATAAATATTATAGTAAACCGTTTAATCATTCGACGAAACGACGAATAACGAAATAGAACAATCTATTTTCGGCCACCTCTATACACCCCACACATACAAATTCGCTAAATATAATTGTGCCTCGATTGATGCGAATGCGAATGTCGATGCGAATATTTAAGTTTCGAATTCGCATAAGCCATAAGCGAATGCAAACATGACATGTTCATATTGTAACATGTTAAAGCTGTAAAAAAAATTATCCTTGTGTGACATGATGTACGAGGGCTGTTTGATAAGTCGTTTTCAAAAGGTAAATATATGGTTTTTTTTTTTAATTATTTACCTACATTTATTACTCAACATAGTCTCCTTTGAGGGCCAAACACTTGTTCCAGCGAGTTTCCAATTTTTTTATTCCCTCCAAAAAATACGTTTTGTCAAGGTCTTCAAAATAGGCATTTACACCTGCGATGCAGTCCTCATTTGTCAAAAATGTTTGCCCTCCAAGCCATCTTTTCAGATTTGGGAATAGGTAATAATCGCACGGAGCTAGATCTGGCGAATACGTAGCATGCGGAACCAGCTCAAAGCCCAAAACGTGGATTTTGGCCATTGCAATAGTTGACGTGTGCACTGGGGCATTGTCTTGATGAAAGAGGACTTTCTTGGGGGACAATTTTGGTCGTTTTTCCAACAATCCGGCATTAAAACGGTCCAATAACTCTGCGTAATAATGGCCAATGATAGTCTTTCCCTTTTCCAAGTAATCAATCATAATGATTCCTTCGCCATCCCAGAAGACTGTCGCCATCACCTTCCCAGCCGACAAAACAGTCTTGACCTTCTTTGGGGCACGTTCACAAGTCGCCATCCATTGTTTTGATTGCTCTTTTGATTCAGGTGTAGAATGATGGACCCAAGTTTCGTCCACACGATTACGCTTCATCATATCCAAACACAGTTTTGAAATTCGCTTTCTTTCGCGTTATTGTTCGATTGTCAACAAACGTGACACTCATCGTGCAGACAGCTTTGTCATACCCAAATCTTCACGCAGGATTTTATGTACTCGCTCAGTGGAGATGCCTGTGTTCTCAGCTATTTCACGCACCTTCACTCGGCGGTCGTCGAGTACAATATTATCTTATCCTCAGTAGTGATTTCGATTGGGCGACCAGAGCGTGGATCAGATATGCTTGACCTACCAAGTTTAAAATCATTTATCCAGGTATAAATAGTCTGCAACGTTAGTGCCATGATCAGAATCAAGTTCAGTTATTAATGTGGCAGCACTGAACCCTTAATTAAAAAAATCAAATAACGAAATTCAGATTTTTCCATAGTTACTGAAAATTTACGAGTGATCACAGTTAAACAATGGTTATACTCTCAAAACTAGTTTTTTTTTGCTGAATTTTTGAGTCTTCATTTGAAAGATTGTGCCTGCCAGTGTTAATGCCATTTAACAGTAAAAAGGTTTTATAAATAGTTTTTAAAAGGTCTTATCAAACAGCCCTCGTATTTGGGTGTGGTGTATAAAGTTCACTACTCTCCCATCCCCTCGCCCTGACGATTCACCCAGTTGACCATTTTTTGGTTAAAAGTACATACATACAAAGTGTCTAGGACTAAATGTTATTTATTAAACTATAAAGAAAAAAGGTTATTTTTTTTTACAGGCTCGACGGTATTCAAGCTAAAGCTACAGTACCGGCGACTAATATCACCTTTGTACTAACATCTCATAGACGGTTAGTGACGATTACCTATAAAATTATGACCTACCAAAATGGACACTTATTATTCCCTATAAATAAGGTGTAATTTGCATAGCCTAGCCACGGACCTAAAAAAATACGGATGTAACGTTGCACAAAAAGGGTGTGAAGTATGCAATGTACACGATCTACCGTCTCACAGATGTACTAGGTACACCAAACTGCCGCCACTCGTCGAGCCACAGCACGAGTGACATTTAATTTTACTCCAAAGAAAATGCCGAATTGAGTGGTAAAAACTTGTAAAAACTTCTAAAGTAAATGTGAAAAGCCTCACGGTATCACTTATCACGTGTACGTTATGAATATTTGTCTTATTTTCATATACAGGGTGTCCAGTAAATAATGGATAACCTGCTACCCATCCATGGGGCACCTCAGGCTGGTCCCTAAAAAGGACTTACAGGTTTGGTAAAAGTTGCATGGTTTTCGAGATAATCGAACTTTTCTATTTTCTTAATAATTAGCACCTTGCTTCACTGTAATGACTGCCAAGGTCACAAATAAAGAGATTTTGTGTGAATCACAGAATACTTGAAACCTACATCAACAACAACTACGTAAATAAAAACCGAATCTGTTTTTACGATTACATTGACGACGTTATCTAAATTCGGTTTTTATTTACAAATATTATTGTTGATGTAGGTTTCAAGTATTCTGTGATTCATTATTTTGCAGTAATTAGACGTTGGTTTTCATAAGAGAAGCGTTTTTTATGATATGACTAACCCAATCAAGTAAAGAGTTACTTATCGATAACTTGGTGTTTTGGTAAAATTCGCTCTTAGTGAATACTAACAGCAATAACTTTATCTGTAAAGACGTAAACACCATGTGTTATACCAGTTTAGAATCAATATTAGATACACTATTTTTCAACATATTGGCCACTCTGGTCTTCATACAATTTTTTTTCACCACAAGCAGTCAAAGTTGTTGCAAACTTTAAAGCAAAATGTGAAGTTATAAATTAAGATATGTTTAACAAGAAATTAGTGTCGCTACCATAATGCTCTAAGACACATCCGTTAGCATCACTATTAAAGAATATTTAACAGCAAACAGAACGACAAAATCTCTTTATTTGTGACCTTGGCAGTCATTACAGTGAAGCAAGGTGCTAATTATTAAGAAAATAGAAAAGTTCGATTATCTCGAAAACCATGCAACTTTTACCAAACCTGTAAGTCCTTTTTAGGGACCAGCCTGAGGTGCCCCATGGATGGGTAGAAGGTTATCCATTATTTACTGGATACCCTGTATATAAGTTGACGCAAATTACAAATAAAAATGACAATCAGTGCTGCCAGTTTTTTTACGGATTTTTTTCCCGACAGTTGGGAAATCTGGAGCGCTGTTAGTTATGGTACGGAACCCTGCTTACGGGAATTATTTCAGACTGGATTTCGCTCGGTTTTTTCCACACTTTGAATTCAAACAACACAAACAATCTAAGAAACTATAAAAGTAATTAAGTCTTGGATCTCCGTTTTAACTTAGAAATTTTGCATACTTATGTAATTGCGATGACAATATAATCACACAGTCGAGTACATAAATATGTGTACACTTTAGTACCTTGTCACTTTAAACGCTGTGAGAATAAATTAATGTATGGCAGTTTAAACATGACATTAAATAGACAATATATACCGATTTGAATATTATTGTTCTTACTAAGAAAATATTAAATATTGTAAAAATGAACCTGGGCAAAGCCAGGCGGCTCATATGTCAGTAATAATTTCATGTAAATAATAAATGGGTTTATTCGTTAAATGTGGCTTTAATCACTATCTTCATAAATATGTAGTTATATATCAACATTATTAATATTATTCTGTTGCGCAACCGTTGAAATTTAAATTAACATTTAATTTTCTTATCTCTTAGGTATATCATTTTTTAGTTAAAATTAGTTTGTTTTGGTTTGGTAGTGGTGGTTACAAAATGAGAAAATTCAATCTTTCAATTCAACTAAAACGGCTGCATGACGCTATCAAAGCCAATGCTGAAGTAGGTTGCGATACAATCGCAATGCAGCATCGATACAGTCACAAATCATCTACGTTTATTCGCAATACAGTGGCGCCGCTGTCAAATGCGCATTTGTATCACTGCAAACTGTTGCAGTGGGTAAAAGGCCTTAAAATTGGCAAATTGACGATTTATATGGCAACCCTCAAAGCACGCACACTGGTAAACGGGAGGCCATTTTGTGTGCTTCACTCATGATTAGACTAGGTTACGTCCGTATTTTTTTTAGGTCCGTGAGCATAGCAAACATGTTTGGTGTGTAAATAACATTTTGTGTTCAATATAAGGCGTTCAAAAGGTTATAAATACAAACCTGCAACAGCGATTCATAACGTTATTCTAGTTGTGATAGGATAACGTAAATTATGAAAACATATCGATGTATTTAAACGTTGTGATAACGATCATTTCTCTGCTCTGCTGTCTGCTTTTAGTCATATCTTTTTAACTGTGAAAATATTCCAGTTTCTATGCACAAATCCTGCCAAATTTTATCTCTCCCTCAGCTAACGTTAACTTTGTTGACATGTGCGCCGGCGATTTTACGCCGCTGACATTTTTTCGCCGCCGTGCGTGAGGGTGTATATGCCTTTGTATATATTTAAGTATGTGATTGACTTTAATGAACTGAATAATTTATTTGTGAAAAGTGGGTACACATATTGATGGTAAAAAAAAACCTGTACCTTCTACCTATAAATAGGTGTACAAATTTAGACTTAACTATACTAATGTCATCAATTAAATCATTGATTAAAAAAAAAACAGTTCTATAAGCAAACAAAAGCCAAGTAATTAAACTAAAACTCCAATTGGCACATATTTAAAAATTCCTTCACGTCATCAAAGAATAATGACCCGAGCAGAATATAGGTCAAATGCTCTGAGAGATCACACATTGCTCTGCAATTTAATAATGGATTCAGGGTACTGATGGGGTTGCCTCGACTATGTTTGCAAAAGCCCGCACCTATGACTTCCATGCAATTCGTAGGAAAAAAGCTACACCTCTTTTGAGAAGCATGCGGGGCAGTTCCAATAGGAACCTCGAAATCTGTCTTTTAAGTATGTGTAATTTAAAGTTCAAGTTTTAAAGTTGTTCCTCACTACAATAATATAATGTGATATGGAGCAAGTTACCCAAAATAAATATTTTACACAAAACACTACACTACATAGTACAAAACAGATTTTTAAACTTACGCAACGGATTTTTTTTTTTTGATGCGGTTTTTATTTATAATAAATTCTGGATTATGAACGGGTTTTTCAGAAAACTTGTATAAACCGAAGCGAAGCGAAGGCGGGCCACAAGTTTATTTATAATGAGTTGTCATTTTAGTTTTAGTATTTTTTTAGATCCTTGGCTCTGGCAGAGGTTCGCCACTGGACAGTACCTACCCATATATCAAAGAACTGAATAAAAAAATGATGGCGAACGTTAACGCGCAATCCAACGAAGACCGCACAGAAAATGAAGAACAACAAGTAAGTAATTAGTGTATATAAAGCACTTTATTGTGCAAACAGGAACATGACAAACAAAAAATAGACAGAAACATAAAATGTTCGTACACCGGTGAACTTATGCCTTTAAGGGTTACCTTCAATTAATCATTTGAGCCATAGCTAAAACCTATTCTTTGAAAACATACATTATATATTATTCATACCATTTCGATGTGATAAAACAGACTTAGTCGTTTTGCCATATTGGACCAGTTTAATTACCGGTTTTCAAACATTAAAGTAAATATCCTTTGTGGAGAATTTGCTATTTCCAATATTTAAGGTGAATAATCCTTTCGCATATATAATAATAATCTTAAGTACCCGAAACCGACGTGCGTGCATGACTCGATGTATGAATGTGGAAGAAGCGAAAGACATTTGTCAGGATCGTAGCAGGTGGAAAGAAGTCGTCTCTGCCTACCCCTCTGGGAAACAGGCGTGATTTTATGTATGTATGTATGTATAATCCTTTCGCATCCTTTTTGTCGAAAGAATTTGTGTTTATCTTGCTTTCTCAGTAAATTACGAACAAATTCGACAAAAAACGTGGGAAAAGATTATTCACTACATCTGTAGTTGCCCGTTCATGTGGCGTTAGTTTATTCCACAATGTATACTTAATGGATAAACATAATTGTAAGGACTCACTGATATATTCTGGCCCGGATCTCTATTCTACTGGGTAAACCCATATCGCCTTCGACATGTTATCGTATTGTCAATGTAACTATAGCTCTTGTTTTCTCGTCAGTAATAGGCTATTTGACTAATTTTAGAAAACGTTTTTAAATGATTCTTTATCACATAACAAGCACACTACATTGATATTTCCTTGAGACTCTACTGTATTATTAATAAAAATGTAAGTTAAAGTTAAAATTTTCAAAACAACGCGAAAAACGCTGTTTCTATCTATGGCGGACTAGTGTGACGTCACACGCAAGTAAACAAGTTCATTTGACAGCTTAGCATATGAAGTGAATTTGGGGTTTGTTTTGTTTACTTGCATGTGACTTCACATCACAGATTATAAAGATTTTCTAACATCACATAGCGTTTTTGCCACAGATTAAATTCCAAAAAAAAATCCTTATTATTTCGTGTATTTTCCAAAAAAATAGACATAATTTAATGTGAAATAAAGTGAAATACGTTATTTTACGCTAGTATCAGATAGGATGACCACAATTTGTAGTATATTTTCAATGTTGTCAAATAGCCTATTGCGGCCGGGTTAAGAACAACACGATAACACGTCAAAGGTAATATACGTGTGGGGTAGTCGTCAGATGGCTGCGTGTTCAAATCACGACTTGGTCACCAGATATGGGGTTTAATCTTCGAACGTTGTTATATTATAAGTATAAACAGAGATCGGACAAATGGGCGTCATTACTCCCAATAATGTGGAAATGACTCCAAAGCTATTAATTGAACAAATTAAATTGCATCGGGCAACACTAACTTTTAATTTCGAAATACATAAAAACTTACTCTCAAAAAAGTTCGTTAAACTTGATAGAGCTCTTTTAATTCCCAATTTAATTAAGAATAAAAAAATAAATTTAGCAGCTTCAATATTGATTTTGATGATACGGAAACGCGATACAAGAATAGTCTGGACTCCATACAGTTAGCAAGTGATAAATTCAAAGTGTACTAAATTATCGACTGGCAACACTTGAAAAGAAAAGCGATGTTTTTTAGAAATAGGCTCAGCAGAATATCGTTTCCTAGACAAAGAAACCAAACGTAGCATCCGTACTCTGACATACGAAACCAAAACACCAATTTAATTGAAACATAGAATTGAAGATTTTTAATTCCATAGAATTCTGAGGTTTCTTGGTCTTGATTTATTGATTGATGGTTCTGATCATTGTTATTACAAATCTTTGGACGTTTTTTAACTTCAATTTTTCTTTGTTACATATCCATGTTATGTATTTTATGTACTTAAATCATGTTAAATACTATTAAAAATCCTAAATAGTCAGAACGTGACAGCAGTCAGAATTCTACGGAATAAAAAATCAAGGTGTAGACAATAACCGGTCTCTTAGAGACTCACCAACTTGAAAGATGAAGATGGAAAGAAACACAGTAATAGAAATAAAATAATACATATATACACAATTCTTTGCCTCCCTATATTCTGACGCGATTAAAACACCGGTAGCTGAGGAGTGGTATTGCGCTGGCACTATCACCCCTATTACAGTCGAAGAAGTGTCCAAAGCCTTGTCTACACTTAAATTTAACAGAAGCCCCGGACCGGACGCGATAAGCACAGAACCACTCATATCTGGCAAACAAAATCTACTACTGCCGCTAAATTATTTAACAATATAATTAATACAGGTCGAATCCCCCAAAAATTACTTCAATTAAGTATAATTCTTCTGCACAAGAAAGGCGATAGAAGCGATGTTAACAATTATCTACCAATTAGGCATTTATTAAAATTATCGAGTGTAGCATTGCTGTGCAGCTCGACCAAGATCAACCTCTTCACCAGCTGGTTTTCGCCCTGGATTCTCCACGACTGATCCTCCACACATTTAATCTAACAATAGAAAAGTCCACCAAATTCAACATTCCCTTATATCTAGCATTTGTCGATTACACCAAAGCCTTCCACAGTATCACCCATTTAGCCATATTAAATGCACTTACAAACTAAAATATCGATCCCACTTACGTCAATTTAATTAGAACCATATACGATAACAGTACAGCAGACGTAACTATTAATCAGCTCACTTGAAGAAGTTTTCAAGATCCTGGCGGTTTCCTGGGAGGCGAGAGGAATAGTCGATGGCAGAAGTTTATCAAACCTTCACTTCGCCGACGATATTGTTCTCTTTGCCTCTTCAGCAGCAGAGCCCCAGTTTCTCAAAAGATCTGAGCTTGGCGAGCCTTCAAGTTGGACTTAAAATGGTTCATTTTACACGAAGACTCAAGTCATAACTGACAGCACGAAATGTAGGGTCGAGGTAGACGGGATTATATACTATGTTGACGAGTACATGTACTTGGGCCAGCTAGTCTCTTTCAGTAACAGACAAGAAGGAGAAGTCGAACGACGTGTCGAAAACGCCTGGATACTACTGGTCCATGAAGTGAAAACTCAAGTGAAAACTCGTTAACACGTATATTCTGCCTGTCCTAACCCACGGTGCCCAAACATGGTCACTAACTGAGAGTCAAAAGTCCAAATTGAAGGTTTGCAAACGAGCCACGGAACGCAGTATGCTAGGTGTCAAATGGTCAAATCGCATCCGGAACACCACACTGCGCTCCAAAACACGTGTAGCTGACGTAGGTGATAAAACCGCCAGGCTTAAGTGGGATTGGGCCGGTCACGTCTGCACACGGACCGGTGGGCTAGGGTGGCCACCAAGTGGGTACCACAAAATGGGCGACGTAGACGGGGCAGGCCTAGACGGAGATGGCGGGACGACTTGTACGCATTCCTCAGCAACTACCCGGAAGAGGCACCTAATAGAGACTCATGGACATCAAGGGCCTTAGCTCAGCACAATTACCGGCCAAATTTGAAAACCGGTAAATTACCGACCTCGGTCCGGCAATACCGGTAAACCGGTAAATTACCGGTTATTGTAGTTTTTAAATAAAAACCATTAAAATTATTGAAAATCGTTTATTTAAGTTCAAAAAGTCATTTAAAAATAATGATGACAACTTGAAGTAATAATTGGAAACTTTGATCTAAGAAAAAGTATCAATCATTCTTAAAATTATACAAATCATTTTAATGATTAATAGTCATTTAGCAGGTAGCAAACTAAAACAATAGGCTTACATGTTTACCCTTAGGTTGAAAGGGAAGGTATGGTAAAATAAAGAAACAGTAAACAAATAGTAGGTAATAAGGTACATCTTCGGCTGGCTCTGGAAAACGTAGCATTACTTGCTTGCTTCGTAATCGTATTTATTAGTAACATACTTAAGTTTACAAATAATTTTATCAGTTTTATTCATAATTTAAAAGTCAATTTCAATCAAATACATTTTTAAGGAGTGTCTGAAAGTATATTGCACTTAAAATCATATTATTTCGCGTTTATTTTTAGTTTTTCACGGTTCGGTAAATTACCGGTAATAGCTTTAAATTACCGGTATTTTACCGACTCTAAAAAGGGCCGGTTTACCGGTTTGCATTCCCTACTCAGCAGTGGGATATCCATAAAGGCTAGAAAAAAAAAACATTAATTGATGACTTACCCTAAGAATAATTTTGATCCTTTGCAAGACAGTAATAAATAGATAATACAAAGACGTGAGGAGTGGCCATTAATATTATATTATTTTACTTAAGTTGGCTCCATTAACACCCGTGGATTGCGAAAGGAGCTTTTCACAAGGACTAACTAACACGGTATTTTTTTTATATTTTACTGTATATTTGCTTTCTTAAATTATACACAGTAACAAGATTTTGTATTATTTATTTATTACTGTTTGTAAAGGATCATAATTACTTTTAGTTAAGTACATTCGTATTGTTGTGAATTAACCATGAATTGACGCTTTACAGTGGGTTCATTTAAAGATATCACAATTTTAGGTTAGAGCCGCAAGATTTTTCCGTCACGAGTGTTACCGAGTGTTACTAATGCCTTGAGAGTTTCACTTGTCATGTACGTCACTGTGTCACTGTATCTAGACTTAAATTTTCAATACTTGGTGGCCTAACCCTGCTATCAAAAATGTCCCATACTAACAAATTATTTAGCTCCGTGCGATAACGTTTATCACCCCCAAAATCAAGTCCGTTTTTTAAGATTTTTGATTGTGTTATAAGGAAAACGTACAGACCTAGTTATTCATAATATCTACAACATATGTAAAAATCTTTTTTTTTTGTTTTTTTTTTATCTTTATTTATTTAAAGGGTCTTTGGAATTACAAGATCCATGTCAGTCCCATAATTCCCTAATCAAGGTAGATTAGGGAATTATGGGACTGACATGGATCTTGTAATGCCAAAGCCCCTTTAAATAAATAAAGACAAAAATAAAAATCAATAAATTTTATGAAAGTATCATACATTTCCTGAGTATTATAAGCACTATAATCTAACTTTAAAAACATTTGCTCTAAGGCCAGGCGGTAATTTAACCAATCTGCTGTTTTATAGTTACGCTTGTTGTAAAATTTTAATGAGTCCGGATAATTTAACTTGATTTTGATCATTGAATGATCACTACCTAAATTTTCTGCCAACACATGCCATTCCAAATTATCTGCTATATCAACTGTCGCAAAGGTAATGTCAGGTGAAGTTTCTTGGAGGACATTATTTACAAACTAAATTCTTGTAGCCCGATTATCATTTAAAGAAACCAAACTATATTCTAGACTTGATCCAACTATTTGGGAACCCCGTGTATCGTTATATAGGACCATTTGTATGGTGCGCATTGAAATCTCCAGCAATCAAAGGCGTTGACGGAAACACAGAAAACAACTCATCCCAGTCCGACTGTACCGTATGCACGGAGCATGGACAATATACCGCTACAATATTACGAATATATTTACAATTGAAAACTTTTATATGTAAAATCTCTATACCTAAATTATTTACTTACACTAAAATCACATTGTTGGACCTGCAATGATTTATGACTTTTATGAGTCAAAATTGCAACACATCCATAAGAATCAGACCTATCCTTCCTGTATATATAATATCCACTTAAATTTAGTAAAGTTTCTTCTAACCATGTTTCACTTATTAACGCCAAATGAATTCGTTCTTCAAACAAGAGGCACTCAAATTCTGAACGCTTGCTCTTTAGACTGTGCATTCCATTGCAATATGTTGAGCACGGTTTTCTTATCGGGATTTATTGCCATAACATTCCTGATAAAATTTTCTTTAGTATCTCGCCATCTTCGAGCATTTAAATACAAATAGGCTTAACTCCTCCATCAATATCTTACATACTAATTCAACTTTGCACCCTAAACTTTCTTCACACACAAGGATATGTAGCAACTTCTGAATTAGCTGTTTAAAAGTAAAATTGCCGATTGTTTCCCGTTTTTCCTTTTTATTTTCCGCTTTATATTTTACATCATTATTGCGGGTGCTGGATGGATCAGTTCTCCTCTGAGTGTGTATTACGTCCGTCACTAACCTGGTCTTCCTCTTCGTTTTCTTTTTACCTTTCTGGTTTTTATCCGATATCACGCTGTCGGATGAAGCGTCACTGCAAGCTATATCTTCTTCTTCGTATTAAACACCGGTCCGCTGTTCTTGAGGAATGCTAGCATCCGTGACTGTCACATCCCTATGTGTCATCCCACTGCAAGATGGCCATGGTGATATAGGCCTACTTGCAGCTTTGCTGTATGTATGATCTGCATTCCCTTTTGTCACGTCTTTACCTTGATACATCAAAATAGCTTTTCGGTACGTACAACTTTCTTTTGACATTAAACGCCGAATTTCCTTTTATTTTATAAAAACAAGGACACTGTTTGTCCAATGCCATGTGCGTGCGGCCCCTTGTAATTTACGCACTTGTATACTTGAGTTGCACAATTAACATGATCCGGCCCACATTTGGGGCAGATAATCTTCCTTGTGGGACAAAATTGAACTAAATGCCCATACTTCCAGCAACCTGAACATTGTGAAACTGGAAATGTATAAGAATCTACTTTGAATCTGCAGCCATAACCGTAGACATATTCCGGCAAGGTAGAACTTTTGAAACAATGACGAATCGTTTCACAATCTATCCACTTCCCTTCATCAGACAGACGCCTTAATGTTGTGGCTGAGACTATTTCAACATTGGCCGTAAATAAGCTTGGGATTTTTTTAATATCAATTTCTAAATCTATATGCTTCACAATTCCATAACACAATTCAGCCTCGAGAGTCAGTTGAAACCTACAACCCATATCAGCTAACTTTTAGCGCTTGTTCCTTCCGGCTTAGCAAAATTAAAACTTTGAAGGGATCTTTATTCCTTATCCCGTCAATGTTTTCTGTCCTTAAGAGTTTAGCAAGAGCGATCTGCTTAGGTGGCTCCTCTTTGCAAGTAATACAAGAAATTGCCACTCTCTTCTTTACCGGTTGATGTAATCTTCTTCTTTTTTTTCCGGCTTCTAACGGTAGTAAATACGGGATCCCTTTGACTGCCATACATTTATAGTTTCTATTATTAAAAGTCAGACATTTGTACCCATATTGTTTATGTTCATAACTATCATAACTATCGGAAGTCATAACAATTTTTCGTCATAACGCTTTATAGTTCGAACGTTAACTATCCATAATGTTAAAATTATATATACAAAAGCCATAACCTAAAACCCTATAACATTCGAAGGCATGTTAAAAATGAGTCAGAAATATTTTAGGACATACTTTCATACTATCAATTATTTTAATTCATACGGTTTTTCTACCAAACGTTAATTACAACTTTTTTATATAACGAAAATATTAAACACTATAATTTAAAGTTTTTTTTTTTATTATTATTTGACAAATACACTGCAACTCAACATACCTCTCGCTTTTAATATTCTTATTCTACAATTATGGAAATCATTAAACGCAACACTTAGTGGTAATGGAAGCGGTTACGGGGGGCAGAGCCTCCTGCCTAACCAAAATACCCGTACCTACTATAGACCATAAATCTAGATCAATAGGTTAGGTTAGTCTTGCGTCAAGGCCGAAGGCCTTAACTATCCAGAAATAGCAGCTCCGCGGAGCGGAGCTCCGTTGACCCCGTCACATCATACATGTCTATATTTTGTTTGAACATTGAGACAATAGTATTTGGACATGGACTTTGTACGAATGTTTTTTATTGGTAAATAGCCGTCATTACGACACGAGTGGATAAAAAAAAACAACAAATACAATTATATTATAATATTCTCAAATAATAATTCGGGTTTTTCCTCAATTCACATAACCAATACCACTTTTCATCTCTCTGGCTATTCTTTTCATAAGTGTATCCTTCAATATATAATTTTTTACTTCCTCTACTAAACTCAACGCCGTATATAGATTCCAAAAAAGTTACCAAAGATGGCCGAACGTCACTGTCACAAGTGTCATTGTCATTGTGACGTTCCAGATGTAACCAACTCATGCACATTTATAAAAATAGGTAGTCGTAGTAGTAGTCAAATAATATTTTGTTGTTATTTAAGTGTCAAGATTATCCTAAGTTTTTGATGTTTTCTGTATACCTATATACAAAACACTACCCTCAAATAACTTAATTACGTACCCGAATACTAACTTTTGTTAGCGTTTTCGTATGCGTTAATTAGGTTACACACAATATATCGAGAAATAGCAGACTTGTAAATCCTTTGGGAATGACTTTAGGGATAAAAGTATTGTATACGTATATTTATGAATAGTATAAACGCAAATTATAATAAGATGTATCCAAATGTTGTTAAACCCTGAAGTGTTACCACTGTAATATGAGCTTTTCTTCCACAAAACAGTTTCAACTAAATATCTGTAAATTCAAATTGTATTTGTTGTACTGTTATGACCTACAACTTTTGACCTAAAAACATTTATAACAAGTTCAATTACCTTTGGCATTATGAACTTAAATTATTATGACATAAATTGGCATGACTATGAATTTTATGACTTCCAACAGAAAGACCAGCAAGAATTGACATTCCGATGTATAATCATCAAAATTATGACTAAAAACATTATGACTATTAATACGTAGAATGTAAAACGACTTGGCAAACAATAATCGAAACTTTAACTTTATGGCAGTCAATAGAGACCCAGTAAATACATCATCCTCAATGTTTGCCTTCTCCTCCTTGCTATCGTCATCTGCTTGCCGGTGCCTTTTCTCCGCGGAACGAGGAACCTCGTCACTACGCCATTTAAACTCGACATCCTGATGGAGCTCTTCAGATTCTCCAAAACTATCTCGCCTCGCCTAACGTAGGCCAATAAACGATAGGAAATGTTTTTTTTTTTTTTCTTTGCCCCGCGGCGACTTGAACAGCTACTACCGCGGGAATATGGCGTTTCCACTATAAAGTGATTTCGCCAGTGTCAACTATATATGAGTATAAATCAATATAGTAATAAAACACAATCCAATCTTCTCTAGGAAGATTGGTGGCAACGTTGTACGGTGATATGTAGGACAGAGGCCAAGTTAGTTTTAACGTCTGTACCACTGCGAGTCCACTTGAAACGAGAAGTAAGATGCCAGGATACACAAAATAAGTCCAAGTCTTCTATCACTGTGCAACACAAAGGCATTAAAAGTACAAATCACTAACAAAAAAGAACTTTGAACACCTAAATACACAAAAATAAAAACTAAAACAAATTACACATCCGCCATCTTTTGACGTTGCAAATGGCCATATAGGAAATGTTATTTTCTGATAATTAAAATATAATTTCATATTTACCGTCCATGACACACGACGTCAAACGAAGAGAAGCGAACATATGTAAAAATCGAAAAAAACGGACTAGGTTTAATGGAAGAAAAACGCTATCGCATTTTGTATAGTTTTTATTTGCATCACTATCCTCCTAACGACTTAAATATCGCATTTCAATAAATACATATTTTAATATTTTAAATGTTTTAGGTGGAAATAGTTGATTGACCCTCAGCCAGGCATAAGCTTCCAGCAATGGTCTTGAAACCCTATCCATCAGGATCTATTGCAAGAGCTATAAAGCATGGTGCTGGACCCGCCGATAATGCGCCAGCGGCAAAATCAGGGAGAATACAGATGGATACAGAAATGAGCACGGAGGAAGAATGTACACCAGAAGAAAGCTCAGACTCGAATTTGGTTACCCCCCAAGATAATACAGAAGACGTGTTGGTTCCACCTGAAAATGATTTAATAGAACAAACTGTCATAGAAGAAAAGTGGATTTCTCAAGAACAAATGTTAGAAGAGTTATTGCAAACACCAGTCGCAAGCCCAGAACAAAATTGTGAGGACACAGACACAGTACTGCCAGTACTGCCAGTATTGCCAGTACTGCCAGTACTGCCAGTACTGCCAGTATTGCCAGTACTGCCAGTATTGCCAGCTGGTGAAGGATCCACGGAGGATAACCAGTCACCAAGAGAGGTTGATAATAGTTATATGGACGAACTAAGCGCCATGCCATTAATAGAGCCCAGCGTCTTTATGGATAGCATGTTCTCAACGAGATATGGGCGTTTAGTGCTCGTGGTTCACCTTAAGAAGTCAAAATTGCAGAATCTGAATTGTAAGCCTAAATATTATTACATATATTTTTAGAAATAGAATTAAACAAACTTTATTTCAGGCAATAAAACCCATATTAGTAATTACACATATTACAGAGCGCCGCGCCGATTTTACGCCGATTTTACGCCTATTTTATGCCGCTGCTGACATTTTTTCACGGTCTTTCCAGATATCAGTCTTGGCGTTAATAAACCGTTAAAAATATTTTAATACCAATAAAAATTACGTAGCCATACTTAAAAAAAAACATTTTGAGACTAATTACATACATGTTTTTTTTAAATTAAGTTTGGTGCTTTAAAATAGATGATTAATTTTCAATAATTTTTTATTTGGTTTCCATGGTTACGTTCAGTATGGATATCAACAAAATGGCGTTTTGTTTCACATTCCAACTTTTATGATAAATTGTCAGAGTTGTTTTAGGAACTATTAAAAGTATACAATTTTTAGACATTTAGCAATATCATTTCCAAGCTATAGAGGAAAGTAAGTATGCAAGAAAAGTGAGCCATTGTTTTTTTTGTCATCATCATTAAACTTGTAGAAAAAGTTATGTATGTATATTTACATAATTAGCTCTTAAGGTACTCGTGCCTTTAGAACATAGATCACCCGCAATAGATACCGCATATTGCTGATTTTGGTAAAAGTCTAGATCACCAAACCTGGAGGTAGGCACGGGATGAGGGGAAAGAGGAAACGATGACGTGATTGGCTATTTGAACGTCGTCCGATCTTTCACCGACCGAGTAGGGATGGGACATAATTATTGTGATGATATTTCTTATCGATAAAGAGTCACCATTTCTTTACCAATTGCGGCACTATGGGAGTCCGGGACCTTCGGAAGTCGTACATGGAGCCGAAGCCAACAAGCAGAGCCCCTTTATACAAGTTTAATTTAGTAAAGTGACGGCACACCAACCGGCGATTGTCCCCGAGTTCAAACTATAGAAGTGTGCTCCGACGGACAAGCACCGGTTAGTGTAAGAATATTTTAGAAGGATGGGAACATTAATAATAGGTTCTATGAATGAACTGATATGGATTGGTGAACTAGGCTATTGATGAAACTACGGCGCCTGCCTGGCCAATGCTAATTACTTTGGTTGAAATGGCAGGCGGTGACTCGCCAACTCAATGGAATGGGTGAAATATGTTTGCCAACCCACATTGTTTTCTGTAACCGTAAATATTTCAGGAATTTGTAAAAACAAACCTTACCTAACCCATAGGGTTCCACACGATAGTACTAAAATAAAATCTGAAAAAATTATCTACCATTGGGTTGGTAACTGAGATAGTGGGAAAATGATACATTTGGCAAACATATTTTTGCTAAACGGTAGGCTATTATTAAGTATATTTCAGTTATATTATTAAGTGTATTTCAGTTATTTTGGCATTCTGAAATACCTGGATCGGCATGTAAAAAAATACACCTACATTGGTGATTATGTAACTAACCCAGAATCATTAAAAACTCTTAATGAATCGTAATATACGTGTTTGTTCAAATTGGCCCATTAAATTACACTTACACTATAATTTTCAATCATTACAGAAAAGTATAATGTAAGTACCTAATATCCAAGTGTTATGGCCTGTTCCCATTACACCAGACCCATTTGTACCCACCCAGGGCCGGCATAATGTGAACAGCATCATATAAATTGTACAGCCACTAAGCCTTTCCGGGAACAGGGCTTTATATCACCATCACTCTCCTAATATTAGTTTCATGAACCATTTAAATATCACATTGATATTAGGTGGTTGAATTGTAGAACTCTTATATCTGCTTCATACATTAAGATACAATTGAATTAGTTACATGTTATTTAGTGCAATTTATTTAAGCAATAACTAATAATCAAACAATGAAATCGACAAAATTCAGTTAACCAAACATAAAACGTCTCGAACTCGGTGGGAATACTCAATTTTACCATAAGTTCCAGTATCGTTGTAGGAGGTCACGACACTCACGACAAATTTGATAACGATCTCCGAAATGGTTTGTTCTAGGGTGTCGGTCTACCTGCGCACAGTCGTCGCGTTCTCTTTATATGGCGGCTTAAAAACGTGTTATCGTTCCCAAATAAAATGATCTTCTTGTCTTTTTGGAGACTCCTCACGGATACACTTCGACACTATGGGATCTTTTGTGTATTTACCACTCTTTTGTATAGCACCTAATCTAATAATCAGCCTACACCCATTCCAGAAAGCAGATAGTGGAGTGCAATGGCACTTGGCAGTGTTTGAAGTTTGGTTCTGGGTAGCCACGACCGACCGGGGATTTTCATTGTTACTCCGGCGTGGGCATCACATTTACACAATAAGTGTTTCATTGTTTTCACCTCTTTGCCGCACAATCTGTTTTGTCTTAAAGGGCACTTTGCTAGGAAATGTTTAACCCCAAGTGCCGGTAAAGGCTGCGGCTCCGCTGAGGTGGAGATGAGCGGAATGAAGCGTAGCTGTGCCAATATTAAGAAATAGAATCTGAACCAACGTGCGCAAAGCGCGCTCGACTTGAGCGCAAGCGCCTTCTATTGGGTAATATTGGCAAAACTCCGCTAGTCTCCGCCTCAGTAGAGCCTCAGCCGAACACTCCTATAATGTATCGGAGTTGGCTTTTGAAGAGTTTCCAAATATTTTTGGTCCAGCTTTGGTCTGGTCAACCCTTTCTATGAAGAGCTTTGCATACGCTAAGCCTACAGTGGTTTTCTTTACTTCGCATTATTGCTTTAAATATCGATATCTGGGGATCTGTATGATTTCCGGTTTCTGTTTCTGTAATCGCTGTCGGAAACGACTAAACTCAATCGGTCTATTTTGAAAGAATTCAGCCCAATGGTGGCGGTTATTTTTCGAACTCAAAAGTTTGATAGCGGCAAAACAGTGAAACTTCTTACCTAAAATATCACCATGGCGACTGTTGTTTAAACGTTACTATAGTTACCAATAAAATATTACTCTCAATAATATACTTCACAAATGTTTTCGAAATCGGAAAAAATATCGACCAAATATTGTATTTAGATATAACGCCGGACATCACTACGAAATCAGAAAGGGACAATATATTGGGAGTGACCTAATGAGTAACAGAGACGTTACGAAAAAGGCTGTTATCACTTGACCATTGTTGGTCAAATATATAATGTGCTTACCGGGGAATGTATTATATATATAAAGCCATATTTTTATGGAACATGAAGGTATTTTGAGTAATTTCTTATATTTCTGTATATTATTTATGACGTTTCTAACTCAAACGGGAGGCGTACGCAAAGGTCTAAAACATGGTTGACACTGACAGCGGTCATGGGTGGTTTACCGTAAATATGCGCCTTTTCGCATATGAGTGGTGAACATCGGCTGCTTGTAGCGGTAGCGGTATCTATTGGGGGTGATCTCAGCTTAAGAAGCTTCATTAATCATTATGTACTTACCAATTGTAAATAACTATTTTGTGTACTGTATTATTTATTCGTATTACTGTCAACGATTATATTATTATTATGAAGAGAGTGCGAATTATGTGAGTTTGTATCTATCTGACAGGTATCCAGATCCAGAACCACGGAAAATTTGAAAGGTACATCATTCCCATCGAGCAACACGGCCTTCCTTGTCTTAGCTATGAATATTACAGTCAAATAGATCTGTCATTTCTTGCGGGGGGGGGGGGGGGGGGGGGGAAACAAAACGGTAGTAAAACATGGAACAACCCGAACAATACACCGACAAACTTGCACACTTCGAGCAATTTTTGTGTACGTACGAGTTACAATTCACACATTGACTGGATAAGGCTCAACGGCGAGATGTCGGCTTTGTCGCTCAACAGATCCGAATTTTGTACAAGCGAGCGGACTCGATGTTGGTAAAGTAGGTAACGTTCGCGCCACTGGACTCTGTCTAGTTGACAATCCGAGTGACAAATAAGTAGTTCGATTAGATGCGCATGCCCGCTTGGGCCTGTACTTTGAGAGATGGGAAATGGGCAAATGCCTACTCCCTTCCGTGTTGCTCGATGATCATTCCGGATCGGTATAGGCTAGTTTTCATTAGTTTGAACCGGAAGCGAGGGCGCTAGTAGTACTATAGATCAAAAATAGAGCAGATTTAGTTCAGCAGAGTTTAGTTTAGAACAATTTGCGCTGTAGTGTGAATCAAATATGAATTTGCAAAGCATGTTCTACAGCAAGAGGAATTGGGCTGGTTTTTAACTGAACCCTGGTAATAACCTACTTTACAGCTTCATATTTTAGTTCTTAGATTTAAGCCAAAAGCACACTAAGAGCGGTATATTGGTTCCCATGGGATTAGTATTCGTCATTTTCTCTACTGCATCCTTCGTCCGAATTTTTGTATATCCTAAGGCCATTTCAGCCTGAATTTAGAATTATTTAAGTAGTGTTGTTATAATATAACCCTTTCTTTCACGCTGGGTTAATGTTTTTAACACTACGGCCCCAGAGGGGTGTGGGGTGTGTGGGGGGGGGGGGGGGGGGGCTTACGGGGTATACCCACTAAAACTAAAAGGACGCAACGGAGGACCAGCTGCCTGCATCACGCTGAGCTGTGATAAATTCGTGACAAATCATGCATTTGTGTCCCAAATATATTCCTTGTTTATTAAGTATGGTTGTCACGAATAAACATTTTTTTTTTCTTTAAATTTCCAGCAATTCTCTATCCACACCGCTGTTAGCGAGGGCTGCAAGTTCAGCTTGCGCATTCAACTACGACCTTATCCGGGTTACAATGCAACCCTGGCCTATCCTCAAGTATTTTTGGAAAAGTTTAAAAATGCTCTTACTTAGCTGAAACCGAACAAACTGCTTAGGAAATCAATATTTTTAATATATAATCGCACATAATATATATCACACTACGATTGGCACATTGTCATTAAAATTTCACAATGATTATAGCCTAGAATCTAGACTCTGTGCATGATATAAGTACCTAATCTCGATTACCACCTTAGGCCCTACCCAAAATGCATTTGTTGAATGCATGAGTTTCTATTCGTTTCGTTTTTAAGCCAATCGCGTCACTGATAGATGACGTGATACGAAGAGTCACGTGATCTACCAGTGACGCGATTGGTTCCTATTTTCAAATCAAGTCATAGAGTTAAACCTTCTGATTATCGTCCAGTATCTATCCTACCTGCGTTCAGCAAAATATTTGAAAAATAACGCTAACACTTCTCACTTTAATATTAATAAAATTGTGCACGCGCAGCAAGTCGGCATTATGACAAGTAGGTGTACAACTGACGCGGGCGCAAGTTTGATCAAATTTATTTTACAGCCTTGGGAAGAGTCGCAGCACACCATTGAAGTCTTCTGCGAGCCTTCTAATGCTTTTGATAGTGTAGTATTACTGTAGATAATGGGCACTTTGATTTGTAAACTTAGTTTTTATAGCTTTAGAGGAAATGCATTAGATCTCAATAACTCATATTTAATACAGAGAAATAAATGGAGCCGTTTCGTCGGAGACAGAGATAGAAATGGGCGTACCTCAAGGTTCTATTATAGTTCCATTCAGTTCCTTGTTTATGTGAATGATCTGTCATATATGGTAAGCAGAAGATCAGGCATTCTCATGATCGCTGATAACACTTCTATACTATTTCAAGGTAAATAGGAAAGACACTGACCTCATTAAACGAATGAATGTCAAAAATATTTTTTGGCATTCATAGGTGCATTACATGACTTGGAGAATAAGGAACTCTGACTTTTGTCTTTACGAATAGAAACGCTTGCTACCGTAATGCGTCTTGGCAAGGGTCTCTGTTGACCGTACATAAATAGAATAGTATAGTTTATTCAAACCTTTTACTTTTATGTATGATAACAAATATGTAATGTACAGTAAGTAGGCCTAATACGCTGGAAACTTTAGAGCATTGTATTTTTAGGGATTTTAACAGATTATTGCAACACTTTAACCCTCCATCCTCAATTCGGGGAGCATTCAAGCGGATATGCTCAATTATATCAGCACCATTACAGATAATATTTATTAAATATTTTATTATTACTCATTATATAATACCTAGTGCTATTGATAAATTTATTAGCATTATTATATTGTATTTTCAACTAAAACATTGATTCATTGGGACCGGAATTTTAACACGCTGGTCTTTGCCGCGCTGCGCAAGCTTTTTTTTATTACGTACATAATTATTTACATTTGAACTCATTTTAATACTATAAAAGCATTTATACTAAACTTGCCTAATTCAATTTAGCCTGCATGTAATTTAAAAAAGAAATGTATAAGTATATTATATGGGTAAGTAATACGAGATATAAGAACTGATAATTGATAATATAACAGTTACAATATATACGCTCACTTTGTATAAATATAGTTTAGTATAACGTTCACCGCAAATAATGAACGGAAGATATAATTACAAAATATATATGTTCTTAAAGTATAACGTTATTGATATAATACCAGTTAATATAACTAACCGAGTCGGTTCTGCCCTGATTCGTTGATTCGTTGCTTGTGGCTTTTTCTGGTTAGTTATAACAAATTACTAACAAAACCTTTTTGGTACACTCAAGTTCACCTTGTCTATTTATTTAATGTCATGTTTATACTGCCATAAGTATAATTATTATGTGGCACAGCGATTAAAGTACGTAAGGTAAAAAGTGTACCCATATTTATAAACTCGACTGTGCCCGCTCCTTTCTGTACCTACCTACTGAGTATAAAAATGCTATTAGATCTTATAATCCTTATAATAAAAGATAATATGTATTGTGATCACTATATTAATTATGTCATGTATGTTATACGAACTGAAATTAGAAAATGTATGCATATATGTATGTTTGTGAACTCTTTGTTGCGCGAATATTAAATACCAAACTAAAAAAAGAAACAGAAACACAAAAGGTATGTACAAAGGCGAAGTGTTATAGAAAAAAAAACATTATATGAAATGAATATTATGTGAATTGACCATTATTCCTTGTAAAAATATTGATTTTGTTATTATATCTAACGTTTATTATATCTTGTAAACCTTATTAACCTGAAAATATCGATTTTGTAGTTATATCTCGTGAGACGCACCCATATTCTACAATCATATTATTGGTGATCAAGCATTCCAAAAAAGGCCCCGAATGCTATGTAATATACTTAATAAATTGCATTATGATGCTTTTTTAAATATTATTTATGCCACACTTGCCTCTAACAACCTTGCATACAATTAAAAAAGCATTATACATATTTATAAAATCATTTAATTAATTATAAAAAAATAATTAAAATTGTTTTACCGCTGATATAGCTTGCAAAAAAATCGTATAAAACTACCAAGGTTTGACTGCAACATTTTTTTACAGCTAGCCTCACCCTGTGCGGCGTCCCATTTCATTATGAATATGAGGAGGAAAGAGGACTGATGCGCTTGTACGTGGGAGGCATCTTAGTCTCGCAAGCCACCGGGACCACTCAGATGATAGCCAAGGAGAATGTGGCGCAACTTGCTTGGGATGTAAGATAAATGTTTCTGTCTATCTAAGTCAAACATCGAGCAACACGGCCTTCCTAGTGAAAGGGAATCGCCTTAGCTATGAATATTAGTCAAATAGTTCTGTCATTTCTTGCGGGGTGTTTGCACACAAATGAAGCTCTGCACACCTATATACAAAAACAAACTGTAATTATGACATTAATACATAAAACATGAATTGTTCCTTTGCACACCTCGAGCAATTTTTCTGTACGACCGAGTCACAATTCACACATCAACACGATAAATACGGCGAGAAGTCGGATTTGTTGCTCAACAAATCCGAATTTTGTACAGGCGAGCAGACTCGATGTTGGTAAAGTGTTGGGAACGTTCACTCGCGCGACTGGACTCTGTCTAGTTGGCAATCCGTGTGACAACTAGTTTTATTAGATATGCGCATGCCCGCTTGGGCTTGTACGTTGACAGAGGGGAAATGGTGCGAATGCCTACTCCCTTCCATGTTACTCAATGAAATCAAAGCAAATTGAACTCCCTATCCTAACAAAAAAGGTCAGATGTACATACGCGGTTCTATGAGGCATGCGACCTTTTTTCTAAGGGGGCACCCCTAAAGGGGGCACCACTAACTCATGCAATGCCCTTAACCACAGACATAAAAGAAAAGAAACAGAGAAATAGTACATATTAGGGTGGTCGGAAAAACGAAAGTGTTGTCGAAATACATGAAAATAGACTATACCAAGTATTTTTTTTATGGCAATGATAATATAAGGGAGCACTCAGGCCAACTGATGGTAAGTGGAATCTGAGACCCATAGACATTTGAAATTTAAAGACTACAATCTCAAAACTTCAATCCTAAGACTTTCAAATGCATTGCCTCTATGCTAATAATTTCACAGGTTGTCTTATCCCCACACCACTTGCGAACACTGCTGCTTGGCGGTGAGTTAATGGATGAGATGGTGGTAGTGATCCGGTCAGACTCTGCACAAGGTCCTGCCACCACTGAAGTTTTATTGCAATTGAATAAACTTACAGTTCGCCCGCCCTTACTGTTAAAATTGTGTTATATATAAAAATGTAGGTGTACAACCTTACATAAGTATCTTTTTTTTTTCTCTGCCCCGCGGCGACTTGAACAGCTACTACCGCGGGAATATGGCGTTTCCACAATGAAGTGATTTCGCCAGTGTCAAGTATATATAAGTATAAATCAATATAGCAATAAAACACAATCCAATCTTCTCTAGGAAGATTGGTGGCAACGTTGTACGGTGATATGTAGGACAGAGGCCAAGATAGTTATAACCTCTGTACCACTGCGAGTCCACTTGAAACGATAAGTAAGATGCCAGGATACACGAAAAAAGTCCAAGTCTTCTATCACTGTGCAACACAAAGGCATAAAAAGTACAAATCACTAACAAAAAAGAACTTTGAACACCTAAATACACAAAAATAAAATCTAAAACAAATTACACATACGCTATCTTTTGACGTTGCAAATGGCCCTTTACATATCTATTAAAGATAATGAATGAGAAAGGCTATGGACAGATCATCACATTGTATTGTGTCGCAGCAGTAGGCACAGATTTTTCTGTATTTAATTCTTGCTAAGTTTAATACAGTGTAAATGAGAGTAAGTAAGTTCTTTTAGGCATAAAGTAAAAGTTTTGGGCCACCAGGAAACCACCACTTTTTTAACAAGTTTAAATTTGACACATAAATAACTTATGTATCGTAACCAAAAACTTGCTATGTGGAAGAATGTTTTCATATAGGTACTTTATTTTCATTCATACTATGTTTGACTAGCCTAAGGCCACAGACCTACAAAAGTTTACGCAGATGTTTGTACATTCCGTAGATGTAGAAAAACATAGATTCCGTGTAGCCTTTTTTTTATGGCATATAGAACGCAATCGAGCATACAGGCGACCTGATGGTAAGTGGAAACTGTGACCCATAGACATTCGCATTCACAAGACTGCAAGCCTAAGACTGCAAATGCATTGCCAACCCCGAGGACTAAGATGGAATGCCTCTATGCTAGTCATTACACCGGCTGTCTTGTCCCCAATGCCGGACATATGAACCCTACTAAGTTAAAGACGATTGGATAGATTAAGCGGCTAGTTGGACAAAGAATTAAGAAAAAGGGTCACTTAATTTATTCGGATTATTGTTGTTGTTCGCTATCTCTTCGCCCATCGGTCAGCATTTCAAAATAATTCGCAGAAAAGTATATTAATTCGACAAGTCAACAGTGAAATATTAAAATATAGTTTAAGTGTAATGGCCTGTGTGTTTCGTGAGTGCTAATCCCGAATGGGAAACAAAGAAAGTGATGCTGAAAATGACATGTGGCATGTAATGTGATCCTTTCACAGGTGAGTAATGTTTTACATTAAATCTGTTGATGTTTGGCCATAATGCGGCCGTTTTGCAAGTATAATTCGAAACATTAACGTGGTGTTACATCTTGTAATGAATACAAAGGCACTATGTGCAGCAAATGTGCCGCATTTTTGAATTTTTTCGGAAGTAAACAATAGTGCTTCCAAAATTAATATCGATAAGTAAACTTTCGATATTATGATTGAGTACATGAGTAGCGGTATATGTTGGAATGTCAAATATAAAAAGCGATGCCGAATAGTTAAAAGGCCGATGTTTCAAATGTCGAAAGTGTTTGATGGGTGTGTATTTGAATTCTGAAAGTTAAAACATATTGAGCTTGTTATTTTAAATGACAATTTTTTCGTTGCATACGTTTTAGACATAGGCATCGCATAATTATTGTAGATATTTAGATCGTTCGTTACTTAAATGTTCGATATTCAAACAGTTTTAATTTAATACGTTTTTTTATTATTAATAAGTGCGTACATATTTATCGATCGGTAGAAGAGCCTGTTCGATATTAATTGGTTGTATGGTTTCAGATTTCTAAAAGCCAGACAGAGAAGAATGGGTAAAATTTGTTTGGAGCTGTCTGCGAGACCGGAAATGGAATAATTTAATAATAGTTAATTAAAATAAAAAAATAAAATGAATAGTAAACAGCAAATCTTTTTATTTTGCGGTAATATGTAACATCCTCTCCTATTCCTGAAATAAGAAACATATCGAGGGTTGCGTGGTCAAACCCGATAAGTCGCTATAACTTGTTGTGTCAAAAAGAACATTATTGAATACATCAAAACAATTCAAATTTGATGAAACAATTATGTCGATTTATCGGGTTTGACCACTCATATCTTCAGTAATCACATTCATTCATTCGCAACCCAACCAAATTAACCTTGATGCTGTAACAGAAATGGTTCGTATCATCATAAAAAGGGTCACAAACTGCCTTCCAATTACTTTTTGAAAGTATATTCATTATTATTATTAAAGAAAACTTTAAAAACTGTCTTTATTTTTTCTCAGTTCACTTTCAGAATTGGTAATAACTCACAATTATTATTGAAAATACTGTATACCTTTTAATAAGTTAAACTAATTTATCGATAAACCGCACATCACTGATTGCAAACTTACGCACACGAATGCGGTCATAAAGTCATAATTATATAGACGACTCTTTTTAACGAAGGGCATTTGTGACAGGTGCGAAAAGTACTACTCGATTAGCCGTTTTTATACTCCCTCTATGCTTTCCTACCTCTATGATAAAACAGATTTTGGAACATTGCAAAAAAAAAAAAATGTAGGGCTCAATTAAAAATCAAACAACCCTGAACTTTTTCCTTTGTGTAAAGGGGCTTCTAAACGGGCCATGTTTTGCTGCAATTTGTGGCCGGCAACTAGTGCTATCTTACACTTACTTCGTATGTTAGAGCAAGATGCGTATAGTTGCCGGCCACACATTGCCGTGAAAATGTTGCTCGTTTAGAAGCCCCCTAACGAAGATTAGTCATATAATCATATAGATAATTTTCTTTTCTCAAACATGCAATGGAATTTTGGCGTTATGTTAGTTATTTTAGGCTTCAAAGTATCACGTTGCGGGCGGAACAACTCGAGAGAACTGTAAAGGAATTTCATACGAAATTGAAGGCCTAGGCCGGGAAGTAATTTTTTTTTAATTTTAATTTGGCCATGGTGGCTGTGTTTATGAAAAGGCTAAATAGCTGTTTTTTTTTTAATTTACTAAGCCGTGCATTCAACAAAGCGTTTGCATGTTTATTTGAAGTACCAGGAGCGCAGAGGTTAGCACGATGCGGCGAGCCCCGCGCGCGCCACCAGCGGGCCGGCGGGCGGGCGTACTGAGCACTGTAGGTTACTTTAAATGTTTATGCACTCCTAGTACCTATTTGACATTGTAATTTTTGTTTTAATTATTTTAATGAATTATGTTTGAGAAAAGCACTATACATACTTCGGCGGGAAATATGGGGTTGCCCGCCTCAGACCTATATCCGGCCTTGCTTCGCTCGGCCATCTATATAACTTCGGCCGGCAACCCCTTTTGTCCCGGCCTCTGTAGTAATGTACTATTACACAAAGGAAAAACAATGGAAGAACGATAACGTTACCTCAATTAACTCTTTAACTTTGTACAATATTTTTCATTATCAATAATTATGATCTATGGTCTATGATATATGGTTACAGAGCCGTTTTAAACTATGCTGGAGCCCTAGGGCACCCAAGAGTTTGGTAAAAGTAAAGAAAGCGAATTAGTACTAAAAAAAATCTACTATAGTCTTCTAGATAAATTGTCAGTCCTTCGGGTTCCCCTGAGCATGGGGGCCCAGGGCACGAGCCCCATGTGCCCTTATGGTTAACCATATGCTGTCTTTAGACAGCATTGTGCGGTTATGGATGGATATGGTTAGTATGATTTATCTATTAAAAATTGAAACTAGAGTTATCTGGCTAAACATCACGTGAAAAAGAATTCCCTTCGCAATTATTTGCCACTATTTATTTTAATGATATTAGCGTACAAATTGTTTTGACGCGATTATAAAAACTCCACAGATTAAAAAAAAAGGAATCACTACCACGGACAACACAATGTCACGTGATGGCAAACTAAATTCAACTCTGACAAAATTTTCTAAAATGATGATTTTGTCACGTAATGACAAAATGAACCTTATAATAATGACTCAACGTTTCCAACGTGATAAAAATCTGCTCTTTTCTCCGAGCCGGCTCTGTGTGAACGGACGGCCCGTATTCTAATAAACAGATCTCGAACTCTATGGCTCGTGCAGCGTAATGCGCTCGAGATGCGTCAAAAATGACAGTGTTCTATGGTTTGGCGTTTACTTTGACGTATCTTGTGACGGGCCTCAAAGTCAAGAAGAGTTTATTTTATTAACACGGCCCTCGGCGGCCTGTTGTTTGATCAGTAGTAAAACTAACAAATCATTAATAGTAGTTTATGCAACTGATGCATCATGAGAGGGCTTAAAATACGAGTGTGGTTTTATGAAACGAGCGTGAGCGAGTTTCATAATAGGATCACACGAGTTTTTTAGTGCCTAATTATGTACAGTTGCATATACTAACATGGGTCCAGAAGCCGACGACTTGACGACAAAAATGGCAGCAAATTCAACTACTGGTGTTTGTTTTTAATCATAGACAAACGAACGAAGTATTTAAAAAATATACTGACGTTTCGTATCGATAACTGTTGTAATATATATCGATACTAGAATGGAGACTCTCTTAAGTTTAGACAGCTGTTCCAATTTTAAACACAAAGTTACAAAAATTGATAATGTAACATTACAGTACAGATTTTACTTACTACCACAGACAAGAAAGTTCTCATAGTAAAATTGGTTGTAATAATGCTGGTCATTTCCTACGGTTTCTGAACGCATAATAGAGGGCTTGAAATGACATGTGCGTAGATAAAAATTGTAACGAACGGTTAAATCTCAAGGAAATGCGCCAAATTATAGATTTCTTTATCGAATTTGAACAATTAGTTGAGTTAACTACGGTAAAAACGATACCGTTTTTGATCTGTTATCGTATTGTCAACGTTTCGATAGCTCTTCTTTTCATGTCAGTAATGGCGGCTGACGTCAAAACATCGCCAAAACAATACCATAACAGGTCAAATACGATATGTTTTTAACCGTCGTGAATAGAGGCGCTGCTGGTCAAACCCCGGCCACGAGGAGTGTATTCAACTGCTTGAACAATAGTAAAAGACAAAACGTGTAGAGAAGTAAAAATATGGGTGATGATTTTAACAGTCTATGCATGTTACTTAGTACGTATGTTCATCTCTTCCCTCTTAGGTCATAGTATATCCATCACACTTTGACGAATGAGGTATCATCGGCTGCGTCTTGGTATTGCGCGTATAGGCTATGTGACGTCAAATTAAATCCAATCCAATCGTCTTTTGATTCCAGTAATATATTTTCTTTCTTTCTTTAAATCCATCATGGCGGATTTCATATACAAAACATTATTTGTAGAATTATTACTGTCCTTACAAAGGGTGATGGGCAATTTTGTATGGACCCCGTCCCCCCCCCTCCAACAGTAACGGGCTGCAGGACTATATGTTCATTAGGACCCAATAAAAGATAAAATACTTATCTTCGTAGCAAAATCAATGGGAATTTTTTAATGAAAACAAAGGGCCAGGCAAGGCAAATCATCTACATACGTGTTCATTTTCAAACAAATTCCATAGTTCCATACGATAAGATTATGATTTTTCAAGAAAACTCCATACATATGGTGATCGTCGCCATAGAAAAAATACATCATATTGCCAAGATCTATAAACTGGCACATGTTTCATCACTGTTGGTGGGTGGGGACATTTTTACCCATCGTCCTTTATCGAGCTTGATATCAAATTAAAGATTTTAATGCCTAGGTCTTTACATTAGGCACATAGTAAGAATAAAACAACCGTCTCTGTCCCTCTTTATACGGGGTGTCCCGTAAACCAACGTCCACCCGCCTAGTATTCTCAGAGCCCACGACACTAAAACCTAGTACGATAAGACTACCCGATGATATATATTTAGTCTCGTCATTAATGGTGGAACACGAAATTTTGATGCTGCAATTCAAACAAACTGGCTAAGCATTTTTTTTTAGTTGTAACTTTTATGTCTTGTATTATAATAACACTCAAGTTTCGTTTATTCTTCGGAACATGGGCTGGGTAAGAATATACGACAATGCAGTGCTGCAAGCCCCCCTGACTGGCCTAATCAGTGGCAGCAGCATGATATCGATCTCCTATTTCTCCGTAAGAAAAACCACTGCTGCATTAAAACTAAAAAAACAAGTTGTGCCAGGTCTTTCGCATTGCAGCATTGCCATTTCGTGTTCCCCCATTAATGGCGAGACTAAATATTTATATATATATTCCGTTAGTCTTATCCTACTAGGTTTAGTGTCATGGGCTCCCCTACTACAGGGCTGATAGAGCAGTAAAAAGCTATCGAGTCAACTTTACACCTAAAATGATTTTGATCTTTTTTTTGCAATTTTCCCTAAAAACTTTTATTGTGTGTGTGTGTGTGTGTGTGTGTGTGTGTGTGTGTGTGTGTGTGTGTGTGTGTGTGTGTGTGTGTGTGTGTGTGTGTGTGTGTGTGTGTGTGTGTGTGTGTGTGCGTGTGCGTGTGCGTGTGCGTGTGCGTGTGTGTGTGTGCGTTGATGTAGTCTGCTTTTAGTTTTAACTCTATTTTGTGACATTTACATTATTATGCATGTTTTTTCAGGTAATTCAGCGGGAGACTATCACAGTATTAAGGAAAGACCTGGCGATAGATTTTAAGCAGATCGTCACCGTTGACGAGTTGTTGGCTTGCCCGCCTGAAGTCTTCGCTAACTGGTTCGAAGCCAGCACCCCTAGCAAGTTTGTACCCTCAACTTCATATATATCAGGCGGCAATCTCCCACGTTCTAATATTAGACAGCAATACGGAATTTGCATGAATTTTATAAATCGCATTTCTCAACTAAATATCGACCGTCGATACGAGTCAAATCGTAACTACAAAACAGTATTTTGCAAGTACAAACCACGATGTTTTGCTTATTAGATTCTTATATTTTTTTGATATTTTTACACAATTGCACATATCATTTGTCTCAGAATTTTATGCTCTTTAATAGAGTTTTTTTTTCTGACCTGTTTTTATTTTTAGATCGAGTTACGAACACGTATTTTGCGTTATCGACTATCGAGTACTATTGTAAATTACAATTGTTTCCTTAATTATTATTTTATTTTCATTTTACCCTTACTAGTGATAACATTATATTCATTTGGTGTATGTTTATTTAATACGTTCCTACCTAACTAATATTTTGTCAAAAAACAAGCTCAAGTTTAAAGTGAAAGCCACGCCCCGTGAAAGTCATAGTTCATTGTATCTAATAACCAACTATCTCAGAATTACGAGAATAATATTTTCAAAAACAATGCAAATCCAGTCCATCGGTGATAATTGATAATAATCTTAAGATAATTGCAAAGGTATAAATAAACATATATACGGGTCGAATACAGAACCTACCTTTTTGAAGTCAGTAATTTGCAAGTAGAAGGACGGTACTCGCTAGATACAAATTTGATACAATTCAATCGAATTTAATCCGTTGAAATATTTCAAATCACGCTCAAACAAACGTTAAGTACATACGGCCATATACATCGGGTCGGAAGTAACAAAAATAATTATCTAATTGTTTCTGTTAACGTACTCAAGTGAATTTTTACCTAACTAATGAAAGTACGTACTGACAAGACCAGAATACCTTTTATTCAAAAAAAAAACAGTTAGTATTAATTAGTAGGCGATTTACACTGAGTAAACGTTTTACTTGTTTGGGCAATTAACCATTATTCATATTAATAATGAAACGTTTATTGTACGATCTCAATATGTAAATAAGTCGTTTTGTTCTTACGGGTTCCACCAATCTTGATTTATAACCAGATTTCTTTATAATTTAATTTACAATTACTCATAAAAATACGATTTATTTCCAATACACAAAAACATTCACGGCTCATGGTGCAACTAAAAACTGTCACCAAAATTATTTTTTGGGGCAAAAAGTGCAAATGGAAGGAACAGGTCAGTAAAAACATAGTAAATCAATTTACGCGCGAAACCGAAACACCTCGCGAGCCCTTAAGGTGGAGTAATATTGTAACCACTTTTACGTGCTCTATACTTGCTAAAACGTTGGCTAAACATTAAAATCGTAACTATTTGTGCGATAATATTGGCCGGTGATGACGACAATTGGAAGCGACTTCGGGACAAAAAATATTCTTAAGTCTCGGTACAATGATTTTCTCTTAATATAATAGTGGATTACTATTGATGAACCACGACATACGTTTTTATAGAATTGTGTATTTCTTTTGTTTCAATTTATAAAAAATGTAAATCTACAGTTTACTGAATATTTTTTCACTTAAGTCTCCGTTTAAAAAAATAAAAAACACTTAAATTTAGTTACGATTATACTCGTACTCGTATCGACGGACGAATATAAATGTGCCTTAAAAGAGATCACCAAAAGGTCGCCCACATAAACTCCATTTTAAATTCTGTTCTGTTAGAAATATATAGGAACAAAATATTTGTTGGCTTATCTTAGTTATTCTCATAGCTATTCAAAAAAATATATTTTTCGACTGTTTGTTACATGGATCAGTTTTTAATGAAACTGTGAAAAAACCTCCTGAATATTCCCTATTTACAGGTTAGAAGCTTTAGGTCGATATCTCCTTAGGACTAAATCGCTTTATGCCTAGATCTCAATACGACCTGGTGGCTTTGAGACTACACCTCGATCTGACTACTCTCAATACGAACATATCGCCATGAATAACCGCTTCGTTTGCGTTACTAGGTAGATTACCTAATCTAACCCTTTGCCCTTCGTTGCCCAAAGGGCAAATTGCCCAGGAATAGGAGCCGCAATTAAAAACATAATGTGGACATTGAGCGAGCTAGTGTTCGCACCTAGGCAAGGCAAAGCTATTTATCGAGATCCAGTTTTTTTTTATATTTGATCCTTTTTTTTGGTTTTTATTGTTATCTAGTACCCATAGACTTCGTTTTGTATATCAATTAAGGGGTAATTTGCATAGTTTGGATTGTTAACCTTTTTTACAAACAGTCGGCTCTGACGACAACTGGAAAAGCATGAGACTGACGCCACCGTCAGCCACTGCCACAGCCAAGACAAGTTGAAGATTGCGAGTACTTTTGTCGTTTGAATAAGGTTCTAATTTGAAAGTTCGGCGTGTGAGTGACACATTAAACATTTTGTATTTGACGTAAGGGGTTAAAAGATTAAGCGGTCTATCTAACAGCCAAGATCAACACCCTCACAACTGACATTGGCACAAGCCCTGTGACCGCCATTGAAGGCAAGAAGAAAAGCCAAGATAATGATTGTTATTATCAGTATATGTTTCTTTTTAGCCTTGGTGAAGGGCAGAGCATGGTGGAGCAGGTCACACCAAATGTTCGAATGGTATGTATAACTTCACTAAAACAAAAAATCCTACTACACACAGTAAATACTAACATGAACTTAGTGTGTTTTTGTTAATGCTGCAGGTGAAGAGCTGTTTAAGTTTTCATAAATGTATTGTGTTGGGACAACCCTAGTATTTTCAATAACCTATTAGCTAGTTAGTTTGAAATATTTACTTAGCACCTTATGGCCCTTTAAAGTCCAGAAGCACGTCTCCAGCCTTTGCCTCTCAGGAACTGTTGCCCCCCTGCAGCTATGTAATTATGTGTCTATTTTGGGAGGCCCATTCCATTGAGTTGGAGAGTCTCCGCCTGCCATTTCAACCACAGTAATTAGCTGTGGCCACGCAGGCACCGTAGTATCCTCAAACGTCTGGTTCACCAATCCATATCAGTTCATTCAAAGAGACTAATTAATGTTCCCATCTTTCTTAAATAGTCTTATACTAACAGTGGTTATCCGTGGAAGCATACGTCTATACTTTGAACTCAGGGATAATGGCCGGTTGGTGTCCTAGTAATCACGTTACTTGTCTAAAGGGCCTCTGCGTGTTGGCTTCTGCTCCATGTACGCCTTCCAAAGAAAGGTCCATTAAAAGATTGTAGTCTGAACATTGTAATCTCGTTAATGCTTCCATCAGTAAATAGGATCAGCCTGATTTCTGTATGCCATAAAAAAAGGCCAACAGCGTTGGCCACTACATGTATTAGTTATTCCCCCAGGTGATGCGTCAAACAATTCCAACAACAAATGTTACAACAGAAATTTGGCAGGTAGTTTATACTACCTTATTAAATCGCTACCTCATCGCACAAACGATGGATATGGACTTGATGTTCAATTCAGACTTCACCATCGAGGAGAGGAACATGATGATTCGGATCGCGCGCAGTTTGAGGATTTGCACAAAAATCATCGACAGTAATGGTAATGGGTCCAGGTGAGAAATGTAGTAGGTAGGTGCCCACACATACACACAAGCCCGCACGCATGCACGCACGCACACATATACGTACATACATACGCACGTAAATACGTAGTTTGGTTCACTAATGTTTGACCAAAAAAATATTGACAAATGATCATTTGACAAACAACGTTTCACAAAATAATCATTTGGCAAACGTGACATTTGACAAAAGTATCATTTTGCAAAAACTCAATTAGCAAATGATCAAATAGCAAACACTACACTTGGTAAATGTGTTAAATAATAAAATGTCAATTGACAGTTTTCCATTTCACCAAATATTATTTCCTGTAGTTTACCTATTTCTGGGCAGAAAAAAATAACCTCGAAGGCCAAGGCGGGAGCAAATTTCCCGCCTTGGCCTTCTAACCTAACCTATCCGAGTCAGTTCTGCCCGGATTCGTCTTGCTCGTTGCATTTAAAATTTTGTCTGATAACTCCGTTGCTAAATGTTCATTTTGTCAAATAATTACTTATAAAATGTAAATTTAACTGTTGATCATTTGAATAAGTGAGCCATTTTTAAAATGACAACTAGTAAAATGATCAATTGGCGAAACATTTTTTTGCAAAACGTTGTTTGTCAAGTGTAATTTTGCCAAATGACTTTTGGTCAAACGGCAGGACACCACGTAGTTTAAATGTAGCCTCTTTATTATTGGATACTAGCGACCCAACCTCATTTCGCTCCGGCTTTTGTGAGTTTTCCTTAATAGAAGGAGAGATGGATAGGGAAATAGGATTGCAATTTATAGAGCAAGCCTCTAGTTAGTGTGCCATACTATCATTATTAATGAACTCGGGCGCCTGGCAGCTGTTCAGTGGTGGGTGTGACAGTGGAAGGGCAACCAAGGGGTTGTAAAAGCAATTGAAGCTGTGCAATTTATAAAGCTCTGTTTTGGTGTGATATAATGGGTAATTATGTATTTATTCGAATATAACATTGTCAGGTGTTTTAACTGGGGAAAAAGTTGTGCCAGGTGACGTCTGAGGTGCGGTAGAACGTCGTTTTATTTAAAGAGCTCTGGGCCTTTACTTTTTCATTAGAGTAGACTTCAGCTGATCACCCCGCCAGGCGACGACAAAGAGCAACTGGCTTCAAATCGCGCCCCCCGGGCCGCCCGCGCTGCACGCGACGTCTGCGCTACCCCCGCCCGCCAGGGTTGTGCGCGCTCGTTCTCTGAGCGGATCGCTCCAAACTAGTAATATCGCTGAAATGTACTAATTCGGTATTTTAGTTCTTTTAGTAGTTACACTAGTACACCAGAAACTATTCTGTACATGGTCCTTATATGTGCTCCTTTGACCGAATGAATGAATGAAATGAATGAATGGCCTGTCATTCGGATTACTCTGCTGTCAGTGTCACTCGCTGCTCTGTTCGGTTCTCGCTCCGCACGTGTAGTTCGTTCTAGTACAGTGACGAGAATTCATTATTTTTGGCTCTTTGTATATTTACATGTACTACACAACGATGCTCGTGAATAACGCAATAACGATGTTAATATTATTGCCCCAATTAAAACATACACAATTATACACGTTAAACCTCTTTTTGGCAGCGGTTTAAAAAGTTAGTACAATTTCGATACCGGGTTGTGAAGTTTCTTAAAAATGGCCAAGTGCGAGTCAGTCAGGCTATTCATAAAATTTGACCCAGTAAATGTGATGACTTGGTACGTCTTCACGCATCTCGGACGGGACCTGGCACTACTTTCCCCCAAATAAACAGCTGTTTTTTTTGTCTCTTTTTGCCCCGCGGCGACTAGAACAGCTACTACCGCGGGAATATGGCGTTTCCACAATTAAATGATTTCGCCAGTGTCAAGTATAAATCAATATAGCAATAAAACTTTTTGTTGACTCCTTATCTTACTATAAATAATACGAGTAAATAGGTAAAGACGGCTAGAAGTAAATTACTGATTTACTTTCAATTACTTTATATTGTTTTGATATGTTTTTACAAACAATATCCTAAAAATAAGTTTGTGTAACACAGATTCCTTAAATTAAAATACTGAAGAGCGGTGTCGCTTGAGGATTGTGAAGTTAAAAAGATAAATACAAAATGCGCTAACGTTTCTCTCCCCTTCAACATAATCCGTAGTTGTAAATATTACAACAAACTACGTCTGTACGTTACAAACAAAGAAACAAAATGAAGAAATGGAAACATACAGTGACTTCTCTTTGTAACGAGGTTGTTACAACCCCTTTTTTTACGTTCCTGGCCACTCTTTCATTTCGTTTTAATCTTTCTAAATTCAAAATTCACTCTCGGATTATCTTTCATTAACACCAGACACGGGGTCCCGTGTCTTGCTATATTATTTTTCAATTACTTTTATTTAAAACAACAATTCTATTTTGAAGATTGTTTCATTTACTAATTTACCACCTTTAATATTCTTCCTCTACGGGTCACCGAGATACTTACCACTGCTACGTCAGATCTTGACACCTACGTGAATTAACCGGTTCACAACGATCTTAATACAGTTCATCAAGTTTACATAACATTTTCTTTTGCAGTTTTCTATTGTTGAAAAAGAGGCAGGACCCGTACACGATCGCTCGTCGCGTCCTAGCCAGCGGCGGTGACTCCCCCAAATACAAGGCATTTATACCAATCGGTGTCAGGATAGGTTAGGTTACAGGTAGACAGTAAACCTTTGGCTTTAACAATGTGAAACTTAAAAATTAATAAATATTTGAAATCATCTTAGTTTATAATGAAATCACGTGTCAGTGTCAGTCACGTGGCACTTATTTCCGAGCTACCAAATTAAATTGATGTGCAATTAACTTTGATACTTTTTAAAGCTAAGCGCGGTCAGAGAGCGTGTTTAATCCTCAAAGATATAATAAAAATGCCAAATAAAATTATTTATGGCATGTTACAGTTGTATTTTTTTTTTGTTATTACTGAAAAGCGCTCTGTTTACTCAAGAAGTACATAATATAAAAAGTAATAGAAATGTATTTAAGTGTTTATGTTTACTCTATAAAGCTCATCGAAACAATAAATCACCTAATTGCCGGCCTATAAACTATTAATAAGCATTTTTTAGTAGTTTATTTAATGCTAGGTCACTTGGAACACGTCACAATGAGTGGTTGTGGAGTGTATCAATGAGAGATGGTTGCGTGAGGGCGAGGAGGGCAGAGCTCCCGTACTACCATCCGCGAAGTCATCGGCCGCGCTCGCAGGAAGCAAGGGACCGCGGGGGTGGAGTTGCGTTTTATATAAAACACTGAGTCAACGCTAGGGTCCTAACCAAAAATGGTACTAAGGTGGTGGTGGTGGTGGTGGTCATCGGTACAGCGTATCGCCCGTATGGCAAGACGCTGATGTTTTCCTTGATGCCGTAACGGATTCTGTGTCACCATTTTCTCACAAAGGTCATATAGTACTTTTAGGAGATTTTAACATTAATTTGCCTAACATCACTGACAGTAAAACTAAACGCTTGAATGTCTTATTACGGATCATAAGTTTGAATCAGATAGTAACAGAATCAACTCATTTACTGATAATAGTGAAAATCTGATTGACTTGGTGCGAACGGACATCACAGTGCGCAAATAGTGTGAATTATGTGCCAGAACTAGGTAGGCACGCTTTCCTCGCGGTTGAATGTTGTTTTAAAAAGCCGAAAACACTAGAATAACAAACAGGCCAATAAAGACCCTTCTAAAAAACTTTTATGATGCCTTAAACTCCATACATTGGAATATAATTAGAAAACAGTGTAATGTCAATGATATGGTTTTAATATTTAACAAATATATGATTAATTTATTATTCTTACATGCACCAGAAAAATCAGTTATCCCTCGATTACGGAAAATGTTAAATTCATGATGCAACTTCAAAATGAGCAACAAACAAGCAAGAATACAGACATAAAAAGTTTAGCCAATACCGCACTGTCCATTCTTCAATTCCTATATAAACAGAAAAGCACAAGATCCTAAAGTCCTTTGGAAAAAAAGACGGTTATTCGCAATCATAAAGACCCTGATCTCCCACTCCATTTTAATGAACCAAACAATATAAATACGCAATTTTTTAACGTACCGGGCACCAATGAACTTAGTATTTCAGATCTGATATTATGAGTTTAATAAATTTGCAACCAAATCTTTTAAAATAAAGTGCAGTAAAAACTCATGACATAGCCAAAATCATTAAAGATCTGATGCGCATGGAGTAGACCATGTATCACTAAGTATGATCTTACTAACATTACCACAAACACTCGAGATCTTACTAACATTACCACAAACACTCGCGATCTTACTAACATTACCACAAACACTCGCGATCTTACTAACATTACCACAAACACTCGCGATCTTACTAACATTACCACAAACACTCGAGATCTTACTAACATTACCACAAACACTCGAGATCTTACTAACATTACCACAAACACTCGCGATCTTACTAACATTACCACAAACACTCGAGATCTTACTAACATTACCACAAACACTCGAGATCTTACTAACATTACCACAAACACTCGCGATCTTACTAACATTACCACAAACACTCGAGATCTTACTAACATTACCACAAACACTCGCGATCTTACTAACATTACCACAAACACTCGCGATCTTACTAACATTACCACAAACACTCGCGATCTTACTAACATTACCACAAACACTCGAGATCTTACTAACATTACCACAAACACTCGAGATCTTACTAACATTACCACAAACACTCGAGATCTTACTAACATTACCACAAACACTCGAGATCTTACTAACATTACCACAAACACTCGCGATCTTACTAACATTACCACAAACACTCGAGATCTTACTAACATTACCACAAACACTCGCGATCTTACTAACATTACCACAAACACTCGCGATCTTACTAACATTACCACAAACACTCGCGATCTTACTAACATTACCACAAACACTCGAGATCTTACTAACATTACCACAAACACTCGAGATCTTACTAACATTACCACAAACACTCGAGATCTTACTAACATTACCACAAACACTCGCGATCTTACTAACATTACCACAAACACTCGAGATCTTACTAACATTACCACAAACACTCGAGATCTTACTAACATTACCACAAACACTCGAGATCTTACTAACATTACCACAAACACTCGAGATCTTACTAACATTACCACAAACACTCGAGATCTTACTAACATTACCACAAACACTCGAGATCTTACTAACATTATCACAAACACTCGAGATCTTACTAACATTACCACAAACACTCGAGATCTTACTAACATTACCACAAACACTCGAGATCTTACTAACATTACCACAAACACTCGAGATCTTACTAACATTACCACAAACACTCGCGATCTTACTAACATTACCACAAACACTCGAGATCTTACTAACATTACCACAAACACTCGCGATCTTACTAACATTACCACAAACACTCGAGATCTTACTAACATTACCACAAACACTCGAGATCTTACTAACATTACCACAAACACTCGAGATCTTACTAACATTACCACAAACACTCGAGATCTTACTAACATTACCACAAACACTCGAGATCTTACTAACATTACCACAAACACTCGAGATCTTACTAACATTACCACAAACACTCGAGATCTTACTAACATTACCACAAACACTCGAGATCTTACTAACATTACCACAAACACTCGAGATCTTACTAACATTACCACAAACACTCGCGATCTTACTAACATTACCACAAACACTCGAGATCTTACTAACATTACCACAAACACTCGCGATCTTACTAACATTACCACAAACACTCGAGATCTTACTAACATTACCACAAACACTCGAGATCTTACTAACATTACCACAAACACTCGAGATCTTACTAACATTACCACAAACACTCGAGATCTTACTAACATTACCACAAACACTCGCGATCTTACTAACATTACCACAAACACTCGAGATATTACTAACATTATCACAAACACTCGAGATCTTACTAACATTACCACAAACACTCGAGATCTTACTAACATTACCACAAACACTCGAGATCTTACTAACATTACCACAAACACTCGAGATCTTACTAACATTACCACAAACACTCGCGATCTTACTAACATTACCACAAACACTCGAGATATTACTAACATTACCACAAACACTCGAGATCTTACTAACATTACCACAAACACTCGAGATCTTACTAACATTACCACAAACACTCGCGATCTTACTAACATTACCACAAACACTCGAGATATTACTAACATTACCACAAACACTCGAGATCTTACTAACATTACCACAAACACTCGAGATCTTACTAACATTACCACAAACACTCGCGATCTTACTAACATTACCACAAACACTCGAGATCTTACTAACATTACCACAAACACTCGAGATCTTACTAACATTACCACAAACACTCGAGATCTTACTAACATTACCACAAACACTCGAGATCTTACTAACATTACCACAAACACTCGCGATCTTACTAACATTACCACAAACACTCGCGATCTTACTAACATTACCACAAACACTCGCGATCTTACTAACATTACCACAAACACTCGAGATCTTACTAACATTACCACAAACACTCGCGATCTTACTAACATTACCACAAACACTCGCGATCTTACTAACATTACCACAAACACTCGAGATCTTACTAACATTACCACAAACACTCGCGATCTTACTAACATTACCACAAACACTCGCGATCTTACTAACATTACCACAAACACTCGCGATCTTACTAACATTACCACAAACACTCGAGATCTTACTAACATTACCACAAACACTCGAGATCTTACTAACATTACCACAAACACTCGCGATCTTACTAACATTACCACAAACACTCGCGATCTTACTAACATTATCACAAACACTCGAGATCTTACTAACATAACCACAAACACTCGCGATCTTACTAACATTACCACAAACACTCGAGATCTTACTAACATTATCACAAACACTCGAGATATTACTAACATAACCACAAACACTCGCGATCTTACTAACATTACCACAAACACTCGAGATCTTACTAACATTATCACAAACACTCGAGATATTACTAACATTATCACAAACACTCGAGATCTTACTAACATTACCACAAACACTCGAGATCTTACTAACATTACCACAAACACTCGCGATCTTACTAACATTACCACAGAAACTTCAACCATTCCCGACTCGTGGAAAATGCCTTAGTGAGACCGATTCCTAAAACATCAAATCTGAAAGATGCCACAGAATTGCGGCCTATTAGTCTTTTGCATAGTTCATCCAAAATATTATAGAAAGCCGTCTGCAAACAGTTGACCATGTATCTTGAAAGCAATAAAATTCTTCCATCAAAACAGTCCGATCTCAGATACTGCCGCAGCTTTGTTGGACGTCATTGATAATATCTTAAGTACACAAGATAAGGAAATGGGTACTTCACTCGCCCTACTAGACTTTTCACGGGCATTTGATTCCATAAACGTTACGTTTTGAAAGATCTAGCATCGCCTGGTTCAATAGCTATTTTAGTAATCATTCACAACAAGAACAGAGGAGTGAAAATAATGTCCGATCTCAAACCCGTGACACCTGGCGTGCGCAGGGTTCCATATTCGGTCCCATCCTATTTATTTTGTACAGTGCGGATATTATAAAATGCATTAGGCACTGTAAATATCACCTGTGTGCTGAAGATATCCAGATTTACATGTCCTCTCATCCTAATAACATACAAACATGCGCTAGCAAAATAAACGAAGAACTCCATCGTCTAAAAATAATTATTTGGTCTTAAACCTACTTTAGTCTAAATACATGGTCCTCGGTTCGAAAAAACAAATTGTAAAAATAAAAATCACCTTGAATTGTAAATTGACGATGTTCGCATAGATAGAGTGAAGGAAGCTAAAGCTAAAGCTCTTCAGTTTTAAAGCCACATGTTACAAGTTATCAGGGACTGTTTTTACCGCCTAAATAATAAAAAACAGAATTCGGCCATATCTCAGTGAAGAGCTCCGTATCAAACTGTGCGAATTAGTTTTGTCCAAATTAAATTAAGCACAGTTTATTGTTACTGTTTACTAGGCAGATCAGAACGACTGGTCCAGCGAGTACAAAAAGCGTGCGCTCGAGACTGCTTCTTCATACCGCCTCGCTCTCACGTCACCGCTTACTTATAACTCAAGCAACTTAAAATGAAAGCCAGGCGGCAATTGCATTTTGCCACAATGCTTTTCGGCATAATTAAAAATAAGTCCCCTGATTATCCTCATGAAAGGTTAGCATGGATATCAGATCAAAGCCGGTATCCGAACAGGGGTCCACTTGCCGCCTGTCAACATCTCATCACAGAACGACAGCATTTCGTGGTAGTTTTTGGTTTGCTGCCTCTAAATGATGGAACGATTTGCCTCCCGTTAAACTGCTTATGACCATTCCAACATTTAGATTAGAATTTTTTTTTTTTTTTTACCAAAAACAACATTAGTTTTAAGTTAAATTAAATTTGTTTTGTTAACTGCCCTATTTGTATAGATATTTTAAAACATTGTTATTCTTTAACTAAGTATTACTTTAATTTGTAATTTTTGAGTTTAATATTCAAGTGGCCAAATTATTATTGGTTTGTACCTAATATGTTTTTAAGTAGTAAGTGTAGGTATAGATTATTCATATAAATTTAATTAATGTATTTTTAGAGATAATTTATATTAATTACAATTGTGACGATGCTTTAACAAATGGTGCCTACTGAGAACCAGCGCTGCGGTCCCCTGACCACAGCATTATGCTGAGTTGGAACCTTTTTGGCACCATAACTCGTGCATTCCGTATTTCCTGACACAGCGCGGACGACTCACACGTTCGTTACACATCTAATATTTATGCACTCCTAGTATTTGACGTTAAATTTTTTGTCTTGTTTGTTTGATTGTGTGAGTCGATTGTAATATTCGAGATTCATAAAATTGTATTGTACAAGGATATCTCACTAAATGCAATTACAAATCGGCTTTAAGATGTTCGAAATTTGAATGTGATTAAAGTTACTGTTACTGTAATTTAAACATTACGATGCAACCACAGATACAGGTTTACTAATATAGGCCATTTGCTTATCGTTTCTGAACATATTATAGGGAAGTTATGCCATGGAAGTAGCTACAAATTGTATTATATATATTCTATTCATTCTATTCAAAATAAGATATTTATTGATCTCATAATTATCGAAAGAATAAATGTATGCATGGTTGTATGCATGTCAATTCTTTATCAAGCCGCCGTTGTACAAACGGGAAAATAACAAACAACAAAATAGACAGAAACAAGAGATTATGTAAAACGGAAAACTTAACCCTTTAAAGGATTTCTTCCAGTAAAACTTTGAGCGAGCGGGAAATGTTTGAAATAAATATAGCCATAATGAACGGGCCTAAATATTTCATAATTAAGTTACTATTAGGTAAATAACTGTTGCGTATAGAAAAATAATAATTGTATAAACAGTAAAGAGTCCTGCGACCTCATTATCCAGTCATGTCATAGCGGCTGTATGACAAGTGTGCGCTGTTTTTTTTTTCCAGAGCTAAATAAATCAGTCCCGTCATGTTACATAGATACTTCATAAATAACATACCTGCCGGCGTCATATTGGCAGACCCATCATTTAATCAGCCCTCAGTTAATAACATACTTGTTGGCGCTGAAGTATTTTGGAACGCTCCAGGAAAAAGAAACCCAACTTACACGTTTCTGGGAACTTGATTCAGTGTTATTAACGCACTGCATGTCTCTTGAGGAACAGGCCTGCGAACAGAGCTTCCTCGCCGACACGACTCGCGATCAAAATGGCTGCTGTATTGTCACTTTACCTTCAAAAGAGTCACCGGAGGTCTTAGGTGAATCATATTTCATGACGAAGCGACGTTTTTTAACCTTAGAAAGTAGATTAGAGCGAGACTCACTATTTATAGATACACATGACTGGAAATAAATCATCCAGTGCTGCAAAAAATGACTCGTATTTTCTACTGCATTATGTCGTTTTCCGCGAGGCAAGTACGACCACAAAGCTTTGAGTGGTTTTCGACGGTTCGGCCAAAAAAACCTCCGGATAGTCTTTTAAATGACATCCAGATGGTAGGGCCTCAAGATTTTGACAACACAAATATCTAATTTCTAGTGAAGTGACAACAATGTATCGTGCTATCCTTGTCCATCCTTCGCAACTTTCACTTCAACCAATTATCTTTACATTCGATCCTTCAGATCAACTTAAAACTTATACTCTAAACACCGTTTCGTACGGTACTGCGTCGTAAATTTTACTACCACTTAGCAAACTATATTGAATGCGTAGAAAACACCACACAATTTCTTATAACTAAATGTTTTTACAATTTAAAAGAATTCTTTAATGTTGTATACACATAATTGTAACCCAACACGACCCAAATTTGTATAAGTAGTTTTAGAAAATAATTGTTAACTAGATGTATTGAATTGTATTATATAGCTGCTCTCTATCCTTCTTATAACTATGTTAAGGTGGCACTCAATAAAATAAAATAATTTAAATTTTAAATTTGTCCGGATAAACTTATCCGTGTCGGTGGCAGTCTAAACAATTATAGCTAAGTATAGCTAGGATGTTAAACATCCTTTATTGTTGTGTAGCAAACCTCACGTAACGCAACATTTTGCATTACAGTTGCCCCACCCAGCTTATTATTGTGTAGTATTAGGCAATCATTTACAACCATTAGGGGGTAGAAATTTAGGTTAGGGAAAACAATAACCGGTCAAATTTGAATACCGGTTATTAACCGTATTTGTTTACTCGAAACCGGTTAACCGATTATTATCCGGTTTTTAGAAAATTTACGATATTTGTTAATTCAAGGTTGTGTCAATGTAAAAGCTATTTTCAATGTTGTGGTATTGTTTACTATCAACAATCGATAAAAACATAATTCAAAATATACAGAGACAATAAATCTGGGTTAGAAAATGTAAATATGAGTTAAAAGCAAAGGAACTGTTTTAGCTTTAACTGAATTAATTTTACTTTCCGTTCCAATGAATATTATTACTTTACTTTGACCCGTTTTGTTGTACCGTTAATATTGAATATCCAGATACGTATTTTATTTATGTTATTTGAGTTTGTTCTTTCCAATCCAAATTACCGTTAGTTATGTACACCTATTGTATTAGTTCCCTTTGCTACCTGCTAGTCCTTGTTTAAAACCAATAAACAAACACGCGTAGTGACCTAGTAACGAGACGAAAGTGATTTAAGTACTTAATAACTTATGTACTTGCGTACTTACTTACTAATAAGACGTGGTTTTTTAAATGAGTGATTCAGGTAAGTGATATTTGCGATCCGTGATCTTTTACTACGTACGTTACTAAATATAAAATTAATTTATTTGTTTTAAAATTCGGACATGGAGTAAGTTTATTGTTGTCTAGTACTCTTAGTACAAGCCTAGAGCTTAGTTTGGGATCAGGGTAATTGGTGTGACATTGTTGCCTGATATTTATTTATATATTGTATACCGAATTTCTAAAGAGGGTTCATGATTGTGTACCATTTGTATCTTATAATTGCTCTGATTTTTAATTTTTAAATAAAATATAGCATAATAACTGCCTATGGCTTTGTTTGTAATTCTAAAATGTAAGTACAGGAGGCACGATATGTGTACTATAAATATCATGCAAATGATTAGTTGATTTTACTTTGATTATTGACATTAAACGATTATACAACATTGAAATAGTCTTTTATTTGGAATAGGTTAAAACCGGTTTTTTCACCCAATAACTGGTTTTTAACCGAGCCTAAATATATCCGGTTTGCATTCTCTTTCAAGCCTAAGCCTCTTCAACCCATAAAGGGCAACCTGCAACTGGAATTCCCATACATGCACACTGAAATGGACTATGTTGATAGCTGATCCTGATTAGTTTTTGTTTGTTTGTCTGTTAAGGCTCTTCACCTGGAGCTAGTCACGAGCTTAACCAAGTAGGCGTTTTTGGCCGCTCTCGAGCGCTTTACGGCTCCTCGCGGGAACCCTATAACGTTGTACTCTGACTGCGGCACTTCATTTCTTGGGGCTTGCCACGAGCTTAATAAGATTATTTTAAATAGTTTAGATATTCACTCAAGTCTAGCTGAGCAGCATAGTACTGAATTTCAGTTCATTCCGGCCTATGCACCGTACTACGGTGGATTATGGGAGGCGTCGGTAAAGTACGTCAAATATCACCTACGAGGAGTACTTATCTTGACTCATTTGACGTACGAAGAAATTAATTCTAGCTTAGTTCAGATAGAAGGTATTCTTCATTCTGGGCCCCTGACCCCTCTTTCACCTGATCCTTCTTTCATATCTTTCACCCTCTCACATCCTCACTGGACCCTCGCTTCTGTCTATACCAAGGATTTTACTCACAGAAGCAAACGTCACACGCCTCTAGAGATTCCAGCGACTTGAAAAGCGAGAAACAGCATTTTTTGAACCGGTTTGCTAATAAGTATGTCTCTTCAAGCAGAAGGTATGTAAGCATAAGTTAGGTCATCTCTTTAGTCTTCAATGCTACATTCTAATTCGAGTCTTTGGAACAGCTCAATCATATCTTCCATGGATGTTGCCATAGAAACGGGGTCGTCGGCATATCGAAGATTTCATAATCTCTTTCCACATATAGGAAAAGTGGTTTCGGGATGTTTGTCGGGATGGTTCTTAGTTAGATTTCTTTAAAATGTAAATTGCTATAAAAAGTCAAAGTCAAAGTTCTATATTCTTCAATTTAGGCATAATATAATGCACCTATGAATGTCAAAAAGCATTACCACCGGTTCGAAAAATAAAACCTTTGCCCCGAGAAGAACCGGCGTAAGAAACTCGGCAAGGTATATATTTGTTTTAATATAAGAAAAAGTAAGGTACGTATATTACGGGTGGTACCATTTTAATTTCGTTACCTGTGGGCCTAGTGGCTGCGTCTACATCGCGTGTCAACAGTGGATAAAGAATCCGTCACTGTAGTACTTATATACGTGTCAAAAGTAGACGGATGCCTTATCCAAAGTTTGTCACGCGAAACGCACTCATGTTACGGCCCCATATGGATCCAAGGAAAGTCAACGGAACTCGTTCGTAATTTCGAATCAGCTTATTGTTTTAAACATTTATTTTTTCTTATAATAATGAGAGAATTGCTTTGCCATTAACGTGGAAAAAAACCCAGTTGTGACCAATTTACTGGATATTATTTCAATTGGCAAATTGCGAGTTGATCGTTCCGATATGAATATAATTATAATTATTTTATCATTCAACGTCGCAGCGACAACGCGTCTGAAACAATAGCCTTTGAAACAATATTACTTATTATAAACCTTTGCTAAAATGGATAAGAAGAAAGAAGAGTTCGAGTTGAATTTCGAGAAATATTACAAAATTTCCATGACAGCCCTCAGAATAACAGGTGCCCATCCTTCAATTCCCAAAGATTTCAAATGGTTCATTCATTTTTTCTTGATGCACGGTTATTATACCGGATTGTCCCTTATTTACGCTTACAACATTCTCTTACATGTGTCTAACCATGATATTCCTAACGCCTGCAGCCATGGTATTTTTGTCGTCATATTCTCCGTAGTATCGTTTAAATATAGTGTTTTAATAACATTCAGACAAAAAGTGAACAACATGATTAAAATCCAACAGCAGTTCTTTGATACGGCGGGATCACTTCCCCTTGAGGACCAGGAGTTGGTATTAGGATATGCCAAGAGGGGCAAGTGGACGTCTCACATGTGGCTTAAGTCGACTAGTTTGACCATGTTCATGTTTCCTGTCAAGGGATTGGTGGGGACACTATATTCGATCAGAAATGGAGATTTAAAGCTGTATCCATTTGGCGAGACCTATTACCCATATTTATCGAATTACAAGGACAGATTTGACATGTTTGTGTTTATGTATTTCTTGAATATCCTTTTTGCTCTTTACTGTATATGCATGTATACCGGGTTTGCACCGCTGGGTCCGATTTTTATACTTAATACATGCGCTAACGTCGAGCTTGTGCAGAAGCGATTAAATGTGCTTTTTGACGACGACATCACTGATGACCGAGAAAGGAATAGGAAAATCAGAGAGATCATTAAAGACCTTCAAGACATATACACGTAAGTTTTAATGTTCACCAACAATTGTTGATATCAGTACATTCAAATTTTACTCATAAAGCGCAAAGTGCAGTATTTCACAATCAATTCCAGGTGTAAAACAACGCTGGAAGTAAACTGCAGATAAGACTATGTTAGGTTACATATTAACATCATGTAACCTTTGTAACTAAACTGTGATTCTATGGAACTTGCTAACTATGTAAACAAACAATATATTGAAATTGACATCTAATGTCAATTTTGGTATGGCGGCTTGTTTACATAGTTAGCAAGTTCCATAGAATTACAGTTTACCTACCTACATGAAAACGATAATGTTCTGATTGGGGTTACTTGCTTCGAAGTTAATATCAATACTCTAAGGACTACTTTTGATTTACATTACTAGTTATTTTGACACGTTTAAAAACTCAATCCGATTTGATTCAAAAAAGGTTGAACTCACGTACAAGCTTGGTGCAATGCAAATACCCAAACCGCTAAGTTTTAAGATTCCAAATTTGGTACATAGGTTCCTTATGAGGTCTAGGGGTGCAGTAAGAAAGGATTCCCCGAAAATCAACCGGTAACGGGGAAAATAAGGAGGAGTAGCGGGAAAGTATTTCTACGCGTACGAAGTCGCCGGCGTCCTCTAGTTATATTTAAAAGACAAACGTGACTCACTAACTTAGGTATAAACGCACAGCCGAAACTACTGTACCTAGTAACTTGAAATTTGGTACAGGGGTTCCATTCATGATGTAAGTGAGCACTAAGAAGGGATTTTTGGAAATTCATCCCCTTAGGGATTGAGATAGGGGGAGAAGCGGGAAACTAATTCTACGCTTACGAAGTCGCGGGCGTAAATTATCATATTAGCCAAGCCTTGCCACATTGCCAATTTACCCCCAAATTATTCGCTGATGGTCTGGCAACCGACCGCAAATGGAAGTAGGCAAATAAAAAAAACCGGCCAAGTGCGAGTCGGACTCGCGCACGTAGGGTTCCGTACCACTATACATCTAAATAAATGTTTTTCTTTATTCTTTATTATATCGGAGTTGATTGAATGAAAGGTAAAATACGGTTAAGGATTTAAACGTATTAAAAAAAACTAATTATTAGATCTCGTTCAAACCAATTTTCGGTGGAAGTTTGCATGGTAATGTACATCATATATTATTTTTACATTTATCATTTCACACACATTTTTCCAATTTGAAAGCGTCTCTCGCGCAAACTATTCAGTTTAGAAAAAATATATATTAGAAACCTCAATATCATTTTTGAAGACCTACCCATAGATAAAAAATGAGTTTCAGTTCTAAGTATGGGGAACCCCAAAAATTTATTGTTTTTTTTCTATTTTTGTACGAAAATCTTAATGCGGTTCACCGAATACATCTACTTACAAAGTTTCCATACTATAGCTCTTATAGTTACGGAATAAAGTGGCTGTGACATACGGACGGACAGACGGACGGACAGACATGACGAATCTATAAGGGTTCCGTTTTTTGCCATTTGGCTACGGAACCCTAAAAATTATAATCTTAAGAGTCGAAATAGTGCATTAAAGTATTCCCTAATTTGCGGTCGGACTTAATAATAGAAATAATACCATTGTTTTTAATTAAGTAGACTAGGACATTAAAAAAAAACTGTGTGACTTTTTATGTTAAAGACGTTATTATTTCAGGTTCGTCGAAGACATTAATACAATATTCAAACTTTTATACGAGATTTGCTTAAAAGCATGTGCAATCATGATTCCTGTTTCAGTGTTTTTAATACTTGAGGTGAGTATATTATCAACACATTCGGGGTTCTTATACTTTCTGTGAACTTTATCGTTCTAAGAAATATTTGTGCGAAGAGAACGAGTAATGGTTGAGTCCTCGATGTTTCCTCATCCCGGCTAAGACGGGAGCTCAAGATACACCAAAGTTAACGTCAAGTCTAAAATGTTTTTTTTTTTAAGTTCCTTTTGGAATCCCTGATCGTCATTTTTCCTAATTCATCAATTGTCCGAAATGTCATCTATATATATAAAATGCTTTGTCATTCAGGATGATTGACTGACTGACTGACTGACGGATCAACGCACGGCCCAAACCGCTGATCGTAGAGACATGAAATTTGGAGGGTGTGTTCTTTGTATGATGTAGGCATCCGATAAGAAAGCATAGGAAGGAAAGGAGAGGTGAAAGAGGGGAGCAAAATTTGTCTGGAACAATCTACTTCGAATTTCGCATAAACATTCTGTAACAGGATTGATGAAAGACGTGTTTCGTGTTTTATTGAGAGTATAAGTTATTTTGGGGGTGATTTGCTTCGAAGTTGATATCAATACTCCTTAGTGCTTTTGATTTACATTATTTTGTTACATGCTACAAACTCAATCCGATTTTATTCAAAAAAGTTTGAACTGACATAAAACCTAATATGGGTTCCTCATGAGGTCTAAGGGTGCAGTAAGAACTGTAGTTTATCCTAAAGTAATTTCCGGCTGAATTTTAAAACATTTTAGAGTTGACTATGATACAACATAGCATAGCATGGCTGGTAAATATTATGAAGAAATTAAAACATGTCTCCTTCTTCTTTAAATTAATGGCGGTCCACTAAATATCCCGCCAGCGTCAGTGAGAGAATAGAACAGTAAATCAATATTAGCAAAAGTATACTCCTAAATCTGTTACAGTAGATGTCCTTTGAGTTGATCCATCATTGAGGAGATGATTATAATATATTATTTGTTTCTTCGATGTTGAAGACACCAGCGCCCCTTTTCTAGGCTGTAAAAACAATACGGTATTTGACCTGTTCCGGAATCGTTTTTCACTCGGCCGCCATTACTGTAAACAAAATAAGAGCTATCAAAACGTTAACAATACGATAACAGATCAGAAACGATATTGTTTTTACCAGGTTAGTAAAACAGCTCCTCTGAACATTCGCCATTGTACAGACAATATTTTTCTATTAGTTCTCAATCTGTCAACGTTATATGATGATACGTAGATATTTTTGTATAAATAGAAAAGTAGTTCGTCTCCGGCCCTTTAGGAGTTTCTGTTACCTATTGCTGCTCGGGAACTAGGGCTGCGTCGATACGCGGCGCTCTATACTTAAGATGATTGTGAAGCGCCACTATAATAACGTAGCTGTCGAAAAAAAAAAAAAGTAGCTCCGGGCGAATACGTTTCTCACCTCCTAAATTAAGTCTGATTGCCATGATTTTTGATTGTATTGTAGGTATTATAAAAACTAGGTCTGTTCATATTTTTTTTGGTCTAAGAAATATTTTCTAGGAAAGGAAAACGTACATACATAGTTTTTCATGATGTCGAACATATTCAAAAATCGTAAAAATCGGACTAGGTTTATTGCGAGAGAAACGCAAACGCATTTTGTATGGTCATATTTAGCTTCACAATCCTCTGTAGATGTTATGACATGCATTTATGACAAAAATGACTGTATGTTTTCTTTTTTAAATAAATATTTCTTCATCATCATCATCATCATCATGTCAGCAGAAAGACATCCACTGCTGGACATAGGCCTCCCCCAAGGCTTTCCACTCAGACCGGTCTTGTGCTTTTCGCATCCACCGCGGTCCCGCAATCGTGACGAGGTTGTCACTCCATCTTGTTGGAGGCCTACCTACAGCTCGTCTTCCGGTCCACAGACGCCATTCCAGAACCTTCTGACCCCATCGGCCATCACTCCTGCGAGCATTGTGCCCCGCCCACTGCCACTTCAGTTTAGCTATTCTTCGGGCTATATCGGTAACCTTAGTTCTACTGCGGATATCATCATTTCTGATTCTATCACGCAGAGAAACCCCGAGCATAGCCCTCTCCATTGCCCTCTGAGTGACTTTGAGCTTCCTTATGAGGCCCATTGTTAGCGCCCACGTCTCAGATCCGTAAGTCATCACTGGCAACACCCACTGGTCAAAGACTTTTGAGTTCAAACACTGCGGTAGTTTGGACGAAAAGATGCTGCGAAGCTTCCCGAATGCTGCCCAGCCGAGTCGGATAAGACGAGTGACCTCTTTCTCAAATATTTCTTAGAATGAAACAAATTTAAAAACCAAAAACTGGAACGTGCTGGTCTGGTTTATCATAATACCTACAACATTCAAAAACTGTGCAAATTGGACTTCATTTAGGGAGTAAGAAACGTTAACGCCCGGAGCAAAATTTTTGTGGAAAATATTTGACACCTACACGATTTGAGCGTTGCCACACAATACTCTAAATACGCACGTAACAGAACGTGGCAACAGCGCGGCCCTGTGTAAACCGGCTCGGTCTGTCCCGTTGAGTTTGCTTGTAGTGCGTTGCGGCGCGTACGGTCACGGCACGTAACGTTAACGTTTTTTTTAAAACGAACTACAGTAGATAAATAAAGTCAGGAGCAAAAATACCGTGTCAGATTGCGTTTTTCATACAAACGAGACTATTTCGAAGCCTTGGTTCCTCGCAAGGAAATGCTTTTAGTGAAATCTGATGATGAATACCCCGAGCATCGATACAGGACTTCCAGAGTGCCTAGGATACCCAACTGAATGAATTTGCGGTTAACGCCGGAATTGTGCATGTTTAGAAAAACATCTAAAATGGCAATAAAATGTAAGGAAATCCAAGTGCTGACCCAAACTCTCACGCTGCGGTGTTAACTCATCGTGCGATCAGTTAGGTATCTTAAGAACTTTTGACTTCCTCTATTGAACCTCGGAGTATCCACCATTAAACCTCACTCAAAACAACCCCTGACGAGGATTTTTATGAAAAACGCATTGTGACCTAGTATTTTTGCTCCTGAGTGTATATACTGTTCTGAAATCACTCATAACTGTAATGTCCACAGAATATAAAGAATGGAAAAGTAAGCTTGGATTACATTATGTTCGTCTACGTCTCATTCCTTCTGTGCTTCATGCTTTGCTTCTACAGCGATCTACTCAAGGAAAAAGTAAGTATATTATTATGTATATACACAAGAATTGATCGTTTAAAGGCTGAGGCTGCTGTATCCTACTGCTGGGCAAAGACTTCCCCCACTTTTTCCATGTTTCCCTGTTCTTAGCAGTATCTGGCCGAGGATGGATGAGGTCAGCCGCGTTTCCGTCTTGAGTTGTTAGGCTTCCTACTCAGTAAAATTAAATGTCATTTGTGCTGTGGCTCGGCTCGTAATGGCGGCGGGTTGTCAGACCTAGTACCTATTTATATCTGTGTGACAGTAGCCTATTAAGAACGAACGAAATCGCCAACCTTGCATGCTTCCCACAGTTTTAGTGTAACGTTACGTCCGTATTTTTTAGGACCGGATACATTCTGTTAGTTTAGCACCTAAAATGCTGCGCTCCATAGCTCGTTGGCAAAGTCATATGATAAGTATTAAATAGATTAAACCCCTGATATGGACTTTTCCAGGTTAAAAAGAGTTGGATACAGTGGTGGAATTATTTTTGCAATAGATAATACACCTAGATTTTAGTTTCAGCCCTCTAAAGCCACAGCTGGCCTGTTAATATATAGAAGCTTGTGTCACAAGGGAGCAAAATGACATATTGACGGCGACGAAGCGAACGATCCTATAATTGAATCCGGAGCCTAGCTAGGGATTCAATAATGGAATCCTGAGCGTAGTGAGATAATTAAATGTTAACGCCCAAGGTGGCAATTATTTTGCTATTGTGTGACACATACTGCTTTTAACTTCACATCACCGATGAGGAAAATAAAAGATCTTAATGATGATTTATTGAAATTATCAAATTAAGCAACAGAAAACTATCAAATTTAACAACAATTATCAAATTTGGCCATAAAATGTCCTTGAACAGAAAGTCCCACTTTGATCCCTCATAGCAGGGAAGACAAGTCCCTCTTCCGAATAGGTTATGTAAAATAGTAGATTGTGTCACAAGGGAGCAAAATGACATATTTACGGTGAGGGCGTACATTGAATCCTGAACAAAGCGAAGGTTTCTATAATTGAATCCCGAGAGTAGGTAGCAAGGGATTCTAAAATGGAATCTTGAGCGTAGTGAGGGATTCAAGTGTTAAAGTCCAAGGTAGGAATAATTTTTCTACCGTGTGACACATCTGTTTTTCACACACACATTTATTGAAATTTACAACTTTAGCAACAGGAAATTAACAAATTTAACAACAATTTTATTATCAAAGGCATAAAAAAACATTGAACAGAGAGTGCTACTTTGATCCCTCATAGCAGGGAAGAAAAGTCTCTCTTATACGTGATGTGAAAATGTTTTTCTCCATATAACAGGGTGAAGGATTTCGTCTCGCTGTCTATAATTGTGGCTGGGAGAAAACATTTGATCCCGCCGTCCGAAAATCTCTAATGATCATGCTGAACCGAGCTGTGCGCCCTCTGTCGATAAGGACTGTGTTTCGCACCGTCTGCCTGGATGCATTTGCTGACGTAAGGATTTATGATATCTTATGCCTTTTCTAGCCACTTGCAGCAGTAGCCTAGTAGGCCGTTAGAGAATCTTTGTTGCTCTGATTACATACGTTTGGTTTTATGCAAATAAACTATTGATTTTTTCCTTAGTTCATTCAAAAAGTTAATTGTACAAGTTGCCAATCATGAAGTTTCTGAACATTGATGTTGACAGAAGAAAAACAATACTTTTATTTTATTTTATTCACCTCTAATAAGTTTAGTGTGGTTTAACGGCTGTCACCGAGCCGCTTCAACGGAAGACCAGCGCTGGCTTCATGGCCAGTACATGCTGAGTCGGTTTTGCAACAATTTCCACTGTATCTGTCGTTTCCTTTGGATTTTTTAATGATATTATAATTTTTTTAGGATGCCGTTGTTGCTAATAATGTTTTTATCCGTTTTAAATACCTTTTTCCAATTATGAGGTTATGCATTAATACCATAGTCGCATCGGATAAAATATCTTTAGAAATGTACTACAGTTAAACTTTTGGTTTATTTCAGTGTCACATAGGGCCCGTTGTTTAATAGGTAGTTGTTAAAATTAGAAAAAGAAATCGTAAATTTGACACATTTATTAGAGATTTAACTATTAGTCACGAATTCTAACGATTAGTTAGTTTAACTAATGATCAAACAACAGGCCCTTACGGTGCGACCCCACCGCTGCGTAAAATACGGTGTCGTTGCGTAAACAAAAGACGGGGTCATAGTAACAACATGGCGCCGTTTTTAACGCACCGTAATAATATACGCACCGTTAAGCAGAGGTGCGGTCGCATACATCAGTTGTATACAATATTACTTCTACTCCGTCTTTTTATATATACACACTTTTTGTTTCAGTTGTGTCATGAGGCATATGCCATTTTCAATCTCATGAATGCTGCATTGTAACAGAACAAGGAAAAAAAAACATTGAATATGTTTACTATAACTGTTTTATTATAATTATTATAAAGTTTAAACGAATTAAACCACCACTCCTGATTAAATAAAAGCAATCCTTTGTAGTGGTTTTCTACACTGGTCGGGATAATAAAACCATAGCCTTGGCCAAAGGCGATGAACACTGATGCGTTTTTCATATAAAAAAAGTCAAACTTTTATAGTCTGCATTTATATCTCTTACTAGCAGCCCGCCAGCGGCTTCGCCCCACTGCAAATTTCCGACATTCCCGGTGGTTTTTTTTCTTCCTTGTCCAGACAATAACAAATACACCAAAAAAGAAATCAGCCGAATCGGTTCAGCCGTTCTCGAGTTTTGCGCTTAGCAACACATTTAGCGATTCATTTTTATTATACAGATTATATAAAGTTTTACATCTATCGGAAATATTAGTCATATTTATTGAAGTCAAAGGAAATTCCAAGAATTCGTTTTCACACGTCAATAGCTGCTTCGAAACGATATCTACTAATGATATGCACGTGCACAAACAGTTTTTAAAATTCTACGTCTGTGTTTTTTTTAAATTGAAAACACTTTGGCAAAGGCCGTATATATGAATCTTCCGTAAAACAATACCTAACTGCTAGTCAAAACCGCATCATTTTCTTGGTTCGCGTTCGCTAGCGGAAATACATGACACACAGACAGACGCAAAAACGACTTTGTTTTAGCTTATGTCAAGATTACCACATTTCTTCGTAAATAATACTTTATTTTCTAGCTAAACTCACTTCCTTAAAGTAGATTTAAACTTTGACAAAATCAGAAGATTTTTTTTGCAAACGGACACCCTCTTATAAATTACCATTTCTGAGAGGAAGTAATAATCTTCAATCTGTAAGTTACATCACAAGATACAAATCTTACAAGCCAAGTTTTCAGTTAACTTACAGATCAATTTAGGTGAACAATTTTGACTTATATTTTTTTACTGTTGACACGAGAGATTTCCTTATTCTTCTCAAAAATGCACAAAAGTTTGTAATGTTTAATTATGATAGTAAGTAGAATAGGTAATTTGTGATTTATTCCGTCGTCACCATTTTACATCTTTATTAAGAAATGAGCTAGGGTTGCCTACAATTAGGGGAACAATTTGCTCTAAAAATATAACATGTATTCATTTATTAGCACATGATCAATTGTATTTATTATCTCTTGGTAATTAATAATAAATAAAGAAATTGCTGGCTAATTAAGAAGTTTGTTGTGTACCTTAGCTGCTGCTTTAGAAACCATTAAAAAAAAACTCTCAGGCTCGTTCGGTCCGTTTTCTAACATGTCTGCTTCTCAAACTGGTCTTCTTCTAAGAAATTACTCTTTCCTATAATGTCAGCAAATGATTTCCTATCATGCCACTGTCCTAGAATGATCGTTTCCTATTATGTCCGTTTCGAAAATTGACCTGCTTCCTATAATGTCCGTTCCTTGTGATGTCCTATTCCTACCATGTATGCTTCCTATAATGCCCAATATTTCTGTTCTAGAGCCCGTTTCCTACAACGTCTGCTTTTTACAAAGGAGGATGGGCAGTAATGTATGAACACGGGAATAAAAACCAATAACAATAAGCACTATATCATTGGATATGCTTTTTAATTATACAACGATTTAGTGTAGCGGGAAACCTCAAATAACTGTGAGAAATATTTATAAAATTGGGAACATCGGGTCGCCTACATAGACGACCTCAGCATAATTACTTTGAAACACCGCTGTCTTTGCACGTCGATAAGTTTTTTCCCACAAAGATTTCGAACTACCTGCCATAGTAATAGTTTTACAACTTAGAGTTACCTACCCGGTGACATATCGCTTGTTGTTATTGGTCATATAGGCCAATTTGCCCACCCTCCTTTACATCTCACTTAAAGTTTGCTCTAAAAATCAATACGAACTGACGGACAGAAGACTGAAACTATAATAAACGAAACTATTCCGTTTTTGCCATTTTGGCTCCGGAACTTTCCGGAAAAAGAATTGAGAATCAGACATTTTGAGAAGTAGACAACATAGGAAACTGACACTGTGGGAAGAAGACAATTTTAGGAAACGGACCGATCGAGCCTGGTGTCTTAAAAAAATTCAAGATGTTATTTGGAAGTTCATAAAAACATAACCACCCTTATTCTACGGTGGTAATCGATACTGCTTTTGACGTGCGAGGGCCCGTTCACACAGACCCGGCTCGGAGAGGAGAGCCTGATGTTTGTCACTTTTGTCATTACCTTAATGACAAAAGAAGTGCAGATGCAAAGATAAACCTTATTTCAATGACTCAAAACTCTGTTTCCAACGTGATAAAAATCTGCTCTCATCTCCGAGCCGGTCTGTGTGAACGGACCCTTATAGTATTCTTTTTAACTCGGCCGTCCTTATTGTCAAATAAATAAGAGCTATCAAAACGTGGCCAATACGATAACAGCGTCGCTATTGCCTGACGCACTCGCAATCGCAATTGCCTTCAAAGTGGAACAATTGTTTTCATTTTCTATGCAGCCTCCCTGTCGGACTGTCAAAGTCAAAAATAGGGTAAGTCAAAAATGTTTGCAAATCATCAAGTTGAAAAGCTAGTACCGGTAAACTGGGGGTACTTTGATTTACGGGGTAACATTGCCCGACCTTAAAACGATAACTGTTTTAGTTGTTATCTTCTTAAATTGTTGAAGTAATTATATAACTGTATGAGTAGCTTAGTCCTGATGAAACATTTAATAGAATAATTAAATATTAAATATAGTTTTTGGGGTGGGCAATGTTACCCCGTAAATCAAATCAAATATTTTGGCCCACCCTTTACAATATGGTTTTTACCGTGTCGGGCCAGGAGGCCAAATATAGATAGAACATCCGACATATTTCATAGGTATATAAGTACTAGACGGATGCTTTATCTACATTTTGTCACGCGATAAACGCAACAATGCAAGCCCATCCATTCTACGATAAACTCAGCCGCCATTACTGCTAAGTAAATAAGGGTTGTCGTAACACTGATAATATGAAAACATGTCGCAAGCATGCTTTTACTGCATGGAACAGACCCTCAGGGTTTATCTTTGTATTTATCCACAGACTATGTGATTACTGTTCGAAGTGGCCCTGATCGCGTGCCTGAATTTATTCATATCTATCATTAAAGCACAAGTGCTTTAATAGCGCAGGCATTTATTCATAATTTCCATGACGTCAAGTGCTTGATCAGCGCACCTTGTCAGTCATTATTGTATGCGCTGTTCGTTATTTCATGCAATTTGCTGATGCATGACCATTAAATCTAATAAGTTATATTTACCTCAATTCATTTCAATTTGTTATGTTTCGTAATTAAGGGAAATAAGCTTTAAAATTGACGCAGTTAGGGAAAAGGATTCAATCCACGAAACGAGACAAGCGTAACGAAATATGCCAAGTCGGTATTGAAGGTGTATATTTAACATACATCAAGCAAAAAGACTGCTAGTAAAATACCGCATGGGATACCACGCAACTGGCAACGTCTAGGGATTCAAATGTCAACTATCTAAAATAATAATATAGTTTAGGTTATGTTGGTACTTCAGCCGGCCCGAAGGGCCAACACACTCAGAAGTAGGAGCTCCGTCAGCGGAGCTCCGTTGACTCTGTTATATTGAAATAGAAATTGATTTAAAATTCATCAACATATTTGTGTTTAGAATGTTATAGATTAACAACAATATTCATTCAGGATTTCATTCTACATTTTAGACATATATTAATCATATGCGTTTTGTACTTCGATATTATATTATTTGAACAGTCGTTTCGTATGTTTTTCGTTACGTTATAGATAACTGAGAGATATTCATTGAGGCTTTCAACATTCTAGACGTATTTGTATCAACTTTATAACATTTGAATACGTAACTTATCAAAAACACATAATTCATCACGATTGTTTCTGTGCTGCTTGCACCGAAATATCCATTATATATAAAAATGAAAGGTAATAATAATAACATATTAAGGTCGTATTAAATAATTTCACATTGATTTTCTAAACTCTTCTAAACTCTTTTGGCACTCGATCTGTAGCTGCTGGCAAGTATGTTGTGCCGAGAGTCACTAACTACTATGGTGACAGATGCCTTATGAAACTATTACCTTACATACTTAATAGCTTGCCAGCGGATATAAGATCCGAAACCAACAAAGTTAAATTTAAACGTAAGTTATTCAAATTCCTTTGTCCATAGTTAGTACTTAAGTCAGTCAGTTTCAGTTAGTTAGTATTTAAGTCTATATTTAATATTACTCGTGCATTTTTATAGTTAAGCTGTAGAGACTCAACTTACTGATTCCGCAGTCAAACCGTGCAAGCGGTTTTGCGGGACATTATTTATAAGTTACATAATGTATTTTATGTGATTAGTAAATAAATAATAATAATAATAAACAGCCGTCATTTCGGTTGTAAATATTTTTTCAAATTTGATTTCCTTCTAAAGTATTGTTAGTAAATCATTGCCTCATATATATTTAACATTCTTTATTTGAATTTACCTGTAAAATGATAATTATAATAAAAATCCAAAATAATTGCCACCGAAACGACGAAAAAACTGGCTGTCTAATAACCACCCGCCTGATTTTGACAAACGACTCTTAAGAGCCCTTAGAATTAAAACCAGCGTTTTATGAAAATGCGTTGATTTCAGGAATCTTATAATCAAAAAATAAAATATATCCTTCCTTAAAGAAGAAAGTCTTGGGATTAAAATATTGCTTTTTTGGTCCGAGGTCTACTAAAAGTGCATTCTCCTGATAGGCCTTTTCCTTTTTTGCGGTTTGGAGTGACTACAGCTTTGGTTATGAATCAAATCGCGTTAGTTTTCATGAAAAACTGTAATGATTCAATGGAACCTATCCTGTACAAGCACGCATTGGAGATAGGTTTGTAATTATTTTTTTAGTCACGAAATAATCGATACTAAATGGTACCTAGCTATTTTTCGACAATCAACGGTTGTTTTATTTTTTTAATAATCATCTCATAGCTATTTTTCAAACATAGTTGTATTAAAGTTACCTGACATTTAAGTGCAGAAAAAAAATATATATATCGGGTTGCATTAAATTATACATGCTTTTTTAAAGATTACCTATTAATCTCGCTGCAACACGCCCGTTCGTTCATTCCGCTCCAAGCGCTTACAGAGGGAGGACGTATTAGTTTTTGCCTCGAGCAGACCGTGTTTTGTTTTATGAATGGAGACAACGATAAGAAAAGGTGTATAGCGCAACGCAACTACTACTACAACATTCGTTAGTATTTTTATATAATATCTCATTGCCTGGATGAAATTGTTTTTTTGCAGTATAGAACGGCCCTGGGTACTTTAGAATGGAAATGCTTTTTTTTTTTCTTTTCCATGTTAATCTTGCAATCAGTCGAAAGACTATGAGCAGATGTGTTAAGTGTCCTTAGGCATGTTGAAGCCACTCCCCTGTAGGAGCCACTCCATCGAGAATGAAAATACTAGAAAAAGAACTACGAATGATTTCTGGGCATTGAATATGGAGGTCAAACTGTTAAGATTTTACGTAAAATGCTTGCTCCCAGAAATTATCGATCCTCGAAACGAAGATTCCTTTTAGGTAATAACTAAGCTGCAATAATTCAAAAACATCCATGTGTTAAGTACTTACTTAAAATAATTGTAGAAATATAAATAAATGTAATAGTAATATTAAATGAAATGTAAATTGGGAAGGATATTGACTCATTATTTGTAGTTTTAACCAATATTATGTACAGATGCAGTAAATAATCAAATGTCATCGTATTTTGATGGATAAGTTCGTTATTATCTTTCTACCTTAGATAGCTTCTCAATGGCTGGAGCTAACTCATTATGATCTCGTATTGCAGTCTTTCGGTACGGAACCTCAATCCAAAAAATTACAAAAACGTGTAGGTATATTTTAATAATGTATTTAGTAATCTCTTAAAGTAACAATCGAATAAACTATAAGCAGTACAGAAAAATGTAAAAAAGATATACTTATTCAGGTGTTCCTTCGAACTAAACAGCGTTTAGGTATGTCGAATTCTGTTTCTCTTTCTGTCGCCTCTTTCTTATTCATTCGTGCGATTCCCGAAACAAGTCTTTTTGCACTTTAATACGTTACTGCAACTTGTCATGACACTAAAATGTATAGCTACTTCTGAGTTCAACTGTTTTTCAGGCTTGTCAGATATTTGTGAGCGCAATTTCAAATTATACAACATTGCTGGCTGTCCTTGTTTCTTAATTCGCGCCTAATATGCGGGATGCACCGCGGACCTGCTATAGTTACACAAAAACACACACAACGAAAACCTAAAAAGAATTAATAATACGCAAAAAAGGAACTAAAAATTAAGACGTAAGAAAAAATATCAAGAATTTATAGTCCACGTTATTACACCTACAACGCAAATGTACGTAAGCGCGCCAACACGGTGAGCGCTAACGCCATCTATCGAGCATGATTCTAAGGCCTTCGTCGCAAGTGTCACTTCACTAGGTTCATTAATTTAATAAACGTCAACCAAACTTTACTATCTATGCATGTGTTAAAGGTTCGAAATAAAACAAGCAGTAAGTATAGTCATTTATTACTAATAAAACACAATAACAGACATGTGTATCGGACAGGTGAGATAACTTTGTCAACGGGAGACGTGCGAGAAACAATATTACATTTTAGAAGATCTTGTAACAGGTTTGTGAAGCTAAAAAAATCCATACAGAATGCGATGATAACGTCTGATGTTGCCGATTTTTGAGTATGTTGTAGATATCATGAAAAACTATGTCTGCACAAATGTCAAATTTAAATAACAAAACCAGAAACATACAGACCTAGTTATTTATAATAACGAAAACATATTCAAAAATCGTGGTAATCGGACTGGATTTTATTTGAATGGAATTATTTTGACAGCTACGAGATTTAAGCGGCACTTTACATTCTTCTTAATTCACCTAGCAATAACGTCAAGGCTATCACCTTGTTTATTATTTTAATATCCGCTAATATAAAACTTACTTTTAAGATTACAAACCAAATTAATTATACAAAAGAGGTGCTTAACGTATCATCATTTGGGATATTCATTACTTAACTCAATGCTTTGGCAGAATACCGTTACGTGATGGGCTCTCACTACCTCATTTTTTGTATGTTTCTATTTAATTTCACTAGTACCCAAAATAACAAACCACATACACTAAAACAATTTTTTTAAATAAAAATGAAATATTAAAAAATATTAAAACTGCCTTCTTAATCTACAGTAATCTTCAACGTCCAAGCATTTGTAGAATTCACAGCACCCTGGTTCGGCAAAGTGATGTTCGTTTTTCCATTACATACGTTCCACTGAGAACAAGCAAATAATACGTTGAGAAAATAACTCTTATCCCAATGATATTGTTAAAATAATCGGTTTTGTCGCTCTGTTCCGCCACCCGCGGCTGGCTTCGGCTGGTGGTGGACGCTGATGCCAGGGATGTTCTCTGAACTTTATTCTTGTGTATAAATGTTTGACGCAACTTTGATATTTTATATCTCCTAGGGCCCTATGGCTGCGTTTATTGCGTGACAAAATGTGGATAAAACATCCGTCACCTTCTGACATTTATATCAGCACTTATAGCAGCAGTGACGGATGCAATAATGTTAAAGTAAAACCAACGTCTTATTTTCTCGCATTACAAAATAAAAATTATGTTTTAAAAAATGGCGGCAGTGAGGTCCGTGCCAGGTTCGGGTAAGAATGATTTTGTTTTTTTTTTTGGTGGTGGCGCATACCACCTTACCCAAGGTCTGTGCAAGGCAAGTGAGACCTCTCTGCATTATGACCAAATTGAAACTAGCATATATGCATACTTTTTAAAACCTTCGTTAGCGCGATGCAGAACAGTTAATTTAAATACAACTTTATTGTATCTTACGCACTTCTAATAATTTAGTACCGTGGGAAGATGATTCGTGGCTCCATCTGTTTCAACCAACTGTTGACTATTTAGCACGGGTAGGGTATTATTTTCTATATGTCTGTTGTATAAAAGTTGATAATGCAATACCATAAAGCCCCTCGTTGGGCGTCAAAATCGTACTAGGTTTAAGGGGTGAAAAACGTTTTCGCATTTTGAATGGAAAGTTTTAGCTTCACAATGCTCTGAAGTTATATGAAATTTATGGATATGCAGCAACGTGTCTCGTGTCATTTGCACTTCCGATCTCTCCCGATGAATGTCGAGAATTGCCGAGTGTCAAAGTACAATGATTGGAACCGTTTTATATTAAGTAGAAGGAATAAAAATGCCTAAACGTCCCCTTGACTCAAAGGGCATTTATGTCTTGTATAATGTGTGAGAGAGTAGATAAATTAATCAAATTACTTGAAATGTATTTTTATTTTAATCCACTCAACTCAACTTGCGTTGCCTAATCAACCACCAAAGATCCTCCGTACTCCCTAAAATAACCATAGCCGTTGTTTAATTGCCTTTGTAATTAACAAAGGTTAATCACCATCAAGGTGAAAGAAATTGTAAGTTTTATTTACATCTCTCACTATGGTGTGAGAGACGATTTCAAAAATAATAAGCCTTATATATTTTACTAACGTAGATTAAAGTATGGTTCCTACAATGTATGACGGAACTTAAGGTAAACTGGGGAAATCTTAACAGCGCGATGTAGCGTGAACGTGCCGTTACCGCCATCTAGCGCCGATTCGACGGGCTCCTAGGGGCCTATGGCTGCGTTTATTGCGTGGCAAAATGTGGATAAAACATCCGTCACTCTGACATTTATATCAGTACTTATAGCAGCAGTGACAGATGCAATAATGTTAAAGTAAAACCAACGTCTTATTTTCTCGCACTACAAAATAAAAAATATGTTGTAAAAAATGGCGGCAGTGAGGTCCGTCCCAGGTTCGGCTAAGAATGTTTTTTTTTTTTCGGTGGTGGCGCATACCACCTTACCCAAGGCCTGTGCAAGGCAAGTGAGACCTCTCTGCATTATGACCAAATTGAAACTTGCATATATGCATACTTTTTAAAACCTTCGTTAGCGCGATGCAGAACAGTTAATTTAAATACAACTTTATTGTATCTTACGCACTTCTAATAATTTAGTACCGTGGGAAGAAGATTCATGGCTCCATCTGTTTCAACCAACTGTTGATTGTTCAGCACGGGTAGCGTATTATTTTCTATATGTCTGTTGTATAAAAGTTGATAATGCAATACCATAAAGCCCCTCGTTGGGCGCCATTGTTTGATAAAAAGATTACCAGTCTCGTCATGGAATATGTTACACTCGGAAAAGTTTTAATTCGTTATATCCTACTTAATATAATAAATTTGAAAGTTTGTGTCTGTGTGTGTGTTAGTTTGTTACTCTTTCACGCCGCATCTGCTGGACGGATTGAAATTTAGAAAGGAGATAGCTTATACCCAGAATTAACACAAAGGCTACATTTTATCCCGAAAAAAAATAACATTTCTCAGAGGAATAACGGTTATGTTACTTAGTTTTATCTTTCTCCAGACGAATTAATCTGAACGATCGCAATTGGTCATATGTAAATAAAATTGGTGTTCATTTCATAAAAGACACTTGCGTTATTGTGTAACTATTCTAACTTTACTATTTTGCAGTCTTGAGATTGTAGACTTGGAATGGTGTAACGTGTACAGGAGAATCGGTGCAAATGATATTGTTTGGTCAAATATAATTCACATGATAAGTTTGATGGTTTTTCTATCACACAGTCATATCCGCCTAGAAAAATCAAACTTTTCTGAAGTGACTCCATAGTAATTGATTAATTAAAGTAGTTATCCGTGGCGACAATGTTTTACTCCAGGATGGAATATGTCGTCACTTTTTGTCGCACAGTTATCCCTATCTATCTAGTCCGTAACAGTGTACTGGCTGGTATTGATTATGATGGTAACCTTGTCAACCAATCCCGGAGAGCAAGTTACGCGCGAAATTTTAGAATGACCAATAGGAGACCTTTGTATCCATTGTATGGTTTTTTTATTTGATGAGATGAAAAATAACAAAGTAGTTTTTCTGAAGAAAAGCACACACCAATTTATTACAGTACCAACTGTACTTTTTAGCGTAAGTACTCGTTATACGGAACGTTTTGTATTGGAGCTGGGTTTTTGTTATGCCTTGCTTGGACAACGATGATAATGATTACAATGATTTATTAATGAAAAGTTCTCTGGAATTCAGATTTAGTTACATTTAATCCAACGAGGGTTCATTTGGAATAATTTACTGAAGCCTAAAGTTATTTCAATTTTGTTTATGTATTTCGTTGGAGACGTGAGCGGTGATACATAATAAGAAAACATGATGCACCAGGTGGAGTTAACATACAACTAACTTTTGTTGTCTTTGCTGCCATCTCTTGTGTAAACACTGCGTTGACTGACTCCTTGAATTTCATTGTAATTTCACTATTTGTCAACAGATGGCGTTAGAAGTGTAAATATTCTTGGACATGGGCACAATTATAACCAGTTTTTCTGCAAGTTGCTTTATTTTTAAAAGTTTGTAATAGTTAGGGTTGGGGCACGGATTCATACTGTATAATCAAGTATATGTAGATATATTCCATGTAAATTGAAAAAAGCAAAGATGTAACGAAACCCAAAACGAACCAATTCACCATTATTACTCAATAATCACGTACTTATAATTAAATTTATATGAAGGAGTGTAACTATTATATCAAATTGAAAACTACATCTATGATTTAGCAGAAAATGATACCACACTCGAGGTGATAGGTAAACTGAAGCCGATATTTTTTTTATCTGAAGTGCGGCGGCGTGTTCCTTTAAATAAAACTGTATCCCTATATGAAGGTTCTGGAGTGGCGTCCGCGGACCAGAAGAAGAACTGTAGGTAGGCCTCCAACAAGATGGAATGACGACCTCGTCAGGATCGCGGGACCGCGGTGGATGCGAAAAGCACAAGACCGGTCTGAGTGAAAAGCCTTGGAGGAGGCCTATGTCCAGCAGTGGACGTCTTTCGGCTGACATGTTGATGATGATGATGATATGGGGTGGTTCAACAAATACAAAGTTTCAAAGGGTCTATAGTAATACAGATTTTTGACAATTGAACTTAATCTCTCTGACTTGTTATCTGTAAGTGAATTATATATTTAAACCTAATCTTAAAAACACACACATACACACCGGAAACAACATTAACACGTAGAAAAGGCGTAAAGTAATCCACACTTGACGACGTTGAAATCTGCATTTGCAAGACGACAACAAGCAGCACAATCTACCAAACTTTATAATCTTGTAAATAAGCACATATGAGTATATATTCCTGTACCACATATGACTGTAAAGCTAATTTAACAAAATGGTTAGAAAACAAAAGTTATTTTGATATTGAAAATGTACTGCAATATATTCCAAAAATACTACTACAGCTAGTGTTTTTCAGCTACGATGAGTTCTGTGACAGCCCATATAAACACGTATTATCTTGTTTCCTTAACTTTACATCAAAACTAAACTGGTACACACCTAGAGACGCCGTTCAGAAACTTAAATAGTTAATAAGACCTCCTCGTAGCTGAAAAACACTGTTGTAGGTACTACTTATTACAAGAACTTTATGAGACATAATAATAACTTTGTTTATTCATTGATGGCGGTAGTCGTCACAATAAGTTGTTGATTTTTTTTTGTTAAATGAAAAATCACTGAATATTTTATTGTAAAATGTTTGTGGATGATGCGTACTATAACAATACTACCCTATTATTTACTAGATTTAAGGTATTGAACAGTTAAACCCCGTATTCAACAGCGTAAAAACACTCAATTGTCATCATTATTAAGATAAAAAGGGCAAACTACTTCTGCATTGGTATACCTACCTAGTATTTGCGTGGCTTGTTAGTCCCGTTGGTTTAAATAACTATGAAAATATCAAACATCTGATATATGAAAAGATGTAGTTGAAACAAGCTGTATTTATGTGCTGTTATATTATAACTAAAGGAGATAGGGCCTTTTCGAAAATGCCGGCAAAAGAAAAGGTGGTGTAGGTCGCTAGAATTAATTATTTTTATGGCATGAAAGCTGTTAGGTCATTCTCTGACTTTCGTCATTGGCTTACCGCGGCACGGGTTCTGTGACGGCTCATCAATTAAAGTCCATGACTGTGCAATGAAAAATTCGAGCTTTCAAAACTCTTTAAAAAGTCAGCCAATAATCTGACAGTTTTTGTGCCATAATAAAAGTTGTTTAACATAAATAGTTCTAGTGATGTACATCAAATATTTTTTGTCAGCAATTAAAATGTATGAAGGATGAATGTTTTCCTTTTTCTTGCAGTCAGGGGACAACTTTCCGCGTTTAAATAAAGCAAGTCCTATTGTTATTTGCCTACGTATTTTGACGAAAATAGAGAAAACTGAGACCACAGCGGACAGGCCACACCGTGTTTGCGTCGCTAAGAACTAGATGTCGCTAGTTGTAGTTTAACTTGCGCAATCGTTGTGTTCCCCGGATTTAATAACCTTGAGCATTCCAAAATTATTCGGTACGTACATTCTGTCAAAGATTTCAGTTTTTGGTATCGTCCTTATTATGTCCCCATAAGGATGATCATATAATATACACTATGGACCTCTCTGTAAAGGAGGAAGTCTGGCCGTAGAGACATTACATAATTTATGTACATTTATGTATAAGTCCAAAATCAACCTGTTTATAGACGAGCCTTTGTTGTATCTAAACAATCTAACATGGGTCTAACAACAATCTTTTGATTTTCAAGATAATTGCAAATTACTGGAATTTCCATATTTCGCAGTTGGTTTTGGTTTTTTGAAAGACTCTTCTATATTTTAAAGATTTAGCTCAATATATTTATGAATAACTATGGCTGATTAGCTGCACCATAAGATGTGTACGTGATGCATGTCTTGGAAAAAATCTTGATCAAACATTGAAAAACTTAGAAACCTAAAATTTAATGCAGATTTAAATATTAAATATATTTTTCATCAAATTTACAAATTAAACATTATGACTATTTTAATTGCAAGGGTCGGATTTGACCTTCAAGTATTTTAACGTATTAATGATCAGAATAACAAAAGGTAGACTTAATTACTTAATTAATTACTTCTGTCATTGCCACAATAATAATGTTTTTGAAGACTCGATATCTGTAGTCTAAAGTAAGGGTTGTTCCAATTGAATACTTGTACGGCAGGGTAGGTCTGAATGCCAAAACTCACCGGAAAGCTTTGGCCGTTTCCGTCGCATGCAAGCCCGAACGCTAAGATCGGGCATCTTCGGACATGTTCGGGATCCCTAGCCAGTCAGCGTTTTATCGCCCTCGAGGCCGGACGCTACGCTTTCGCCGCTCGAGCTAACGAAACTTTATTACGCGTCGACGTAACTTAATTCTGTTCCTATTCAGTTCGTCACTCTCATAAACAAATCAATTTACCTACCATTATAACTCCATATTCGCGTACTTTTGAAGGTTGAGCATAGTCATATTATTTATTTATACACTTAATCATACCCTACCCGCCCTACCCCCTTCCGGTGGGTAAGGGGGATTTTATAAATGCGAGTTTAGTATAATTTTCCATGATGTTTTTTGCGTTAAATCGAATGAGGCCGTACCTTCTCATATTTTGCGAGATATGAAGGAATTTTGTTGGAGAATATTGTTCAAGTAGGAATAAATCAGAAAAAATATGTTCATAGTTGATATAACATCCTCTAATATTAAAGTTAGTGTTACAGTTTTCCATTTGTTTTTGTATATTACATTCTACTTAAGACTTTAAATATTTTCCAACAAAACATTAATATCTTGCAAAATATGGATAGGTACGGTCTCGTTCGATTAAGCATAATAAATACACGGAATATACATCACTCGCTTAATATTTCTCCCCTGCCTGTACACTCCCAAATGGGGAACGATCCCTATATTTTGGTAGGATTTGGTTGATGCTCATTTTCTAGTGCCCAGATAAAGGTATAAACAAAGTTTCATGGATGCACATAATTTGCAGCCAAACTGTCATATTTAGTTGTACTCTAACTGTACTACAACTGGTTTTACAAAGACTTACATTTGTGACCCACCTTAGGAAAGTCAATCTGATATTTTACAACAAAATAGTTGATTTTCCTATAATTTTCAAATGACTTGGCATCTCTAATGAATGACCAGAGAGAGAGTGATATTGAGGACATGACTCCACTTATTGAAATGTAATAAAAGAGAGTCAGTCATAAATAATTAATACAAATACTAGAGTTGTGGCCATCATATTATTCTACTTAAGTTTGCTGTGAGCTTATCACCTCTTTTGTTTTTTAGACGTGATAGGAATACACTAACCACGGAAAATGTATATAAATTACTGTTTATCTGCTATAATAAATCTTCACAATAACACGTTTTCGACCTTGACGACATTGATATTAACGTTCGTTAACATACGTGAGCAAGGGTACCTTATTTATTTATTGTTACATCGTTTGTGTAGGTGGAAAGTATTAAAAATATAATTAACTAATTAATTAAATGTGGAAATAATCGTACTATACACATGTGTCCATACGATACGATTTGACACACGGGACATCTCGGTTTTATTTTAATCGTAAAGGATCGTGTTTTCACATAGAGCGTGTTATTTAATAATGAAACATCAACCTATATAGTAACTTCATTAATTAGCTAAATATTCAAATAGGCTATAATTAACTTTTTATCACATACTAGCTTTTGTCCGCGAGTTCGTCCGAGTATAATTCGAGTATCTTTATCCACGTTATTCGATTATAGTAGGATGTGACGGTTAGCTTTCAAAATCACAGGAATTGCTTCGAATTAAATTATCTGTAATTTAAATTTACTAATTTAATATCAGTCTACTGTTTACTGTAAAAAAATGTCATAGTGGCATGTGATCTACATTACTGTTGTAGACTGTTAAGAGGATCGAGAAGCGCTGCTAAAATCGCGTTGCTGTCAAAAAAAACCTTACAAATTGAGCTCGGGGCGAAAACGTTTTCACCTCCTAAATCAAGTCCGATGTTCACGATTTTTGAATATGTTGTAGTTATTATAAAGACCTAGGTCTGTACGTTTCTCTTTTTGTTTTTTCAATTTGTTTTATTCTGAGAAATATTTTGATAACTAGCAAAACGTAATGACAGTTTTTCAAGATATCTTCCACATAAGTATTCAAAAATCTTTAAAATCGTACTAGATTTAATGGGTGAAAAACGTTTCCGCATTTTGTATGGAAATTTTTAGCTTCACAATCCTCTGAAGTTATATGAAATTTATGAATATGCAGCAATGTGTCTCGTGTCCACTTCCGATCTCTCCCGATGAATGTCGAGAATTGCCGAGTGTCAAATTACAATGATTGGATTGGACGATTAATTATTAATCATACTGTACCCACAAATACAGGGTGTAAAAAAGCAGAGATAGATTGCTGAGCACTGGTAACCGTTTTATATTAGAAGGAATAATAATGCCCAAACGTCCCCTTCACTCAAAGGGCATTTATGTCGTGTATAATGTGTGAGAGAGTAGGTAAATTAATCAAATTACTTGAAATGTATTTTTATTTTAATCCACTCAACTCAACTTGCGTTGCCTAATCAACCACCAAAGATCCTCCGTAATCCCTAAAATAACCATAGCCGTTGTTTAATTGCCTTTGTAATTAACAAAGGTTAATCACCATCAAGGTGAAAGAAATTGTAAGTATTTTTTTACATCTCTCACTATGGTGTGAGAGACGATTTCAAAAATAGTAAGCCTTTTATATTTTCCTGATGTAGAGTAGAGGTTGGTTCATACAATGTATGACGGAACTTAAAGTAAACTGGGGAAATCTTAACAGCGCGATGTAGCGTGAACGTGCCGTTACCGCCATCTAGCGCCGATTCGACGGCGGAAGTTTCCCGGACGTGGAGTTTCTTTTTTACCTTGATAAATGTGGTCGTGGCATTGACAATGGTGAACTTCCTATTAACTAATTACGGTAACGCATTTACAAAATTAAAAAAATTGAGATGTCTCATTTTTTGTGCATCATACATTATTAAATTTATCAGCTCAGTATCTTCCGGACTCGCTTTATAAATATGTGATTGCCTAATTTGAATGTTAAAGTTTCTGTCATTTTTGGGACAAGCTTTTGTTGCCGATTGTACTTTTTTTGCAAAATCTTTATGTACTTATCAGGACCAAACCATTGAGTCCTAACACGGTGGGTCTACGGTGAGAATAGCGGAGATCCTGTCGCCACCTTCTGACTCCATCATCAGATCAGCTCTTTGACTACGTGGTCCGAATTTCAGCCCATTCCGTTGACGGGAAGTGGATCAAGTTTAACTTGCGAGAGTTCACCCGAACTTACATAAATAAATACATACATTGCAAATTGAATTAAAGCTTGAAAAAATAACAATAAGCCAAAGGACTTGTAACTAGAAGAATATGAACTTTCGTCCGATTCATCTCGATATATAACAAAGTTCTGGTTGTTGGACCAATTATCTATCTTAGGTTTCATTAAGTTATATCTTTCTTCGTTCGTAGGTTTCTGAACATATTGTTGAACATTTCTTTATTTAGTACTCATATTGAATATGCATAATGGTTGACTGTTTAAGAGCTTTTTAATTAAAACTTGTACCAAAATATCTACAAGCAAAATGCGTTTGACAATAAATAACACATATAAGAAAAATATTGTGCAAAAGACACATTTGTTTCCACTTTTAGGGTATATTTACTAAAATAATAATCTTAGCAAAGCCTGCGAGCTATTTTGATTATTACGATAGTGTAAGGAGATGAGATTTATATGATATACATACGCGTATTATTGTTCGTCATAACACAGAAAAGCAGAGTAAACTAAAACTCACTACACCATTAGGAAAATACCGTAGTAGATTTAAAAATAAATGAATTAATTTTATTCGGGATCATGGCCACCCTACTCGTACATACTCAATACTCAATACTCAATATTTTATTGCAATCATAATGTACAAGGATGGAAATATAAAGTAAAAGTTTCATTATCAATATCTTACTCGTCTGATCGTTCGATTTTCAAATAGATTTCAAGTTTTTAACATGAAAAAGTTGGGTGTAATACTTAGGGAAACATAATATTATTTTTACTTTAATTCTTTAAAAAACAATATTCTAATAGAATCTCAACCATTTACCGAGATGGGAAAATTAAGTTTGACTCACGACCCCGCAGTCACCTGTATACATACCAAGTTAAATTATTCTCAGGACTTTGACATGTTACTAAATGTTGCCACGTCCTCAAATGATCCAAGTAGATGTCGCTACTAGTCGATTAACTCGCGGAGGCGTTTGTCTACCCCGAAAATTAGATATAGGCTGGGCCATTTTGACTTAACCGTGCCTTTAGTACGTTATAAACATAATAACAACAATTTTAAATTGTTTTTTTGGAGGCCAATACGCACGCTTATACGGCGGCGTCAAGGTCCAAAAATTATTGAAATCAAAATGGATGGAACTCTATCTACACGTCGTCCTTTCTTTCCCTCAAAAGGATGTACTGATTCGTTACTGATTAATTTGTGTGTGTGATGTGACGTCATCTGTCATGCCATGTCATGTGTATAGTTTGTGTCACATTGGCAACGATATACAAAGAATAACTGCATTTGTTCGACGGTTAACCTGAAACTTTGAACAAGTTGGTTTTCAAAATGACGTATTAAATATTACGATAAACTATGTAATCTTCAAGATAACATGAAAGTAAATCAGGTAAGTCAATGAACCATGTAGGTCACGGAAGTTAATTTGGTACCCATTTCAAATAAAATCTCCTTGAAGATGTCATTGTCGTTAGAGATGCCATGTTATTTGTAATGAATAGGAAACTTTATTGCTGTATAATGTCAGATTGACTTTGCAACTAATGTGGATGACAGATTTAATACCTTGACTGTTTTTCTTTTTTTTAGGGGACAATGTCACACCAAACGATATAGTCTCAAACTTAGCTCTAGGCTTGTACTTATCATCAAGGATTGGAAAAACGCCCTTCATTTTGAAAACAACACTGTTCCCCAAAGCAGAGACTTCCTTGATGTTAATAAAAAAATATGTTAAGTATTTTATAGATGTATTATACAATGATTTATATGTATTCAGCGACAATTTTATTAATGAATGACACTAAAATGGTAATGGGAAAACACAAACAGTATACCTATGTCAACGATTAAATTATGCCCCAATGACATCCGTAGACTGAGAACGAACTTTTTGGACTCATGTATAGGTCCTATATTGACGTCGTTATAGACTGACAGGTGAATCTTAAAATAAAAGACGTTCTTTGTGATTGGCGAAAGTGTTTTTTTCCATAATCATTCCGATGTTATTCATTAATAACATTGTAGCTGAATACGTATAAATTATGGTATAATCGATCCTTGCTTATCATATATCGAGATGAATCAGATGATAATTTATCTCTCAGTTACTTTTTACCTACGCCTTCTACCCAACTACCGCAAAACAAATTAATGGTAATGATTTTGACACCCTATGCATGTATGTATGTATATTAGGATGTTCCTTACTAGCGTCTTTCCTAATAAACCGATTTCGACAAATAAGGTGTCTAAAGATTCATTTTGATTGTGCAATAGTTATAGGCTACTTGTATTATTAACTAAAAATCACGACATTAATTTTGTTTCGTTTCGTAGGAAAATAATGTTTTATAGCCTTTCTTTGCGCAGTTTTCAATAATTTTAAGTTAACTTTTCCAGCTGAACCCCAGACTTCAATCGGATATTCGATGTGGGATTTAACAAGACAGTTATATTATAACTTACTTTTTAAGGGAGACATCGACTTACACCTCGGAGTGCACCAGACAATTCGTGTCCCAATCCAAACTTTTACAACCTTTAAAATAAAGGAAATTGCAGAAAAACCGGATACAAATTTGCTCATGTCCAATAAAATGTACACTACTAACGCCATCTGTTGGCAAGTAGTGAAATTACAATGAAATTCAAGGAGTCAGTAAGTTAACGCAGGTTTTTGCTAGACAAGAGATTTTAGCAAAGTCAATAAAATTTAGTTTTATATTACTCCTCCTGGTGAATCATATTTTCCTAGTATGTTTCACTGCTTATATCAAAGGTTTCCCAATTAAATATGTACATGGAAATATTTTGTATTATCCTCGAGGTATTTAATGGAATTTAAAACTTAATTTCAGAGAACTTTTCATTCCTAAATCATTGAAAAAGCCTTTGAATCGTTAGCATCATTTCTCAAGCATGGCATAACAAAAAACCTGTTTGAATCAGGAGAGTTTTTCAGTTTTAATTAAACGACAAAATAAATGAAAAGATTTTCGATAGAATAGGCTAAATATCCTACATTCAATATTTTTCTTCGGCGACCCCTAAATAGTTAATTAAATCTGTATGAATGTAGAGCAAAAGGTCAGGTATCCGCCACTTTTGGATATGTTCTAGAAGTGTTAAAATATACACACGATAAAAAACTACCATTGGGCTATCTTCATTAGCAAGATTAAAAATCAACTTTAACAAATTATTATTTGCCTAGGCCGATTTGGACTGGATCTGTGAACCTAAATTTAAGAAAACACTCCAAATTGGCCCGTAAAACTTATTTTACCTTACTTTATATAAGGATCATCGTAGCAGCTCCGTAGCGCATACAGAGGCGTTTATGTATTTTCGTAGCACTTGTTGTATTAGTCACTTTATTAAACTACACATTTTACTTTGATTTACATGTTTTAGAATTTATTCAATACTCGTATTTCCCTAACTTCAGATTTTACAGCAAAATTGTGGGGCAAATACCCAAATACCTATTAATTAACCAGACTAAATGCTCTAATTTTTGGTTTTTAACGAGACTTTAAAGTATAAGAAGGCAGTACTTCGAATGATTAATATTATTTTAGAACAGCAGACCCTGCGACCACCTACAGTAAAAACTTGTATTGTTAATAAACGCCTCAACATATAGAACAAAGTAAGCATTACTTGATTTAAGTAAGTATTTGTTGTGCCATGCTTGAGAAACATCGACGACGATTCGAAGGCTATTTCAATGATTTATGATCGAACAGTTGGTTAAACTTCAGTTTTATTTACGTACACATTAAAGGTTAACAAGAATCAAATGCAGCATATTATATTTGATAATATTTTGATAAGTTATGTTACGAGTACATTGCCTTCGACATAAGCAGTCGAAAGGCTAACAGGAAAACATTCATCAATACATACACACATTAAAGTCGCTTTTTCTGACAAAACTACCATCTGTTTTGTCTAACAAGACTGCGTATACTGACGGATGGCCAAAATTTATTTGTAACGTCCGTATTTGTCAACAGATGGCAATATAGTGAGCATTCCCTGGGGTTGAGCACAATTAGGCCATCGTAGTACTGCTGCGAGGAAGCGATGTATCCCGCTCATCGTCGGCGGCGGGACGAGTGTCTCTGGTCATTCTAAAATTACGCGCGTGACTTGCTCTCCAGGATTGGTTGCCACGGTTACCATTATACTCAATACCTGCCCCGGGAGTAAAGACATTTTCGGAGTGGATTATATTTAATATTAGCCCCAATCACCCTGGGTCACCCCACCTGCACGGACTGCGCAAGTTGTATGTTCACGCTTGCCACTCAGTGCGTCTCTTTCGTTACTGACTAGATAGACAGGGATGTATTGTGCGACAAAACGTTGCGCCAACTTGTTCTTGCCAACCTCGAGTAAAACGCAGTCACCACTGAGAATAAGACAAATGTTACTTCAAAATAGTTTGATTTTCCTACGCGGATCTTACTTCGTGTAAAAGAAAACCTTCGAAATGATCATGACGAAATATAATTTGCACCGATTCGTATTAACACCTTTTAAACAGCATATAGAGAAGGCAAATGAGCACACAGGCCACCAGATGGTAAGTGGGATCTTGACACATTGACATTTGCGTTCCAAGACTACAATCTTATGACTGAAAAAGCGTTGCCAACCCTAAGAACTGAGACGAAATGTATCTATGCTAGTAATTCCTCTGGTAGTACGAGATATACTAATATGGATACTGCTGTTTGGCGGTAAGTTAAAGGATTAGATGGTGGTAGCTATGATAGCGGACCCAACACAAGGTCCTACTACCACTATTTATTTAAACAAGTGTAAATGGTTTTATTTTCGTTTTGGAGTAGTTGTAGGAACAAGTAACATAATAGATGGAATATCTTTTTGTGTGTATAAGGAGCGACTCGTCAACTGATATACGATTAAATAAATAAATAGATAACCCAATAATGTTTTATAATATAAACACCTATTTAATTAAAATATGATAAATTACGATCTTGAAATTATTTTTTCTGGTTAAAGATTAAATTAGGCAAGAGTAACATAAATATTAATGTTTAAATTGTGTATAACGAATCAAAACATCTCCAAGTGTAACACATTCCGTGGCGACACTGGCTCTCGTTTTCTTGAATGGAAAAATGGCGCCCGACGAGGGCTTGAGGGTAATGCATTATCAACTTTAACACAACCGACATAAAGAAAATAATACGCTAGCCACTCTGAACAGTCAACCGGTGGTTAAAACGTATGACGTAACAATATTGATTCTCAAGGACTTAATAATTTAATCTTCGAATTTAGACCTAGTGTCGTTAAAATAAGGTTGTATTTAAAGTGTTCCTAAATCAATGTTCTACATCGCGCTAACGAAGTTTCTAAAAAAGTTTGCATAAATACTAGTTTCAACTTGGTCCTAATGCAGAGAGGTCTCAGTCAGGCCCGGGACAGGTGGTAGGTATGCGTCTTCTAACTACAAATATAACACAGACCGGGGCCTGCGGAGACATCTCTGCAGCCATTTTTTTATTAGTAGTGGGAGGAAATTAGACCAATTTAGTGTAATTAACAACAGAATTATTCTATTAATGTGTAGGGTTTAGACGGGGAGTGTATAAGTACCTACCTACCTACCTGTGACGAAGCTCAAATCGTAGTACTTGTAAAGAAATCATATCTGTGAGCTCTGAGTGTACGATGTCAAACGCGGCGGATAATTCGTATAAATCGGGGGATTATTTCATCAGCATCATACAAAGCTTTGACTTTGGACTTTGATGAGTGTGACCATTTGTTTTTAAGTCATACAGATTTATTGAACTATTCAAGTATTTAATTAAGGCTACTGATGGACAAGACTTGATGAAATATAATATGTAAAATTAAACTACGCCTGTTACCTACAACAACCTGTTATTTCATTAATTTATCGTTCATTTAAAACCGCAAAATACTAGATAAAACGTACTATTCTATAACGTAAAAAAAAGTCAGCAAGGACGTTTCTTAAAGTTGTTTCAACACGGACTAATACCCCTAATAATCGTCCTGACTCGACAAAAAGTCATAGTTAATTATAAAACCTTAATGAGAACTTAATCAAATTAAGATTCTGTTTCGATGAGTAAATCTATCTGCTTTTTAAAGTTAGCTACTTTTTTCTATTTTCAAATGTAAGAAAGATAAATGGCTAAATTTATCCGTCAAATATGTTTAACTTGTCGATTGTGAAACAGGCTGTAATTGTAATGTCTAATTTAAAAAAAAAAAAAACTTAAAACCACAAGTCCTTTACAGCCTTTGATTATACGCCAGCGAACTCGACGTCGAACATGCGCTCATTCACATTAACATAATTACCTTTGTTAATAATGTTTAATTGTCTCTCATCATTCATAATGTGAGGAAGATTCCAAAAAATCTACTTATATCTGTATTCTGGTGTAAGATAAACGGGAATAGTACATTGTGTATTAAGGGTGGTAAAGACAGAATTACAAACGAGAGTCTGTTAGAAGCACGAAGCCGTTTCTTTACCCGTGTAACATACAATGTTTTTAATCACAATTGCGAGGAAATGAAAAAAAAACAGACAAAAGATCATATTTATAAATTAGCAGCACACTACAGGATTATCTATGACTTGCCACAGATAATGTCGAACGTGTTCAGGAGGATTCTAGTGACAGTCGAGATAAATAGTTTATATGCGTGATTTTTAGACAATTATATGCAATTGACATTTCATATCGAATGTCCGGAATGTCACACGAATTGGGGTCCTGACGTATTATGATAGTTTGAGTCCACGTACTTTATTTAAAAAAAAGCTATTACGCACGATAGGGCGTAATGGTAAAAAAAAGCCCGCGGGTATTTTTAAGAATCACTGGAATCCTTTCTTGCTCAAGAATACGGCAATGCCTACCTACTTAACACCAAGGCGTTGACAGGTTAGTAACTGAGCAATCTTAATCCTCAATTCTACAATTTACACTATCTCGTAATATTATTTTGTTGATCAATAAGTGGTGTTATGTTTATTGCAGAAGTCCAATGAACAATCTACGAAAATCATATTAATTAAAAAGAAGATTAAACAAAGCGTTTCAATAACCATTACTCCATGTAAATATTTTTTCATTTAAAAATAGATTGACCATTTTGTCTTTGACCCACGATTAGCAACTAATTCATAACGTTCAAACACCTGCTGTTTTCTCATTAGTCGACTAACCTACAGCCCTTTTTGAGATCCTATGGATTCGAACATTAGTTCTACTTGGGTCATATAGTGGGGTAGATGAGTCTGGTGCCGAGCATTGCGACTCTGTCGAGGTACTGTAAGTATTTACACAACTTACTTTGTCCTCTCAAACGTCATTACTGGATTATTAAATAACAATGTACAATGTCTCATTTCAATTGCTCTTTTTTTTTTTTTAGCCTAGTCGGGTGTCTCACTGCTGGGCAAAGGCCTCCCCTCTTTTCCGCCATTCGTCCCGATTGAGTGCATGCTCCCGCCATTCGCTTTGAAACGCGTCTAAGTCATCCCGCCATCTCCTTTTTGGTCTGCCTCTGCTCTTCTTCTTCTTTTTATTCTTCTTTTAATATGTATTTTTACTTTGGTATAATTTACGCGAATCGTGTTTTTTATTTGTTCATATTATTTTTTAGGTAATCTTGTAAGAGGTTTGTGAAGCTAAAAAAATCCACACAAAATAAGATGACGCTTGTCTCTCTTTAAACCTAGTTCGATTATTCCGATTCTTGAATATATACGTTTTCTTTTACAATAAATTATTTCTTAGATTGAAAGAAATTTAAAAAACAAAAAAACCGGGCAAGAGCATGTCGGAACATGCTCAGTGTAGGGATCCGAAGCCGCTAAGTACTACAAACATAAAAACAACAAGTAATACCTGATTTTCTATTTAAAGTCATTTGGTGCCGTTTTACACGATATAAACACAGGTATAAATACTATAATCGCCTGTATCTCACGAACGAATCAAGTCTACTTAGTCGTGATAGTTTTTCTTTAAAATTCGTTATATGCGCTGTCATTGAAGATATTTTTTAGATTTTTAGTATTTGTAGGATTCGCTACAGCTTAATATTTCATAAACGGAACCCTTCATCGAAAAATTGTTCACATTAACCCGCGATATTTTTGAAAGACGCATCCAACGATACCCCACACTATGGGGTAACCGAGTATACATCCCCACGTTACGTGTAGAGGAGGTACACCTTTTTTTAAAAATATTATATTTTACCACTTTGTTGGCGTAACTAATATGTATATTCATGTCAAATTACAGCTTTCTAGTACTATCAGTCTCTGAGCTAGGCTGCGGACGGACGGACGGATGGACGGACACTAGTTCCTAGTTTTACTACGCAAACCTTAAAACGGTAACGTACAGACCTAGGCCTTGATAATAATTACAACATAAATAAAATAAATAAATATATATACATATTCAAAAACTTTTTAAATAACAAAGAACCGCCTTCATAAACGCAAACAATAACTTATATTACAATGGTAGGGTAGGTACCTATAGATCAGTCCAACTGAAGTCGGGTTTTTGTTGTAAATATTGTGAGTCACCGACTTCAGTTTGACTGACCTATAGGTACAGGCCACCATTTTAAAATAAGTATTTTTTTGCGTTTTTGTCAGTTCTTTGTTTTTTTAAATTGGACCATAATTGACGGAGAAATCAAATCAAATCAGTCAAAATGAGAACTACATTTTTTATTTCGTATAAAATACTATAACGTTCTCCTAAGTGTAACAAATACTTTTCAGAAAACCACATCAAAATCGGTTAAGCCAAACGCGAGATAATCGCGGACAAACATACATACATACATACAGGTCAAACTGAGAACCTCTTTTGTTTGAAGTCGGTTAAAAAAATTGACAGCTGCTCGAATTTAGCGGCGCTTCACAACCCTCATAAATTACCTAGCAAAAAACATCATGGCCTTTGTTTAAAATTTTGATATCTGCGGGCCAATTATGCGTGGCACCTTTTTATCGTGTGGATATGTATAAATTTTTAACAAAGTCGTCTATTTTATCGAAATCCCTAATATGGTTGACAATGTCGATAAAGTTATTGCGTCGATAAAGCGACGACTATTGTGTTTAAGCCCAGTGTGACAAGAATCACATGAGATTACTACCAATTTGCAAAAAAGTTGCTAGTGTCACGAAATCAATACATTTTTGCACATGTTGGATGTTGAATGGCGGACTTTATATAATGCTTCTAAAATGGGAAGTTATAAATTAGTCATAGAAAGAAGGCGGACGCCATACTTTAAAAATATATGGGTTATGTTGACATCTTGATTCGGTAGTTCTATATTCTATGGTTATTAGTTTATGGTTAGTAGTTTAGTACCTACGAAAGTTTAAAGTTTGTATTGGAATTTTAGTTCGGTCCGAAATTGTTCTTGGATAAACCGAAAATGAGACAAACAACAAAAGTGTAAGTTTAACACTGTGAACTAATATGAGTTTAAGTGCATTGTCGATTTCTTTATTTATTGTTAATGATTAAAACAATGTTACAGTCGCTGTACAGCAGTACAATAAAGAAAAAATATTGAATATATGGCCAGCCACCCTTTATTCGCAAACTGGGAGTTCATTGGGCCACTCGGATCTCAAAGACACGAGTCCGAGTGGCAAAATCTGGCTTCGATGTTGCGAGAGTTTAGCCCGGAGAAATCCGTCGCATCATGGAAAATCGTAAGTATTTTGTTTATTAACTATACATTCATATTTTTCGGGTAACATTAACGTTTTAGCCTACATCGCCTTATTTACCACATTACATTGCACACAAAGAACAGAAGAAAAAGAAGGGCATACCTAAAAGTTATGAAGGTATTATTATGACAGAATGATCTATTCAAAATTCTATATATTCTATCTATTAATACTGTCTTTTAGTAATGAAAACTTGAAATGTATATCTTTTTAATATTTTGGCTCGAATATTATCAAAGACATTTAATGTCATAATATTTATATGTAGGTAGAGGTCCTCTAAACTATTTTAAGAAAATTATCCATGTCCGCTGGGAAAAAATATGACCATATTGTCCATACAAACTTACCTAATGCCCTTTATTTCATAATGACTTTTTTTATATAAAAGTAATGCAATTGTATTTTATGTTACAGAATATAATAGAACAACTAGTAAAACTGAATCAGCTCAAGTCAGAACACAATGACATTCTGAGGGAGCAGAATAGGATTTTAAAGAGAAACCAGCAAGCTTTAATTTTATCCATACTCAAACATAATATGGTAGATCATTTATAATCCACAGTAATATGTAGATGCAAGGTAACTCAGTCTGTTTTTTACGTTCTAGCTGCTAAACTGCTGAACCGAACCTTAATCTTAATTCAAGATTGAGTTTGGTACAGATAGCTTGATCCTATTTTTTATACTGTTAAAATATAGTTTTCTACTTTAACTGTTTATATGGGAATGGAATAAAACACAATAGTAAGCAAAATAATTATTTACTATGGTGGCCCTTTTTTCTTGGGCCACTCTTAGTAAAAGCCCATTTGCCAGTAGCTGCTGGGTGGTGACGATTTCATTACTGTTTGTGGCAGCCAGCTCCATATCAAGTGTTCTGAAAAATAATATGTAAATAAGAAATTAAATTCTAAACTCTTACAAGTTATATGTATGTACTTAGGTATAGGTAAAAAAAACGGTTCTCTATCGTTATGGCAAATTAATTTACATGTAACAATTAATAATAATGTAATGTAACAATAAAATATAAAATGATATCCTTTTTCTTTTCAGGCTGGAGGACACGCAAATTATAACTGAGGAGGAGCCATGAATCTTTTTTATTTCTTTATTTTTTTAAATTATATTAAATGATTGAGGTTGAATGGATTTCAATGCATTTTAATTTAAATTAAAAACTTGTTTTTATAGAACGATAAAATTCTGTTGGGGTATAGGAGCAATTACATGGGGGTTTTGACCTGCTTAATGTTTTTTACTTACCAACTGCACATTCATGGAATGAAACCCCTTTCTATTGAGGTAGTTTATGCTGTGGGGAAGTGGTGGCGGGAAAATTTTGATGTGTGTGCAGTCAATGGTCCCTAACACATTGGGCACTCTGTAAGCTGCGCTAAACTCCCCAGCAACAGCTTGTCTATTGGGGTCTGTTCCAGGGAACTTTGCCCATCTTCTCATGAGCCTGAAAATAATACTTAGTTATACCTACTGTAATTGCATTTGTATTTAACATCAAGTTTGTGAATAATTATAAGTTCATATTTAACTATTTTTATGTTTTATTTAAAAACCAAATTCCCATTTATTGTAGTAATTAAATGATGTTAGTATTAAAACTTGAGTAGGTATATTATTTGTGGTTCCCTTGCAGGGTATCCATGTGGAGCTAAGTTAAGACAACAACTCCTGTCTGAAATATATGTGCCATAATGTGAGGACAGTAATTAAATTTTCATTTATATATTAAATGAATGTAATATAGTGCTAAACATGAACCATATTAGGGTATAGCAACCTTGAAAACTAAATAAAAGATAACCCAAATATACAAAAGTTAGTACTATTACACTAAAAAGTTACAAAATATAAAATAAATTAAAAGCAATTTTCCCACGGGATGGTGTGTTAATAACACTGCAGCACTGTGCACTGGTTAAATCAAATATTATAATTGTGTAAGTGTGCCTGTTTGTTTTGTTGTTTGGTCTATACTGTTCAAAGCCTTAAAATATACCTATAAAAATTTGATAGCTACAGAGATAGTTATATCCCGGAGGAAGACTTATAACTGATGGACTTTTTAATTAAAAAAATTAAAGCAAGTAGCACATATGAAAATGTTAGTAAGTAAATAAACTTCACTTCAAAACTATAGGTCCATTGGGTCATTAACAATTTAGAAAACGATAATGTTATATATTATTTCAACTTTCATGCCTACCTTCTGATTACAGCGTCCGTAAACTGAGCCAGATAGTTGCTCACAGTGCATTGTGCAATGCACAAACCGTGGTCCTGCCCTGTTCTGCGTTGGTAATTACCATCCGCCAGAAAATGCAACGATGTTAGAACCTGTGAAAGGGTACATTTTTACGAATTGCTTTAACAATAATTTTCTGGCTCTTCACCTTGTGCCTAAAGTAACATTATGTATATGTATGATAAACAATAAATATTACCTTAATATAGACGGGTAAACCGTCATTATTGTGCGGCTGGAGGTCGACGTCGAGTTCGGCACATAAATGGAGAGCCATCTCCTTACAGACTGTAGACGTGCCGGAACTCTTCCTCCGGAAGCTCGAAAGGATTCGACGCGTCTCGAATCGTCCTGCGCTGTAGTTTTCGCCTTTCCTTCTCCGTTTGCAGCGTGAGACTGTAGTAGTAGTATCTAGACATTCTACAAAAAAATACAGCTTAGGTATACCAATTATAATGTAAAACGCCTTTATTATAAGTAACTAAACCGTTTTTAATAAGTAAAAATATTATAAAACCAATACTTACGCTTAACTTTTACATGTATTTGAGTATTTTTCCAAATGAAATGTCTTGTCGTCACCAACCCGGCACTTGTATAAACTTATCGAATCGAGATGTCAAAAGTCGATCCAAAGTGGCCACCCATATTAAGCAAAGTCGATAAAATATGACGTTTGTCGTATATCGTTGTCAAAAGTGGATAATGCAATGTAACCGATGCCACCATATTAGCTTACGTCGACAGTGATATAATGTCGATGATCTTGAGATAAAAACGTTTTATCGCGTCGATAAGTGTCACCATAATCGGCCCGCTGGTAATGTAAATAGTCCCAAGATTACAATAGTAGATTGTTCAACAAGAGTCTGCAAAAAGGTCGAGTGTCACTATGGTTGTTAAGTCTCGTGTTAAACACTCTACTTTTCACTTTGAATGCGAGGAAAAAAAACAATGTTCTATCCAATGATGTTTTATATTTAGAGACGTTGTGCTCAAATGAAACGCATTCAAAACCCGTCGCCAATTACTAACAGTTGCTACGTTACCATATTTTTACAGACAAAGACGGAAATCCGTAGCGAACGCTATTGTTAGAAAGAGATAAATAATTGTTACAAATTGCGTACCCGAATGAAGCAGCGTGCCTAAGATCGGATTTTATTCCCACAAAAATTGTTAACAAAATGTGTTGCTGTTAATAAAAAACATTTGCAGCATTCAAAATATTTATACTTTCCACATTTATAAGAAATCGAAAACTATGTATTACATTATAATATAATCAAGATGAAAGAATTTAATTTGTTGATAGCAAACTTTATTTTGATATAAACTATGTTGTATTAATTTAAAACGAGAATACTGTTATTGAACGCATGAATTATTTATTTCACTGGTATGGTCAACTAGTTGAGTGCCGCTTGATTTATGAGAAGCGTCACTTCACTCGCGTCGCTTTACAATTCGTGCTCTCGCCGTAATCGCTTTCCAGTGTCTCATTTGTGGCATTTTAATATAATTTATTTCTCAAATTTATGTTCAAAATCACGGTTTGAGCGAAATGATAACTTATTATTATATTTCTTGCTGGCCCGAGTGGGCCAACCTTTGAGATTCCCTGAACTGTAACTTGGACAGTGACGTAACATTCTTAAGTTTTTCTGTGGGATTAAAAAACCGATTTTAGGTAACGGTGCCCGCTCGTCATTCCCGCCATTAAGCTACCCGTATTTGTCGCACTCATGCGATATCTCATTGTGTATCTCATGTTTCACAGGTAACAGTGACGCCGGTGCAAATTAAACAAAGTATGGCATGGCGATGTGTATAAACAAAATGTAAAACATATTTACGACGAGTACTCACGAATGAAATGAGACATCCTTTCTTCCTTTTACAGTTACAGTATAATTTCGGCAGCCACGAAAAACACAAGACGGCATTTTTTATGAAATATATTTGTTACTTTTCGGTAATAAAACTTTAGTATCTTTGACGCGTGCGTGTCAGCGGTCGCGGCGTAACTGACCGGTAGTAAGGCAATTTACCTTTCTTATTGAGGGCTGCTTTTGCGCGCCGATGACGTATCTTAATATTACATATCAATTTTGTTCTATCTATACAAAATTACAATATTGATTATAACAAAGTTCCTTACAAATTTGTTTCGCGGTTTTTTTTTGTATGGGTACGCTTTAAATGCTTGCATATTTAGCCAACCATTTCAATGCTAATTGTACCATGCATAATAAAATGAAATTATCCTTAATATAATTAAATAGATTCATATTCGTAATGATTAATCGTGTTTCACAAAATTAAAACGCTTTTTTTTTGTAACATTTTTTCGTAGTTGTCGCTTTGAGGCTATTTCCACGCCCTAAAAATGGTCTATACACAATGAAAATGGCAGTAATCCTCCATTCAAAAACACCGTGATTGGCTAATGTGGGGTTCCAAAAGTAAATCAAAAATAGAGCTTTCCTCCCGATGTGCAGAGAGTAAAGTAACATTTTAAGAGCATGAGAAGTGAAAAACCAATTAATGATATAAAAAAATATGGCATTCCATCATTTGGGATATTTATTAGGTACTTAACTTAATGTTTTGGCAGAAAACCGTTAGGTAGGTGACGGGTTCTCATGACCTCATATATTTTTAATTAACTAATACCTACAACAAACCACTTACACAAAAAAACCTATTTTAAAATAAAAATAAAATCCCTACAAAAACGCGATGTCAGTGCCCCAACAAATATGAGTATTCCTAACTGTCTTCTTTTTTCTCTTATAATTGTTATTTTATTTCGTATTTTTTGTTTTGTACCAAATTTGTAATCATTAAATATATTATTAATTTAGTTTTGATTTGCGTACTAAAAATGTTGTGTACAATTATTATAGTAGTGTGAGCAATGTAAAGATTTATTGTAATGTCGTTATACCTTGTTTTTGCCTACATTATGTTATTGTACCTATTTAAATAAATAAATAAATAAATAAATAAACATGCCCAGTGTCACCTTACGGGGTCTCCCCACATCTATCGACGCAGAATCGAAAAAGACCTTACTCGGCTCGGTTTGGTTCGAATCGGCTAGCCGAGCAGCAGGACGTCTTTTTCACTCTCACTAGCGGCCCGCACACGTAAAGTTAAAAAAAAGTAATACCAAAGAAAGTGTATCTTCGATGAGAAGTATATAGCTTTGAAGGGTATTTTTTATAAAATATGAGTTTTAGCCGATATAACAAAACACTTGCTCATTGGCAGTTGGTAGTGGGTGGTTCTGAACGCCATCGGCGGGTGAACCATTGCTTCAAATTGGAAAAAGTGTTGTCGGAGCAAGCGTCTACCCGCCATAATGCTACAAAATAACTAACAAGGAATAGAGGATATAACAAAACACGTGCTCATTATTTTTTAATGTACTTAAACATATAATTAAACCAGTAGGAAACTAGCAATAAAAAAAAACTCAATAAAATTTTGAGGGTTTAGTTAACGGGTTGAGATTGCGCGCAGCTAAAAAAAATACGTATGTTTATTTTAGACTACTCTCTAACCGTTAGAGTGTAACATATATCAAAATCAACAAAATCGGAGCCGGACGGTTGGATCCTTCCTTGTAGGACCCGCCGTCGCGGCCCCTGCCGCGATTAATTTACGTAACATAAACTAATTATGTAAAATATCAAGGATATTATCTGTACTTTATTGTGTATAAATGTTTGACGCAACTTTGGTATTTTATATCTCCTAGGGCCCTATGGCTTCGTTGGTCACGTGACGAAATGTAGATAAAACATCTGTCACTTCCTGACTCTTACCTATATCAGCACTTATAGCAGCAGTGACGGATGCGCGACGCGCTTGATTCTAGATCCTACAAAAAATTGTAATATAGAACTGATATCTTACCTTCAGAGCTCCCTCATCATAGGCATAACCCAACATATATATGCCGATTGACGAAGTTTTATTGTTTAGTAGGGACGTGACATCCGCAACTGTCAAAAGATTATCTATCGGCCATTTTAGCATAGTCGCATAGACAGTTTCCACGGTCGCCGATGAATTCCCGGTGGGCGAATTGAACTCGTAATGCTTCTTTCTGCAAGTGTACCACACGTCGCCGTTAGCGGAGTCTTTTTGATAGTGCCACGGCAAGGACTCATATATGGCCTCCCCGTTCACGCTCAGCCATTTACCCAGCGACAAGAGCCGCTCCTGGAAGATCGGTGAGATGGTGCCTTCCTTCGTCGGTCCCACATTGATAAGAGCGTTCCCTGGAACATTTTTACAATAATACATAACTGGTGTCTCCTTTTTTCACCGACTTTTATTTCATAGAAGGTACCTATCACATCGTAGTAGGTTAAATTGTTTTTTTTTTTTTGTTTTGAGAAGGCAAACTGTCATACAGGCCACCTGATGCTAAGTGGAAACTGTAGCCACCTTTAGTCTTTAAGCCACTAAAAATAGACACTGAAATCTTAATTCTAAGATCATACGGCCATACATTACATACAATGGTTGCAAAACCAATGAATAACGAATAATTAAATCTTCCGTAAAATAAGAATCTATAGTGCCCCGCCGATAAGAAGTCAATCCTGACACCTGTCATTCCAGTACAAATTATAACCTCAAACCCAAGAATAGGTTATAAATTGTACTGCGATGACAGCTGTCAGGATTGACTTCTTATCGGCCGGCCACTATAATTAGTCCGTCATTGACATTAACATTGACATTAAATGTAATGATGATTTCCTTACGAAAAAGTCATATCTCTGAAATAGCTTTTATTATAATTTATAACACAATTTAAATTTAATTGTCTTGATTATGTACACCCTATTAAACATTGGGCCTTACGATACGAGGTTATACGGTTATATTAAATGTGACATAAAAATTTCCCATGACACATATGTTACAAAAGTGTCAAAAGAACTATAAGAATCCAGGTAAGTTTTCGGGAATCGAGCAAAGTAAAGCACAATGACACTGAATACCACGGAGCTGTTACTGCAGCTGCATTTGCGGCACATTTTGAGTCGGTGTTTTTACCTGACGAGCCAAATCTTGACCCATCTGAAGCAAGTATTAGCGGCGATTCAATGAGTGGAAGATATATCGACGTACATAATTTTAGCGCGGAGGATGTGCGTCGAGTTATCAAAAGGCCAGACACGTTATTAATGGATGTTCGATTTTAGCCACTGGAGAGTACCGAACTTGCTGGAAACATAATCATCACGACTGCGCAACATGCCTTTCTACCTAAGCGATCGGTAGTTACAAATTTAGTTACGCTTGTCAACTTCATGTCACGGGAAATGGACAGAAGGCATCAGGTAGATATAATTTACCTGGATTTCCAAAAACGATTTGATAGGGTTGACAACGATGTGCTTCTAATGAAACTGTTTTCAAGCTATTTGTGAGGTCCAAGACAGTTAAGTATGGACCCTACGAGTCGAAATCTTTTCCAAAGCGGTCTGGAATAAGCCAAGGTTCAAATTTGGGGCCTTTGTTATTAAACATCTTAATTACCGGTCTGCCTGATGTCGTCCAAGAATCAATCGTGTTACTATTTGCCGATGACGTGAAGTTTATAAGGTGCGATAGATTTAAATGCTATTAATAGATGGAATATAGTTTATAAAATGTTCTTCAACTCAGAAAAATGTGAGATGATGAGCTTTACGCGTTTGCTGGTTCCGTTGAATCATTCATATTATATTGGGGGTGTAGCTGTACGGTGACAGTCACTGGTGGGAGTGGGTGGGTGGGTGAGGGACGCTCAGAGATTGGGGTTTATCTTACGTAATTCCCAGGCTCTCACAGCTATAGCCCTTCGTTCTCTTTATGCAGCCCTCGTTTGTAGTGTGTTAGAGAGTGGTGCGGAAGTGTGGAGTCCTTATGAACGGAAATATGCTATGATGTTAGAGAAGGTTCAAAGGAAATTTCTGAGGAACTTATACAGAAAGGTCTACTGCTACTTTCCTCAGCATCAACCGACCTTATTCTTGCAAGGTCAATTAGGAGACGACTCGCTCGAGATGCGTCGTTCGCTGGCTACAGTGAAATTTACTTTGGGTGTCATGCACAAGAAAGTTGACTGCATTGACTTAGTCGACTGGGTGGTGCGGCTGTTCGTGCCGGACGCGCAACCTACCGCAACTCTCCGCTGCAGCGGGCACTCCTCATGCTCAACGCCACGCTCGGCGCGGCGCCACATTGCAATGTACGCATTTCAAAAGTGGTTGATGAATGCAAGGGAGTGATCGAGAGTGAATAAATGGTATAGACATAAGAATACTTTTGAAACGTAACATGTTGAATTCAGTTTTAGGTTAAGTTTGTAATTCAATGGAAGCCTTTAATTACAAATTTATTGAATAAATAAATAAATAAATACGTGTTTGTACATTGCATATTGGAGTTCTTAAGGCAAGAGCTCACCTCCGCAGCTGACAGTGGACACGACCTCGAACAGCAACTGGTCGAAGCTCATGATATCACTGATCGCGACGTGCGTCCTGTACCCCCACGATTTATAGTCCAGGGTAAACGCATTTTCCCACTTGTGAGGCAACAGTTTACCTAAATTGTAAAAATGTATTATTGGGCTAGTTATTTTGGTGAAATTGGATGTTTTATCAAAATTTGCTCGGAGGATCTAATCGCACATTACCTGGATTATATCTGTCATAATAATTGTAAAAATCTCCGTGTTCTCCAGGGCATTCTTTACACCATCGGTCATTAGTTACAATCTCATGTTTCATGGGGCTGTCGTTGTACAGCCACGCGAGCAGCTCCGTCGAGTTCCAGTAGCTAGCAGTCGCCTCCCAGGCCCCATCTGCCCACAGAACTGAGGGCTTGTATTTGTTGACCAACTGTTTAATTTCTGGCCATACCCTCACTCGGGTATACATTTTAGTTTTAAAATTTGATTTCTTATCCTGAATGTAGTCGGAGTTGAACCATTCGTAGAGGGAATAGTAGACACCGAACTTAAGGCCCGCCTCACGGACGCTCTTGGATAGTTCGCCAACCAAGTCTCGCCGCGGCCCCGTGTCCGTGGAGCTCCAATTTTTGAACTGTTTTGTCGGGAAAAGGGTGAAGCCGTCGTGGTGTTTGGTTGTCAGAACAACGTATCTGTTGGAGATTTTTAATGTTTCGTTTATTGCGTGACTAAATGTGGATAGGCATCCGTCACTCTCATTCTTACTAGTTGTATGTCTGTCCCTCTGTGTATGCACGCTTCGATCTTTCAAAATACGCAACTGATTTGAATGCGACCTGGATTATGTACAGAAAACTCAGGTTCAGGTTGACTATAAAGTTTAAATGGAAAACCAAATATGGTAAGGTTTTTTTTTTTGCCCCGCGGCGCCTTGAACAGCTAATACCGCGGGAATATGGCGTTTCCACAATGAAATGATTTCGCCAGTGGCAAGTATATATGTATAATAAAAATGAATAGCTAAATGTGTTGCTAAGCGCAAAACTCGAGAACGGCTGAACCTTTTGCCTGATTTCTTTTTGGTTGTATTCGTTATTGTCAGGACAAGTTTTGTATGAAAGAAAAATAAAAACACCGATAAGGTCGGAAATTTGCAGCGGGGCGAAGCTGCTAGTTTTAAATAAAAGCATGCTTGATGCAAATTTGAGGTTATGTGTCAAACAGTAATTATTTGTTTACATATTTAGTAATTTCAATTTAACCAGACTATAGGCTTCACTGGTGATGTCTTTTACGGTATTTTCATATTTTGTTGAGAACACGATTTATAAATCTATGCGCATATCCCTTGGTTATTATGTTTTCTCTATGCGCGGGGCTGTATAGATAATAATGCCCTTGACTGTAAAACGTCGTGACGAAGCCTGTCGCTGATAGGGATCATATACACGGTAGGGCCTGTAACTAAAGCAAAAAATTAAAACGTAGATTCTACTCCTCAAACTACGCAACGTTTGCTTGACGACTTTGAAAAAAAACTTGCGGTTTGAATTTTATTACATTATAAAGTTAATTCGAACACGCAATGTACTATGAAATTGGTTATGTCTGTAGAGTGACTAGACTGACAGGCGATGTCAATTAGACGGAGTTTTAAGTACATTGAAAATACTATTTACTTTGTTTGAAAAATGAACAATCTAAAAACTTTATGATTTTAAAAAGTTGCTAAACAAAAGTTGTCTAGTTTGAGGAGTAGAATCTACGTTTTAATTTTTTGCTTTAGTTACATGCCCCACCCTGTATTAACAAGTTTTCTTGTGTTATGCTGAAATATAAAGTCCCAGTTATGCGATTATGACTAAGCACATTTGAATGGATTAAATATATACCTAATGACACCACCAGCAAAGATAAAGTTGGGTAAGTAAGTAAATAATATGAAAACAGAAAATACAATCTTACTTGGCCCCAGACTGCTGGAATAGCGAAGCCCATTCTTTAGGGTCGAAGAATTCGGCTGTGAACATCGCAGCGAAGTCTCTGTACATAAACCTAGTCGGATAGTTCTTCGCCATGAATTCCTTATATTGTGTTTTTTTTTGTACTAGCAACAAATGAAGGTCAATGCAATGTCAAAAACGTCAAAATGTCAAAAAAATAAATGTTTGTAATATCTGTGGGTTTTCTATAAAGGATTTCCACTAAACGGCTCGCATCGCATCGGATCGGAAAGGATACGTACGGATGCGGCGACAGGCGTACGGCTCTATTGAAATTATTATTGTCTATTTATGACGGAGCCGATCGCGCGTCGCAGCATTTTTGAGACGCCCGTGGTCAAGTTGCTGTGTGCAGCTTGGTAATATAGACTTTAAATACTTACTCATTAATATTCTGAACATGATTTAATATCCTTCAAAGACCTAAAATTCTTTCCGTTCCGATCCGTTGCGTGCCGTTTGGCGGAAATAGTGCTTAAGTCTTTTGTACGTGCAATATGTGGTTCATAATAGTCATTTATGTGACTGGAGCATAATGCCCAATTATGCGTACAGTCGCATACAAAACTTTATCTTCGTGCATATCATAAGTTTTCTTGTACAATATGGCCTAGATTTTCAATTTGTAGATAACTTTATTTTCTGTTCTTCGGAAATATTCGAAAGTTCGAAACATAATCGACTGTGCGGCGGGCGAGCGCGCCCGACACATCGCGGACGACTCAACGTTACATTGTAGGTTAGGTAGGTAGGTAATTGTTTTGTTTGTTTGATTGTGAGAACGGATTTTAATATTCGGGTAAAAGTACAAGAATTTCTCACTAAATGAAATATACAAATCGACTAATTCGATAATCACAACCAAATATGATTCCTTTTCTTTAAGAAAACGTTGGAAATTTGAATGTGATTACAGTTTTGGCTGCCTGTACTGTTATTTAAACATTACGATGTAACCACAGATACAGTATTACTACCTAGTCGGTTCATAAGTTCTGTCACTGGGATTTATTACAATTTAAAAAACAAATAAAAGAGTTTCATAAACCTGTAGCACATCAATCAAAACCTTATTTTATATATAATAAAAAGAAGCGTAATTTGTATTCTTTACTATTGCAATCATTTGATGAACGAGCTTTAAGCATTCCATTTGGGGCAGGAAATCATGTGTCAAAACACGCACGACCACGATACTAATAATGGTTACAACTTTTGTAAGAGTTCTCGTATTGAGTCAAAATTTGCGTGACATATTGATCAGAGTTTTATCTTTAAATTCTGATACTAATGTATTTCCAAGCAACTAAAGATCCGCTTATACACCAGTCAAACTTCATGACAATCATGACTCATTAAATCGACCCTACGATTTCACATCAATTTGCAGCAATAAGGTAACAAACCTAACTTCGAGCTTCATGAGCTGGTGTTTGAGTGTCGTTAAGAAAATAATGCTGATATCTAAACATACCCACGGATGAGAGGCTCACAATATTAAACAAAAAAGTTTTTTAGTTAACAAAAACTAACCTTTAAAGAGTTTTAAAAAAGTGATATTTTCAGAAAGCTCGTGCGTATTTTGCGTGCTCGTGCGTAGAAGATCGTATCAGAAATTGCGGAAAATATGTGGAATGATTATTAGTTCTTAAAAATTAACATTAATTAAGCTTTTAATTTTTATATATTTTGAAATTAACAAATAAACGGAAGTTAGTTTTATTTGACTAAACCTTTGTGACAGAACTTAAGGACCGACTAGGTAATGTAGGTCCTTTCCATATCGTTTCTGAACAATATTATAGGGAAGTTATGCCATGGATGTAGATTAGATAAAGAGTATTATATTATAATTAGACAATTTAAACAGGTACGAGAATTATGGCAAATAATGGCAGAGAAAATATTGTTTTCAATGTTTTAAATACACTGATAGGTTGACATACCTTATGCACCCCTTAGTTGAGAATATAATAATAATGAACAAGCATACATTTAATAACTATCAGGAACACGAAATGGCAATGGTGCAATGCAAAAAACCTGCCACACCTTTTTTTAAGTTATGTGTACGATGTCTAAATGCAGCAGTGGTTTTTCTTACGCAGAAGTAAATGATCTTTCAGATGAGCTTTGGTTTTTTGAGGAGTACGATCATAAAAGATACTGAAGGTTGCTGCCACTGATTAGGCCAATCAGGGGGCTTGCAGCACTGCATTGTCGTATATTCTTACCCCTCCCGTGTTCCGAAGAATAAACGAAACTTGGGTGTCTCATTATAATACTAGACATCGAAGATACAACTAAAAAAAAAAAATGATTAGCCAAATTTTTTCAATTGCAGCATCACCATTTCGTGTTCCCCCATTAAAGACGAGACTAAATATATATAAATCATCCGGTAGTGTTATCGAACTAGGTTTCGTGTCGTGGGCTCTTAGAATAATACGAGTCATTCCAAAAATCGCTTTTAGTAATAGATTGCAAGCTTTGATGCGTTGTTACACCGAGTGGTGCTCAAGTAGCCAAGCGGGATGTTGTTACGGTTTGCGATTTCCACGTGGACAAAGTCGCGGGCATAGCTATTATAAATGCTAAAGGCTGGACAGATTAATGAAATTTGAAATGATAGCTTATTATCCTGTAGTAAAACAGGCTACATTTGTTCCCGTAAGATTAAGAAGATCTCGAGAGAATAACGATTATCGGAATTTATGGTATTGTTTTGACGTCATCCGCCATTACTGTCAAGTAAATAACAGCTATCAAAACGGTGACAATACGATCACAGCTCGAACACGATATGGTTTTTACCGTGTGGAATAGAGCCGCTGCTTGTCATCGCTTCACAATCCTGAGATATCTAAAAAACTTGAGATTTCAACAAAAAAAAGCTTAAAAACAATGAAATAAAATTTTGGCGAAGTCAGACGTCCTATGACGTGAGTGTCGGCGATTCAAATATTATTCGTGTTTGAATTGCTTTACAAATAATCATACAAAATATAATAATAAATAAATATCAAGCTCTAGGCTGTACTATGGGCACGAGAACGATATAAATACATAGAGAATCATATAATATACTTACGGATCCATCTGCTCCAAAACAATTCAGAGCCAAGACTGGGCACGGAATAGATACCCCAATGCAAGAAAATACCAATTTTTGCCTTGTCATACCACGGCGGCAGCGGACGAGCATCCAGGTCTTTCCAGGTCGGCTTGAACACCTTGGCCGTTTCCCCATTTAGTACAGTAAATGGCAGGAGTAAAAACAACAGCACACAATTCATATTCACAACGTATTTAAATAATCTAGACGACTCAATAATATTCAGGACAATTATTACAAATATAATGCCTTCTCGCTGTGGGGTAGGTTTTATAACTGCGCTTGAACGACGTGATTCATGCGAAAACATTGGCTTAGGCTTGATTACCTCCTACGCTGACGTCGGTCTAGCGTTTATTTATAACTTACAAAGGAAAACGTGGGCTGCTCAACACCTTAGGCCAAGGCTGTAATTCCCCTAGGGGTTACGTTTTAATTGGCTCAGACTTTACATGAACAGGTGGTCTAGGTAGTGCCTGCCTTCTGAAAAACCACCTTCGAAGGCGAAGCAAAGTTCCAAAGTCGAACTTTCCGCTCTCAACTATTCCATCCACAATAATTCGCCAGGACTATTATATTTTATTGGAAAAATTTGATATCTTAAAAAAAACAGTTTTTGTAAAATAACAAAAACTCTGAAAATCCGTAAAACTTAGGCTTATTGCATAGAGTATAAACATTGTTATCAAGCATATCATCACTGAGTGTTGTTCCTTTGCTCTGTTGTAGGTTTTAATTGCTGTTTACGTATGGATATATCAGTATATTTTATTACCTTACGTATGTATTTTATTAAAGCAAATATTTTTACTTTTTAATGTCTGTTTTCGGATGTATGTAGTTTCTTTTATTTTTCTGTTATTTTGTTAATTTGCCTATCCTCTAGCATTGTCCTTGCTCATTCTACTCCAAGGTTAACGGGAAGAGATCCCATATGGGATAACTTCGCCTATGTATATTATCTATAGTAATGCTAAGTGTTATGTAATTGTTTATGTGCAATAAAGAGTTTACATTATACACATCATCTTAAATACGGAACCCTCGATACCAGAGTCCGAATCGCACTCAAACAGTTTTTTTTTCTTCTGTGTGACGTAACATTACCAAACTCCTCATATTTCTTTCCTTAGACAATGATCATAAAATGTCTATATATAATTACATTAAATCACTTCTACAGTGCCATAGCTCCTAGAGATGCTCTTATGCTCTTATAACGACCGAGAAAGAGAGAAGTACAAATCCAAAGCATCTTCTAAGTGCTCAAAGACTGTACCGAGCCTCTGGGAGAGTAAGAAACTTTTTATTACAGAAAATAATTAAGCCTAGTTCACGCCCCTTAAACGATAACTTGGGTACAAAGTTCAATTATCTCAAGACTAATAACAATTATATTATTGCTATCTGTGTTATTAAAACTTCTATATTTTGAAAATATGTAGTAAATTTTATATACAAATCCATTGTTTAGAAATGTTTCATGTTATGAATGTATTAAGCAGAGATTCAGATGTCAAAGATACTGTAGAGCGGAGATAGCGAATTGAAGAAGGAACGTCAACATTCAGCCAATATGAAAAGCTTCATTAAGGCCTTGTCATCCCGGCTCATAGATACCTCCGGAGATCTTAGAGCTGGTGCTTAATCCTTTTTTGCCCAAAGACTGAGCATCGCAGTGCTGCGGGGCAACGCTGCGAGCGTCCTCGGCACAATGCCTCAAGTGGGTGTAATGGAGGATTATATTTTATAAGTTGTATGTTAGCTGTAGTATAAATTCAATGTTTAACTTTAATTCAATTTGTTTTTATAAAGATTCAATAAAGTACAGTCAATGAATTTAATTTCTATACTACTTAGGACTATATCGAAGTGACACTGTAAATAAAATCATAAGAAGTCTATTACGTTTTGATTGATTACGTCACTTTGACATAGTCCAAAGTTAGGAATTAAATATCCTTGACTGTACCTATCTAACTTAATAAAATGTATCGTTTCAGTATACTAAAATGAATGCTTAAGCGAGTGCTACGAAAGGAAATATACGCCTCTATGCGTAAAAAAATAATGTTTTTTATGAAGGCTTTTTATATAGAACATATCCAAAATGGTGGATACTCGACATTTGGTTTGATTTTTGTAAATATTTATTAAACTATTTAAATATATTATTACTTCTACTGATGGACAAATCAATTTGAACAACGCCTGTTGTACCTTTTATTATATTCATATACTTGATTAAACTAAGTATTTGTTATGCCATGCTTGAGAAACAACGACGACGAAAGGCTTTTTCAATGATTTATGAACGAACGGTTGATTAAACTTCAGTTTTATTTACGTACACATTAAAGGTTAACAAGAATCAAATGCAGCCTAAAATATTTGAAAATATATACTTACTTACTTAATTAAGTTTTGTTTAAAAACCTTTGTCAAATAGGAAAACATGATTCAACAGGAGCTACATAGTAAGCTTTTGCCCAATTAGGCCATCGTAGTACTGCTGGCGAGGAAGCGATGTATCCCGCTCATCGTCGGCGGTGAAACGAGTGTCTCTGGTCATTCTAAAATTACGCGCGTGACTTGCTCTCCAGGATTGGTGGCTACGGTTACCATCATAAACAATACCAGCCACGGAAGTAAATAAATTTTCGGAGTGGATTGTATTTAATAGCACACCCTCGGTCACTCCACCAGCACGGACTGCACAAGTTGTATGTTCGCGCTTGTTCCTCAGTACGTCTCTTTCGTTACTGACTTGGTAGACAGGGATTTACTGTGTGAAAGTTGCGACAATTTGTGCTAGACAACCTCGAATAAAACACAGTTTTTATCAGCATAGTAAAGGCAAACGAGCATACAGGCCACCCGTTGTGGGATCTTGACCCGTAGACATTTGCATTCCAAAACTACACTCTTAAGAGTGCATTAGCGTTGCCAACTCTAAGAACTGAGATAAAATGTCTCTATGCTAGTAATTTCTCCGGTTGTTTCAGCCCCTCGTTGGAACACACTAATATGGATACTGCTGTTTGGCGGTAAGTTAAAGGATAAGATGGTGGTAGCCATGATAGCGGAGCCAGCACAAGGTCCTATCTCCACTACTTATTTATACCAGTGTTAGTGGTTTTATTATCCTTCTGGAATAGGCCACCTAAATATTAATGTTTAAATTGTGTATATTCGTTAATCAAAACATCTCCAAGTCTAACACATTCCGTGGCGAAACAGGCCCTCGTTTTCTTGAATGGAAAAAATGGCGCCCGACGTGGGCTTCAGGGTAATGCAATATCAATTTTAAAACAACCGACATAAAGAAAATAATACGCTAGCCACGCTGAACAGTCAACACGTGGTTGAAACGGATGACGTAACCATCTTCTTTCTCCAGGACTACATAATTTGAATTTTGAATGTAGACCTAGTGCCGTTGAAACAAGGTTGTATTTAAAGTGTTCCTAAATCAATGTTCTACATCGCGCTAACGAAATTTCTCAAAAAGTTTGCATAAATACAAGTTTCAACTTCGTCCTAATGCAGAGAGGTCTCAGTCAGGCCCGGGATGGGTGGTATAATGTGTTCTTAATACAAATATAAAGCAGTCCGGGGCCTGCGGAGACATCTCTGCAGCCATTTTTTTCATTAGTAGTGGGGGAAATTAGACCAATTTAGTGTAATTAACAACAAAATTATTCTATTAATGTGTAGGGTTTAGACGGGGAGTGTATAAGTACCTACCTACGAGGACGAAGGTCAAATCATAGTATTTGTAAAGAAATCATTGCATGATGAAATTGTTGCATGTCTGTTATAGTTTTGGCAAAGTGCCATTCCTAAATTAGTTTATTGACAATGAAAATTAGTAAAATCTTTACTTAAGATTATTTCTAAATATATATATATATATTTATGGCATAGGGAAGGCTGACGAGCACACAGGCCACCTGATGGTAAGTGGAAACTGAGACCCATAGACATTCGCATTCACAAGACTGCAAGCCTAAGACTGCAAATGCGCTGCCAACCCTGAGGACTAAGATGGAATGCCTCTATGCTAGTCATTACACCGGCTGTCTTATCCCCAAACCGGAACACAACAATGCGAACACTGCTGTTTGGCGGTAGGTTAATGGATAAGATGGTGGTAGCGATCCGGACGGACCCCGCACAAGGTCCTACCACCCGCAAAAATAAATATAATTATAATTATAAATATAATTTATTTTAAAAACGGTTAATAAATGGATTAAGAACTGTCGACACTCGTATTAAACAGTTAAAGCTTATGAAATTAATTTATTAGATATAAGAATTGACTCTGCTCTAAATTGGAAAGCACATCCAAAATATTAAAACGAAATTGTCCAAATTCGTGTATGCGCTAAATGTACTAAAAATACATAGACTTTGAATGTGAGTTATTTGCGTACTACGCATACGAACATGCGTGGCTCCGCTATGGCAGGGTGCAGCTGCTGTGGGGTGACAGCCCTGAGGCCCGACAACTCTTTGTTATGCAAAAGAAGTGTATTCGTCTCCTAACCAACGTACGCATCCCCAATAGTTGTCGCCCGTATATTCATCATCATCATCATGTCAGCCGAAAGACGTCCACTGCTGGACATAGGCCTCCCCCAAGGCTTTCCACTCAAACTCATACCATTGGGGGGGAAAAATGCCGTAGTCGCCACGCTCGGCAGGCGGGTTGGCGACCGCAGTTATACCATGTAGTCCGCGGAGGACGCCCGTATATTATTAAATATAAATTCTTAACCAAGCCCTGTATTTACATAATGCAAGCAGCTCTTTTTACTCGTGAAAACCCACATTTATTCCAACTGGAACGGGATTTACCGAAAACTAGACCGCGGTATAAGAACAAACAATTGCTACCAAAAATTAACTTAGCAATGTAAAGGAATAGTCTTTGTAAGGGTCCTACTGGACGTAAAATAAAACAAGCGGACTGTATTAAAATAGGGGCTAGTATAATCCGTCAAATTGGTATAAAATATGTCCCGGTCAAACAGTTGTTGTATATTTATTGAAAGCTCGACCGTCGTCGTGGCTGTTGCTAAGGCTAAGGAGTGTCCGCGCCGCGCTTGCTCGCGATGACGTCACGTGCCGTGTCGTCGTCCCGCGCGTCTCCTCCCGGACGTATAGAAACCGGTTCGCAACAGTCTTCATTATAAATGTATAATTATAACTTATAAAGTTCCCGATTCGGTTCAACAAGAACCTTGTGACAATTCGTTTAAAAATAGGCTTAAGAAATAATTATTAAAAAATGTTATTATACTGTTGAATGATGACCAATTAAAATAATCGGATGATCGAACTTTGACATATGCATGTACTATAACTAATTTTATTATTTTATTACATTGAATATTTTATCTGATTTTATCTTAGTTTATATCGTGAGCTCTTTCAGGGCGTCATGGTCTGAACTAATGAATGTGACAACTGCACCTGCAAATGAAATGTACATGACTTTACAATAAATCAATAAATAAATATAATACAAAAAGATAATGTTAATGAAAATACTTTCACAAACATATGGAGCACTTTGGGTTACCTTTATAAATGTAACTGAACAATTTAATTAAATAATACTGTACGTAATACGACTCTATTAATCTTGTTCTATTGCCGAGTTGCGATGGTTTTGCGATGACCTGTCCAGCTATGCTTATTTTATTCCTTAAAACATCAATTTACCATTGTTACTCCACAATCAGTTAATCAAGTACTTTTTCACGCCACTGCTCGGAAATGTGGCGAAAAATGGTCTGTTCTCGGTTCCCAAAACAATCGATAGTTGTACATTGAATGAGCAGGCCAGTAGGCTTAATTATGTTAACATTGTTGGTCTGTTCCATTGACCAATAACATCGGTCCGCTGATCACTAATTCGACCAATCAGAACACACTTTGTGCTGCATATGAAATTAAATTGGCCAATGAGAAGTCGTTTTATTTTTTAATAATATTCATCCCTTCACGGATATGCAAAGGAATCAGATTCCATACAGCCATATATATCTGCTTTTAATTATCTGAAATAAAGTTTTCGTCACGGTGAGAGTCGTCAGTTTAAAAAACGCCTTATAAGTTTTTTTTTTTTCCTCGCAGTAGTCGTGAAAAGCACTGTGTTAAGCCTCGGCCGAAAGTGCAATAGATGGAACTAACTAGTCCATCTATTGCTTACTTTCTAACCTCTACAACAATGTACTATTGAAGTCTGAACATGGTCATATTATGTATGTAGTATTATGATTTGATACATTAGGCTTATTAATGTTAGGCGTTTTGATACGTTTCCCTTTTCAGTTCATTACCGTACAAACATGAAACGTTTAACTAAATCCTACTATACATATATATTGATAATAAATATATCCACATGTGTGAGGTGTTATATTTTATTTCATACTGACATCGTTTTATTTATATCTTTCAAGAACAAAAACAATTGTTTATCATAATAATCTATTTATTTATTTATTTATTTATTTGCTCATGTTGTTTACAGTTCCCATAATTCAATTACATTAACTATACCTTCGCTCTCACACACATACTATGAAACGACCAGCACTGCAGCGCTTCCCCCCCCTCCTCGTCATGGTTGCCCTGAAAATCAGCGTTACGGCATTTGCACGTCTGACACTATGCTGAGCTGAGTGGTGAGCACCCAATTTGGTGCATTAAAAATAGTTTTAAGTTTTTGTCCTATATTAAGTATTATCTTAACTGTCTCACTTTATTATTTTATTTTATTCACCAAATAAACGATTTGGATTTGATATGATTTGTTTTTTTTCTTTTTCGAATTATTTAACGTTATTGGTGATATTATAATATAATATAATGTAACATAAAAATAATACATTTAAATTACTTCTAATTTTTACAACCTTATTCTATTTTAAAACTTGATAACATTATGTTCTTGGTTAGTTTTTACGATTCTGTTTCTTTCTTTCTTTCTTTACAGTCATAAATAATGTTGAATATAAATATGGTAATAACGATCTCAAACGGTTATTACCTCTATATTTTGTTATCACCACACTTATGTTATCAGTTTCAAGTATTATGCCGATTTAAAAACGTTACCGGAATCATAATATCACCCATAGCGTTACAAAAGCGTTGTCATAGTAACAATAGTTCTTTATTGACCCGTGCTATGGTATAATATTACTCATTTTTTATCCATGATGCCAATTGTCTTTTCGGCAATTTATTTTCACAATCGTGTCTTTCCCCTTGTGTTTTTCATCCAGTCGCTTCATTTCCATCATAGGCATATTAAAATAAATGTTTTTCATCATAGACGCTCAATTATCTTAATCGAAATCTCTCATCGCCACTCTTGAAATAGGTACCGTAGAGGAGCTCCGTTTGCCATCTGAGGTCTTCATCATCCGTTCCACTTCACCCCATGATACTTTCTGAATGCTAATGCTGAACTTGTTACTAAAAAAATGCTATTTGTTAACGAAACTATAGGGGAGTCGTTAATAATCGCGAACCCTCTTTTTTAAGTCGGTTAAAATACCAAACCATTCTCCTAAGTGTAAAAAATACTTTTCTGAAACCCGCATCAAAAACAGGTCAACCACACGCAAGATAATCGCGGACATACATACATACATATATACGATTACGGTCACGGAAGTTAATTTGCTACCCATTTTAAAGAAAATCTGCTTGAAGATGTCATTGTCATTAGAGATGCCAAGTCATTTGTAATTGATAGGAAACTCAGCCTTATTGCTGTAGAATGTCACATTGACTTTGGAACTAAGGTGGGTGACAAATTTAATTCCTTGACTGTAGTACAGGTCAAACTGAGGACTTAGTTCTTTTGTTTTGAAGTCAGTTACAAAGGAACTACTGCGACCTATTCATATTTTCAAATGAGACAACGAAGACAAATCTCACAGGCGTCAAACATTCATAACATTTGAGGTAAACAATGGATTTGTATATGCAACTTAGGTAGGATATATTTACAAAATAAAGAAGTTTTAAAAACTGCCGTCCAACGCAAAACGCTGCAAGTATTAAACCCTAGTTTATAAGTTTCACGCTAGAAATCACCAATTATTTTTCCTGTTGCCGCGTCTTGATTGATGGTGATGCAGATTAAGCACAAAACGCTGCTAGTTTTCCCTTCCTCGTTCCGAGGCAGTGGCCGTTTAGTTCTACAGCGTTCTGTGGTGAACAGACGGCTTTAACAGATTGGTATTAAACATCACATTTACAGTCATGAGTTATAAATGAAAAAAGCACTGGTGCTCAACACCTTTGGTCAAGGCTGTATGTCCACGGTAAGTACTTATTCAACATAAAATAGTTGCCAACCCTAACAGGGTTGCCATACCTAGCATACATACTAAGGAGCCCACGACAATAAACCTAGTTCGATAAGGCTACCGGATGATATATATATATTTAGTCTCGTCATTAATGGGGAACACGAAATGGCAATGCTGCAATGCGAAATACCGGGCACAACATTTTTTTATTAAGTTATAATTCGATGCTAAATGCAGCAGTGGTTTTTTTGCACAGAAATGAATGATCTTTGGTCTTTTCAGGAGATCAATCACAAATGATACTTAATTATGAGGCGCCGCTTATCATTAATGGAGAAACACGAAAAGGCAATGTTGCAATGTGATAATCCCGGCACATTTTTTTAGTTTTTTTAATTTAAGTTCTATGTCAAATGCGGCAGTGGTTTCTTACGCAGAAATTAATGATCTTTCAGATGGGCTTTGGTTTTTTGAGGAGTTCGATCATAAAAGATACTTAAGTACGCTGCCACTGATTGGGCCAATCACGGGGGCTTGCAGCACTGCATTGTCGTATATTCTTACCCCTCCCGTGTTCCGAAGAATAAACAAAACTTAGCAGTCTTATATTATCATACGAGACATCGGAATAACAACAAAAAATTACGTGACTAATTTATATATATATATATCATCCGGTAGTCATATCAAACTAGGTTGAATGTCGTGGGCCCCTACTACACTACCAAAACAGCAAATTGCAATTGCAGAACAAAGCAAATGTTTTCGCATGCACCACGCCGTTCATGCTCAGTTATAAAACTTGCCCCGGAGCGAGAAGGCGTTTGTTATATACGAATCCTGAATCTTATCGAAGCCTACATTATTCTAAATACGTTGTGAATATGAATTGTGTGCTGCTGGTTATACTCCTGCCACTTACTGTATTAATCGGTGTAACGGCCAAGGTGTTCAAGCCGACCTGGGAAGACCTGGATGCTCGTCCGCTACCGCCGTGGTATGACAAGGCTAAAATTGGTATTTTCTTGCATTGGGGTGTCTATACTGTGCCTAGTTTAGGCTCTGAATGGTTTTGGTACAGATGGAAAAGTAAGATTATTTTTTTGATTACCTTTAAAATGTTCTTTAATCGCCGACACTCTCTCTGAGAACGTGTTACTTCGCCGGTTTTATTTCATTGAAAGTTTATTTCCGCTGAAACCTTTAGTTTTTTTGGTGATCTGAGGATTGTGCAGCGATGTTTAAATCGCGTAGCTGTCCAATATTTTCCATACAATTTTGCTCCAACTGATAATGTTTCTTATACTCTAAATCGTCAGATTTTCACTATTTTTGAATATGTTGTAGTGATTGTGAATATCCCTCCTGACGCAATCGGGTAAACACTAGGGCTGTACGTTTCTTTTGCATTTGAAATTGATTCGTCATCATCATTATCATCATCATCAGCCCGGGGGCGTCCACTGCTGGACAAAGGCCTCCCCCAAAGAGCGCCACAAGTCACAAGGCTTAAGAGAGCCGCTTGCATTCAGCGGCTCCCCGCGATCCTAACCAGGTCGTCAGACAACCGGCTGGGAGGCCGTCCAACACTCCGTCCACCGGTGCGGGGCCGCCACTCGAGAACTAATTTGATTCGTACTTACTAAGAAATATTTTCTTGGAAAGGAAAACGTACTCTTCTTCATAATATCTCTGACGTTTTCAATAAATGAAAAGCAATGTATAAAAACCCGTTTATTAATACTATATTCGAATATATTTGAGATGATGATCACATTAAGACCTTTCAAATGATACCTATATTGTAATAATTAGAAGACTTTTTTTTATTGACATAAATAATTGACATTAAGCCATTATTTTTAATTCTATGACTTTTATATCACCGGCGATGGTGAAAGGATTCTAACGATGCCGCACACATTTAAGCCGGCTCTGACGTTTAGAAGTTATAACGGAATTAAGAATCGTAGATACGTTCATGGACCCTGAAAACATTAGGTATAGTCGAGTTCATATTGTAAATATATAAAAGGAGAAACTGACTGACTGACTGACTGACATATCAACGCACAGCCGAAACTACTGTACCTAGAAACTTGAAATTTGGTACAGGTGTATACTTTCATGATGTAAGTGAGCACTAAGAAAGGATTTTCCGAAAATCGACCCCCAACGGGAAAAAAAGGGGGAGTACTGGGCAGGGCTCGGAAAACGGTATTTTTTTCGAAACGGTTTCGTCTTAAATGCCTAAGTAACGATTTGTTTCGGGTTCGTTCGCAAATAACGTTATAGAAAACGTTTTTGAACAAGAACGAAATTTAATAATTTTTTGATCCATATAACGTTTTTAACCGTTTTTTTCCATTTTCTGGGTTCGGTAGTATCTAACATTACTAAACAAGTTCATGCTTGTCGCCGCTTTGTAGCCGAACGCCGCGCGCGGCCGCGGCCCGTCGATTAAACCGGTTTTTGATAACGTTCTCGTTTCGTTTCCGTTCCGAACAAAATGTTGAACAAAGAACGGTTCGAAACGTTTTTAAAACGTTATTTTGAATATCGTTTCCGAGCCCTGGTACTGGGAAACTAATTCTACACGTACGAAGTCGCGGGCGTCCGCTATTAGATGTGTATACTTTAATACCTTGAAGTGAAGTGAAGTGTGAATGACGTGTATACATATTTATGAACTCGACTGTAGTAGGCACACTCGTTTGTTTGGGCAGTCGTGTAAAAATCTTAAAAATCGAACTAGGTTTACAGGTAGGGAAGTTTTATTGCATTTTGTGTGGAAATTTTCAGCCTCACGATCCAGGTATGGAAAACATTCTGAGAAATGAGTGTCGGCGATTAAAGGGTAAACCTATAATAGTTATTAATGTAACTGGTACATAATGAAGCTTCTTATGGTACGAGTGCTTAATTACAGGCACGAGTACCTTAAGAGCTAGCTGTGTAGGGTACATTTTTTTCTACAGGCGTAAAATGATAATGACAAAAATAAACAATCGCTAAGTTTTCTCGTATACTTTCCTCGATTTTTCTGCTAAGTTATTTTAGTTCATTGGCGTTAGTCGTTTGTGATTTTTATAAGACTGCCCAAAAAAAGGTAATGTTTTCATTGTTAAATGTTAACAATTTTCATGCATCAACTAACAACAACTATAACAGTTACGACAATTTATCATAAAAGTTGGAATAACAAACGAAACGCCATTTTGTTGATATCCATATTGAACGTAGCCATCATTTTTACAAGGAATGGTTTGAGACACGGAAATTATATTTTGATGAACGCTCCAAAACCCGAAGGTTACTCGAAGACTCCAACAAAAAGGTTTTTTTTTAAATATCTACTTGTTTTTGACATCGTAATCACCTTGATGTGTTTCTAGCACAAAAAAAACATGAATATAAGGAATTTATGGCGAAGAACTATCCCGCTGGCTTTTCGTACAGAGACTTCGCTGCGATGTTCACCGCCGAATTCTTTGATCCTAAAGAATGGGCTTCGCTGTTTCAGCAGTCTGGGGCCAAGTAAGATTGTATTAACTGTTATTTTAATAATTACTTATGTAACTTTGTCTTTACTGGTGGTGTCATTAGGTATTTACATATTTAATCCATTTAAATATGCTTAGTCATAGTCGCATCAGAGATACTTTTTATTTCAGCATAACACTAGAAGATAACATATTAATATATTTACACTATCAGCAACAGGCTTTATCATCAGGCAACAACGTCATACTTACTCGTAAGCCCTCTACGCACTACCCATCTTGGAGGGTACGCGCTATCGTGCAAGTATCCATCATGCTGCCACAGATCACAGATTCTTACTTTGTTTATTTCGTTATGTTCAGAAATTGTGGCTCCTACAGAAAGAACCTTATGTAAACTCCAGTACATTTTTTGGGAAAAACAGCAGAGCAGTAAACACACCCTAAAACCAGTAGCTCCCCTGTAAAAATAGGCGAGATCAACACTGCGAGGATTTGACGGACGTAGACTGAAGGACCTAGCGTACAATGTCAAGAAAATAAAATAAAAAAAGAAATTGACGGACGTCAAGTCTACGCATTACCAAGCACGCAAGATGTGCGATTGAACAGATGTACGTCAGGCCTAAGCACCATATAGCCGCACGTTGTGCGAGAGGTAGTGGGGAACTCGTTAATAAATAAATAAATAATAATAAAAATTAAAGTCCAGCAAGCCTACGCACTGTCGTTTTGAGTCGTGCATCGCGCCCAAGCGGACAACATGGATGGATAGTGCATAGAGGGCTTTATACAGTATTCCCAGGTTCTTAATAGCTTTCAGCATTCTATCGCTATCACGCTTGCACTCGCCACTGACAGTATATTAATCACTTTCGAAGTCTTCACGAAGATTGCCGATAGCGATAAGGGGATTGATTATCACCGTATTATATTTACAAGTTATTGCTGTCACATTGCTGGGCAAGAACCTCAGCCTCCCACAGACTTTCAAAGTGTTTGCGCAAACTTATTTCTGTACAAACAGATTGTATCGGTTCTCTACCCCTACATGTGTCAATTGATTGAGTCAATCATCAATCATTATGATCTGTGATCAATGATGTTGTATGGTTATGGCTATGGTAAGTATGAATTATCCATGAAATATCTATTCAAAATTAAATTTAGAGTTATAAGGCTAAACGTCACGTGAAAAACAATTGGCGTCGCAAGTTCGCGCCATTACTTATTTTGAATTGAATAGTAGTTGTTTTGAAAGAACCACAGATTAAAAAACATCGAGCAATTACAACTACAGACTACACAATCACACTTGATGGCTCAAACAAAATTCAACTCTGTCAAACTTTTTAAAATGATTGTGCAAACTTTTATCATAGCCATAGACCATCAAAAATGTTTGGCTAATTTAGGCCGGATTCGACCAAACTGGAGTAAGTTTTTACTCGACAGTAAACCATTGTTTAATCTGGAGTAAGTTGATTTTGCATTTTACCAAATCACAATCTCAGAATAAGGTACTACACGCAAGTAAATATTTACACGGCCGATTTTGGTGGAGTAAAGGAACAATCTGAGAGTAAGCTATTGTTGTCAAAGTCACTTGTCAAATGATAAACAAATTGTCAATATGATATGACATTTCTCCAACTGTATTTACCTACAAAATTAAATGGTTACTTCGTTTAAAGTAAGGCCAGAAGAAACAATATGACACTATTCCTTGTCGGTTTATACATTCCTTCATCATTCACTCTTAGTGTGATTGCACAAATTAATGGATCATCTGGAGTGTACCTTATAGCTAGGTTTAATCACCTCACTTGATCTTTAAAAGCACGTGATAACCGAATAATAATGTTAAATTGGTTCACTAATGTTTTACCAAATCATCATTTGACAAACGTATCATTTTACAAACTTTCATTTCACAAAGAAATACTTCCCGCCGTATTATTTTTAAGGTTTTTTTGGTCGATATTGTAACCTAACCTAACTTATTTAATAAGCTCATTTAACCTATGCAGTTTGTAAAATGATACGTTTGTAAAACGTATATGTGGTCAAATTAACGGACCCCTGTTAAGTTGGTTCGTTTGGTTGTGTTTACAACTTCGGCAATTTCTACTGGGACAGACTAGCTATACAAACGAATTCTTTCGTATTTTATGTCAAAAGCATGATGATTTCAAGTTTCATTCAATTGTATTTACCGGTTTCGAGCTAATAGCCCTACCATATTTGGTTTTCCATTTAAACTAGCGACCCACCCTCGCTTCTGCAGGTAGCATTCAAATCCATTGCTTAGTTTGAAAGCGTAGCGTTTGCGTAGTCTGCGGGTGGTAGGACCTTGTGCGGGGTCCGTCCGGATCGCTACCACCATCTTATCCATTCTACCTCACCTACCGCCAAACAGCAGTGTTCGCATTGTTGTGTTCTGGTTTGGGCGGTTTGGGGTTTGACTAGCATAGAGGCATTCCATCTTAGTCCTCAGGGTTGGCAGCGCATTTGCAGTCTTAGGCTTGCAGTCTTGTGAATGCGAATGTCTATGGGTCACAGTTTCCACTTACCATCAGGTGGGCTGTGTGCTCGCCAGCCTTCCCTATAACATAAAAAAAAAGATGCGTTCAAAGACAGAGGGACAGACATACAAGTAGTAAGAATTAGAGTGACGAATGCTTTATCCACATTTTGTCACGCAATAAACGAAACATTAAAAATCTCCAACAGGTACGTTGTTCTGACAAGCAAACACCACGACGGCTTCACCCTTTTCCCGACAAAACAGTACAAAAGTTGGAGCTCCACGGACACGGGGCCGCGGCGAGACTTGGTTGGCGAACTATCCAAGAGCGTCCGTGAGGCGGGCCTTAAGTTCGGTGTCTACTATTCCCTCTACGAATGGTTCAACTCCGACTACATTCTGGATAAGAAATCAAATTTTAAAACTAAAATGTATACCCGAGTGAGGGTATGGCCAGAAATTAAACAGTTGGTCAACAAATACAAGCCCTCAGTTCTGTGGGCAGATGGGGCCTGGGAGGCGACTGCTAGCTACTGGAACTCGACGGAGCTGCTCGCGTGGCTGTACAACGACAGCCCCATGAAACATGAGATTGTAACTAATGACCGATGGTGTAAAGAATGCCCTGGGGAACACGGAGATTTTTACAATTATTATGTCAGATATAATCCAGGTAATGTGCGACTAGATCCTCCGAGCAAAATATGATAAAACATCTAATTTCACCAAAATAACTAGCTCAATAATACATTTTACAATTTAGGTAAACTGTTGCCTCACAAGTGGGAGAATGCGTTTACGCTAGACTATAAATCGTGGGGGCACAGAAGGCACGTCGCGCTCAGTGATATCATGAGCTTCGACCAGTTGCTGTTCGAGGTCGTGTCCACTGTCAGCTGCGGAGGTGAGCTCTTGCCTTATGATCTCCAATATGCAATGTACAAACACGTATTTATTTATTTATTTATTCAATAAATTTGTAATTTACAGTGTTCCATTGAATTACAAACTTAACCTAAAGCTGAATTCAACATGTTACGTTTCAAAAATATTCTTATGTCTATACCATTAATTCACTCTCGATCAATCTCTTGCATTCATCAACCACTATTGAAATGCGTACATTGCAATGTGGCGCCGCGCCGAGCGTGGCGTTGAGCATGAGGAGTGCCCGCTGCAGCGGAGAGTTGCGGTAGGTCGCGCGTCCGGCACGAACAGCCGCACCACCCAGTCGACTAAGTCAATGCAGTCAACTTTCTTGTTGTTGCTTGGCAACGGGTTTTGAATGCGTTTAGTATGAGCGTATCTAAATATATATTTTCCCCGCGGCGATTTGAACAGCTACTATCGCGGGAATATGGCGTTTCCACAATGAAGTGATTTCGCCAGTGTCACGTTTATATAAGTATAAATCAATATAGCAATAAAACACAATCCAATCTTCTCTAGGAAGATTGGGGACAACGTTGTACGGTGATATATAGGCCAGAGGCCAAGATAGTTTTAACCTCTTTACCACTGCGAGTCTACTTGAAACGAGAAATAAGATGTCAGGATACACGAAATAACTCCAAGTCTCCTATCACTGTGCAACACAAGGGCATTAAAAGTACAAATCACTAACAGAAAATAACTTTGAACACCTAAATACACAAAAATAAAAACTAAAACAAATTACACATCCGCCATCTTTTGACGTTGCAAATGGCCTCCTATCTAGATATAAAATATCATTGTATAGAACGTCATTTTTTCCTCGCATTCACAGTGAAAAGTAGAGTGTTTAACGCGAGACTAAACAACCGTATTGACATGGCTAAACATCTCGTGTCATTAGAATAGATATCAGCGTCCCTCTAGCCCAGTTAGCCCGATAGGTACCTTCTATGAAATAAGAATCGGTGAAAAAAGGGGACACCAGTTATGATATATTGTAAAAATGTTACAGGGAACGCTCTTATCAACGTAGGACCGACGAAGGAAGGCACCATCTCACCGATCTTCCAGGAGCGGCTCTTGTCGCTGGGTAAATGGCTGAGCGTGAACGGGGAGGCCATATATGAGTCCTCGCCGTGGCACTATCAAAAAGACTCCGCTAACGGCGACGTGTGGTACACTTGCAGAAAGAAGCAATACGAGTTCAATTCGCCCACCTGGAATTCATCGGGGACCGTGGAAACTGTCTATGCGACTATGCTAAAATGGCCGATGGATAATCTCTTGACAGTTGCGGATGTCACGTCCCTACTAAACCATAAAACTTCGTCAATGGGCATATATATGTTGGGTTATGCCTATGATGAGGGAGCTCTGGAGGTAAGATATCAGTTCTATATTACAAATTGCTGTAGGATCTAGAATCAAACGCGTCGCGTGGTCGCGGTTGTCGCGTGACATATTGTGGATAGAGCATCCCTCACTGCTGCTATAAGTACTGATATAGGTAAGAGTCAGGAAGTGACAGATGTTTTATCTACATTTCGTCACGTGACCAACGAAGCCATAGGGCCCTAGGTGATATAAAATACCAAAGTTGCGTCAAACATTTATACACAAGAATAAAGTTCAGAAACCATCCTTGATATTTTACATAACAATTTTATGTTACGTAAATTAATGGCGGCAGGGGTACCCTTCCTACAAGGAAGGATCCAACCGTCCGGCTCCGATTTTGTTGATTTTGATATATGTTAGACTCTAACAGTTAGAGAATGGTCTTATATAATAAATAGGTTTCTTTTTTTAGCTGCGCTAACTCAACCTGCTGGGATTACTTGACCTTCAAAGTACTGAAAAGTGAATAAACCCTCAAAATTCTATAGAGCATTTTTTTAATATCGCTCGTTTCCTACCGGTTTAATTACAAGTTTAATAACATGAAAAAAATAAAATGAGTTTTAGCCGATATAACAAAACACGTGCTGATTATTTTTTCATGTTCTTAAACATATAATCAATTCAGAAGGAAAACAGCAATTTAAAAAAATATCTCTATAGAAGTTAGTTACGTTTCAGTACTTTGGAGGTCAATTTCTCCCAACAGGTTGAGTTTGGGTAGCTAAAAAATATTCGTGTCTGTTATTATAGACTGCTGTAAAACATATATCAAAATCTACAGAATCGGAGCCGGACAGTTGAGTACCTTTTCCTTGTTAGTTATTTTGTAGCATTATGGCGGGTAGACGCTTGCTCCGACAACACTTTCTCCAATTTGAAGCAATGGTTCACCCGCCGATGGCGTTCAGAACGACCAAATACCCGCCGTCCCCGGCGTTCAGCGTCCAACACCAGCTGAGACCAGCCGCGGGTGGCGGGACAGAGCCACCAAGCCGATTATATTGACAATATCATTGAGATAATGTTTTATTAACAGGTATTATCAGTTATTTTCTCAACGTATTATTTGATTGTTCTCAGTGGAACGTAGCCTTTGGGAAAACTGACATCTGTTTGCCGAACCGGGCTGCTGTAAATTCTACAAATGCTTGGACGTTGAAGATTACTGGACGTTGACATATCAACCGTACATTTTTTACTATTTTACTATTCCAGTTGCATTTACACGTAAGGTTCGGACCGAAGATTGGAACGGCGCGTGGCGTTTCCCGCGGTCCGAAGTCTGAACTATACGTGTGCAGGCACGATTCGCACGGAACCGAGCCGAGTAAGGTCTTTTTCGATTCTGCGTCGATAGATGTGGGGAGACCCAATTTAAGTTGACGTTAGGCATCTTGGGGCGCTGACGTCACGTTTTTATAGGGATTCAATATTTATTTAAAAATTGTTTTTTTTGTTTAAGTGCTTTGTTACCTAACTAGCTCTTTATTAATCGCTGGGGATTAAAGTTTCTTTTTTAATTCACTTTGGAAGCCCCTCGTTAGCCAATCTCAGTGTTTGTGAATAGAGGATTATTGCCATTTTCATTCTGTATATACCATTTTTAGGGCGTGGAAATAACCTCAAAGTGACAACTACGAAAAAATATTTTTAAAAACAAATAAATTTTGTGAAATACGATTAATCATTACGAATATGAATCTTTTTAATTATACATATTAAGGATGAATTCATTTTATTATGCATGGTACATTTAGTATTGAAATGAATTTCAAGTTTGATTCTGGTGGCTAAATATGCAAGAATTTAAAGAGACACTTTACAAAAAAAATACCCGCGGAACTTTGTAAGGAACTTTGCGATAGTCAATATTGTAATTTTGTATAGATAGAACAAATGATATGTAATGTTAAGATACGTCATCTGCGCGCAAAAGCAGCCCTCAATAAGAAAGGTAAATTGCCTTGCTACCGGTCAGTTACGCCGCGACCGCTGACACGCACGCGTCAAAGATACTAAAGTTTTTAAACAAAAATATTTCATAAATAATGCCGTCTTGTGTTTTTCGTGGCTGCCGAAATTATGCAGTAACTGTAAAAGGAAGAAACGATGTCTCATTTCATTCGTGAGTACTCACCGTAAATATGTTTTACATTTGGTTTACGTATTTGGTACACATCGCCATGTCATACTTTGTATAATTTGTACCGGCGTCACTGCTCCCTGTGAAACACGAGATACACAATGAGATATCGCATGATGACTGCGATAAAGACGGGTAGCTTAATGGCGGGAATGGCGAGCGAGCACCGTTATCTAAAATCGGTTTTTTTTCCCACAGAAAAACTGTAAACAAAGTTACTTCACTGTCCAAGTTACATTTCAGGGGATCTCAAAGGTTGGCCCACTGGGGCCGGCAAGAAATATAATAATAAGTTATCATTTCCGCCAAACCGTGATTTTAAACATAAATTTGAGAAATAAATGATATTAAAATGCCACAAATGGCACACTGGAAAGCGATTACGGCGAGAGCACGAATTGTTAAGCAAAGCGAGTGAAGTGACGCTTTACATAAATCAAGCGGCCCTCAACTTGTTGACCATACCAGTGATTAAATAATTCATGCGTTCAAAAACAGTCTTGTCGTTTTAAATGAATACAACAAATTTTTTTGATGGCGTTTCGTATGAGCATAACGTATCTAAATATAAAGTACCATTGGATAGAACGTCGTTTTTTTTCCTCGCATTGAAAGTGAAAATTAGAGTGTTTAACGCGATACTAAACAACCATAATGACACTCGACCTATAGCCACCCGCGCTCCGCTTGGGTGGCTAAACATCTCGTCTCATTTAGACTTGCTTTAGTCCCTTGTTTAACAATCTACTATTTTAATCTTGGGAATAATTACATTAGCGGATATTAATATTATAAACAAGGCCCATGACGTTTATTGCCAGGTGAATTAAGAGGTTTGTGAAGCGTCGCTGAAATCGAGCAGCTGTCAAAATAATTCCATACAAATTTAGCTCCGGGAATACAAGTCCGATTTTCATGATTTTTAACCGATAACAAAGGAGTTTCTAAGTTTGACCTGTATGTATGTTTGTCCGCGATTATCTCGCGTTTGGCTGAACCGATTATGAGAAGGTTTTAGTATTTTATCTTGAAAAATGATGTTCTCAGTTTGACTGATTTGATTTGATTTCTCCGTCAATTATGGTCCAGTTATAAAAAACAAAGTACCATCAAAATTCAAAATATTTTTTTTAAAAAATGCCTTAACCTATAGGTCAGTCGAACTGAAGTCGGTGACTCACAATATTTTTAACCAAAAGCCGACTTCAGTTGGACTGATCTATAGGTACCTACCCTACCATTGTAATAAAAGTTATTGTTTGCGTTTTCGGAGGCGAAAAACTATCACGGTTAAGTAGACATCATTGGTTTTTGAGATACAGGCGATTAAAGTGTTTATACCTACTAAAATCATCTAAAACGGCACCAAATGACTTTAAATAGAAAATTAGTTATTACTTGTTGTTTGTATGTTTGTAGTACTTAGCGGCTTCGAATCTCTACACTGAGCATGGTCCAACATGCTTTTGCCCGTTGTTTTTGTTTTTTAATTTGTTTCATCTAAGAAATAATTTCTTGGAAAGCAAAACGTACACACATAGTTTTTCGTAATATCTACGACATATTCAAAAAGCGGAAATATCGAACTAGGTTTAAAGGGAGTGAAACGTTATCTTATTTTGTATGGAATTCTTTAGCTTCACAAACGTCTTACAAGGTTCATCATGTCAGCCGAAAGACGTCCACTGCTGGACATAGGCCTCCCCCAAGGCTTTCCACTCAGACCGGTCTTGTGCTTTTCGCATCCACCGCGGTCCCGCGATCCTGACGAGATCGTCACTCCATCTTGTTGGAGGCCTACCTACAGCTCGTCTTCCGGTCCGCGGACGCCACTCCAGAACCTTCTGACCCCATCGGCCATCAGTCCTGCGAGCAATGTTCCCCGCCCACTACCACTTCAGTTTAGCTATTCTTAGGGCTATGTCGGTAACCTTAGTTCTACTGCGGATATCATTTCTGATTCTATCACGCAGAGAAACCCCGAGCATAGCCCTCTCCATAGCCCTCTGAGTGACTTTGAGCTTCCTTATGAGGCCCATTGTTAGCGCCCACGTCTCAGATCCGTCTTACAAGGTTGCCTAAAAATAATATGAACAAATACAATTAAGTACGTATATTAAAAACATCATCTATGATTGAAAAGATCATTTTTTGATCCGGCTCCATCTTCGCATTCGAATGCTCTGTTGTGTCTAGGTCACGACACGACCAACACAGAGATGACTGTTAAAACTGGGTTGAATCAGCCTGGGGACCTGGCACAACAGAACCTATAATGCGTGACGCAAACAACCCTACCAGCTCTTATAGGTGACCTGTTACTGAACAGCGTGTGGGAGCCTGCGAGGAAGGCGTTCTTTGATGTTCGCATAGTAAATGCCAACGCTTCCTTATACAACAACCTCACCTGGAAAAAAACAGCACAGAAAAATAACCGAGAGAAGTATTTAAAATATGATGGAACTGCTGAGGACCTAAGAGCTTCCTTTACTCGTCATCTCCTGCGTGGAGCCCCTGGGATTGAATAAAAAAAAAACCGCTTCAAAATTAAATTAAAAATGGTAAAAACCATATTCACAAATAATCTATTGGCTTAAAGTAAAGGTGCCAATTTCAGTCATAAGAGCTGTTTCTATCAGAATAAGGAGAACAAGAAGTGCGAAGACGTAGCCGGAATCGACTAAGGATCTAAAATTATTATTGTTTCTCTCACTTTTCCCGTTGACAAACTTGTCCCGCCTGTCCCATATATCTCTTATTGTGTTTTTTTTGTAATAAATGACTTGACTTACTGCAATATGTTTAATTTACCTAACGAGCAATTCTTGTAATAATTTAATCTGGATCTTGAAAACAGCACCAACGATTTTCATGAAAATTAGTATGCAGGGGGTTTCGGGGTTGATAAATCCATAGCCAGGATTCATTTTTAGAAAACTTACCTAAAAAAAAGGTCATCCAGGTAATTATTGATAAAACCTGAACCCCCAGCACATGCATAGTTAGTTTTTTGTTAACGTTTATTAAATTGATGTACCCAGTGACACTTGCGACGTTAAGACGAATCTAGAGACACCTCGTTTGTCTAAATCACGCGGGTGGATATTTGACGGCAAGTTTTTTGTAATTTCCGTGACTATTTTTGTTTTTAGTTTCTTATTCTAATTATCATTTGATAAGTTAGATATTTAAATAAGAATGTTAAATATACATATACGATGCACCGATTTAGTGACAGAACTTTAGACATTTTGAAAAAAAAATACACCAACGAAATGATGGATGCTTAGAAAATCAATGTGAAATTATATATTACGACCGTATTACATATATTATTATTTGTATGTCTTTCCCAATCACGGGACTATGGAAGGCCCGGACCTTTAGAAGGCGTACATGGAGCCGAAGCCAACACGCAGATTAGTAAAATGATGAGACATCAACCGGCGATTGTCCCTGAGTTCAAACTATAGAAATATGCTCCCACGGAAAACCACCGGTTAGTGTTAGACTATTTTAGAAGGATAGGAACATTAAAAATAGGTCCTATGAATGAACTGATATGGATTGGTGAACTAGGCTATTGATGAAACTACGGCGCTTGCCTGGCCAATGCTTATTACTTTGGTTGAAAAGGCAGGCGGTGACTCGCCACTCAATGGTATGGGCCTCGCGATATTTCGCGTATATATATGTAGCAGTAGGGAGGCAACAGTTCCAGAGGGGCTAAGGGTGGGGAGGTGATGCTGGACTTTAAACGACCATAAGGTGCCCACTCACCCCTTTTGCAACATATCCGCCCTTCAAGCACGTAGCTCTTGCGACTCTACTCTGACCAGCCAATAAAGGCAAGCCAGAGGTGAGGGTCTGTTCCTTGACATTGTACACCGCAGCGGGCCGGTGAAGGCAAGGGTGAGGTGAGGAACAGGACCTACCCTCGGGAGTACTCAGGTCCGTAGTGTCGCCACTCACCAACAGCTTGCCACTAGCTGCCCTGCGGCCCTATTATTATTATTAGATATGTCAGACGAAACCATAAACTTTCGTTTTTTTATAGAATGGATAGTTTGATGCTAGCAGCACAGAAACAATTGTGATAATTTTCCAAACCGGGCTATGTCAAGCAATAGCCGTTTGTTTTGGATATCATGATAACTTTTTTTAACAGTATCAACATTTTTAAAACTGGTCATAATGCATTTCAGTGCATTTTGTTCATGTCACCAATTCCACCAAAGTGATGCCACCGAGATGACGATTACATATTTTCAAGAAAACTACAAACTAAATAAATAAACGCCTGATTCAAGTAAATTATATAATAGTCAAAATATTAAAAGATTAACTGAAATAAGAGATTGTACATTGTTATAAAATGATCCACGGAAATGACGTTTCAAAGAACAAAATACGTTATGTAAAGAGTTACCTCGACAGAGTCGCAATGCTGCACTACCGAAGCAGAACTAATGTTCGACTCCATAGGAAAACAAAAAAGGCGGTAGGTTAGTCGACTAATTACATAACAGCAGGTGTTTGAACGTTATGAATTAGTTGCTAATCGTGGGACACAGACAAAATGGTCAATCTATTTTTAAATGAAAAAATATTTACATGGAGTAATGGTTCTTGAAACGCTTTGTTTAATCTTCTTTTTAATTAATATGATTCTCGTAGATTGACATTGTTTTTTTTTAAAGACTTGGGACATGTAAAAAACTGCTCTGCAAATTTACCCAGGCCATCCGTTCAGACTAACATAGAACAAGGAACAATACATTCATATACAGGCCAAAAGCAGCTCCTTCGGCCGTCGGATAATAACAATTAATATTGAACAGTCAAATGAGAAGAATTCATTATTATCGTCAAAAGAAATAGAAAACAAACCATAATATTGATATAAAATGCGAACACGGAATAAAATGATGTCGGTGATAAATACAATAAAGCTGTAGTAGGAGCCCACGACACTAAACATAGGTCGATAAGAGTACTGGGTGATATGTAAATAATTTGTCACGCCATTAATGGGGAACATGAAATGGTGATGCAGCAATTCAAAAATCCTTGCAAAACTACTTTTTTTAAGTTGTGACTCCAATGTCTAGTATTATAATAAGACTCCCAAGTTTCGTTTATTCGTCGGAACAGGGGAGGGGTAAGAATATACGATAATGCAGCGCTGCAAGCCCCCTGATTGGCCTAATCAGTGGCAGCAGCATGATAAGCGACGCCTCGTACTTAAGTATCTTTTATGATCGATCTCCTCAAAAAACCAAAGCCCATCGAAAGATCATCAACTTATGCGTAAGAAAAACCACTGCCGCATTTAGACATAGAACTTAAAACGAAATAATAGAAAGGTTTTTCACATTGCAACATTGCCATTTCGTGTTTCCCCATTAATGACGAGAATAAATAACTTGGTATATATCATCCGGTAGTTTTATTATAACTAGATTTAGTGTGATCAAAATACCGCTGCGTGAAATACGGTGTCGTTGCGTAAACAAAAGACGGGGTCATAGTAACAACATGGCGCCGTTAAGCAGCGGTGCCGTCGCACCTTAAAACATCACAGCTAAACTACTTTTTTGATTTCACGGATTAATTTAGCCATTTCTCTTTCTTTCACTTGAAAATAGACAAGAAAGGAGCTAATTTTAAAATGTAGATAGGTTTACTAATCGAAACAGGCCCTTAATTTGATTAATTTCTCATTAATTTATACTTATGATGGATGTTTAGTTGGGGTATTAGTCCATTTGAGAAAAAAAAATAGAAACGTCTTTGCTAAGTCTTTTTTTTTAATTTATAGAATAGTACGTTTCATCAAGTATTATGTGTTTTTAAATGATTGATAAATGAATAAAATAAGAGGTAGAATAAGCGTAGTTTAAATTTAAATATCATCAAGTCTTGTCCATCAGTAAATCAAATTAAATACTTGAATAGTTCCATAAATCTGAATGAATGAATTATAACCAAAAGGTCACTTTCATCAAAAGTCCATAGTCAAAGCTTTGTATGATGCCCGATTGAATCCGACTTGATTTGTAAATGAAATAATCCCCCGATTTATACGAATTATCCGCCGCGTTTCACATCGTACACTCACAGCTCACAGATATGATTTATTTTTAAGTACTATGATTTGAGCTTCGTCACAGGTAGGTAAGTAGGTACTTATGCACTCCCCGTCTAAACCCTGCACATTAATAGAATAATTCTGTTGTTAATTACACTAAATTTGTCTAATTTCCTCCCACTACTAATGAAAAAAATGGCTGCAGAGATGTATCCGCAGGCCCCGGACTGCTTTATATTTGTATTAAGAAGACGTATACCACCTATCCCGGGCCTGGCTGAGACCTCTCTGCATTAGGACCAAGTTGAAACTTGTATTTATGCAAACTTTTTCAGAAACTTCGTTAGCGCGATGTAGAACATTGATTTAGGAACACTTTAAATTCAACCTTATGTCAACGTTACTAGGTCTAAATTCGAAATTCAAATTATTTAGTCCTGGACAAAAGAAGATGGTTACGTCATCCGTCTCAACCACGTGATGACTGTTCAGCGTGGCTAGCGTATTATTTTCTTTTTGTTGGTTGTGTTGAAGTTGATAATGCATTACCCTCAAGCCCTCGTTGGGCGCCATTTTTCCATTCAAGAAAACGAGAGCCCGTTTCGCCGCGGAATGTGTTATACACTTGGAGATGTTTTGATTCGTTATACACAATTTAAACATTAATATTTATGTTGCCTATTCCAAAACGATAATAAAACCACTAACACTGGCATAAATAATTAGTGGAGGTAGGACCTTGTGCTGGGTCCGCTATCATGGCTACCACCATCGGTGTACCCTTGTTTTGTCGACAACCTTTTCATCGAATATTATTTCATCGACAACGACTCATCGAAACTTTAGTACTAGTAATATTGTTTGGCGTTGTCTTATTTCAACTACTATTTATTTAATTTTATCTTACTACGTGGAAATTCTAATCAACGAATACTACTCAATCGCAGATTTGTTTCAAATTATCTTAATTGGTAAAACTAAAAAACATTGCAATTCATTTCTTCGACGTATTACTTTAATACAATTTTATATGTCCAATTGCACATTTATACATTTTTCAAATTTCTCAAAGATTTATTGGTATATCAAAGTAGGTTAGGTTAAGTTAGGAGTTAGGACTGCGACCCCCAAGAAAACGAACTGTTGACAGAAGTGGGTTAGGTTAGGTTAGAACTGCGACCCCCAAGAACACAAAAACATGACACATTACTATTATTACAATAACTTTTATTATTATTATCATAACATCATTGCGTTTAGTTTTGATAGCAAAATATTACCAATTCAAATAATTTAAAACTATTAACTTGAGAATCGAACTCATCGATGATCCTTATAAATAAAGGTTAAATAAGTTATAGGGGGCAATTCGGAGTGTTTTTTAAATTTAGGTTCACAGATCCAGTCCACATCGGCCTAGGCAAATAATAATTTGTTAAAGATGATTTTTAATCTTCCTTGCTAATGAAGACAGTCTAATGGTAGTTTTTTATCATGTGTATATTTTGACACTTCTAGAACATTATCCATAAGTATTTTGGGGTTGCCTTACAAAAATATTTAATGTTAGACATTAATTTTAAACTACTTTAGCCTATTCTATCGAAAATCTTTTCATTTATTTTGTCGTTTCATTAAAACTGAAAAAGTCTCCTGATTAAAACGGGTTTTTTGCTATGCTATACTTGAGAAATGATGCTAACGATTCAAAGGCTTTTTCAATGATTTAGGAATGAAAAGTTCTCTGAAATTGGTTTTTAAATTACATTAAATACATCGAGGATAATACAATTCAATATATGTCCATGTACAGATTTGGCTGGGAAGCCTTTGACGTAAGCAGTGAAACATACTAGGAAAATATGATTCACCAGGAGTAATATAAAACTAACTTTTGTTGAGTTTCTTGAACTCTCTTGTCTAGCAAAACTCTGCGTTGACTTACTGAGTCCTTGAATTTCATTGTAATTTCACTACTTGCCAACAGATGGCGTTAGTAGTGTAAATTTTGTTGGACATGAGCACTATTGTATCCGGTTTTGCTGCAATTTTCTTGATTTTTAAAGTTTGGATTGGGACACCAATTGTCTGTTGCACTTCGAGGTATAAGTCAATGTCTCCCTAAAACAGTAAGTTATAATATAATTGACTATAATTCAGCTGGAAAAGTAAACCTTAAATTATTACAAACTGCACAAAACAAGGCTATAAAACATTATTTGGCTACAAGCACCTTACTTCCACTCCAAAGATCGACAACGAAACAAATTACACAATATTATCTCAATTATACAGATATAATACTTGTATTCTTAAAAGATAGTGACGAAATACCTGCACTCAAACATTGCTTTTACGGGTGCAAATTCAAATACGTACAACTAGACAGGCCAATAACATACTTCTAAGAGCACAAAACAAATTATGGCAGAAAGTTTATTATGTACGAAGGAGCACAGTTCTATTATAAACTACCAAAACTTATAAAGGCGTTTAAATAATTATTAAGGTCCCACATGGAAAGAGATTTTTCTTACTACAGAAAAATGAATTTGTTAATTAACTACTGTAGGTACGAATCTGAAAAACTTCCGCACCCGCGCAGCTTATGCTCTCACATACTTCCTTAGTAAACATCTAAGTTGCATTACAAGACTGATCTACAAAAAAAAAAAGTCTTCATAAAAATATGTTTTCTAAATTGACATCCCTTAATAAGTTTTTGATTTTTATTTTATTTCGGTAAATAGTTTTTATTTTTTTTATCAATATTTTTTTAATTTATTATATCTACTAACGTTGTGTAAGTATGTTAAACGTAAAAACATTACTAAGCCTGTGAGCTTTAATATAACCACTACGTATGTATACGCATGCCATACTATAAATATTAACTTGTATTTTCTCAATAAGTGAATTTGGAATTCTTCTGAGAAAATAAATATCTTTAACCGTAACTCATCCAGTAAAAACAACAAGTAATTGTAGTTATATTTATATGTCAATTAGAAAATAGCAAAGTTGTAAACAAAGTCAAACGCACCAATTTACTATTATTAATCGTTAAACAGGTTTTTCCTAGATCAAAATTGACGACATGCCGGCCTAGTTGGTGGCGACCCTGCCTACGAAGCTAGCGGGTTCAAATCCCGGTAAGGGCAGATGTTTGTGCGATTAGCGCGAATGTTTGTTCCTGAGTCATAAATGTTTTCTATGTATTTAAGTACATTTTTCTCTATATTTATACCGTTGTCTTGTTCCCATAAGTACAAGCCTGAAGTATGAAGTATGAGACTACATCCTTTGTCGTGATATTGTCCCCTAAAAAAAAAGAGGTACAGTCAAGGAGTTCATTTTCTCACTAATATTAGTTCCAAAGTCAATCCGACATTCTACAGCAATAAGGTTGAGTTTCCTAGCAATACAAGTTATTCCGGAGCATGTCATGTCCAAGAATTTCAATAGATGGCAGCTTCATCGCGCTGTTAAGTTTCACGTATAATTGCAATTCAAAGGAGGTTTATTGCTAAAGAGTGCTTGTAGCCTTGTAGCAATAAGAGGTTAGCATTTAGTTTATTATTAATAACTCTTACAGTATTTGACATAGCATAATAAAACATTATTCTCTTGTACAAACACTGTTGGAAATAATTTTGCTACCCACCGATAGATGTCTATAGTTACACTTTATTTTTTGTTATTAATAACGTTGAAACTATTATTGCTATTATAGTATTTGTATATTTATAATTGAGTATATACTGGTCTTTATTGGATACCAATATTGACGCCAAAATTAAGTGTTAAAACGTATTTTTAGTTGGATCTCCTAGTTTTTTTCGATTCACAGCCGCGATTTTTAATTAATAATACAATAAAGTAGCCTATAACAATTGCACAGTCAAAATGAATCTTTAGACACCTTATTTGTCGAAATCGGTTTATTACGAAAGACGCTAGTAAGGAACATCCTAACATACATACATACATGCATAGGGTGTCAAAATCATTACCATTCATTTATTTTGCGGTAGTTGGGTAGAAGGAGTAGGTAAAAAGTAACTGAGAGATAAATCACCATCTGATTCATCTCGATATATGATAAGCAAGGATCGATTATACCATATTTTATACGTATTCAGCTACAATGTTATTAATGAATAACATCGGAATGGTTATGGGAAAAAACACTTTCGCCAATCACAAAGAACGTCTTTTATTTTAAGTTTTCACCTGTAAGTCCATAACGACGTGAATATAGGACCTATACATGAGTCCAAAAAGTTCGTTCTCAGTCTACGGCTGTCATTGGGGCATATTTAATCGTTGACATAGGTATACTGTTTGTGTTTTCCCATTACCATTTTAGTGTCATTCATTAATAAAATCGCTGAATACATATAAATCATTGTATAATACATCTATAAAATACTTAATATTTTTTTTTATTAACATCAAGGAAGTCTCTGCTGTGGGGTGATGATAAGTACAAGCCTAGAGCTTAGTTTGAGACTATATCGTTTGGTGTGACATTGTCCCCTAAAAATAAGAAAAACTGTCAAGGTATTAAATTTGTCATCCACCTTAGTTGCAAAGTCAATCTGACATTCTACAGCAATAACGTCAAGTTTCGTATCAATTACAAATGACATGGCATCTCTAACGACAATGACATCTTCAAGCAGATTTTATTTGAAATGGGTACCAAATTAACTTCCGTGACCTGCATGGTTCATTGATTTACCTGATTTACTTTCATGTTATCTTTAAGATTATATAGTTAACCGAAATATTTATGCGTCATTTTGAAAAACCAGCGTGTTCAAATTTTCAGGTTACGCGTCGAACAAATGCAGTTATTCTTTGTATATCGTTGCCAATTTGACACAAACTATACAAGCTTCGGCATGACGGATGACGTCACACCTCACACACAAATTAATAAGTAACGAATCAGTACATCTTTTTGAGGGAAAGAAAGGACGAAGTGTAGATAGAGTTCCATCCATTTTGATTTCAATAATTTTTGGACCGTGACGCCGCCGTATAAGCGTGCGTATTGGCCTCCAAAAAAACAATTTAAAATTGTTGTTATTATGTTTATAACGTACTGAAGGCACGGTTATGTCAAAATGGCCCAGCCTATATCTAATTTTCGGGGTAGACAAACGCCTCCGCGAGTTAATCGACTAGTAGCGACATCTACTTGGACCATTTGAGGACGTGGCAACATTTAGTAACATGTAAAAGTCCTGAGAATAATTTAACTTGGTATGTATACAGGTGACTGCGGGCTCGTGAGTCAAACTTAGTTTTCCCATCTCGGTAAATGGTTGAGATTCTATTAGAATATTGTTTTTTGAAACAATTAAAGTAAAAATAATATTATGTTTCCCTAATTATTACACCAAACTTTTTCATGTTAAAAACTTAAAATTTATTTGAAAATCGAACGATCAGACGAGTAAGATATTGAGTATGTACGAGTAGGGTGGCCATGATCCCGAATAAAATTAATTAATTATTTTTTAAATCTACTACGTTATGTTCCTAATGGTGTAGTGAGTTTTAGTTCACTCTGCTTTTCTGTGTAATGACGAACAATAATACGCGTATATATATCATACAAATCTCATCTCCTTACACTATCGTAATAATAAAAATAGCTCGTAGTCTTTGCTAAGATGATTATTTTAGTAAATATACCCTAAGAGTGGAAACAAATGTGTCTTTTGCACAATATTTTTCTTATATGTTTTAGTTATTGTCAAACGCATTCTGCTTGTAGATATTTTGGTATAAGTTTTAATTAAAGCTCTTAAACAGTCAACCATTATGCATATTCAATATGAGTACTAAATAAAGAAATGTTCAACAATATGTTCAGAAACCTACGAACGAAGAAAGATATAACTTAATGAAACCTAAGATAGATAATTGGTCCAACAACCAGAACTTTGTTATATATCGAGATGAATCGGACGAAAGTTCATTTTCTTCTAGTTACAAGTCCTTTGGCTTATTATTATTTTTTCAAGCTTTAATTCAATTTGCAATGTATGTATTTATTTATGTAAGTTCGGGTGAACTCTCGCAAGTTAAACTTGATCCACTTCCCGTCAATGGAATGGGCTGAAATTTGGACCCCGTAAGTAAACACGATGACAGTGGAATATCATGATTTCAAAGAGCTGATCTGATGATGGAGTCGGAAGGTGGCGACAGGATCTCCGCTATTCCTACCGTAGACCCACCGTGTTAGGACTCAATGGTTTGGTCCTCATAAGTACATAAAGATTTTGCAAAAAAAAGTACAATCGGCAACAAAAGCTTGTCCCAAAAATGTAATTTTTAACAGAAACTTCAACATTCAAATTAGACAATTACATATTTATACAGCGTGTCCGGGAGATAGTCAGATAATAAATTTAATCATGTTTAGTAAAAGTCGCGTGAAAAATGAGACAACTCAACTTTTCAAAATTTTGGAAATGCAGTGCCGTAGTTCACCATTGTCGATGCCACAACCACAGTTAAGGTTGCATAAATTATTGTTTTAAATAACACCATTACATCTTGCCGAGTTTGGATGGTATCCTCTTCTGAAATAAATTCCCAGATTTCTTTACACAGTGAGAATTGATTAAATTTTATCTCAGCATAAGGAACCAGTGTACTCAGCGCGGCCATCGCTTCTTGATCTCGGGCCAATAGCAACTTCGGTTCGAAGTTAACATTACATTCACTCTCTACAGCTAGCTTGACTGTATATAATGTTTGGGTGTAATTGGCTTCACTTAACTTGTCATTGATCCCGCATGCATTACGAATGGACCCTATTTTACTTGGTACATACGAGAACATTATAAACGGATTTCCAGGAACCGGTTTTGCATCAACCAAGATCTCTTCGACACCTATTTGTGATATCACACGCTTCATGAAAGCCGTAATAATATCTGGGGCAATAGCTGTATTTAATAGTATGCCCAGCTTTTCCTAATATTTTGAATCTTCTTAGCATGATGTTGTGTTTATTTTGGCTTGACTTTTATTTTTTCTTATACAGGGACTGTATAAGTCGTATGCTGGGGTTAATTTTTCTATTGGCCACCTTAACGCTATCTTCGGCGTACTTTTCTATGAGACGCATCTCGTGGTACCACTTAGCAGTCGAAGCTGTGTACCCATCGTCGAAATAATTATTAAATATCTCGTTGCTTCTTCTAGGCGTACTATTTGGCGTGTTGAAGCAAGTTGCTTTGTTCACAGCGTGGCTGTGCTCGTATTGTATGTCAATGTGCATGTTGAGGCCGTGTTGGAGGGTCGGGCCGTTTCTCGTCTTGTCGTTTATAATCTTCGTCTTGAAGTCTATCTTGGCTTTACATTTGTACGCCCGACATGGATGATGACTATGCCCAACCTTCAAAAGTAAGCGAATATGGAGTTAAAATGGTAAATTGATTTTATTATAAGAGTGACGAACTGAATAGGCACAGACTTTAGTTACGTCGACGCGTAATAAAGTTCCGTTAGCTCGAGCGGCGAAAGCGTAGCGTCCGGCCTCGAGGGCGATAAAACGCCGACTGGGTAGGAATCCCGAATGTTTCCGAAGAAACCCGATCATAGCGTTCGGGTCTGCATGCGACGGAAACGACCGAAGCTTTCCGAAGAGAATTAACTGTGTATAACTGGAATTACCCTAACTTTACACTATAGATATCGGGTCTTCAACAACCTTATTATTGTAGCAATGACAAAACAAAATAATTAATTAAAATACTAAGTCTCTGACTTTTGTTTCTTCGATCATTAATACGTTAAGATAGATACTTGAAGATCAAATCTGACGCCTGGCCATTAACTTATCAATAACTGTTTATTTTGTAAATTGGATGATAATAAGCTGTAATTTATTCTGCATTAAATTTTAAGTTTTCAAGTTGTTGAAAGTTTGATCAATATTTAAGTCAAGTCCATTAGTCCAAACAGGCAGTTCTAACATTCGTTTACGAGAAAACTGCAAATGTTTGTTAAAAATGGTGATACACATATCCATCCATCACGTACACATCTTATGGTGCGCCGAATCAGCCATAGTTATTCATAAATACATAGAGCTAAATGTTCAAGTTATAGAACAGTGTTTTAATAAACTAAAACCAACTGCGAAATATGTGAATACCAGTAAATTGCAATTATCTTGAAAATCGAAAGACTGTTACTGGACCCATGTTAGATTATTTAGATACAACAAAGGCTCGTCTATAAACAGGTTAATTTTGGACTTTTACATAAATGTACATAAATTATGTAATGTCTCTACGGCCAGACTTCCTCCTTTACAGAGAGGTCCATAGTGTAAATATGATCATCCTTATGGGGACATAATAAGGACGATACCAAAAACTGAAATCTTTGACAGAATGTACGTACCGAATTATTTTGGAATGCTCAAGGTTATCAAATCCGGGGAACAAAACGATTGCGCAAGTTAAACTACAACTAGCGACATCTAGTTCTTAGCGACGCAAACATGGTGTGGCCTGTCCGCTGCGGTCCAAGTTTTCTCTATTGTCGTCAATATACGTTCTTGTGGAAACCTTTAAAAAAAGCAAATAACAATAGGGTTTGCTTTATTTGAACGCGGAAAGTTGTCCCCTGACTGCAAGAATAAGGAAAACATTTATTTCATGCATTTTTGGGCTTTTTTTTTATTGCAGTCCAAAACAAAATAAATGTTGTTGTACATCGCTAGAATTATTTATGTTGAACCACTTTTATTGTGGCACGAAAACTGTCAGATTATTGCCTGACTATAAAGAGGTTCGAAAGCTCGACTTTTTCATAGCACAGTCACGGACTTTAATTGATGAGCCGTCACAGAACCCGCGTTGCGGTAAGCCAATGACGAAAGTCAGAGAATGACCTAACAGCTTTCAGGCCATGATAACATTTATTAGAAATAATTTGTTCTAACGACCTACACCATTTTTTTTCTATGACCGCAATTGCTGAAGAAGGCCCTATATGAATGATCTCCTCTAGTTATAATATAACAGCTTATTAAAACAGCTTGTTTCAACTACATTTATTCATATATCAGACGTGTTTGAAATATTTATAGTTATTTAAACCAACGGGACTAACAAGCCACGCAAATACTAGGTAGGTAAATCAATGCAGAAGTAGTTTGACCTTTTTATCTTAATAATGATGACAATTGAGTGTTTTTACGCTGTTGAATAATTTAACTGTTCAATACCTTTAATCTAGTAAGTAATAGGGTAGCATTGTTATTGTATGCATCATCCACAAACATTTTACAATAAAATAATCAGTGTTTTGTCATTTAACAACAATATATTCGACAACTTATTGTGACAACTACCGCCATCTATGAATGAATAATGGAAACTAGTACCGGTTACAGAGATATTATAACTCATAAACTTCTTGGAATAAATATTACTAGTTGTAGTAGTATTTTTGGAATCTATTAGAGTACATTTTTAATATCAAATTATTTTTTATTTTCTAACGATTTTGTTAAATTAGCTTTACGCGCATATGCGGCACAGGAATAAATAAATACTCGTATGTGCTTATTTACAAGATTAAAAAGTTTGGCAGATTGTGCTGCTTTTGTTGTCTTGCAAATGCAAATTTCAACGTCGAGGTGTGGATTACTTTACGCCTTTCCTACGTGTTAATGTTGTTTCCGGTGTGTCCGTGTGTGTTTTTAAGATTAAGTTTAAATATATAATTAACTAACAGATAACAAGTCAGAGAGATAAAGTTCTTTTGTGAAAAATCTGTACGGCTTAAAATACATAATTTTTAGAAGTGCCCTTTGAGCTCTCTCGAGCTCTTAAAACTTGGTCTTTGTTGAACCACCCCACAGGGATACAGTATGTGGGGACTGACTGAATTAGCGATAGGTATGTAAACATTATTTAAGACGGTCTTCGTAACTACGCACCTAAGATTTTTAAAAATATTGATGCATATGTTTGCGGATTCTGTTCATAATACTCTAAGTGTGCAAGTGCCAGGTATCTTAGGTAATAGGCCGGGCGGTAACGAGCATAGTTAAAAAATTTGGTATCGGATGAATTAACTTGACACGGATGTATCCTGGGACAAACTGAGTTGATTGAGCCCGGTAGCCATCAGCCACCCCCTGTTTCTATTTAAAGGTACACGCCGCCGCAATTCAGATAAAAAAATATAACTTCTTCTGTTTACCTACACCTCGAGTGTCCTCCTTCATATACATTTATTAAGATACATAAAGAAGTTTTACAACATCAGCTTATATTAACAAAAAAAAAAATACTAAATGTAATTCACATTTATGAAAACATAAAGTTTTAATTTATTTGAGACGTCTGGAATAAATAAATATACCCGCGCGGCAATTCGTAATTAAGACAGCGGGCGAAACTACTCGAGAACTCGCCACGCAGCCTGCCTATTGATATCATAAATTACATATTATATTCGTAAATAACAAATTAAATCTAAGGTGAATTCATAAGCAGTTATTTTACGACCGACAGCTAGAGAAATTTCCGCCTACGGATGCCAGTTCCAGCAGCATCCCCTAAGAGCGGATTCCCTTGGTGCGCACGTGTGCACTGCACATGGCATTCGTCAGTTCTCTTTTATCTGACGCAGACAGGCCAGTGGGCTCAAGAGAAGGCGAAAATAAAAAAATTGAATGCGATTTTTGTCACGTGTATTTCAATTAATAGCACGTTTATTTCGTTTCAAATAAATTGTGAATTCAATTACATGTTTGTGTGTAGTGATTTAGCTAAGTAGCGCCAAATGAACTAGCAATACAAGTTATTCCCGAGCAATCCGAGCATGTCATATCCAAGAATTTCAATAGATGGCAGCTTCATCGCGCTGTTAAGGTTTCACGTATAATTGCCATTCAAAGGAGGTTTATTGCTAAAGTGTGCTAGTAGCATTAAGAGGATAGCATTTAATTCATTATTAATAACTCTTATAGTATTTTTATGGCATAAACAAACATTATTCTCTTATGCAAACACTGTTGGACATAAGTTTGCTACCCACCGATAGATGTCTATAGTTACACTTTTTTTTTTTTTTTGCGGTTTTTTGTTATTAATTACGTTGAAACTATTATTGCTATTATACTATTTGTATATTTATAATTGAGTATGTACTGGTTTTTATGATAAAAAAGATAAAAAAATAAAAGATGTTTATTCAGTAATTAGGCCGCACGGGCACTTTTACACGTCAAAATCTACCAGCGCTTCGCAAGAGACCACTGCTGAGAAGAAACGCCGCAAGAAACTCAACAGTCAGTCGTTTTTTTAAAATAGGTACTACTTATGATATTATACAATTATAAAGCTTAACCTAGCATGATATAAAACAATGAATTTAACATAAAATAAAAATAAAAATAAAAAACATTCAAGCGTAGCTTGTGCAAGAAAATGTGTCAAAACTAAGAATTTTCATAGGGAGTAATAAGTAGTAGTAATAAAAAAAAAATTAAATAAAATATGTATATAATATATTGGATACCAATATTGACGCCATAATGAATTGTTAAAACGTATTTTTAATTGGATCTCCTAGTTTTATTCAATTCTTAGTCTTTTTAATTAATAATACAATTAAGTAGCCTATAACTATTGTACAATCAAAATGAATGTTTAGACACCTCATTTGTCGAAATCGGTTCCTTAGGAAAGATGCTAGTAAGGAACATCCTTACATGCATACATTCATGCATAGGGTGTCAAAATCATTACCATCAATTGGTTTTGCGGTAGTTGGGTAGAAGGAGTAGGTAAAAAGTAACTGAGAGATAAATTATCATCTGATTCATCTCGATATATAGGTATGATAACCTACTACTAATCTCAATTTTTTGTTTGTCAGATCATTAATACGTTAAAATACGTGAAGAACAAATCCGAGCCTGGCCTAAATTTGATGAAAAAAAGTTGTATTTCAATCTGCATTAAATTTTAAGTTTTCAAGCAAGTTCTTCAAAGTTTGTACAAGATTTTTTTGAAGTCCATTAGTCAAACATGGCAGTTTTAAAGTTAATTTACGAAAAAACTAAAAATGATTGCTAAAAATTGTGATACACATATTTATCCATCACGTACACATCTTATGGTGCAGCTAATCAGCCATAGTTATTCTAAATACATTAAGCTAAATCTTCAAGTTATAGAAGAGTGTTTCAATAAATTGAAACCAACTGTGATAATTATTATATGGAAATTCCAGTAAATTGCAATTATCTTGAAAATCGAAAGACTGTCACTAGACCCATGTTAGATTGTTTAGATACAACAAAGGCTCGTCTATAAAAAGGTTGTTTTTGGACTAATACACAAATATAAATAAATTATGTAATCTCTGTAGGAGGTAGTGTCAGCTAGCCGGCACGAAATCGCCGAATAATGACACACCTCGGCCAGACTTCCTCGTTTACAGAGAGGTCCATATTGCAAATATGATCATCCTTATGCGACATAATAAGGACGATTCCAAAAATTTAAACATTTTTGGGCTTTTTCTTAAAGTGCAGTCACAAAACAAATTGTTCGTGTACATCGCTAGAAATATTTATGTTGAACAACTTTTATTATGGCACGAAAACTGTCAGATTATTGCCTCGACTTTTTCATAGCACAGTCACGGACTTTAATTGATGAGCCGTCATAGAACCCTCGTCGCGGTAAGCCAATGACGAAAGTCAGAGAATGACCTAACAGCGTTCATGCCATTATAAAAGATATTCAATTTTTTTTTCTTTGACCGGAATTTTTGAGAAAGGTCCATTATGAATGATCTCTAGTTATAATATAACAGCACATTAATAGAGCTTGTTTCAACTACATTTTTTCATATATCAGACGTGTTTGAAATATTTATAGTTATTTAAACCAACGGGACTAACAAGCCACGCAAATACTAGGTAGGTATACCAATGCAGAAGTAGTTTGACCCTTTTATCTTAATAATGATGACAATTGAGTGTTTTTACGCTGTTGAATGCGGGGTTTAACTGTGCAATACCTTTAATCTAGTAAGTTATAGGGTAGCATTGTTATTGTATGCATCATCCACAAACATTTTACAATAAAATAATCAGTGTTTTGTCATTTAACAACAAAATATTCAACAACTTATTGTGACAACTACCGCCATCTATGAATGAATAATGGAAACTAGTACCGGTTACAGAGATATTATTATTTCTCACCAACTACTTATAATAAATAGTAGTAGTGTTTTTTTTATTATTATATTTAATTAAAAAATATGGAATCCTGTGACACTCGTGACGCTTACTTGAGTCCAATGACACTTTGTATAGGGTATTGAAATCATAAATAGCTATAGGTACATATGATGCATGCATATAGCGTATTTGGCAGTTCGGTATAGGGGTTTTAAGGGAGGATAGGTACGAGTAGGGACATTCTGAACATTTATAATCACATTTTCGTGAGAAAAGTGGTAATATGCACGGTTTTTGAATATTTTTCTTCTTTTTTAATCTTTTACGTCAATAATAAACGCTGTGTTGCAAGACAAATCAGTAGTTAACTAGTATTTTTTATTTATTATGACTAGGTTCTTAAAAAAAACATAGTCAAATTGAGTATCTTTTAATAGTCTATACTGATTAAAAGGATTTCTTTGCACATGTCAATAAGAAAAATAGCCAATTTTTTAATTTTGCTGCTATTAACGCGTACGTATTACTTAAAAAACTTTTTGGTTTACGGGCTTTATGAACAGATGCAATTTAAAAAGCTCAAATGATTAATAAATAATTGATGTTTCCAAAAACATGGAATCGCCATACGTTAGAGACTGGTTAGAAGAAGTATTTTTGAATTTGAATAAAGAATGTTCTTGAGTTGCACACTCCTTCCTAGTAAGAAAACAATAAAAATTTAAATAATGCACATTCTAAACTCTGTATTTTAGTTAATTTTTGAATTCGTTTTTTTTTCAATTTTATTATTTAAAGCACGTTTATTTCGTTTCAAGTATACTATGAATTCAATAACATTTTTGTGTGTAGCAATTCAGCTCAGAAGCGCCAAATGAACTACCAATACAAGTTATTCCCGAGCATGTTTTTTCGAAGAATTTCAATAGATTACAGCTTCATCGCGCTGTTAAGGTTTCACGTATAATTGCAATTCAAAGGAGCTCTTTTGTTAAAGAGTGCTGGTAGCATTAAGAGGTTAGCATTTAATTTATTATTAATATTCCTAATAGTACTTTATATGGCAAAAACAAACATTATTCTCTTATGCAAACACTGTTGGAAATAATTTTGCTACCCACCGATAGATGTCTATAGTTACACTGTTTTTTCTTGCGTTTTTTGTTATTAATTACGTTAAAACTATTATTGCTATTATAGTATTTGCATATTTATAATTGAGTATGTACTGGCTTTTATTAGACACCGATATTTATGGTAAAATCAATTGTTAAAACGTATTTTTAGTTGAATATCCTAGTTAATATCAGTTCACAGCCGCGATTTTTAATTAATAATACAATAAAGTAGCCTTTAACTATTCCACAATTAAAACGAATCGATAGACACCTCATTTGTCGAAATCGGTTTATTAGGAAAGACGCTAGTGAGGAACATTCTACAACACAGACACCATTCCAAGGCTACAATCTTAAGACTGCAAAATCGTAAAGTTAGAATAGTTACACAATAACACAAGTGTCTTTTGTGATATAAACACCATTTTTTATACATGACCAATTCTGATCATTAAGGTGAATTCGTATTGTTAAAGATAAAACTGAGTAACATATGACGACGCGCTGGCCTAGTTGGTAGTGACCCTGCCTACGAAGCTAGCGGTCCTGGGTTCAAATCCCGGTAAGGGCAGATGTTTGTGTGATGAGCGCAAATATTTGTTCCTGAGTCATGGATGTTTTCTATGTATTTAAGTATATATTTCTCTATATAAGTATTTATATCGTTGTCTAGTACCCATAGTACAAGCCTAGAGCTTAGTTTGGGACTAGGTCAATTGGTGTGACATTGTCCCCTGATATTTATTTATTTATTTATTTATATCGTAATGTATGTACTAGCTTCTGCCCGCGATTTCGTCCACGTCAATTTTGGTTACCGTTATTCAACTGGGAACTTTAGGAAGAAAAATTGCCTTTTTATTAATTCTGGGTAAAAGTTATCTCCTTATAATGATCTCTAGTTATAATATAACAGCACATTAATACAGCTTGTTTCAACTACATTTTTTCATATATCAGACGTGTTTGAAATATTTATAGTTATTTAAACCAACGGGACTAACAAGCCACGCAAATACTAGGTAGGTATACCAATGCAGAAGTAGTTTGACCCTTTTATCTTAATAATGATGACAATTGAGTGTTTTTACGCTGTTGAATGCGGGGTTTAACTGTGCAATACCTTTAATCTAGTAAGTAATAGGGTAGCATTGTTATTGTATGCATCATCCACAAACATTTTACAATAAAATAATCAGTGTTTTGTCATTTAACAACAAAATATTCAACAACTTATTGTGACAACTACCGCCATCTATGAATGAATAATGGAAACTAGTACCGGTTACAGAGATATTATTATTTCTCACCAACTACTTATAATAAATAGTAGTAGTGTTTTTTTTATTATTATATTTAATTAAAAAATATGGAATCCTGTGACACTCGTGACGCTTACTTGAGTCCAATGACACTTTGTATAGGGTATTGAAATCATAAATAGCTATAGGTACATATGATGCATGCATATAGCGTATTTGGCAGTTCGGTATAGGGGTTTTAAGGGAGGATAGGTACGAGTAGGGACATTCTGAACATTTATAATCACATTTTCGTGAGAAAAGTGGTAATATGCACGGTTTTTGAATATTTTTCTTCTTTTTTAATCTTTTACGTCAATAATAAACGCTGTGTTGCAAGACAAATCAGTAGTTAACTAGTATTTTTTATTTATTATGACTAGGTTCTTAAAAAAAACATAGTCAAATTGAGTATCTTTTAATAGTCTATACTGATTAAAAGGATTTCTTTGCACATGTCAATAAGAAAAATAGCCTTTTTTTTAATTTTGATGCTATTAACGCGTACGTATTACTTAAAAAACTTTTTGGTTTACGGGCTTTATGAACAGATGCAATTTAAAAAGCTCAAATGATTAATAAATAATTGATTTTTCCAAAAACATGGAATCGCCATACGTTAGAGACTGGTTAGAAGAAGTATTTTTGAATTTGAATTAAGAATGTTCTTGAGTTGCACACTCCTTCCTAGTAAGAAAACAATAAAAATTTAAATAATGAACATTCTAAACTCTGTATTTTAGTTAATTTTTGAATTCGTTTTTTTTTCAATTTTATTATTTAAAGCACGTTTATTTCGTTTCAAGTATACTATGAATTCAATAACATTTTTGTGTGTAGCAATTCAGCTCAGAAGCGCCAAATGAACTACCAATACAAGTTATTCCCGAGCATGTTTTTTCGAAGAATTTCAATAGATTACAGCTTCATCGCGCTGTTAAGGTTTCACGTATAATTGCAATTCAAAGGAGCTCTTTTGTTAAAGAGTGCTGGTAGCATTAAGAGGTTAGCATTTAATTTATTATTAATATTCCTAATAGTACTTTATATGGCAAAAACAAACATTATTCTCTTATGCAAACACTGTTGGAAATAATTTTGCTACCCACCGATAGATGTCTATAGTTACACTGTTTTTTCTTGCGTTTTTTTGTTATTAATTACGTTAAAACTATTATTGCTATTATAGTATTTGCATATTTATAATTGAGTATGTACTGGCTTTTATTAGACACCGATATTTATGGTAAAATCAATTGTTAAAACGTATTTTTAGTTGAATATCCTAGTTAATATCAGTTCACAGCCGCGATTTTTAATTAATAATACAATAAAGTAGCCTTTAACTATTCCACAATTAAAACGAATCGATAGACACCTCATTTGTCGAAATCGGTTTATTAGGAAAGACGCTAGTGAGGAACATTCTACAACACAGACACCATTCCAAGGCTACAATCTTAAGACTGCAAAATCGTAAAGTTAGAATAGTTACACAATAACACAAGTGTCTTTTGTGATATAAACACCATTTTTTATACATGACCAATTCTGATCATTAAGGTGAATTCGTATTGTTAAAGATAAAACTGAGTAACATATGACGACGCGCTGGCCTAGTTGGTAGTGACCCTGCCTACGAAGCTAGCGGTCCTGGGTTCAAATCCCGGTAAGGCCAGATGTTTGTGTGATGAGCGCAAATATTTGTTCCTGAGTCATGGATGTTTTCTATGTATTTAAGTATATATTTCTCTATATAAGTATTTATATCGTTGTCTAGTACCCATAGTACAAGCCTAGAGCTTAGTTTGGGACTAGGTCAATTGGTGTGACATTGTCCCCTGATATTTATTTATTTATTTATTTATATCGTAATGTATGTACTAGCTTCTGCCCGCGATTTCGTCCACGTCAATTTTGGTTACCGTTATTCAACTGGGAACTTTAGGAAGAAAAATTGCCTTTTTATTAATTCTGGGTAAAAGTTATCTCCTTATAATGATCTCTAGTTATAATATAACAGCACATTAATACAGCTTGTTTCAACTACATTTTTTCATATATCAGACGTGTTTGAAATATTTATAGTTATTTAAACCAACGGGACTAACAAGCCACGCAAATACTAGGTAGGTATACCAATGCAGAAGTAGTTTGACCCTTTTATCTTAATAATGATGACAATTGAGTGTTTTTACGCTGTTGAATGCGGGGTTTAACTGTGCAATACCTTTAATCTAGTAAGTAATAGGGTAGCATTGTTATTGTATGCATCATCCACAAACATTTTACAATAAAATAATCAGTGTTTTGTCATTTAACAACAAAATATTCAACAACTTATTGTGACAACTACCGCCATCTATGAATGAATAATGGAAACTAGTACCGGTTACAGAGATATTATTATTTCTCACCAACTACTTATAATAAATAGTAGTAGTGTTTTTTTTATTATTATATTTAATTAAAAAATATGGAATCCTGTGACACTCGTGACGCTTACTTGAGTCCAATGACACTTTGTATAGGGTATTGAAATCATAAATAGCTATAGGTACATATGATGCATGCATATAGCGTATTTGGCAGTTCGGTATAGGGGTTTTAAGGGAGGATAGGTACGAGTAGGGACATTCTGAACATTTATAATCACATTTTCGTGAGAAAAGTGGTAATATGCACGGTTTTTGAATATTTTTCTTCTTTTTTAATCTTTTACGTCAATAATAAACGCTGTGTTGCAAGACAAATCAGTAGTTAACTAGTATTTTTTATTTATTATGACTAGGTTCTTAAAAAAAACATAGTCAAATTGAGTATCTTTTAATAGTCTATACTGATTAAAAGGATTTCTTTGCACATGTCAATAAGAAAAATAGCCTTTTTTTTAATTTTGATGCTATTAACGCGTACGTATTACTTAAAAAACTTTTTGGTTTACGGGCTTTATGAACAGATGCAATTTAAAAAGCTCAAATGATTAATAAATAATTGATTTTTCCAAAAACATGGAATCGCCATACGTTAGAGACTGGTTAGAAGAAGTATTTTTGAATTTGAATTAAGAATGTTCTTGAGTTGCACACTCCTTCCTAGTAAGAAAACAATAAAAATTTAAATAATGAACATTCTAAACTCTGTATTTTAGTTAATTTTTGAATTCGTTTTTTTTTCAATTTTATTATTTAAAGCACGTTTATTTCGTTTCAAGTATACTATGAATTCAATAACATTTTTGTGTGTAGCAATTCAGCTCAGAAGCGCCAAATGAACTACCAATACAAGTTATTCCCGAGCATGTTTTTTCGAAGAATTTCAATAGATTACAGCTTCATCGCGCTGTTAAGGTTTCACGTATAATTGCAATTCAAAGGAGCTCTTTTGTTAAAGAGTGCTGGTAGCATTAAGAGGTTAGCATTTAATTTATTATTAATATTCCTAATAGTACTTTATATGGCAAAAACAAACATTATTCTCTTATGCAAACACTGTTGGAAATAATTTTGCTACCCACCGATAGATGTCTATAGTTACACTGTTTTTTCTTGCGTTTTTTTGTTATTAATTACGTTAAAACTATTATTGCTATTATAGTATTTGCATATTTATAATTGAGTATGTACTGGCTTTTATTAGACACCGATATTTATGGTAAAATCAATTGTTAAAACGTATTTTTAGTTGAATATCCTAGTTAATATCAGTTCACAGCCGCGATTTTTAATTAATAATACAATAAAGTAGCCTTTAACTATTCCACAATTAAAACGAATCGATAGACACCTCATTTGTCGAAATCGGTTTATTAGGAAAGACGCTAGTGAGGAACATTCTACAACACAGACACCATTCCAAGGCTACAATCTTAAGACTGCAAAATCGTAAAGTTAGAATAGTTACACAATAACACAAGTGTCTTTTGTGATATAAACACCATTTTTTATACATGACCAATTCTGATCATTAAGGTGAATTCGTATTGTTAAAGATAAAACTGAGTAACATATGACGACGCGCTGGCCTAGTTGGTAGTGACCCTGCCTACGAAGCTAGCGGTCCTGGGTTCAAATCCCGGTAAGGGCAGATGTTTGTGTAATGAGCGCAAATATTTGTTCCTGAGTCATGGATGTTTTCTATGTATTTAAGTATATATTTCTCTATATAAGTATTTATATCGTTGTCTAGTACCCATAGTACAAGCCTAGAGCTTAGTTTGGGACTAGGTCAATTGGTGTGACATTGTCCCCTGATATTTATTTATTTATTTATTTATATCGTAATGTATGTACTAGCTTCTGCCCGCGATTTCGTCCACGTCAATTTTGGTTACCGTTATTCAACTGGGAACTTTAGGAAGAAAAATTGCCTTTTTATTAATTCTGGGTAAAAGTTATCTCCATTCTAAATTTCATCCAAAGCCGTCCACCCTATGTGGCGTGAAGTAGTAACAAACTAACTCTCACACACACACGGACAATCATTTTCAAATTTATTATATTAGTAAGATATAACGAATTAAAACTTCTCCTTGTGTAACATATTCCAATGACGAGACTGGTAATCTTTTTATCAAACAATGACGCCCAACGAGGGGCTTTATGGTAATGCATTATCAACTTTAACACAACAAACATAAAGAAAATCCTGTGCGGAAAAGTCAACTGATGGTTAAAACAGATGGCGCCACCAATCGTATTCCTGCGGTACTAAATTATTTGAAGTGCGTATTTAGATCTAGTGACTGTACAATAAGGTTGTATTTAAATCAAATGTTCTGCATCGTGCTAACGAAGATTTTAAAAAGTATGCATATACATATACAAGATTCAATTTGGTCATAATGCAGAGAGGTCACCTCTAGGCCCCGGGCTAGGTGGTATGCGCCACCACCAAATAAATAAAAACAAATTCAATCAGACCGGGACCTGGGAGAGATCTCACTGCTGCCATTTTTTACAGCATATTTTTTATTTTAGAAAATTAGTTGTTGGTCTTACTTTACATCAAACCCGAATTTTTATGGGTTCCGTAGCCAAATTATCATACCAAACCCTCATAGTTCCGCCATATCCCGTTCGCATATAGCTCAGAGACTTATTTCCAGAAAGCTGTATTTTGGCATGAATATACATCAGTGAAGTCGACAAAAAGGTAAAATGAAAATGTTGAACAAATAATATCTTGAGGATTTATTTTTTGGTACCCCATGGTGTGAGGCGTCATTGGACAACTATTGCAAAAATATTGCGGGTTTGTCTTGTTTGATTGCAAAAATGTTGTGGGTGAACCACTGTACTCAGAGCGGCCATCGCTTCTTGATCTCCGGCCAATAGCAACTTCGGTTCGAAGTGAACATTACATTCACTCTCTACAGCTAGCTTGACTGTATATAATGTTCGGGTGTAATTGACCACTTAACTTGTCATTGATCCCGCATGCAATACAAATGGACCCTATTTTACTTGGTACATACAAGAACATTATAAACGGATTTCCAGGAACCGGTTTTGCATCAACCAAGATCTCTTCCACACCTATTTTGTGATATCACACGCTTCATGAAAGCCGTAATAATATCTGGGGCAATAGCTGTATTTAATAGTATGCCAAGCTTTTTCTAATATTTTGAATCTTCTTAGCATCATTTTGTGTTTATTTTGGCTTGACTTTTATTTTTTCTTATACAGGGACTGTATAAGTCGTATGCTGGGGTTTATTTTTCTATTGGCCACCTTAACGCTATCTTCGGCGTACTTTTCTATGAGACGCATCTCGTGGTACCACTTAGCAGTCGAAGCTGTGTACCCATCGTCGAAATAATTATTAAATATCTCGTTGCTTCTTCTAGGCGTACTATTTGGCGTGTTGAAGCAAGTTGCTTTGTTCACAGCGTGGCTGTGCTCGTATTGTATGTCATGTTGAGGCCGTGTTGGAGAGTCGGGCCGTTTCTGGTCTTGTCATTTATAATCTTCGTCTTGAAGTCTATCTTGGCTTTACATTTGTACGCCCGACTTGGATGATGACTATGCCCAACCTTCAAAAGTACGCGAATATGGTAAATTGATTTGTTTATGAGAGTGACGAACTGAATAGGCACAGACTTTAGTTACGTCGACGCGTAATAAAGTTCCGTTAGCTCGAGCGGCGAAAGCGCAGCGTCCGGCCTCGAGGGCGATAAAACGCCGACTGGGTAGGAATCCCGAATGTTTCCGAAGGAACCCGATCATAGCGTTCGGGTCTGCATGCGGCGGAAACGGCCGAAGCTTTCCGAAGAGAATTAACTGTTTATAACTGGAACTACCCTAACTTTACACTATAGATATCGGGTCTTCAAGAACCTTATTATTGTGGCAATGACAAAACAAAATAATTAATTAAAATACTAATTCTCTGACTTTTGTTTCTTCGATCATTATTACGTTAAGATACTTGAAGATCAAATCTGATCCTGGCCATTAACTTGGCAATAACGGTTTAATTTGTAAAGTTGATGAAAATAAGTTGTAATTTAATCTGCATTCAATTTTAAGTTTTCAAGTTGTTGAAAGTTTGATTAAGATTTAAGTCAAGTCCATTAGTCCAACATGGCAGTTTTAACATTCGTTTACGAGAAAACTGCAAATGTTTGTTAAAAATGGTGATACACATATCCATCCATCACGTACACATCTTATGGTGCAGCGAATCAGCCATAGTTATTCATAAATACATAGAGCTAAATGTTCAAGTTATAGAACAGTGTTTTAATAAACTAAAACCAACTGCGAAATATGTGAATTCCAGTAAATTGCAATTATCTTGAAAATCGAAAGACTGTTACTGGACCCATGTTAGATTATTTAGAAACAACAAAGGCTCGTCTATAAACAGATTGATTTAGGACTTATACATAAATGTACATAAATTATGTATTCTCTCTACGGCCAGACTTCCTCCTTTACAGAGAGGTCCATAGTGTAAATATGATCATCCTTATGGGAACATAATAAGGACGATACCAAAAATTGAAGTGGTTGACAGAATGTACGTACCGAATTATTTTGCAATGCTCAAGGTTGTCAAATCCGGGGAACAAAACGATTGCGCAAGTTAAACTACAACTAGCGACATCTACACTCTTAGCGACGCAAACATGGTGTGGCCTGTCCGCTGCGGTCAAAGTTTTCTCTATTGTCGTCAATATACGTTCTTGTGGAAACATTTAAAAAAGCAAATAACAATAGGGTTTGCTTTATTTAAACGCGGAAAGTTGTCCCCTGACTGCAAGAATAAGGAAAACATTTATTTCATGCATTTTTGGGGTTTTGTTTTTATTGCAGTCCAAAACAAAATGTGGTTGTACATCGCTAGAATTATTTATGTTGAACCACTTTTATTGTGGCACGAAAACTGTCAGATTAATTGCCTGACTTTATAAAGAGGTTCGAAAGCTCGACTTTTTCATAGCACAGTCACGGACTTTAATTGATGAGCCGTCATAGAACCCGTGTCGCGGTAAGCCAATGACGAAAGTCAGAGAATGACCTAACAGCTTTCAGGCCATAATAAATTTTATTCAAAATAATTTGTTCTAGCGACCTACACCATTTTTTTTCTTTGACCGCAATTGCTCAAAAATGCCCTATATGAATGATCTCCTCTAGTTATAATATAACAGCACATTAATACAGCTTGTTTCAACTACATTTTTTCATATATCAGACGTGTTTGAAATATTAATAGTTATTTAAACCAACGGGACTAACAAGCCACGCAAATACTAGGTAGCAATACCAATGCAGAAGTAGTTTGACCCTTTTATCTTAATAATGATGACAATTGAGTGCTTTTACGCTGTTGAATATGGGGTTTAACTGTTCAATACCTTAAATCTAGTAAGTAATAGGGTAGTATTGTTATAGTAATAATCATCTACAACATTTTACAATAAAATAATCAGTGTTTTGTCATTTAACAACAAAATATTCAACAATTTATTGTGACAACTACCGCCAACCTACCGGAAACTAGTACCAGTAACCGTACCAGTACCGGTTACAGAGATATTATTATTTCTCACAAACTACTTATAATAAATAGTTGTAGTGTTTTTTTTAGCTATACATATGATGCATATAGCGTATTTGGCAGTTGGGTGGAGGGGTTTTAAGGGAGGGTAGGTACGAGTGGGGACATTCTGAACATTTATGACCACATTTTCTTGAGAAAAGTGGTAAGACGCACGGTTTTTGAAATTTCGTCTTCTTTAATCTTTTACGTAAATAAAAAACGCTGTGTTTGCCAGAATAATCAGTAGTTAACTAGTATTTTATATTTATAATATGGTTCCAAAAAAAAACATAATCATATTAAGTATCATTTAATCAGTATAGAGGAAAAATAAAAATAAGAAAAATAGCCAATTTTCTAATTTTGCTGCATTACTTAAAATACCTTTTGGTTCACGGGATTTATAAAGAGATGCAATTTAACAAGCTCAAGATATTAATAAATAATTGATGTTTCCAAAAACATGGTAACGCCATACGTTAGGGACTGGTAAGAAAAAGTATGTTTGAATTTGAATTTAGAATGTTCTTGTGTTCTCCTCCTTATCCTTCTTAGTAAGAAAACAATCGAAATTTAAATAAGTAACATTCTAAACCCTGTATTTTAGTTAATTTTTGAATTAGTTCTTTTTTCAAGCATCTATCTTCGAGTACAGTTGTCTCCTTGTACGCGCCACATTACAAAGACCCGCTTTATCATGTCACTTTGATCGGATTTTTATTATTTTTATGATTACCCTACTACCGAGGAGGCTAATGTGTTTATCAGTCTATGCAGGGTGTAATCGTTGTGTGTCCAGCCGATTATGCCGTAAATATAACAGATATCAGAAAACGTTATATACATGTAAAATCACAAAATAATTTTTGAAAGAAATGTATATAGTTAAAATATATACTCTAAACGACAAATATAGTGCGACGTTTTGATGTGATTTTACTAATTGGGTAACATACATTTGATGTGAAAGTTGTCTGATATCTGTTACATTTACGAAATAATCGCCTGGACTCACTTAACGATTACACCTTTGTGACGCTGTAGAAACTAAACGCATGGACCGATTTCAATGATTGTTATGGAAAATTCATTTGTCTTACTCTTGTGTCACTAAAGATATGACAGTTATTGAAATTAAATATGGTGTCAGCTAGACGCCATATTGTAAAAGAGAAAAAAATACGTCGAAAGACTGTGACATCATCATCATCATCATGTCAGCCGAAAGACGTCCACTGCTGGACATAGGCCTCCCCCAAGGCTTTTCACTCAGACCGGTCTTATGCTTTTCGCATCCACCGCGGTCCCGCGATCCTGACGAGGTCGTCACTCCATCTTGTTGGAGGCCTACCTACAGCTCGTCTTCCGGTCCGCGGACGCCACTCCAGAACCTTCTGACCACATCGGCCATCAGTCCTGCGAGCAATGTGCCCCGCCCACTGCCACTTCAGTTTAGCTATTCTTAGGGCTATGTCGGTAACCTTAGTTCTACTGCGGATATCATCATATCGGATATCGTGACATATGGGATATAATTCAATAGGTACCTATTCAAAAATCATCTGTAGGTTTCTTGAATCATTTTTTATTTTAAACGATCATTAAGGTTTTATAACATTTATTTTAACAGTCAGGTTTTTTGGAACCTGACAAGCCTGACAACTCTGTGCCTTAATGCCTATGCTGCAAGGACGGACAGCATAGGCATTCGGGCACAGAACTCTAAATACTAAACTCGGCGGATGTTTCCACATTTGCACACATACAGTCACGCCTTCATCCCAAAGTGGGGTAGGCACAGCTACAGAATCACCAACAGCTCGTAACAACTTTTTATTAATTCCATAACCACATTTTTCACAAACAGGCTAAGATGTTTACCAGTGTATTGGTGGTTGCAAGCCCGTCGCCTAACAATACTACAAGCCTTTAATCCCTTAGTCGCCTCTTACAACCTCCACAAAAAGGCATGGAGTAGCGCTATCATAAGCCGGCAACCACACGGCACAGATTGCATTACAGATTTGATGGAATACGCTATATCAATTGAAGCTACGCCTGTTGTACCTGTGTCACCGTGACGTTATGATTCAAGTCGTAAGAAGTGCCAAATAAATTGTTTTATAATGTCACTGTGACAACTTTCTATGGCGGGTCAGGGTTTCGATAGGTTGATAGTAGCTCTTAAATCATTTGACTTAACTAACTACTTTTTAATCTACGTAGGTATATACGCATACGTTATATAAAAAAAAATGTAAGTAAGGACGTTCCTAATGCCCGAGTCGTATGGTTCGTATATTCAAGAAACGAATCGTTTTCCTTACAGGCCGTAGCGTTATGACATTTGCTAAGTACAAAATGTGTCAAGTTTCAAAGAGTCGAGGTAGACTGATTTACCCCAAATAATCATCCGTATTAATGTCATATAAGTATGATAATAATCAAATGAATTGAAATGTATTAGTTAAATACAAGAAGCAAAGATCCTTTACTGCCTTTAATGATTCGCCGGCGAGCTCGACGACTCGCTCAGCTCACCTTTGATAATTTACCAGCTTTGTTAGTAGTTTTATAATCGTCCCTCATGTGAGGACGATTCCAAAAATAATCTAGGAGAACGAAGCAAAGGTTGCCTATACTTAGTATAAATTACTTAGTAATAAGCGTGAGGCGTCCTAAACGTATGACGAACTTATGGTTACCGGGGAAAATCTTAACAGCGCGATGTAGCGTGAGAGCGCCGTTAGCGCCATCTAGCGTCGATATGACGGCGGAGATTTACTGGGGTGGTATTCTATCAAAAACGGCGGTTGCTGGGAGGGACGTGCGAAATCGTAGCGGCGGGTTGAAGTATTCCCGTCCGAGCGAACGAAACACATTTTAGCGCGTGTATTCTGAATTGGGTTATCCCATAATTTTGTAATGTATAGTGATTCAAAAACCATTTCGAGGAAAAGGGTTGTAGGACCATTCCCTGTTATCAGATTATTTTACAACTGTAATTTAGTGACGTCACGATCTTCATTGGTAAGTTGTGTCTAATCTGTGATCAACCATAGTACTACATATAATATGAGTCCGGAATGCAGTAATAAATAAATAATGTATATCGAATTTTGTCTTATTTATTTCTGTTTTATTTTAACGATAATTAAAATTAAGAACATTTTTAACTGTATATAAACATGACAAGGTCAGATCTTTAAAAAAATGGAATGATTAAAATACAAGTCCGTTTTGGAACCTCCGCGCGTAGGCTAGTCTGCGGGTGAAATGACTCACAGATTATATATAGGGTATACATGACTTGACATTGACATTATACGTGATCTGACAGAAACGCGTACTCTCAAACGAATTCAATAGTTTTAAAGCATTTCTCAAACAAACCAACTTGTAGTGACGTCATAAAGCCATTTTCTTTAAAAATTAAAATAAATTAATATATTGATTTAAATGCAAAAACTGTGAAATTAGAGTCTTCAATTAGTCTATTTTATCGATTTTTTTTTATTAAATACTAGTGGTTTTTTTTTTGGGTTAACCCAATTAGGCAGTTTTATACGTTCGATAAGCCATGCCGCCAAATTGGAAATGCACGCGCTGAAATGTGTTGTGGTCGCTTTGGCGGGACTAGTTAAACTCGCCGCTTGGACATTCACTCGTTGGTCTGTCCGACCGTCGTTGTGTAGAGAATCACACCCCTGGACGTGGAAATAGTTTACTACATTCATACAAGATGGCAACAACGGCCAGTATAATATTGTGAATGATATATCACCTCTTCTTAACCGAGTTCATTATTTGCATTGTTTGCGTGTTGACTGGTGTTTGAAATTACGAATTCCGGCCGCCTCAAGAATAGCCTTTTCTAAGCATCTAATTCAACGAATTTCATGATTTAAAGTGTTGTTGGTAATTAAAATATTTTTTTCAATTATTGTAATCTCGTCTACTTACTTATATACCATTGAATTAAAAAAATCCAAAATATACAGATATATATTTTGAAACTAGCTATAATTGCTGAACATACATGGGGGTTAAATCGATAGCTTTTTAGTTGCTCTATCAGCCCTAGGCGGGTTGACGTTGGTTTATGGGACACCCTGTATACTTGTAGGTGCGTCGAATATACAGGATGTCCCTGGATAAAGTTGACAATCGAATAGGGCCGATAGAGCAGCTAAAAAGCTATCGATTTAACCCCTATGTATGTTCAGCGATGTTTACTAGGTTTGGAGATATTGATTATCTTAATCAGAATTTTTGTATTTTTCCCTTTGGTCCATGATACCAAAAAATATGAATTTCATGTTATATTTCATTAATTATTCAGTGGCATTAAAACTAAAATTAAAATTATTACAAATCAGCCTAGTTTTTAAACCTAATTGGCCTTTTTGTTTAAGTTATGACATAAAGTTTGTTTCTCCATACTAGGTGTCTCAGATTTTCATGCATGGAAAATACAACTTTAAGTGATTACTTACTTTAAAAAAATAGAAAAAAAAACCGGCTAAACTGTTGCCAACGATTTTGCGTTTTAAGATTGTAATCTACTTAGTAAGTGTTATTTATTGACGAGTACCATAAAGGACTTTAAATGTTGATCCACCAAGATTCTATCCTTGTCATAATGATAACGTCAATTGATGAGATAGACATGACAAAGGAATACATCGTTGGTTTTTGCGACAAGTTTTTATAGTCGTACTTATCTAACATACAACTTTGCTGTAAAACCGAAAATTTACATAATTTAATTAATTCAAAAAAATAACTTCAACCTCTTAGGTACCTTGCGGTAAAACGTGTAAGATTTTAGTATATTTAAATAACTTAAATATAACAAGTGCTACGGAAGCAAATCTACGACTCTGTATACGCTACGAGCGGCTACGATGCTCCTTATAAAACCAGACTGCGGCAAACCCCAAAAGGAGGGTTATGTGTTTAACCTGTATGTATGTAGGTATATCCGTTGCTATCCCAAATATGTTCTCTTGTAACAACTTACATTGAATTAATAAAAAAAACCTCAAGCGAAATATTACCAATATAACACGTGCTACGAAAGTAAATCAACGCGTCTGTATGCGCTACGGAGCTGCTACGATGGTCATTATAAAAATTAAGGTTAATAGTTATTTGTCTCACAAGGGAGGAAATGACATATCTACGGCGGGGGCGTACATTGAATCCTGAACGAAACGAGGAGACTATAATTGAATCCCGGGCGCAGCGATGGATTCTAAAATAGCATCCTGAGCGTAGTGAGTGATGATAACGCCGTACTACGAGTATGACATATTTCTTTTTACATCACCTAAGAAGAAAATAAAAGATCTCAGAGATGATTTTTTTTTAATTATTAATACTCTCTAAAACTGATGAAATTATCAAATTTAACAACAGGAAATTATCATATTTAACAACAATTATCAAATTTGGCAAGAAAATGTCCTTGATCGTGTCCTTTCGGTGATGTGAAAATAAGTTTTGTTTTGGTTGAGTATTTTTTTTCCCCTCCAAACCTGAAGATGGATAGTGTTTCTCGGGTGTATATTGGAGAACAAAATCTGTGTTCGCGCCATCTGACGGCGCCTCCACGAGACACCTCATCGGCTGGCGTGTTCTCACATGTCAAGATTCGCGCATGCGCGAGGCGTTGACCAATCACCATGAGCCACGCCGCGGACCAATGGCATGGAGACTTCGTGGCGGCTGACGCCGACGTCCGCCATTACTCTCTTCAAAAACTTAACTTCTTACAACAAAGATCAACCTTTGTGATGGTAAATAAACTCTCTTGTAAACATAATTTTGTTCCTGTTCTATTCTACCTATATGCACAAACAATCTGAAAGCGGCGTTGACCCGACGACCTCTTGCTCTAACTGCATACCTAGTAATTTATTGAATTACATCTTCTTCGGAACAAGATTAAATGCAACCCTTTATTTTTAAATCAGTCTGTATTCTTATTTTATTTATTTTTAAATCGCTTAATTGCACTAGGTATGTGTTCAGTGTTGCTTGATAAATTATGATTATCATTCAAAGGCTTTTTCAATGATTTATGAATGAAAAGTTATTTGGAATTCAGTTTGGCTTACATAAAATACATAGAGGGCTAATTAGGAATCAACTGCAATTTAAAATAATGTTGAATATTTTCCAAGCTTTGTATGTATGTAAGTACGTATGTACTCGTATGTATGTATGTACGGGTCAACTCTTGCAAGTGAAATTTGACACACTTTACAACCGATGAAGCTGAAAAATTGCATACATGTAATACATCGTATGACAATGCAATACTATTATGACATGGAGCTGATCTGATGATGATGATGGTCGAAAGGTCGCAACAGAATCTCCGCTATATTTATCGTAGACCCACCGTGTTTGGATATATTTGATTGGTCTTGATAAGCCTGATAAGGTCTCTGCAAAAAAACCACAGTCGGCCACAAAAGTTTGCCCCATAAATGACGGCTTCGACGTAAACTGTGACAAATACTAGGAAAACATGATGCACCAGAAGAAGTTATATTAAATAAAGTAAATGTTGTTGACATAGCTGCCATCTATTTTCGAGCACACTGCGTAGACTACCTGATAGCCTGCATTTGTTTGTAATTCCCGTATTTGCCAACAGATGGCGTTGTTCTCACAGGACACGAGCATTATTTTATAAACCTAGTTTTGCTTTAGTTCGTTCATTGTTTACAAGAGGACAGCCACGACTTCTTATGAATAGGATTAGTCTCACATATTTTTTAAAAATATCATATCATATTTCTTAATTAACCTTTAAATAAAATGCACAAACAAACTTGAGAACTCGTGTGTTCACTTCTTGGATGTGTCTTAGGAGTATTTAACTAGATAATCCTACAAATAAACCCCTTTGAAAACATTTGGGGTACTTTTGTTTATTTTGAGTAGTTTAAATATGGTGTGAGATGATGAAATTTACACAAAAAATTAAATATTTGTCAAATGATTCTTTCTTTGTTTTCAATAGTCTACATTACGTTTACCTGTTGCTTAATGTTGCCAAGTTCCCCATAGATGTCGCTACAAATCTATTTACTCGCGGAGGCGTTTGTTTCTTCGAAATATTATTTTCCTATAATCTTTCTATAATCTCCTGGATATTATAACTTTATCATTGCTTGCAATGCATTTTGTCTACATGCAGTATTTTACGGAAATTAATACTCTCGTTTATAATTCTGAGTTTTGATTTTGACACATATATATTTATTTTTTATTTTATTTAAGATTAATTGTTTACATAATGCTAGGTTAAGTTTATAATTATATAACATCACAACTATATTTAAATAAACGAGTTGCTTGCGGCGTTTCTCCTCAGTAGTGGTCTTTTGCGAAGCGCTGGTAGATTTTTGAATTATTTGGGTTTTGTGAATTATCAGTTAAAAAGATAAACAAAGATAAAAGATGTTTAGTCAGTTAGTACCTCACGGGCACTTTTACACGTCAAAAATCTACCAGCGCTTCGCAAAAGACTGGGAAGATTGGTGGCAACGTTGTACGGTGATATGTTGGACAGAGGCCAAGATAGTTTTAACCTCTGTACCACTGCGAGTCCACTTGAAACGAGAAGTAAGATGCCAGGATACACGAAATAAGTCCAAGTCTTCTATCACTGTGCAACACAAAGGCATTAAAAGTACAAATCACTACCAAAAAAGAACTTTGAACACCTAAATACAAAAAAATAAAAACTCAAACAAATTACACATCCGCTATCTTTTAACGTCGCAAATGGCCCGGTCACCGTTTTGATAGCTCTTATTTACTTGACAGTAATGGCGGATGACGTCAAAACATAACATGTCAAAGACGATAATGTTTTATGCCGTCGGGAATAGAGGCGCTGAAACAATGTTTACAGTCTTAATCTTTTGTCGTTGGAATTACTCTAGTATCGTATACTTGCCACCATTCCAGAACCTACTACTAACAGGCAACGCCTCGGAAAAGTCATAGTCATATGATTAAACCATTTAAATGACCTTCATCATAGTCGGTTAACTATATTCATTGAGATATCTTATCACCACTCTCAAAAAAGTCACTCAGAGGGCTATGGAGAGGGCCATGCTCGGGGTTTCTCTGCGTGATAGAATCAGAAATGATGATATCCGCAGTAAAACTAAGGTTACCGACATAGCCCTAAAAATAGCTAAACTGAAGTGGCAGTGGGCGGGGCACATTGCTCGCAGGACTGATGGCCGATGGGGTCAGAAGGTTCTGGAGTGGCGTCCGCGGACCGGAAGACGAGCTGTAGGTAGGCCTCCAACAAGATGGAGTGACGACCTCGTCAGGATCGCGGGACCGCGGTGGATGCGAAAAGCACAAGACCGGTCTGAGTGGAAAGCCTTGGGGGAGGCCTATGTCCAGCAGTGGACGTCTTTCGGCTGACATGATGATGATGATGATGATCACCACTCTAAAGATTAGTACGGTCACGAACGTTAATTGGTGACCCATTTGAAGAAAAAATATGCTTGAAGACGTCAACGTCATTAGAGATGTCAAGTTATTTGTAATTTATAAGATACTCAACCTTATTGCTGTGGAATAAAAGATTGACTTTGTATCTAAGGTGGGTATCAAATTTAAGTTTTTGCCTGTACCATATTAAGGAGACCCGATGGCCATCTGTGGTCTTCATTATGTACCATTTCACCGAATTATACTTTGAAATAAATAAAAATGAATTTGTCACTGAAAATACCGAAACTATGTGTAGGCCTAATATTTGAAAAATGAAATTTAGACCACTTCGGGAGTATACCCTATGAAATAAAAAATATATTTTTTAAAATCGGTACAATTGACGAAGGAATCAGTGAACATACATAGAAAAACGGGCCAAATGAGATTCGGACTCGCGCACCGAGGTTCCCGTATTTAAGATAATAATTATGCTTGGTAAACGCAAAAGAAAATACTAATTTTGTTATGAGCTTTATTTTCTATGCAGTAAGGTCTGTTTTGACTAGCTTAAAATACAGGTTCTCATTTTTTTTTGGTTTTTTAAAAACTGTAACAATTACACATTATTTTATTTTTCCTTTAAAATATAAGTAATTATCTATACGTCAGAATTTTCCTACATTTTTTGATTGATAAACATTCGGAGATAAGGCGGTGGGGTCAGGTCATTTTTTGTACATTTTTGGCTAAAAATCAAAAAAACATCGCAACTTTTTTTTAAATATAGTACGTTTTGAAATGTGCACATTGAGCATTTTCATAATGATACCCCATTTGCTATAATCAAACCGCATTCATTTTTCAACTCCCCAATCTAGAATCAATTCTTTTTTTTTTCTAAAACAGATGCGGGCAAGCCATTTGTATAACTATGCCAAATTTTAACTTGATAGCATTTGTTCTTGCGGGTGGTAGGACCTTGTGCAGGGTCCGACGAGGCGTCCGACAGCCGGCGTAATGACTAGCATTCCATCTTAATCCTCTGGGTTTTCCACGCATTTGCACTCTTAGGCTTGCAGTGTTGTGAAAGCGAATGTCTATGGGTCACAGTTTCCACTTACCATCAGGTTGCCTGTGTGCTAGTCAGCCTTCTCGAAGCCATAAAAAAAAAAGTTGTAGTTGCTGAGAAATCCTACTGTGGCATACAGACAGACGGACAACGCAGTCTCACCATGAGGGTTGAATATGTTGTACATATCAATAACCTATGTCTAAATTTAAGAAACAATAAACACAAACGTACAGACTCTTTGTAATAAATAAAGCATATTAAAAAAAAAAAAAAAAATAGAGAGAGCAAGATAAAATTAAACAATACGGAAATTGGCCACAAGCAATATCAAAATTGTGGTCGTGTTATGTCAGCCGTAGGTAGTAATTGTATCCGCTGCATCACTCACCTCGCTGCACTCGGCTCTGTGATGCGTGCGGATGCAATTACGAGGCGCGAATGTGATGCAGCCGTCGAGCAACACGGCCTTCCTAGCGGAAGGGCCTTCCTAGCCTTAGCTACGATATTACTGTCAAATAGTTCTGTCATTGCTTGCAGGGGGGTTTACACACATATGCAGCAGCATGCACACCTACACACAAAAACAAAACTGTCATGATGACACTAACAAATAAAAAAAATGAACAATACACTGACAAATCTGGAAAGTGTAGAGAGAGACCACTGAGGGGGTTTTATTTAGTGGGCAATCAATTAAGAGTTAATCCCACATAGCCCAACCCCCCCCTAAGAGGGCCGGTTATTTTGCGAAGATATTCACCATGAAAAAAAAGGACGCCCATCGAATATACCTTCCAAATTTCAAATTGATAAGTTTAGGCTGTGTGAGTCGAACAGTCAGTCGTCATGGAAGAATTTAATGTAATTCCAGCCCTCAACTGAAATAATTTACCGACCTCCACAAACGAGCGCCATCTTGGTTTCAATATTAATTCCTGACGGGGCGATATTGGTTCTTAATAGCGGTAGACGTCGCTTTTTAGGGTCCCTTGGACAAATTATTGAGACTCCGTAAAAGGTTAGCTTATTTCCTTTATGTTAGTATGTATTTGGTGAAAACCACTTCTATCTATATCGCCTAAATAAGGTTATTAATAATATGTAATTATAAGTTCAAGTTGGTGACGTTGCTGTGTGTGCGTTGGTGACCCCGCCTACGATGCTAGCGGTCTCAGGTTAGAATACCAGTAAGGGCAGATATTTGTGTGATGATCGCAAGCATTTGTCCCTGTGTCTGGGTTGTTTTCTATGTATTTTAGTATTTATTTCTCTATATAAGTAAGTTTATCTTTGTCTAGTAGGTACACATAGCACGAGTCTAGAGTTATGTTTGGAACTTAGTTTTTTATTTAATTATCTTACTTACATCAAAAACTCGTGTATTTTTTAATCTTTTACACCGCTGAGTCCTACCGTTTGGGCGTTAGGTTATGAGTTGATGACAAACTGAAACACGCACAGGGCAATTTGTGTTACCCCTATTGCAATTGATTTTCTAAGACTCGGCCCCTATTAATGTAAAGTACAAACATACATACACTCACGCCTTCATCCCAGAGTGGGGTAGGCAGAGCTACAGAATTACCAACAAAACTTGTTGTTAATTCTGTAACCACATTTTGCACAAACAGGCTAGAAACTAGGCTAAAATGTTTACCAGTGCACATTAGTGACAGGTTGCAAGCCCATCGGCTAACAATACTACAAGCATTTATTTCCTTAGTTGAATCGCCTCTTACGACGTCCACAAGAAGACTTGTGGAACTATTCTTAGCTGGCAATTACACGGCATAATGTAAAGAATAGCTGAAAAACCCTAGCCCTAGACAGAATGCATTCCGCGAACGCTATCATTATCAATATTGAGGAATGACGTGAGCGGCCGATAAATTCCATACTTTTTGTCAGGTTTTGAACACGTTATTTTACGGCTTAGAGTCCTACTTCGTGTAATTGCGGTGGATTAAGCGTCCGTCACTTCCACACTAACATACTGGTGAGAAAGTGATGGATGGTATATCCATGCTTATTCTCATCTATAAACACGAGTATAATAGGCTCGCTGGTAAAGCAAACATGTGCATGTGTTTTGCGGGTGGTAGGACCTTGTGCGGGGTCCGTCCGGATCGCTACCACCATCTTATCCATTAACCTACCGCCAAACAGCAGTGTTCGCATTGTTGTGTTCCGGTTTGGGGGTAAGACAGCCGGTGTAATGACTAGCATAGAGGCATTCCATCTTAGTCCTCAGGGTTGGCAGCGCATTTGCAGTCTTAGGCTTGCAGTCTTGTGAATGCGAATGTCTATGGGTCACAGTTTCCACTTACCATCAGGTGGCCTGTGTGCTCGTCAGCCTTCCCTATGCCATAAAAAAAATATGAAAAACATTTATTTCTGTGTTAAAATCCTTTATGGAACTCTGAAGATATAAAGTCAATTCGAACTTGGCCGTCTTTTCACAATTACGTCAAATTGTAAATCAGAAGTTGGACAATTTTGAGCAGTCCACGACGAGCGGTATTATGCAAGCATTGGACGATAATTTGAGAAAAAAATGAGCTAAGAAAGCTTTTTAGGATTCCGTAGTCACCTTAATAGTTTTCCATGTCTGTCTGTAATTTTGGGGTGCCCCTTGAAATCTCGACAAACTTGAAATCGAATTTCATTTCATCGAAAACGATTCATAGAATATTTAGTATAAATATTATCTCTTGTAGTATTATGGCTTCATCGACTATTCATTATAAATTAAAACAAATATTAGAACAACGGTACAAGGATTTATAAATGCTTAAAAATACATTTCATAAACTATTCAAGAGACAGAACAACTTAATATAATTACTATTACTAATAACTAGTTTGAATTGCAACACATTGATATGTAAACAGAAGTTTGTTATGCGACAGAGTACAAATAGGTGCGACGACGAGCGAAGCGAGGAGGAGTGTGTTAGGTGAACAGCGTCAGAACCGATTTGTTTTATTCCAAAATAATATATTGGATAATAAAGTATATTAGTTAATAATATTTATAAACATTAAAAATCGATGTTTTAAAAATACATAATTTGTTCGGTGTAAAGAATATTCGATCAAATTAAAATAAGCGAAAAGTTGACCTTGAACTGAAATTCCATTAAACGTTTGTCTCTATTTCAAGGGTAAACCGTAATTTTGCTCGCGCAAATAGATGCAAAATAGAAAATAAAATCTACAAGCGTACTTATTTCCGGGTGTGTTCTTTACACACACTCGTAGTACGGAGAACATTTCGTTTACTCGTCTCTAGCCTTCATTCCCAGAGTGGGGTAGGCAGAGGTACAGAATTACCAACAACTCTAACAACTTGTTGGTAATTCTGTAACCACATTTTGCAGAATTGGGATGTTTCATTTTTACAATTACTCTAATTCGAAAACCATTTCGAGGAATAGGGTTTTAAACCCGTTCTGAATTATTTAGTTTTCAAAATATTTATTTATTGCGGATATTTCGACAAAATTATATTTAACCTTTGCCTTTCGTTTTCGGCTTGTAGTCCTTGCGAGAACCGCTTGAAATAGTATATTTTAAAACACTTTACAATCGCTTTATATGATTAGATATCATTTAATTGTTGTAATTTATTAGAAAATGCCAACCCAAATTTAAAATAATCATGTCGTCCATAAATGACTGCTAAATAAAAAAATATATTACAACAAAACTATTGGATCTAATACAAATTTAATGAAATTGGTCTCTTAAAATGACCTATTCTTTCGAATTAGAATGTAAAAACCGTGTTTTATTTTTATTGGTCTATCCCGATTGCTCCATCTTGTTGGAGGCCTACCTACAGCACGTCTTCCGGCCCGCGGACGCCACTTCAAAACCTGACCCCATCGCGGGACCGCGGTGGATGCGAAAAGCCCAAGACCGGTCTGAGTGGAAAGCTTTGGGGGAGGCCTATGTCTAGCAGTGGACGTCTTTCGGCTGACATGATGATCCCAATTGCTCAGAGGTTTACCAGCGTATTAGTGACAGGTTAGAAGCGGCGTTGCAGCGAATCGTAAGAGATTTTACCATACCTAACTAAAGGTATTCGTAGCGTTACTGTGTTGGCGTAAAAAAGCAAGATTTACGTACTCGTATCACTTTCTTTCTACGCGTATATAACGATACGACGCCTTACGCAGAGGCCGTAAGGCTCACGAATAAAAAAACAAAATCAAGATTTTATTTAATTAATTGTCGGCGTAATTTAAATATCAAACTAAATGCCAACGTGCTTTGCAGTACCAAGAGACTGAGTTAAACCGCGGGCAGATTGACAGATGGATATAGAAAAACTTAAGCTGCATAAGTACGGAACTCGAGTTGGGATTGCATGTTATATGTTACTTTCTTTGCAGCAAATATAGTGCAATGAAAACGGGTCACTTTGTATTGGATTACCATAGAATATGAGCCGTTTTCAATGGTCCTGAGTGTATTTCGCAAAAGTTTCATACAAGCATTTTAAACTGGTAATTAGAGGACTGAGTGATGCGATATGCACTGTGATGTGACGTCATGTTCACAGGTCGGCCATATAAACTCCATGTTAAATTCTGTTTTAAATAAAGACGGGAAAAAATCTCTGTTGACTTATATTCTGGTTATTTTTATAGATATTCCAAAAATGTTTTTTCTTAACTGTTTGTTACATGAATCAGCATTTATTTAAGATTTGAACCAACTCATGAAAATACCAATTAATACGAGTAACTATTTATAAGAAATATAAATACATATATATATATTCATATATAGGTAAGTATCCTTAATATCAACTAACCCGCGTCTTTTTTTTCTAAAAACAGACGCAGGCAAACAAGTTATACAGCTATGCCAAATTTCAAGTTGCTAGCCTTTATAGTATCCGAAAATGACTACTGTGACATACATACAACACCATAAGGGTTACTTTTTTACTATTTTAGTACGGAACCCTCAAAACTAACTTTCTAATAATGCTCTGACAGGAAAACTTTGACCACTGTGTTAATAACTCGACAACCAATTGAAAAATGAATTAATACTAAAAATAATTGGCTGCAGGGCCGCTAGTGGCGAGCTGTTGGTGAGTGGCGACATCACGGACCAAGTGCTCCCGAGGGTAGGTCCTGTTCCTCACCTCACGCTTGCCTTCACCGGCCGGCTGCGGTGTACAATGACGAGGAACAGACCCTCACCTCTGACTTGCCTTTATCGACCGGTCAGAGTGGAATCGCAAGAGCTATATGCTCGAAGGGCGGATGTGTTGCATAAGTGGTGAGTGGGCACCTTATGGTCGTTTAAAGTCCAGAAGCACCTCTCCAACCTTAGCCCCTCTGGAACTGTTGCCTTCCTGCTATATATATATATATATGAGGTCATTTCGGGAGGCCAATTCCAATGAGTTGGCGAGTCACCGCCTGCCATTTCAACCAAAGTAATAAGCATTGGCCAGGCAGGCGCTGTAGTTTCATCAATAGCCTAGTTCACCAATCCATATCAGTTCATTCATAGAGCCTATTATTAATGTTCCCATGCTTCTTATACAGTCAAACACTAACCGGTGGTTGTCCGTGGGAACATACTTCTATAGTTTGAACTCAGGGACAATCGCCGGTTGGTGTCCCATCACTTTACTAAATTAAACTTGTCTAAAGCGTCTCTGCTTGTGGGCTTAGGCTCCATGTACGCTTTCCAAAGGTCCGGGATTCCCATAGTCCCGTGATTGGTAAACATACAAAAAAAAAACAATACTTTATTGAACACAAACGAGCTTGTTACAGTTTCTTAAATCCAAGCAATCGACGTGTGGTTGTCTGGTATCACAGGTACCGGAATTGTATTTGAGATTGACGTAAATGTATAAGTATACCACTTTGTTTCACAACATAAATTGCGATTCTGGTTGATCACCACGCCTCACTGTAAGCTCCAAGTCATGGCCACGCCATTAAGAAAAAAACAGTCAAGTGCGAGTCGGGCTCGCGCACTGAGGGTTCCGTACCACCTACCGCATAGTAGGTATTAATATAAATATTTCAAATTGAATTCGGTTTGGAATCGAGTCAGCCGGAGCCTATCACACTTGACATTTTTTTTTGTAATTTGTAGTTTTTCTTCAGGGTTCGTACTTTAATCGTACCAAATTTTACGTTTGTATGTTTGAGCGTTTTTACAAAACCACTAAATTAAGGATACGTTGAAAATAACAACTTTACGTAGAGCCCCTATATTGTTACAATTTTTTTTTATTATTTGTTATTAAATCTAACGTAATAACACATTGTCTGAAGATAATTCGCTATCTATTAAGGTAATAAATAAAATAACTAATTGAAAAGCCAGCTTTGAAAACCGGACTGCATTTTTTATATTATTATTAAACCCGATTATTAATGCTACTATATTCTTATATACTTGAGATCTATATCAAGAGTATCACTGTCTTAAACTTAGGTAAAAATACCGATAAAAATCTTTAAACCTAAAAAAAAAAAAACTTATGTTTTAAAACATGTATGTTTAATTTTAAGTTCTCATAATAAGTGAATTGTTAATTCTTAATGAGAATAAATGATCTTTAAACCTAAACCTATAAAGAGCATGTTCGACCATGCTCAGTGTAGGGTTCCGAAGCCATAACAATACAAAAACTATCTCAAATAAATGAAAAGTAAGCTTTACAAACCCGACTGTAATTTTTGGTATGATTATTAAACCCGTTTATTAATGCTTCAATATATTTATATATATTTGAGGTGGTCACATTAAGACCTTTCAAATGAAATCCATATTGTAATAATTAGAAGACCTTTTTTTGTTGACATAAATAATTGTGGGATTGTGAAAGAATTCTAACGATACCATAAACATTTAAATCGGCTTAGCCGTTTAGAAGATATGGCGGAATAAAGAATGATTGCATACATACATACATACATGTACCCTGAAATCATTACACTCCTTTTTTTGGGCAGTCGTGTAGACAATACAGCTGTTTAAAGGACGGACTGACAGTGTAGGCATATTCAAAGGGTCCCGTTGGGATTTGGCTACGGAACCCTAAACACATAAATGGTTTCTCTTAAGGAAAACATTGTACCAAATTACAAAAGTTAATAATCTACCAGTCCTCGTTTAATATCACATTTCATTCTAACGACAGATACAAATTGGTTGAAATGGGGTGTCATTTAAAAGTGAATTACGCTCTCCAGTAATACAATTCCACTTCGGAAAATCGTCACATCAGCTGTATAACATCTTTTGCATTTTTCATCTCATTACAAACTGCTAAAGTTTCAATTTCAATAGCTTTCAAGTAGCAGTTGTTACCTTTTGCCTTTTGTAAGCAGATCGCTTCCAAACGCTGCTAAAACGACGTATGTATTGCCGGCTTTATACTTTTTGACACTAAACGGACTGCACGTGAGCCATTTTGAATTTCAATGGCGGAGCGGTGTCACTTTGAGGAAAAAAGGCGGGAAAGCGACGCCATTTGTTATTTGGCGTGAATTAGGTTCATTGTAATGCTGGTACGCCTTCCGCGTTTTTCTAAAGATCAAACAATGCCAATGACTCGATATGGCGTGCATTTTATATGGAAAATATACCTCTGGGCACTATTAATGCTTCGCATCGATCGAACTTAGCCAATGACCATTTTACTTTGACCTGTGAAGTCGTAGCAACTGTTTTGAAATGGAGCTCAGTAAATAATAGACGTTAATGAATTCCTGTGATGACCTTCAGCCTCTTACAGCGTCTAAGGTGCTCGAGGTCAATTTTGAATGGTTAGCTGGTAAATTATGTAGGTTTCAATAGATAATAAGACTAGACATTTTGAGGAAGCGTATCGGAACATTTGAAGTTTTATTGGAAACCATTATGCCTTGAAGGTTTTAGAGGTCAAATACGACAATGCTATAGAAACACATAAAATTGTTTATCTTAATCTATTGTATGGTCTATACATACACAATCACTGAAAATGCCAATAATCCTCCATTGACAAAAGTGATTTAAAAAAAAATCTTTTGTGCCTAGAAACTAATAAGGAGCTTAAGTCCCGATGTGCAAAGACTAAGGTAACATTTGATGAGCATGAGAAGTGAAAAGTATCATACGTCCTTCCCAGGGACTCAAACTATCTTCATACAAAATATTTTTTAAACTGGCAATGCCTTTAACCTCTACCAGCATATCAAACCGGACTGAGATACCTAAAATTTCCTCTTGACAGTTTCCATTGAAGCGGAGTGGACACGAGATGTGGATTTCAACTAATAAGATTGGTCGATCCCTACATATCTTCTCTCCGCTCCGCTTGTCTGCGATTCAGTGGAGCTGCAGCCTTAATGCGGGGTAGAAACTATCTCCATTTAAAATGTTATCGAAATCTGTCCCACCGTTGCAGCGTGAAGGAACAACAAACTAACACACGTACACACACATGCACACATAAACATTCGCATTTATAATTTTAGTAGGATCATGCAGAACACATACTTTTCACATGTATTGTGCTAACGCTGAAGGCTTGTAAAGACTACATTAGTAACTTATTGTTAGTCCAGGGGCCTGTTTCTCAAACCGTATTAGTCTAATAATATTAGTGTTTTGTCTCGTATATAACACTACAAAATGAGACAAAACACTAATATTATTAGACTAATACTTTTTGAGAAACGGGCCCCTGAAGTGAGTAGGCAGTAGTAATTTAGTCGAGTAGATTACTACTCTCACTACTTTACTAAATTGCCAATGCATACTGCACAATCCTTAAGAGATAGCAGTACAATACAGTATTAGTGGTTAGGAGCCCGCACTATCCCGTTATCCTGCTATCCCGAATTTGCCTTACTGGAAACGTGCACGGGAGCTGGGAATGTAATACATGCATACCGTCACGCCTTCATCCTAGAGTGGGGTAGGCAGAGCTATAGAAATTATCAACAACTTTAACAACTTGTTCTTAAGTCTGTAACCACATTTTTCAAATGCAGGACTAGATGTTTACCAGTGTATATTAGTGACAGGTTGCAAGCCCATCGCCTAACAATACTACAAGCATTTATTTCCTTAGTCGCCTCTTACGACGTCCACAGGAAGACATGGAGTGGACCTATTCTAAGCTGGCAATTACACGGCATAATGTAAGGAATAGCTAAAAAACCCTAGCCCTAGACAGAATGCATTCCGCGAACGCTATCATTATCAATATTGAGGATTGACGTGAGCGTGACGTATCAATTCCATACCTTTTGTCAGTTTTTGAACACGTTATGTAGCTGGCTTAGAGTCCTACTTCGTATAATCTCGGTGGATTAAGCGTCCGCCACTTCTACACTAACATACTCGTCAGAAAGTGATGGATGGTATATCCATGCTTATTCTCATCTATAAACACGAGTATAATAGGTTCGCTGGTGAAGCTTCAAACATGTAAAACCTTTATTTTTGTGTTTAAATCCTTTACGGAAGCCTTTAATCCCTTAGTCGCCTCTTACGACTTCCACAGGAAGGCATGGAGTGGCACTATTCTAAGCCGGCAACCACACGGCACGGCTGGGAATGTAATAAATAGATAATAACTATTAGATAGTTTAATTGCAAAGCCTTTGTTATCAATGACGACTCTGCAATGACGTGGCAATGATTTAATTTTCAAACATTTGTCGAGTGGGACTGAGTTACATGTTTCAACAAGCCTCGCCGTAGTCGGGCAAAAAAGAAGGCTGTTACGTCTCGCGTTAAATAATAATAAAGTTCTTACTGTTATGCCCTTACTTATAAACGTGGAATAACCGTGGCGTAGCTATATCTTGCTTTGTCCTTATTTCTCAAATTCAAATGTCACAATCATAGATAAGGACAAAGCATGGAAACCCCCCGATATAATAGTGACCCCGTCTTTAACAGCTGATATCTTTTAAATGGCGCAACCGATTTTTATGAAACTTACAATTAGCTAAGAACCACCGATACAAAATCCGCTATCAAATAAATAAAATAAGATCACTGGTTTAAGAGCTACCGTGTCACAGACAGACGTAGCGCCCATTCGGAAAAAATGGCGGCCATTCGGAATAATAGTACATTACTACAGAGGCCGGGACAAAAGGGGTTGCCGGCCGAAGTTATATAGACGGCCGAGCGAAGCAAGGCCGGATATAGGTCTGAGGCGGGCAACCCCATATTTCCCGCCGAAGTATGTATAGCGCTTTTCTCAAACATAATTCATTAAAATAATTAAAACAAAAATTACAATGTTAAATAGGTACTAGGAGTGCATAAACATTAAAAGTAACCTACAGTGCTCAGTACGCCCGCCCGCCGGCCCGCTGGTGGCGCGCGCGGGGCTCGCCGCATCGTGCTAACCTCCTAATTACCTCTGCGCTCCTGGTACTTCAAATAAACATGCAAACGCTTTGTTTAATGCACGGCTTAGTAAATTTAAAAAAAAAAACAGCTATTTAGCCTTTTCATAAACACAGCCACCATGGGCAAATTAAAATTAAAAAAGAATTACTTCCCGGCCTAGGCCTTCAATTTCGTATGAAATTCCTTTACAGTTCTCTCGAGTTGTTCCGTCGGAAACGTGGCACTTTGAAGCCTGAAATAACTAACATAACGCCGACATTACATAGCATGTTTGAGAAAATACCTTTAACATGGTGAAAAACTTTATCTTTATAACATTAGGACTGACTCTATTCCCGACGGTATATATTGTTGTGACGTCAGCCGCCATTACTGTGAAGTAAATAAGAGCTCTCAAAACGGTGACAATACGATAACAGATGAGATCCATCCAACACGTAGACCTAATAGACCCATAAATCACAAAAACCGGTAAAGTTTCCGTACATACGTAACATTTTATTTATAGAATTCTTTTAGCTTTTCCTGTAATCTACAAGCAATGAAGTACATTTAGTGTTTTCGGAGATTAGGGGGGAATGGCCAATTTTCGTCTTCTTTCATGAATAAAATCAAAACTATGTTTCACAATAATAAAAAAATAATTGACATCCTCATAACTAGCCCTTAAATTTAATGACTTTGACACAGTGACACGAAAATGACCCTTATGTAGAAAAAATATTCATTTGGCACATCCTGTGTTTGGGTCATCAATTTTCATATGTGTATGAAATTTAAACTCAAACCGTTTAGTACTTTCGCAGCAACTTGGCTGTTACAGACGGAAGGACAGACAGACGCGCGAGTGATCCTATAAGGGTATCATTTTTTTTGTACGGAACCCTAATCTAAATATATACAAGGAGAAACTGACTGACTGACTGACTGACATATCAACGCACAGCCGAAACTACTGTACCTAGAAACTTGAAATTTGGTACAGGTGTTCCTTTCATGATGTAAGTGAGCACTAAGAAAGGATTCTCCGAAAATCGACCCCCAACGGGAAAAAAGGGGGAGTACTGGGAAACTAATTCTACGCGTACGAAGTCGCGGGCGTCCGCTAGTATTAAATACAACGCTTGCATTTTATTAGACTCATTTAATAAATATATTTGCCTCCCAACTCCCGCGTCTTCATGTCACTTTGTTATTCTTTTGATTTATTATACGCCTACTACTTTTGTTTCTCGCTGACATTATAATGAAAAGTATACTGACAAGTAATTTATTCAGCCTTGTACGTTACATTAGCGGGTTTTTAACGGTCATACACATTTGAAAAACAAAAGTTATCTCTCCTATGGTGAATAGTTAAAGGCTTGTATATAAGTTTGGTTTATATCTGATAGGACTTAAGTAGTAGTAGTAGAATAATATGTATTAGGCCTTAAAAACGTTAAGTTCGGCACACTTTGGGTATATCCACATGACAGATGCTAAGCTAACCCATTTGCAACGCCAAAAGATGGCGGATGTGTAATTTGTTAAGTTTTTATTTTTGTGTATTTAGGTGTTCAAAGTTCTTTTATGTTAGTGATTTGTACTTTTTATGCCTTTGTGTTGCACAGTGATAGAAGACTTGGACTTATTTCGTGTAGCCTCGCATCTTACTTCTCGTTTCAAGTGGACTCGCAGTGGTACAGAGGTTAAAACTATCTTGGCCTCTGTCCTACATATCACCGTACAACGTTGCCCCCAATCTTCCTAGAGAAGATTGGATTGTGTTTTATTGCTATATTGATTTATACGTATATATACTTATACGCCATATCCCCGCGGTAGTAGCTGTAGAAAACGAATAGAAAAAAAAGGAAAAAGAATAGCACGTCAGTTTTTCTTATATAAGTATGACACGCTACTTCTACTTGAGCATGAAACCAGAGAAGGCCCTTTTTTGAAAATGGAAGGTCGAAGTTACGTTAGATTCATCCCTTTCTCTCGAATAAGTCCCGAATGACGAGTACAAGGACGCACTGCGTAACTACGAGCTTCGATTTTAAAAGTAGTTTGGTTCACTCACGCTAATTTAATTGAAAATCGAATTCAAATCAGAATATAAATAATACCTACTGTGGGATTGCACGGAACCCTTGGTGGGTGAGCCCGACTTGCACTCGACTGGTTTTGTTCCCTTCTTTTGAGATATGAATATAGTTACTTTCAAAACGGCGTAATTAAAAACTTCAAACTCGACATTTCAAATTTCGAATCGCTCAGAATCTGCAATTAACTAAGTCGGAATTCAACTGAAACATTTTCATGTGGTTTTCACCATTTAAGATTGTTCGAGTGTAAATTCATTTCAAATTAAAATGAAGTGCGTTTCTGGTTCTAAATAAAATCCTTGCATGTAACATTTCCTGGAAGCAGCGAGAAGGAAAGTTTCGCGCGGCAGCAATGCACTCTAGGTATTAAGTTATTTGCGTCTCGTTGCACTAAAACGAATATAACAGTGTTGGTAAATCGTAGGTAAGAATGTTTTAATATGGTTAAAAAATCACTGTTACAGATTTTGGAGTCAACCTTTTTATCAAACCTTTAAATCAAAAATCCTGATACCTTTGTAATCTGGTGACTTCATTATCAGATCTTCTTAACATCATAAAATTGTATTGTAATCGGGTAACAATATACTGATTTAAACTCACACGATTTTTATTCATTATTATTACTACACGGGACTTAATCGCGTTAAGGGATATATGTATAATTAATTACTAAAATTAATTATTACCTCGACGTTTCGGACGTCACGCTACGCCCATGGTCTCGAGGGCACATCCCCCCCCCCCCCCCCCGTGTAGTAATAATAATGAATCGGGTAAAAGTATCATTTTTATAACTGTAACTGGTAAAACAAAAACTTAATTTAATTATTTAATAAATATCAAAGTATAACCCTCAGGGCTTGGGAACGATTAAAAAAATACCGGTTAATTTATAGTTTTTACCAGGTATTTCGTTAACGCTCGCTCTGAGCGAATTCGATTAGCGATCGTTATGATCGCCAGGATTAAACCTGGTATTAATTCTTCCTGCAGTCTGTTGCCTGCCTATAAACATGGTAAACATCTAAGATTTAAAGTCAAATACTCGCGTCGTATTTTCGCGTATTCAAGGTCACCAAGCTAATGTAAAACTTATCATTCTAAAGCGCAAATCACACAGCGACCGGGCGCGGGTCGTGCGCCGAGCGGGTCAGAAGTTCGGCGGGTGTTTTAACATGGAGTTATATGGAAGCATTCGCACACGCAGCGCAGCGGGTCCGTCGCGGGCGTCCTTGGCCGTAATAATACGAATGAGTGTGTGGCGCGGTTCGTGAATGCTTCGCGGTCTCTATATTATACTCGCTATTACCATGCGAACGCCCGCCGGCGATCATCCGCGCATACCCGCCGCGGTTGGGCGCCTGTGTGAATACAGCGACCCGCGCGGCTCCCGCGATGAAAACTACATGCTCGGCGCCCGACCCGCTCCCGCCCGCTGTGTGCATTGCGCGTGTAATGAGCATTCGGCGCGAAGATACAGTGGTGTGTAAGCTTTGTACCTCTCTGCCCAACGTCCATACCATATTCACGAGAATGCTCTCAGTGCGGACGCTCCTTTACAACCAAACACAAACTGGTCCTCCTTCCTTCCTTTCAGCTATCTATTCCTCTTCACTGCTCCGGGTTCATGTCTAAAGCCTCTTCAGGCAATTCGTATGTGGAACACGCTTCCGCTTCGAGTGAGGGAAGCTCAGAGCAAATATTATTTTAAGCGTTTCTTGCACACGCACTACTAAGATAACCTCCAGAACTATTTATATGTATTATCATCATGGTCATGGACGTTTTGCTTGAAGAGGTCATCGTCATTAGAGAAGTCATTTGTAATTGATAGGAAACTCAACCTTATTGCTGTAGAATGTCAGATTGACTTTGGAACTAAGGTGGGTGACTTTAATTCCTTGACTTTTATTGTATGTATATTATGTTCATTTGGTCTTTATCTAGGTATGCAGGTTTATAATATTTTATTGTTCATATGTATATACTATGTGCTATCTGATTGAGAAATTTGAAAACAAGTAACTCTTGCTGAAATGCTTGCACCCTCCTCAACTATTATCTGTTTGGCCTAGTGGTAGAGAATGCCTAAAGGCATTAAGTACACCATTTACGTTTCATATTGTGCAATAAACTTTAAATAAATTAATAATATAACTATTAATAAAATAAAATCCATTATAATATCTACTATCTCTTAGAACTGGGGGGTTAACGATGTTCAGTGTAGGAAAAGGTCAGAGTTATAGCTGTTGGACAGCTGTCCCTTTCTCTCCACCCAACCTGAACTGTTTTATAATGGCAACCCCTGATATCTCGAAAGGTTAGGAACCATACCGACGGTAGGGTTCCGAAATCTATTACTAGCTTAGATTGCTAGTCTACAGTCTACACTGACTGTTCATCTGTCCTAAGGTCAAAGAGCTGCATCTTTTGAAACGTAAGAGAGGTAAATTGTATACTATTTCATCTAACTGCCAAATGGTGTCAATCTAGACAGAAAAGGGCAGACTGAATACCAACGCTGCGAAGACTCGAGCACTCGCGCTCGCTTTGTCACTTTATTTTTCAAAATAAAATGCATTTATTCGCTGGAATACGGTAAATCCGATTAATTTATAAAGTCAAAACTATACAATAAAAAGGTATGCAAGAAAACGAATTATAAAATTAAAATAAAATGTCAACTTAATTTCTATCATGCTCGAGGTACATCTTGACACAAAAAATACATTTGTCCAGAAGCCATTTTGTGAGCGAGCGCTTAAAGTCGTTACCTTCCAAAGTTTTCAGGCTTCTGGGTAGTTTATTAAATATGACAATGCACATATTAAAAACATTTCTTTTATAAATGCACTTGTGGCTTGGAGGTTTATGTTATAAAACTTCATTTGTATTTTACTGTGACGTAGCTAAGTGACCAACGGCGCTGGGGGAAAAAAACTGGAGCCCTTCAATTGTTCAAGTTTTGTGAGCATTTTAAAAATGCAAAGCTATTTTATCGTGAATTAACTTAATCAGGTATCAACAGCTAGTTAGGTAGTTAGCGCAATAAGAGGTTTGCTGATTAGGTTTTGGTTACCCCCTCAGCTTGGGGGTCTGGAGCACAGCCCCGCCTAGCTTTTCGGTAGCTACGCCTCAGATTTTACTGGATTTGAGTGACAATAAATACTTCTTATTCTTCTTAGATACCAGACACACAAAAAAAATAATAGTGACCTATTTTATGGTAATGGGAAGGCACGCGAGCATCAGGCCACCTGATGGTAAGTGGGATCTGACCCATAGACATATGAAATCTCTGCAATCCTAGGACTGAGGACTGAGATGGAATGCGTCTATGCTAGTAATTTCACCGGTTGTCTTATCGCCAAACCGGAACACAGCAATGCGAACACTGCTTGGAGGTGGGTTAATGGATAAGATGGTGGTAGCGATCCGGATGGACCCTGCACAAGGTTAGGACCTTTAGCAGATTTCCTAAGACTTGTTTTTTAAACCTAACAATAGCTTGTCGGTCTATGGCCATTGAAGTGCTCTAAAGCTGTTATTATTAGCTGTATTTCGTGCTGTCTAGTAGGGTATAAACTCTTTAGCCGTCTGTATTTCAGGAACCAATCAAGTTCACTTAGTCGAGATTTACTATAACTACTAACTAGACTTGATTGGCTTATTGAATAGGAGAAATCGGTATTCAATCTCCACAATTTGCCTCTAATACAGAACGACGTAGTATTTTCTTAATACGGTAAACGGTACTTTGATTTACGGGGTAACATTGCCCGACCTTTAAACGATAACTGTTTTATTTGTTATCTTCATAAATTGTTGAAGTAATTATATAACTGTATGAGTAGCTTAGTCCTGATGAAACATTTAATAGAATAATTAAATATTAAAGATAGTTTTTGGGGTGGGCAATGTTACCCCGTAAATCAAAGTACCTCCCAGTTTACGGTACTATGAAAATGATATGATTACCTAAATTTAAAATACTACCTAAGCAACTCGGATCATTCGCGGTAGTTCCTTTGAATGTTCCTTCTAAGGAACTATTGCGTTTTTTATTCGCACTTTACAAGAGATAAAGGAAGTACTGCGACTTTTTCTTCGCTTTTGTTCCTTAACAAGAGCTGATGGAACAACCGAGATTTTTTATTCGCTCTAGTTTCTTCAAATTACGACACCGGACTTTCTTGCAAAGGATTTAATCTCCTTTGGTTCCGGGTTTCCCCTTCATGTCCTAGTTGGAATAAACTACACGCTTACTTTGTTAAACTCATAATTCTCTCTTTAGTGAAAAACGCTATCGTAGATAGGTATTTATAAACGTGACAAACCAATCATGTTTCGAGTCTATTATCAAAGAGTATTTGATAAGATCTTTTTGAGAGGCTGCGGTACTCCGTCAACAATGAGGCTCGAATGGAAAGTCGGAGGTTATTAGGGGTCCGTTACAGAGGAACCCTTGAGGCGATTTTTTTTAGGGGACAATGTCACATCAATTCACATAGTCCCAAACTAAGCTTTAGGCTTGTAATATGGGTACTAGACAACTTATATAGAGAAAAATATTTACATACTTACTCGTAAATACATAGAAAACATCCATGACTCAGGAACAAATTCACGCTCATCACCGTGATCGTACTTTCTGTTGCATTTTCGGTGCAGTGCTTGGGTTGTCAGTTGTATATACTAACTATATATTAGCATAGACAGTATAATATAATGGCAGTGCATAAATATAGAACTCATTTTGTTTCTTCACTGACGTTCCGTCAAGTGATAAGAACAGTTGCATTGATTTTGTGTGTGAAAATAAGCAATAATTATTAACTGATTGAACACAATGGAGAAACTGTTAAGTGAGCATAGTTTTTTACTAAGCAAAGGTTCTTCAATATTTTATTCCTATTGTGCTAAAAAAATTACGAGGCAAATGAAAACTCGCACGCATATTGAGAAATATAATTATTATTCTGCTTATTCACATGCTTTATTAAAAGATTACGTAGATTTGGAAATGATTTTCAACGACCACATAATATTACATAATTTTATACGTCAATCATATTATACACGCCGACAACCCTAAGTCGCTGTCGTGTGTCATTTGACGTCATCACACCAAAAATGCTACAAAAAGTACGATCACTGCTCATCACACAAATATCTGCTTCGTAGGCAGGGTCACTACCAACTAGGCCAGCGCGTCATCAAATCTGAAGGTCTGGTTAGGTAGTGGTCTTGGGTGTAATTTCCAGTATGGGTAAAACCTCTATGACACTAAAACGTTATTAAGGGCCCGGTATTTAGGGTGAGGCCTGTCAAGGGCATCTTTTTTTTTTTTATGGCATAGGGAAGGCTGACTAGCACACAGGCCACCTGATGGTAAGTGGAAACTGTGACCCATAGACATTCGCATTCACAAGACTGCAAGCCTAAGACTGCAAATGCGCTGCCAACCCTGAGGACTAAGATGGAATGCCTCTATGCTAGTCATTACACCGGCTGTCTTATCCCCAAACCGGAACACAACAATGCGAACACTGCTGTTTGGCGGTAGGCTAATGGATAAGATATCGTTATTACATTGCGCTGAAAATTGGCAACTTACACAGTCTGAACGAGAACGCGGAGACGAATGGACGTATCATGCCACCTTTTATCTAAACCACAAAGTGTAGATATTGGGGGCGTTAGTATTCGCACCTTTTGATGTTAAAGAAAATAGAAAGACTTGAGTAAAGCAATACTGTCAACATGTCTATCATGAACGAACAAAACTTTTTTTCTTTGAGCTCATATTGTAGTTGAATCAAGATGGCCGCTTGAGTTGAAACGATGGACACTGTCAACTAAGACGGGAGCAAGTCGGTCGCTCCAGTTAGGGTCCCTTACTCCCTATCTTTTATTACACCAACCCGATTCAGGGCCCCTGAAAAACGGGTAGTGGAATAGACCTTTAAATATGGGTTGTTAACGGCGCCATATTGTTGCTATGACCCCGTCTTTTGTTTACGTAACGACTACGTATTTTACGCAGGTTCCACTGAGGCGGGAACGAGCGGAGCGGAGCTGTGCCATTAACCAATAGAAGGCGCATGCGGTCACGTCGTGCGCGTGTTGCGACCGTTAGTTTATTCTATTGGTTAATATTGGCACAGCTCCGCTTCTATCCGCTCATCTCCGCCTCAGTGCATGCAATTATTCCGTGTGCGTTTCCTTGGAGTTCAATATTCTATCTCAAATAATTACGCTCGCTACTTTCCTACAGTTAAAGCTAGCACTTTAGTTGCATTTTCACTTGGTTAGCTTGCAGTCAAGCCGGTCTTTTCATTTTAGTCGCGATGCCAACCAACTGCAGCAAGAATCGATAGCCAAAATTACTAGGTTTACCCCAGCGATCATAATGCTCGCGATTCGGTTCCGCTCCGAGCGAGCGTTTACGAAAAACCTGGTAATAATTAACCGGTATTATTCGAACCGTTCCCAATCAATAGGTAAAATATCTCAGCGGAATGATCTGTCTTATGAAGAATATTTATTTTTGATTACCAACATTGTTTTATTAAAATTTCAACGTACCTCAAATACTTTTTCAAAAAATAATTTTGCAATCACCTGGCTCAATTTTACGTCTAAATGAGTTTTATTTACTTCTTAAATATTCAATTTAACGTTTTTAATGTTTCAAAATGCCTCAAGAATTTCCGCTGCTGTTCTTTTTGATTACCTTTCTAAGATTTTTATACGGAACCCGAGCACTCCCCAAAAAATGTATTCCTTTTTCGTGTTTCTGTAATCCATCGAAATAGAATATTCGTCGGCTGTTTGCATTCCACCAATCAACAATACAATATTGGGGACGGCTGTCGGCATTAAACAGGACCCATTTGTACAGTCTGGAGTAATAATAAATAAGTACAATAAATAGGCAAGCCTTAAAAACTCGAGAGTATTTTTCGATAATATTCCAGGGACCGGACCACACTACCTTTCAAAGCCTTTCAAAGGCTTAGAAATAGCTAGACTTTCCCTTATCGAATGAAGAACCCAACGATAAGGCTAGCACTTTGAAATTGGTAACTGGTAATACATTCACGTTGATCCTTATGAAATGGTTTGCCTAACGTTTTAGCGCTTATATTATGAAGCTTTTCGTTATGTTAACAAGCCACGAGTCGTTTACCATTAAAAATCAAACCTAATTGGCATTTTTACCGCACCGCGCGGTTATAAATAAGTGTTTTATAAGGGTGTTGAGTTGGCGTTAAGTTCAATGTGATATCTTTAGCTTGCTTCGAACGGGATGCAATGTAACGTGTGTTTTTCGAAGCAATCGTTTGGAATAGTGCTTTAAAAGCGCATTCAAAAGGTTTTGACGGGCAGAGGGTTTGGTACGGTAAGCCTTACGAAAAACACATTCAATCGCAATTTTTATTTAGTGACATTTGCGTGATCTTGACTTTTAAGTGACAATGCAGACGTATCATTTATCTTAATCGGTGGGGCTGTCCCTAGTAGTTAAGAGCGGACATAGGAACGTACACACATATAGGTCAAACACATAACCCTTTTGGGCCTCACCGCAGCTGGGTAGCATAATAAAAATCCGGGAACAATCGCAGACAAAATTGACCTAGTCCCAAACTAAGCTCTAAGCTTGTACTATGGGACAACGATATAAATACTTATATATATAGAGAATATTTAACTACATAGAAAACATCCATAACTAATGAACCAATATTCGCGCTCATCACACAAACTGCCCTTACCGGGATTTGAACCCAGGACCGCTAGCTTCGTATTCCGGGTCACTACCAAATAGTCTACCATCAGCCCGTCGGTACCCTGACCTACCATAGAACTGTATCACAATGACATTAGGATTCAAGTTGTAAGAAGTGCCAAACCAATTATTTTATAATGCCACTGTGACAACGTTCCATGGTAGGTCAGGGTAGTACAAAAGTTCCTCCGCACTACCCGACTGATTCATGAAAGGGCTGTCACTGCCCTATTTATCATACGCTATGTCGGACCCTACCAACCGAATTACTTGTTTCTTTTTAAGAAAACATTCCCGGAAACGGATGGGACCCGTCCGCTAGGAGTTATTAAGCGAGAGAAAGAATGGACTGGGATATAGACAGAAACAGCTGGTCTAAAAATAGGTAGTACGATCCATACTACGCCCCCTAGATAAAGATGCATACAGTACGATGTATTGGACTTTGAAACTCGGCAATTCTCGACATTCTGTGCGTTTCAATCGGAATTTCCTGCCTCGCACAACTAAACTGTGGAATGGTCTGTCGCCTGCGGTATTTCCGGACCGTTACGACCTTCAAACCTTCAAGAAAAGAGTGAACTCTCATTTGAAAGGCCGGCAACGCACCTGTGACTCCTCTGGTGCTGCAGGTGTCTATGGGTGACGGTAATCGCTTTCCATCAGGCGATCCGACTGCTCGTTCGGAAGTGCAAATGACACGAGACGCATTGCTGCATATTCATAATACCATAGCGGGCACTTAACAGTCTAAAACAGTAATGTAGGTCATTTTATACAGTAAACCTTTTCGAAATACACAGACGTGGCTCAAGCTAATTATCACGTTAGTTGACTAGACTTTCATAGGTGTGGTTTTTGGTTATGCGCAGAAACTTTGCATCAAACATTATTCTTTATTTACTTACATAATTATGTGTTTACGTATAACGTCACAAAACATGACGTAACTAAATCAAATAGGTTAATCCCGACTAAAATAGAGAGCTAGGATTTATTTGTGAACTCAATGCTAGGAATCATCAATTAAATTTCGCTTCAAGTCCTTTCCATTATTACCACTAAATCCATTTCCAATGCTGCATTTCTCTATGGAAAAGGAAGATAGCTTAGCCTTTTGTTGTTAACATAATGGGCCCTGAATCTCATTATAAACTTGAACCGATAGTGAAAACGAACGGGTTTCCAGCGCAGTTCGCAATTGTAGGTAATCTTCTTATGGAATATAAAGGATTATGGTCCTGCATCGTAGAGAAAAGCGACAATATAGATAACAATAACTTTTTTTTTTATGGCATAGAGAAGGCAAACGAGCACACAGGCCACCTGATGGTAAGTGGAAACTGTGACCCATAGACATTCGCATTCAAAAGACTGCAATCCTAAGACTGCAAATGCGTTGCCAACCCTGAGGACTAAGATGGAATGCCTCTATGCTTGTCATTTCACCGGCTCTCTTATCCCCAAACCGGAACACAACAATGCGAACACTGTTGTTTGGCGGTAGGTTAATGGACTTTATTGTGTCTTTGGAAAAGTACACTCAGACTGAGAACTAATTAATTAATTAATAATTTATAGTTATGAGGATATTTCAAGAGCCACCCAGCATGTGCATGGCTCTGTGCCTAAGGGTCAACACATGCCGAGTCGCGACACGACGCGAAGCTGCACGCAAATGCGAATCTATAAGTAGTACATTGTGCATCAAGGGTAGTATGAAGGGAATTACTAACGAGAGTGTTAGGGCTTTTAATGACTCGAGTTATTAATCCCCTTACTGCCTGTGATACACACAATGGTTTTCATCACATTTGCGAGGAAAAAAAACAAAGAGAAAACACTTTAACTCTGCAAAATATAAAGAAATAACTATTGACGAACGGGAACGTAAATGGAAACGATTTTTTTTGTGACCTCTACCACAGATAATAACTGCGTTTAGTTTCGACCTGGATTCGAGCCAGATTTAGCCAATTTGATAAAAATGTATAATTACTAAAATTAATGATAAATGTTGATATAAACTTGAAATAGGTATAAAAATAATGAAGTTTAATGAAGCGTATAGGTTTTGTGTAATGTAAGTTAGTCTATAGCTAATTTTTAAAGATGAAATTAGAAACCGATTTAATTTTTGGCTGAAAATTAAACCTCCTTAGTCAGAAATTATGTACGAAAGAGTTGCAAATTTTAAAAAGAAAGTCATTACTCCCTAGGGATGGCAAACTCGCCATAATTCCCGCGGGAACAATTTAGGCCATTGTCCTTCTGTATACAGGCATGGAATAACACCATTTACAAGCAAGTGTGATGAAAAATACTTTATTTACTACACGAAAACTACATCCTCAACTACATTTCATTGTGAAAATCCAGAATACGATGCGCCACGTAGCATGAATTCGCGTCGCGTCGCGTCTCGGTGTGAATTGACTCCAAGTCTCGAAAGCCCCTCCCTTTAAAAAAACCGAGGGCCTTGCTTAGATGCATTACGCTTACTAGCGTTTCTATTCGTTTCGGTTTTAAACCAATCGCGTCACTGGTAGACGACGTGATACGAAACGTCACGTGATCTACCAGTGACGCGATTGGTTTAGAAACGAAACGAATGGAGACGTTAGTTAGCGATATGCATGTTGGCCCTCTGGTCTTTTATATTTACAGCAACAACTTCGCAGTGGGAGACTAAGCTGAACGATTTGGCGTGGCCACTCGAATCTCTGCACGTGCTGTTTAGAAGTTCAGAAGGTGCGTTTCTGCGTAATGGGCTTGACCCATTTGCAGGTGCTGTTGGTACTGAAACATCCTCAATTTAACACGTTACGACGCCGTCAAATCGTGTCGGAGATTAATGAAGCACATCAACATACCGCTCTTCAACCGAATAATGACCTTATGCCATTGCACAAAAATAATATTAAGACTTGGACTTATTTCGTGTATCTGGCATCTTCCTTCTCGTTTCAAGTGGACCCGCAGTGGTACAGAGGTTAAAACTATCTTGGCTTCTGTCCTACATATCACCGTACAACGTTGCCCCCAATCTTCCTAGAGGAGATTGGATTGTATTTTATTGCTTTATTGATTTATACTTATATATACTTGACACTGGCGAAATCACTTCATTGTGGAAACGCCATATCCCCGCGGCAGTAGCTGTTCAAGTCTCCGCGGGATAAAGAAATAATAATTATATTTTATGTCATAGGTGATCTGCAAGGGTTAGAGTGAAAGAAACAGAAGAAAGGTCCTAGACATGATGCATATCGGCGTTCGTAATCATCCAAAATGTATAGGATCGACGTAAGGTGTCAGACGGTCGCGTCGAGCGCCTACTTCAATTTCATACCTTTTGTTAGTTCTCGAAAATCGTTATTCTACGTCTCTAATAGTTATTTTCATAATCGTGTTATAATAGTGAGCTTTTTAGTCGAGTACCGTGTTTAGGCCACGAAGCTTGCTGAGTGGCCTAAGTAAGGTACGAGATTAAAAAGCTTGATTATGACACTATTGTGAACAATACTTTTTGTACGAGTTCATTAAAATTAATAATTTAAGTCATTAATACAATCACCACCACATCGACATTTGTATCAAACCACGGCTTCCGTAATTGTTGCAGTACTGTGCTGTTCTGTTGGCTAAAAAACTAGCCAATCACAAACCGTAGTTTTTTTATTTTTTTTATGCCCTGGATACAGAAGCAGGTTTAAATAGATTTTGACAGATGACGCGACGCTGCTACGTTCCGAAACGCTATAGATTGGCAATTTTGTATCGGATCGAGTCTCCTTATACAAGGACACATATTATTGAAATACGAAGTTCTATTTTCAATTTTTTTTCAGTTGTCTTGAGCGTATCGTAATGGTTATTTCGGTTGTTTCGGAAGTGTCAACGATGAAAAGAGTGACGTTGCAGTATTCTCTATGAAATCTTAATACACAGATTTTAATCGACGAGTACAAAAACAATATTATACAGTGTGTAAATGGTATACGGGCGTTTATTAAAACTGGACATAGATTAAGAGTCTACTAATCATTAACAGAAAGAATTATTTTGATTACGCTAACGTACACACCGTTATTAATTTTTGAACATACTATCGACCCGCAATGTACATCGAAGTCCATCTGTCAGGTAAGTACGTAATGTTTACTTGTGAAAATGTTAATTGCATTTTTCGTTATACATTACGTATTAAATTATTTTGTACGGTTATTATTTTTTAATTTAATTTTAACAAAAGCTGCCTAAATGTGCTCAGTAGGGGTTATACTAACCACAGTTAAAAGGAACGCCCGTATACCATTTACACACTGTATAGTCAAAAGCATCGATTGTCAAAAGCATTGAAAAGATCTTATCTTTATCTTTACTTAATTGCTATAGAAAGTGACGCATTTTAACTGTTTTTGAGTGTAGTTTTAGACGTGTTATGGTATTATTAATGTTTTTATGATTGAAAAAAAGACGCTCAGCTGCAGTTTCTTGCGGCGCCTCTTTTTCGCAATGATGTTGTAGTCACTCTATATTACCGACGTGTAAAAGAGCCCTCATGAGGCACTGAGCCAATATTTCGTTTTTTTTTCATTCGGCCGCCGTTAATCTCAAGTTGACAATACAATAAGGTCAAACGTGATATTGTTTAACGTTCTATCGCTCATAATGTATGGGATGACAGTAATGTACTAGAATGACATCCTAATTTTTTAGGGCTCGATATCCAAAGGATAAAAACGGGACCCTTTTACTAAGACTGATAGCTAGACAGTTGAAATTCACAGATTTTCTAAAACTGCAACTTTTATTTAAATCAATTTCATATTTCGAGATACTAATGAGCTCGAAATTCATTTTTTTACTATTGCCAATAAAAGCATGATGGAGACCGTCGCACAAATACGATTCAATCCCGGGATTAACCCGCACCTCATTAGTAAGAGATTTAAATGCACAATTACGTCAGACTTAAAAAGCAAAATGTTATGATAAATAACGTTCGTGCTAATTTACAGTTCCCGAACGAATATGTTAAGAACTTTAATGCGTTGTCGTAGTAAACTTGAAACAGAACATCAAAGGACACACATGACAATGACAATGACATTCACGAAGACAAGGTTCTAAGTATGTTCAACATTTTTATTGGGTGACTGTAGAACGAAACTTAGGGGGAATCCCACACCTACCGACGTGGAATCAGCGTTAGCTGATCAAAAAACTCTTTATATCTACGCAATAAGAGCGAAACAAACGTCAATCAACGGCCGGCCGGATTAGGCGGTGCGAACGGAACGACGTCTTTTCGCTCTTCTTGCGTGGACATAAAACTTTTTCTCACCGGCTCAAGCCAATTCCGCGTCGGTAGGTCTGGGGAGACCATAAGAAGAGCGATTTAGCAGTTTTCAATTTCCTGGGAATGAGGGAATCCGGCTTGAAATGCAATTTTAGTTGCAGCGCCTCTCCTGCAGATTCGTCATCCGATTGGTCCATTTCAGTCGAGATGAATATTTTTCCTTTCAGTTTGCCACTGCAGTTCATTTTAAATTTAAATTCATTCTAAGTAAATGTTGTCGAATCAACAAAGTAAGTTTTAAATTCCTATACTGCGACGCGAGATCTAAGCTTAAAACGATAGTGACGAAAGATGTTGATCGTATCTGTTTTGTATGAGATTTAAATTGAGTATGTTTTTACTTACATTTAGGGAACTTATACGAAAAACATCTTGCTTGTAACGTATTGTATGTATGTAAAATGTATGTAGTGTTGCTACGAGACGTTTTACAACCATCTTATCCATTAACCTACCGCCGAACAGCAGTGTTCGCATTGCTGTGTTCCGCTTTGGGGATGAGACAGCCGGTGTAATGGCTAGCATAGAGGCATTCCATCTTAGTCCTCAGGGTTGGCAACGCATTTGCAGTCTTAGGATTGCAGTCTTGTGAATGCGAATGTCTATGGGTCACAGTTTCCACTTACCAACAGATGGCCTGTGTGTTCGTTTGCCTTTTTTATGCCATAAAAAAAACGATTGTAACTAAATATATTTTTAGACAAGTTCTTCAGAAATAATAACACCACAGCATTGCTTTAAATGATGTTTGACGTTTTGACGACGCGCTGGCCTAGTTGGAGTTGGTAGTGACCCTGCCTACGAAGCTTGCGGTCCTGGGTTCAAATTCAAAGGCAGATATTTGTGTGATCAGCGCGAATATTTTGTTCCTGAGTCATGGATATTTTCTATGTATTTAAGTATATGTTTCTCTATATAAGTATTTATATCGTTGTCAAGAACCCATAGCACAAGCCTAGAGCTTAGTTTGGGACTAATTCAATTGGTGTGACATTGTCCCCTGATATTTATTTATTTAAATATTCTTCTACATCAAATAAACTCAATTCTATAATTATCCGTGACAATCGTTTCTTAGGCCAAAGCTTCTATGGAGAGGCACTGTCCTTTCAAGGACATAATAGAGTTCGATATTTATCAACTTATTAATATTCTACTTGGTAAAATCAAATTGTTTTCGACATGCAATCGTATGCGTTCAAAACGCGTTCTAAACTGTTTTTAACCCCCGACGCAAAAAAGGGAGTAATAAGTTTGACAATGAATGAAACTATTTGGATGTGGTCTTTTTATTTGAAAGCAGTTTTTTTTAGCTCTGGTTTGTAGATAGGTTTTATGAAAGTCTGTTGAGCCGTTTTGGGAGATATCAACTCTGAAAGTGTTTTTATCCATTTAATATAGCGTTGCAAAGAAAATGGGCCCTTGCTATTTTTTCCAAGTAGTTTAAACATACTGTACCTAACCAAATGAAATTCTATGATACAGCATTAAACTAATATTATTTTCAACACACTTGCTCAAAACGACCTTTTTATTCCACCGATTTTTGGCTCATAAACCTAGATATTAAACACGCGTGCTTTTTCAGTATATTACGCACAAGTGCCTTTAGTTTATTAACCCAAACAATTTACATTTGTAGCCTAGTACCAAGTTGTAAGTACGAAGAAGAAGCGATATAATTTAGTCGGGTTATACCTTTTTTTTTCTTAGCAACAAACAGTTTTTATGGGGCAAATAACATTATCTACATATTTATTTCAATAAATTGGTGAAATCAGCTTTATTACTAAAAAATAACTCAATTTCATTAAAATCATTTAAATTTTTCTGTAATTTGTATTTTAAACATGAATTATTATATTTTAAATTTGGCTGTTGGCCGATCTCGTTCGCGCCTTAGCCTTGAGCGCGCATCGGTATCGCGGCAAGAAAAAAAAACAACGCGCCAGCCGCCATTTTTCGTAAATAATTGACGGCTGTGACGAAGATAGTTTGGATTAATTATTGTGAAGTTTAATATTAACGAAAATGTCTTCTTTAAGTAAAGAAAATGAAGAAATTGTAATTTTACCAACTGTTTTAATAATTAATTAAAATTTGACTAAATGAAGAGTCTTGTTTTTTTTCGCAAGTGTGTTGAAAAACGTCGTATGTAACACGTGTGCCTGTGACCATAATATACGCGGCTTTCTTGTGGCGCACTCGCTACCGCTCGTGCGCACACAATAGCGCCTTGTATACAATGGTCAACTTAGCACACTTGTATCATAATGTACTATTGTATGTACAAATAAATCATTACCTTTCTTCGTTAACAACACATATTAATTTTAAAGCAAAAAAATGTTTTTTTTGTTTTGCCCCAAAGCGACTTTAACAGCTACTACCGCGGGAATATGGCATTTCCACAATGAAGTGATTTCGCCAGTGTCAAGTATTATATAAGTACAAATCAATATAGTAATAAAACACAATCCAATCTTCTCTAGGAAGATTGGTGGCAACGTTGTACGGTGATATGTAGAACAGAGGCCAAGATAGTTTTAACCTCTGTACCACTGCGAGTCCACTTGAAATGAGAAGTAAGATGCCAGGATACACGAAATAAGTCCAAGTCTTCTATCACTGCAACACAGAGGTATTAAAAGTACAAATCACTAACAGAAAAGAACTTTGAACACCTAAATACACAAAAATAAAAACTAAAACAAATTACACATCCGCCATCTTAAGACGTTGCAAACGGTCCCACAAAAAAATTTCGTTATATTTAAAGTACCTACTTGAAAAAATTGAAAGTGCCTGTGGGGCTAGATAAGTTGCCATCAAATACAAACGCTAGCGTTGGTGATCACCTATCGCTTTCCGTTGTCAAATATGCAAAAGCTAGCCAAGTTGCCCTTGAATACCGACGTTTATATCGTGATAATGCTCGTGTTGAATTCAAGCTGTCAAAATAGTAACGACGTCAACGATCACTCTATTCGATTAGCGCGAGGAGGCCATTTGCAAAGTTAAAAGATGGCTGATGGGTAATTTTTTGTATGTGCTTTTTATGCCTTTGTGTTGCACAGTAATAGAAGTTTTGGATTTATTTCGTGTATCCGGCATCTTACTTCTAGTTTCAAGTTTACTTGCAGTAGTGCAGGGGTTAAAACTATTAAGCTCTGCCCTACATATCACCGTACAACGTTGCCCCTAATACTCCTGGAGAAGATTGGATTGTGTTTTATTGCTATATTGATTTATACTTATATATACTTGACACTAGCGAAATCACTTCATTGTGGAAACGCCATATCCCCGCGGTAGAAGCTGTTGAAGTCTCCCCGGGGCAAAGAAGAAGGAGATAAGCGCGAGTAAAAGTGATCACATTACAGCGTGTCAGTTGTAACAAGTGATATATCACGTGACTTACGTCAATTCCATACATTTTTGTAAGTGACAGTTGAACAGCAAACGCTAGCGTTCGAATACGATGGCAACTTCTCTATCCCTGCTGTTTTCTTTGCAAGCGGGTGTAGTTATATAGCTTACTAAATGCGAGGAATGTCTAACGACAAGTGATAAGGGTGCTTTCAGACAAATTCGAAGATCGTCCTTGGCTGAGTCCTTGGCCTTATACAATAGATCTGGGCCTGTATTCTATTCGGTAAATCAATATTGGCTTTGATATGTCTTATTGTTTCAAACTCGTGCGTTATATCGGCCGGTTTTAACCATTAGTTCAGTACTTAACTTAACTAATGGATTAAATTCGAACAGCGAACTGAAAATGTTGAACTACTACTAAATTAAATTAACTACTGCAAAAAAAACATCCGTTACTGACAAGCATTTATATCTTTGAGAAAAACAGAGTCATAAAATGAATAAAGAGCATACGCTTCTCTGCTTTCTGATTTGATGCCTTTAAATGTCTACAGGGTGCATTTTTGCCTAGCTTACGCCGTCTCCAGTCACCGAACTATCCACATAGAATTGTTGCGGCGGCGTTTCTAATATGCTTTCCGATTTGATGAAGTTGGCCTTTGAAATAGAAATAGAAATATTTATTCGACGAGCACAAGTAAAGAAACCGAACATAGATGAACATCACACAAACAGAATGGCAACACAGATATCAAAACTAAACAGGGTAGCATAATGTTGCCATGGACTATTTTTATGATTTCGAAATTGAAGCCACTCATCACTATGTCACAGCAGTAATCACGAAGACAGTGTTTATTAAGAGAATAGAAAGCAACAGTTTAAAGGAAAATAGGAAAAAATAAATCAAATTTAAAAAATGAAAATTAATTATTATATTTTGCCTGGCCTACGCAGTCTCCAGATTTCAAACTGACAAGGAATGGTACCCAACTGTCCGGCTTCGATTTTGTTGATTTTGATATATGTTAGAAAGTAGTTTAAAATAACGGACACATATTTTTTTTAGCTTCCCAAACTCAACCTCAAATATATTAGAAAAAATAAAAAATACCCTTCAAAGATCATCTAGTCATACTTTCTTTGGTATTTTTTTTAATTTTGGTTTTAGCCGATATTACAAAACACGTGCCCATTATTTTTTTCATCTTTTTAAACATTTATAATCAAAACACTATGAAACTTGTAATAAAAAATAAATAAAAAACTCAGGCCAATTTCTCCCAAAAGGTTGAGTGCGGGCCGCTAAAAAAAATACGTGTCTGTTATTTTAAACTACTCTCTAGCATATATCAAAATCAACAAAATCGCAGCAGGACAGTTGGGTACCTTTCCTTGTGAGTAATTTTCACATCATTTAATTGCGGCGTTTACCTGTGAACAAAGAACCTTCTTCTAACTAAGAAAGTTAACGTGTGTATGAATCTGTGGACAGTAATGGGGTCGACGTAGAACACACGCACCACCGATTACTAGGTGTCCGTATTTGCATATTACGGTAAGATCATAGACGGATATGGAGTCGACATCGATATTAATTCACGCACAATTGCCATGCTCATACTTAATAATTTACGTTTTTTATAGTATGTGGAAGGCGACCTCACTCAGGCCCAATGGTAAGTGGAATCTGTGACCCATAGACATTCGCGTTCTCAAGACTCCAACCTTAAGACTGTAATCCTAAGACTGCAAATGCGTTGCGACTAAGATGGAATGCTACTATGCTAGTAATTTCAACGATTGTCTTATTCCCATATCAGAACACAAAAGGATAAGATATTGGTAGCGATCCGGACGGACATAGCTCAGGTTCCTAACACCAGTAAAAAAATTGAACGGTAATTTTAATTTTAGAATAAATAACGATCTTTTTAAGTGTTCTGTATTTGAATTTGTTGACACTTTTAACGTTATATTTATATTGTATTCAGTCCACGATCACTTGCCCCGGCGCAAGAATGGGTGTTGCGTGGTTGCAATAGAAAATAGAAGACTATCTTACCCTGACCCACCATAGAATTATGTCACAGTGAAGTTATGTTCAAGTCGTAAAATGTATCAAAAGAATTGTTTTATAATGTAACTGTGACTCAGTCCAATGATGGATCATGGTTCCATTAGGCTGATAGTATGTAAGGTTTACGTGCCACAGAAAGCTGAAAACCACATTTTATCGCAAACCACCTGCTTGTTTTACAGTTAGATGTGTGTATATGTGTGAGAGAGCACATGCTCTTTTTCCAGCAAATCAAAGATGCTCCTAATCGCTCGATTACCTTCCTTTCGCCACTAAAACAGACTAACCTAGATATTCTAATATTATTACTAACCATAAAAATAAACCAATGTCTGAATTGAATAGCTGAAGCTTTAATAGCTAATTTGTAAATTGTTTCTTTTTATAAGTTTTATAGAATTTAGCTAGCTATTTTTAGCTGTTACTTACTTGTCTAGTTGACAATATTATACGGACGCTGTTACGGAATAATGAGTAAATCCACACCTATTTAGCATTAAAATGTGAACCCTCAATACTATCATAGTGGGTTGACGTTTTATTGCTAAATAATTGTGGGATGATACATTTTTGCGTAACACCGTGCTACAGGGTATCCGGTGAGTGGCCAACCTAACAGGACTGGATAGCGCATCTCAGAAGTATCAAAATATGATAAATCATGTTTAGTAAAAGCTGCACGGAAAACGAGATATCTCAAATAGAAGACTCTATGAACAATGTTTAATTTTGTCGACTCCATTCCTGTCTTTAGTCTCTCGATTATATCAATGTAAAACATGCATCAAAGGTGTTATTCTGTTCAAGATGCTGATCGAGCGAGCTAAGACATTCGAGCGAGTTTAAACCTACTTAATAAAGAATGGATGCTCTAGGATGCTCCTTATAATCTGAGAGGATACAACTTAAACCCGCCGGTTTAAATTCCTCCGTCGAGTTTTTAAGTAAGTTGGGTTAGAGAATCACGTAAGCTTCTTGCTTATTTTCAACGTTACTGAACGTCTAATGCTTTAGGAGTGCACCTAACGCACTGAAGCATACTGAACGCACTAGACTGAAAACAGGTTCATCTAACTTTGTCATGATTGCAAATATGCGTCGACGCCTTGGTCTAGAAAATCAACTTCGCTTCCTGTATATTTCTAATGATAATATAATGTGTATATCATTTGGAGCTACTGAATCATGCTGAGCGTGCTCGGCTGAAAAAAAAGTCAAGTGCGAGTCGGACTCGCGCACTGAGGATTCCGTTCTCTTGACCATTTTTGTAGTGTTTAATAAATTCACAAACCCGCAATGTTTTCTACCTATCCAACGACGCCCCACAACATGGTGGCCGAGAAAAAATACCTCCCCAAGTCACCCGTAGCCTAAAAATATTCATGATCAAGATTTTATATTACCACTTGGTCGGCGTGACTAATCTGTATATTCATGCCAAAATCTCTGACCTAAGTTTGCTGACGGACGGATGGACATGGCGGAACTATGTTTCCTAGTTTGACTACGGAACTCTAAAAACGCAAGTGACTTTCGTGTTGTCACCCAGCGATCCCAACGGAAGACCAGCGCTGGCTTAACCAGCACATGATGAGTTGGGACCCTTTCTCAAGAACTGACCAACTCTGTGCATCGGGGTAGGTAGAGCATAGAGACCACTTCTTTCCATCTGCTACGATCTTGATAAATCTCTTTCGGTTCTTCCACTTTCAGGCATCGAGTCCATGTAGACTGTTTCATTATGACTGCGGTTGTTGGTTTTGACTTTCAAAAAGCATTTGATGTTGTTGACAACGATATACTACTTAGAAAACTAGCTGGCGTGGGCTTTACCCCTAATCTATTAAAGTTCTTCGCAAGTTACATAAGAGATAGAAGGCAGTTTGTTGAGTACGCGGGGTATAGGTCGGAACCTTATTTCGTAAGGTCTGGAGTACCCCAGGGAAGCAACCTTGGCCCGTTGCAATTTATTATAATGGTCAATGACCTACCTCAGGTTATTAGAAGTTCAGGCTGCTTACTATTTGCGGATGGCCTAAAAATGTACTTACCAGTTAAAAATACCGCTAGTGATTGATAAATTGTTTTTTAATAATTCCAAGTACTATTACTTTTATTCGAGCGCACACCCCCATCCTGCATGACTACAAAATTAAAGCCGTAATATTTTACTGTCATACTTGCAATATGATGTTCAGTTTGAAGTTTATTATGACAGAGAACTAAAGTGCTTAACATTTTCGTTCGGGTACTGTACATGTATTGTGTCATGGTTTCGGGTAGGTACTTAAGATTCGGCCCTTTTCGAGTATTTCGATTCGAAAAGTTCGCCTAGGGCGGCCTCTTCCGACCCTTCCACTCACAACTCAACTCTGTATTTTTTTTACTTCATTTGTGCTTTGCCGTGAATAAATTTTCTTCCCTTGTCTTCTTTTCTATCAGGGAATATTCATGAGTTTTTTTCTCAGCTTCAATAAATGCTGATTAATGTAACAAACAGTTGGGAAAAATCATTATTTGATCAGATGACATACATCAAAAAAGCTACATACAACAAATTTCATGTTTTGTATATTGCATATATTGAGATGTTAAACACTGTCTAGGGATAAAAAATCTCCCTAGGCACTTTTGAGTATGTTTAAAAATAACCAAAATATAAATAAGCTGACAAAGATTAAAATTTGTTCCCATCTCTTTCTGGCCAGAGTTACACGAAGAGTTTATATGACCGACTTGTTCCATGACGTCACAGTGCATATTGGATCTCGCTGTCAAATCGCCGTCCAATAAGCAGTTTCAAACACTTCTCTCGTTGATATTTCGCACTGCTAGATCAAAACAGTATCAACTCAAAATCCTTGCTAGTTTTGTTTCAAGTTCATAGGATTTGTAATAAAGTTGATTTTATAAAACAGTTGTATTTTGAGTTACTCCTGTTTTGATCTAGCAGTGCGATTTCTTAGCCGATTTCAATTCAAAATTCTCTTGTGATCTCTTTTACGGTAACTAGGTATTATGATAATTTTGTTGAGAAATGGGATTAATTTATAAAATCCATGCATATTCCCTATTTTATACAACCTTGTCACAGTGACAGTGCCAAGTGAAGAGACGGAAATTACACAGGAATTAATCGTTTTTTTTATACGACAAGGTGCTATAGTGGCTCATTAATTAAAGTCCTTGACCTATTCTATTCTACGTATCTAAGAAAAAAACGTCACTGTATACTCGACTGTACATACTAAGCACCCTACAGTACGAGTAATTAGACTTTGGTACTCGGCAATTCTCGACCTTCATCGGGAGAGATCGGAAGTGCAAATGCCACGAGACATATTGCTGCATATTCATACTCCATTATATCATAGTGTGCACTTAACAGTCTAAAACAGTAATGTAGATCACCTTCCAAAAAGACTTTATTTTTACAGTAGACCTATGAATAACACGCATTACTAAACATTCAATTAGTAAATGTAAATTACAGATAATTTAATTCCAAGCAATTGCCTTTGATTTTGAAATGTCAGCCGTCACGAATGTCTTAAAAAGTGGCTTATACACGTACAATGTATTTGAATATTTACCCCCTTACTAATAAACGTTGAGTAACGGTGGTATAGCTATACAATGTTTTGTCCTTATCTCTCGTTGTGACATTTGAATTTGTCAGATAAGGACAAAACATTGTATAGCTATACCACCGTTACTCAACGTTTATTAGTAAGGGGGTTAGGGTCGTATTAATAAACTCATGTTGACTGTGACGCCCGATATGTCAAGGTAAACGCCAAACCATAGAACACTGACATTTTTGACGCATCTCGAGCCGAGCATTAGGGTTGAGATCAGTTTATTAATACGGGCCTTAGAATACTAATGAAGTTTCTTTACTTAGGTTGAGGTTTTATTTTAAATAATAAACAATTTTTTTGGTTAATATGTAGCTTATGACACTCACAAATAACGTGGCTCTCTATTGTTAAGAGAATTTTCACAATCGGTTCAGTATATCCAGAGATTACCCCTACAACATCACAAACTTTACCTTTTTATAATATTAGTACAGATTATACTAAATAGGTTTCAATATTTTATTTAAGTTAATTGTAGTATTTTATATACCCTATGTGAAAACACGGAACATAACGCTTAAAACCAAGATGTCCCAAGTGTCAAAGTGGAAATAAACGTACTGTACAAGAATCCTATATCTTTTGAGAAAATAAAACCGTATTCTAGCTAAGTGTACTTTAATTAAATAGCATTATACGATTTCAAACAAACAGCGACTTTACAGCGATTTTATTACGTTCGCAAACTAAACGACTCGTAGAGTCAACAAACAACGTTAATAATGCACGCGAGTGAAACGTCAGCAGAATCAGATGACGCTGATACAGCGGTGAAATACTAAGATATGTCACTTGTAGTAAAAGACGCTGACAATTTAGGGGCGATTTATTAAAGTTATCTTGTGTACTTTTATATAATGCTCGTCTCAAGACGTGACAGAAACAAAAAAAAATAAAAAATAAAAAATTGAGAAAAAAACACACGAACCTACCTGTACCGTACCGTACCGTCCCAAACTAAGCTCTAGTAGGCTTGTACTACTGGTGGGTGAATTCAGGGCGTTTCAACTGCCGCCATTGTTGTCTTCAATATATTGACGAAAATAATAATGACTAACAGCAACTATTGATGTCAATATCAAAGAGGGCACCTAGTATTCCATTAAAAAAAGAAAAAAAGTTTATCTTGAATAATATGAGAAGACAATAAAGACACCGAACAATTAATTATTACCAGACAACAATAAACTTACTTATATGGAGAAATACGTACCCAGAGCCGCTCGCTTTGTAGGGAGGGTCACTACTAACTAAAGTACGGCCTACGAGATGAGATAAAGAATGTAAACTAGCTTTCAAAAATCGCGTCACTTCGCACGCAATCCAAACAGGAATGAACTTCAAAAAATGGTGGCCCTAATGTTGACAACTTCTGTACTGACAGCTTTTCTGTACCACGAATCACACAACGTCAGCCGCCATCTACCAACTGGAGATATTAATGCGCACGAGAAAGAAACACAGATATAGTAACCGCTCTTAATGTAACTCAGTGACGGTCTATTTGTTTACAATCTTTATCTCGTCTCATTGGCTGTACTTTAGGCTAACTTATTAAGTAGTAGCATATTCTTGAGCGCAATGTTAAATTCAAGGAAACGATACGTGTCGCTGGTAGTAAAAAAGACGTTTATCTACGTACCTCTAAGCCCTCTATTATGCGTTCAGAAACCGTAGGAAATGATTATTACAACCAATTTTACTATGAGCACTTTCTTGTCTGTGGTAGTATGTAAAATCTGTACTGCTATGTTATTACAGTATTAATTTTTGTAAGGTTATGAGTTTTAATTTGGAACAGCTGTCAAAACTCAAGAGGGTCTCTATTCTAGTATCCATAGATATAAAATCAGTTATCGATACGAAACGTCAATTCAGGATGTTTATTTAATATAAACTGCATGACATTTGATCTTGAGTGACGTGAGTATAGGGACTTCGTTCTTTTGTCTAAGATTTAAAACAACACACAGCACATGTTGGTTTTGCCGCCATTTTTGTCGTCAAGTCATTGACTTCTAAACCCATCTTAGAGTACTTATGATATTTGTATAGATTAAGTAGTTATGCAACTGTATATAATTAGGCCTTAAAACACTCGTGTGATCCTATTATGAAACTCGCTCACGCTGGTTTCATAATACTACACTCGTATTTGAAGGCCTCTCGTTATGCAACAGTTGCATAACCTACTATTTAAACAACCCCTTTACTTATAAACGTGGAATTTGTCAGATGCAAATGTCACAATTACAGATAAGGACAAAGCATGACATAAACTATTCCAAGCTAATTCCACGTTTATAAGTAATAGGGTAAATGCGCTGGGTGCACTGAGCTATGAAAACTCTCTAAGTGAGTAACAACTGTAACAAGTTTCTGTTAAATATAAACCAACGAGGCATACTGCCTAAATGTGGGGAAATATTAATATTACACAGTTGAATTATTAAACCTGTAAGTTTACATCGACGTAAGAGTAAAAATGGGCAAATAATAATGGAAAACGGGAAATTAAAGCTGTATATATTCGTTTATTTACTTTATTGCATATCCTTGTAATCTTGCCAATCCTCCTACAGTTTCCTTTCATGGTCAAGTTGACTAGAAGATATACCTTATAGAAATAAAATCAGCGTTCTACATTTAAGCTTATGTATGCATTTGTCAGGATCGCGGGACCGCGGTGGATGCGAAAAGCACAAGACCGGTCTGAGTGGAAAGCCTTCGGGGAGGCCTATGTCCAGCAGTGGGCGTCTTTCGGCTGACATGATGATTATGATGATGAATTTGTATTTTTTTACATAAATACATAAGTTATTATGAATATAAATAAAATATTTTTTGAGACTCGCTTTTGATCTACTTATTAATACCAAAGTAATGGGACCTCACGCGGTGCGTGCGTCTACGTTATATATAGCGGAGATCCTGTCGCCAACTCCCGACCCTAAGATCAGCTCTTTGATAGCATAATTGCATTGTCATGCATTTTACATATTTGTTGTCCAAATTTCAGCCCATTCCACTAACGGGAACTGGGTCAAAATTGACTTGCAAAGTTTGCCGGACAATATCAAACCACTAAAGTAAGTGCCTTTAGCATAACAGCATTTGTAAATTAATAAAATATAATAGTTTGTTATCTTCACACTTTAAATGCAAAAAAAAATAGATAAACCGATTACAGAGTGCATGAACAGTCAGTAAATATTTCCACTGTATTCTTGGTAAAAAAAAAAAACTTTTGATTGTGTTTTTTTTTACTTTCGCGCTATCGAATCGCTGTACATACCTAATTATCACTTTTTTTATAAAGTAATGAATTGTGTTAACATTAATAAATAAACTTATTATGAATATTTCTTGACGGTATTTCTTAAAGTAAATGTAAGCATTTAAATTTAAAACAAGAAATTAATTTTAGATTTTTTTACAAGCTTTATAATTCATTGTACTTAAATAAGTATTTTCATCTGCACACTCTGAATTACACACAACTATAGTACAAAAAACCAATATTTCTGTTGGTACAATGCATGATATTATCCACGATCATCTTAACATGTCCAAAGTTAGTGCGAGATGGGTACCACAAATTGACACCGTTTCAGAAGCATACGCGCGTTGCTTGTTGTTCCGACTTCATTGAGCTGGTGTTTACTAGTTTAATCAGGATGTGTCGTAACTTGGTTTTATAAAAGTCCGTTGAGCCATGTTAGAGAATAGATATCAGTTCTAAAATAACGCCATCAGTTGGCGGTTTTTATTAATTACAAAGTTATTTGAACAACTTATATAAACCAATGACAAAAGAATATTGTTATTCTTAAGTCCGTACATACTTGAGTGTCTTGGGCTATATTAGAAATAAGCTGTTTATGTAATAACAATCGTGCTAATCTCCAATACGGTCCAGAAAGCACAACTCGCAAATAAATCGCCAGTTTACTCAATACAGATACGGTTCTATTTCTCTTAATATTACAATGTTCATGTATACAGAAACGTCTCTTACGATTCAGCGCACATTTCAACAGTTTTCTCGTAAAGTGACACTTTCATTGCTGTGAGCACACGTCTAACAGCCATTTTCCGCACTAGTGCGTACGCTGCACTTTATACGTAATGTTATACAGTGCAGAGATGTAGTGAACAATTAATACGACTTTGTATTCGGTCGAAAAAGGTTGAATTTAGCTTATTTTTACCAGAGAACGTCAGAAGGGTTAGTGTTTTTCGAGTGTGTATGTATTTTTTCTCAAACATGCTCGGAAAAAACGGTTTTCTGATTGAAAGACAAGGACGGAAAGAGCCTCATTTTACTCCTAGGAGTAAAAAAACCATATGAAAACACTTTCCGTCCATGTCTATATTTTTCTTAAAAATGCTGTCAATTTGCATACAAAATCAAAACTACCAAGACAAAAATTCCAAACAGCCAACGTAACTGCTCGCTTTTTTAGCACAGAGCGTGTGTTTCTTTTTGAATTTGCATTCCAATTTCTATGGTTAGTATTTAAAAACAATTGACAGTCGGTAACATTCGTTCATTCTGCATTATTAAATTACTTGCTTTTTAAAAATGTATTTGTATTATTTCCTCACATGTTTGAGAAAAGCATTATGTATGCCTCGGCGGAAACGAGGATTTCCTGACTCGTATTTTAGCAGGCCTCGCTATTGCTCGGCCTGCTAACCACCTCGTCAGGAAAACCCTTACTTTCCGCGGCTAGGCAACAATGTACTATTATTTCTGTGGCACGATCTGCAGCCTAAACTGCTTGATGAATTTTAACCTATAAGGCGTTAGATCCGTCTTGATTGTGAGAGTGAAGTAGGCTATAATATTTTAGTCAAAGTAATGACCTCTCATTTTTTACATGAAATACAGTTATTAGCTATATAGACGACATTATCAAAACCGGTCAAGTACGAGTCAGACTCGCGAACCGAGGGTTCCGCATTTTAGATTTTCCTAAAATACTCCACATGGCACGGTTAACTCAATTCAAAATGTGGACCAACGTTCCTTGCATAAAGACCCTATTTTGGGTGATTAATTAAAAATATATAGTTTAAGTTTTTTACCTAATATACTTGTTGTTAAAGACGGTATTGACTGCCAAATTTCATGGTTCTAGATCAACGGAAAACACTCTATAAATTTTGATTCCCTAGAGTGTCGTTTTTTTTTTTTTTTAAGTTAACTTAGAAGTTTGATTTTCTTCAGAGCTTCAAGGACTGCAGAGCTGAGTATATAGTTTTAATTACAACTCGATTCTTCCACGCTTTGAGATAAAGGGTCTTGACAGACAGATGGACAACAAAGTGATCCTATAAGGGTTCCATTTTTTCCTCTTGAGGTACGGAACCCCATAAAACCCGGTCAAGTATGAGTCAGACTTTAAATACTAAAGCTGCTATTATGTATGCCTTTAATAAGTATTTTAGTTTATTATTATTTATTGATCCCGTAAACAGATACCAAGTTGGTGACAATTGGACTATCTTGAAGGTATTCCCTGTTAAAAAAACACAGTCGAACCTCCTTTTTTGAAGACGATTAAAAATGTTCCGCCATTTTTTTTGTAATTCATCCTTCAAACAACCATATTTCGTAATTTGTATATTTTCACAACAACCGATAATAGCGACTTATTTGTGCAGATCTAATATGTATCCCTTAAGCGCGACCTAGTTTCTTTAGAACGTAGCAACTCGTAATAACTTTCCAATCATAATGGTATTTTTAATATAAGAATCGACTTTGAGAGCTTATTTTCTGATGAATTGCATTGTTATCTATTGTGAAGTCCAACCGCAACTACGCAGTGCAAAATAGAGATAGGTAATAAACAGGGCTCGGACAAGTCATCGCAAAACAATCGCAAGACGGCAATAGAACAAGATCAATAGAACCGCATTATGTACAATTTATTTAATTATATTTTTCAATGACATTTATTACTGCAACCCAAAATTCACCATGCATGTGTGAAGGCCATTAACACTTTTTTTAATGCTGATGGTTGCATTGCAAATACGCAACCATTAACTTCTGCATGGAACAAACCCATGACAGATATGCGACTAAAAAGGTCAAAATGTTAAATTGTAAATTACGATAATAATAATAATATATCAGCTTTAGATAATAATAAATAATAATCTTAAGTCGCGACTCTATAATAGTCTTGTCCCATGTACATATCAGTTTCTGCGATGACTTGTCCGAGCCCTGGTAATAAAAAATGACACGCTGAAAAAGTCACAGTGATCTCTTCCCAGATATTAATCCCGTGTTGGGATCAGCATTCCTCATATTCCTTCTCCACTTCGCTCAGTCCTGGACATCGTCCTCGGATGCCTGACACTTCTGCATGTTCTTCAGCATTACACCTTTCTACATGGCTTTGGGTCTTCCCCTGGATCTACGACCAGAGATGGAAAGATGTAATACCAAGTTCCCAATGTAGTGAGGCGGCTCCTCTTCACGTGGCCATCATCGCAGCCTACTCTAATGGAAAATCAGTGATATTGCGTATATCCAAGCTTCCTTGCAAGTACTCGCTGTCTTAAAGTATCACTGTGATTAGTAGGGTTCGGAGTATTCATAGCACGGTCAGATGAAGGGAGCTGTGGAGTCGACATTAACATTAAAATTCAACTCATACTCATACTCATTTGTTTATTTAATTTCATAATGCTTTTATATTCGCCCTGAGGCCTTGAATAAAGCTGCTAAGCTAACAAGGAAAGGTACCCAACTGTCCGGCTCCGATTTTGTTGATTTAGATATATTTTAGAGAATAGTTTAAAGTAACCGACACGTATTTTCTTTTAGCGGCCCAAACTCAACCTGTTGGGAGAAACCTGGGAGAAATTGACCTCCAAAGTACTGAAAAGTGACTAAACCCTCTAGCTTATATAGAGATAATAAAAAAAAAATGCTAGTTTTATAGTGGTTTGATTATACATTTTTAAGTAGATGAAAAAATAATGAGCACGTGTTATGTTATATCAGCTAAAACTAATATTTAAAAAAATACCAAAGAAAGTGTATCTTCGATGATCTTTGAAGGGTATTGGACTTTGGAGGTCAATTTCTCCCAACAGGTTGAGTTTAAAAAATACATGTGAGTCATTTTAAACTACTCTCTAACATATATCAAAATCAACAAAAACGGAGCCGTACATTTTTGTACCTTTACTTGTAAGTAATGAAAAATTATGTTTATTAAAATAAAGTATATGTATAATTTAAAAAAAAAACAATTAAATAAACGAATGAGTATGAGTAAGAGTTGAATTTTAATGTTAATGTCGACTCCACAGCTCCCTTCATTTTACCGTGCTATGAAAACTGCGAACCCTAGTGATTAGTCATAACTCATAATCGAACGACGTTACAAAATGACATTATATGTCGTTCCTTCGCTTCCAGACCCCGTCCCTACCTTATCAGTGTCTACGTATCTGTTAGGTTATTAATTACGGACCAATGGTTACGTCCAGAGGTCGCTTTTTAGGGGCCGATGACGTCAATTTGCATATAGCGTGATTACAAATGAAAGACTATTACTGTATTGAAAGGTTTGATCACGGTGTCGCTGCACAAGTTCCTCAGAAACCCATATTGAACTTTATGAGTTAATCGATACTGATTGAGTAACATTATCGTTAAAAAAAAAAACAAGTTGAGATAAAAAAAAAAAACTGTCATTTCAATAAAAAATAAAAATGGTGATAATATTATATAGCGTGATCCGTATGTTGATTAACTGTTGAGAATTTATTTTAATAATGTACCTATTTAGTTTGTTGTTCGCTTTCGCAGACGTGTTAGACGCAGGCTGGTTATGTCTATTTCTACGTTGAAATATCTAAATATTATATTCAGAACGCATATTATACAGATTAGGGTGGTCCAAAAAAAAAACTTTCGAATGTTGGTGTTCCACCAGGTTCTTCTTGTTCCATATCGCCCTAGGTACCACTCTGCAAAAGGGTGATGGGCAATTTTGTATGGACCCCGTCCCCCCCCTCCAACAGTAACGGGCTGCAGGTCTATAATTATGTTCATTAGGACCCAATAAAAGACAAAATACTTATCTTCGTAGCAAAATCAATGGGATTTTTTTAATGAAAACAAAGGGCCAGGCAAGGCAAATCATCTACATACGTGTTCATTTTCAAACAAATTCCATAGTTCCATACGATAAGATTATGATTTTTCAAGAAAACCCCATACATATGGTGATCGTCGCCATAGAAAAAATACATCATATTGCCAAGATCTATAAACTGGCACATGTTTCATCACTGTTGGTGGGTGGGGACATTTTTACCCATCGTCCTTTGGGCCAAAACTAATAATAATTAGGGGTCGCGCAGATTTGACACTTTCTTTATATGGGATTTATATGGAAACAAAATTTCTCTGTGATGATGTTTTTTTTTATGAATTATAATGTATTAGAATTATAGATAAGATAAAGATAATCAGTTTGTATCTTTATTTCCCAAACACATGTTTACAATGTTGGATTTGGAAGCCATAGGGATTTTTTTTCTGTGTAGATCTACCACACGCAGGAGATACTGCTTCTGCTGTTCATTTTTTGTAATACTGGAATAAAATTTCTGGATTAATGCAATTCCTCTCTCTGCACAGTCATTTACTACTTCCATTTGGCGAACGTTCTCCTTCATCTCAGTGTAAACTTCATCGGTAGGCCATTCCGAGGGATGTTTGACCAAAAATGCTGCTGATTTTTCTCGTCCATTATTGATCAATAAGTCAAACAAAGTCGCGGTCCGTTGGGTGAAAAAAGATTGTAACGGGCTATAAGGATCAACATTTTGCCATCTAGTCTCTTTAAAGCTTTTCGTTTAGGTGGTTTCTGTATATTTTCTACCATTTCTCTCTTGGACTCGAGACTTACTCGGGAATCGAACAAAGAAAGTCCAATTAAATGTTCTGAAAGATACCAAAGGTGGCGACGTAATTCTTTCAGTGCAGTGTTGCTGACAGTCTGATTCGGGTATATTTTTATTAGTGCGAGGAGATTTACGTCGTTCAGAGGAGCTCTTTCTGCCAATGGGCCTCGTTCCAATAACGTCCATAAACGAGACTCACAAACCGGCTCAATTCCGTGATGGACCCTGTTTCTCGTGCGGTAAGAGTGCTCCTGAAAAAGATATATTTTCAGGCAATAAATAGCTTTTGCCTTATACCGAGCCTGGTGTAAGGCATCGGGTGCGCGAAACTTCAGCAGCTGATTTTGCCCGCCCCAAGAAAAATATGGCAAAGGCTAAGTAACTCGAGGTAGTCGTCTCTCGGCTGCTGAGTTTTTATTGCATCACAGTAATAGGACCTCATTTCTTCGCGGAGTGTACGGAGTTCTGTAGTATCGAATAAAATGGTATTTCCGCTGTAGTGTCGCTAACCAAGGTCACAAACTCATAATCGGATTATTAGGTACTTATTACGATATAAATATTTTTCGTTCAATTCTGCGCGACCTCTAAATGTGCTTCTTTTCATCTGATTTTTGGAACACATACTCTTATTAGATAAAGGAATAAAAGGAACTTGGTGGAACGCCGGATTAAATAAGTTTTTTTTTTCATACATGTGTGAACCACCCTAATACAGATACATATAGGGATGTAAGTAACAGGTAGGTACGCCTCAAATCTCGTTATGATCGCTATTATATATATATATATATATGACTATAAAGATGACTGCTTCACTCTTGAAAGATTTAATTAAGTTTAAGTTCCTAAGTATACTTTTATCGAATTTGTTTTATTCCTATGTTTATTTTATATCACTCTTGTCAGAACTTTAAGTTTAGCTGTCGAGAATTTATTTTAATAATGTATTTAGTTTGTTGTTCGCACTCGCAGACGTCCAAGATACAGGCCCAGCGTTGGAGTCTGCTAGATACGTCATACGTAATGAAACTTGTTTTTTAAAATAAACGATTTGAATTTGAATTTGAATTGCAACAAAGTCGCGGTGGTATTTTGCAGTGCTTTTTTGGAACAAGAACTACTTTCGCAGCCATTGAAGTGTAACGCTCTCTCTAGTGCAAAATGAAACGCATAAATAACAAAAGAATGCATATGAATTGCAGCCAGGTACTATTTTGTTTGTGTTAGTCAGGGCTCAGAATAATGGTTATTTTTTTAACCAGCTCGTCAGAAAAAAAACAATAATGTTATTTTTTCGGTGACTGATCAAAGAGCAAAATAAATATTTTGGACCAAGATAAAAGCAGCAGAAAACAAGAGAGTAACACTGCTTCGACTTACTTAACCTCAACTTGGTCGTGGGCGACAAACTTTCAGCTAAGTTTAGCGTAGTTTTAAGTAGGTAACTTGAAAAAAAAGGTGAGTTACTCGTACCTTGTCACTTTAATCTATCAATATAAGCACAGTATAAGCTATCTTTAATCCAATTTTCATCCAACTCCGCCCAGCCGTTGCAGCGTAAAGAAGCGACAAACATACACACACTCACAAACTTCCACATTTATAATATTAATAGGATAACTAACATAACATCGAAGATATTATCTTAACAATAGTTAACTTCTTTTTTTATGGCATGAAGAAGGCAAACGAGGCACACAGGCCACCTGCTAGTAAGTGGAAACTATGACCCATAGACATTCGCATTCACAAGACTGCAACCCTAAGACTGCAAATGCGTTGCCAACCCTGAGGAGTAAGATGGAATACCTCAATGCTAGTCATTACAGCGGCTGTCTTATCCCCAAACCGGAACACAAGAGTTAACGTGTGGTCGACTCGTGATCATACGGTACAAAGTTCGAACCCCCGCGGCATGTGCTCTTTCAGTGAAGGAAAAACATCATGAGGAAACTTCTAAACGCGTCCAAGCGTATCCAAAAAGAGCCCATCTGTGAGATAAGATATTTATGTGCGTCCAGCAAGGAATCCAATTAGATGAAGAAAATCTTCCCTACGGCAAACGGCCTGCTAAAAAAGCTGCTTTCAAATAAAACAAACCACATCCTAATCGGTTTACCCATGTAAGGCCTACGGTGCCACATACGCGTACGCGGGCAAACTTACGACACCCTTCTTTTTGCATCGTGAGTTTATAAAATAACACACTCAGGAGCAAAAATACCGGGTCAGATTGCGTTTTTCATACAAACGAGACTATTTCGAAGCCTTCGTTCCTCGCCTGGGGTTATTTTGAGTGAGGTTTAATGGTGGATACTGCGAGGTTCAATAGAGGAGGTCAAAAGTTCTTAAGATACCTAACTCGCACAATCAGTTCACCACAGCGGGAGAGTTTGGGTCAGCACTTGGATTTCCTTAGATTTTATTGCCATTTTAGATGTTATTCTGAACATGCTCAATTCCGGCGTTAACCGCAGATTTATTCAGTTGAGTATATCCTAGGCACTCCGGAAGTCCTGTATTGATGCTCGAGGTATACATCATCAGATTTCACTAAAAGCATTCCCTGGCGAGGAACCAAGGCTTCGAAATAGCCTCTTTAGTATGAAAAACGCACTCTGACCCGTTATTTTTGCTCCTGAGTATATTTAAACATAGAATTCCTTAACAATAGAAAACATCGAGGAACTCCTTTCCACTACTAGAAATTCTCTAACACGTTTTCTCGAACTAGTTCACGGCTGATATAAATCGACGGTAGGAAATGAAATTCTCCTGTAGCAGGCGTTCTTCGTGCTAACTTAAATTATTATTTGTATCGAAGATATTTCAATATCCTCAATACTTGAGATAGGTTTTGAACTTCGAAGTAAACTTGCATTGCTTGTCGACGCGTTGGGGTAGTTGTTAGTGACCCTGCCTACGAAGCTAGCGGTCCTGGGATCAAATCCCGGTAATCCCGTATTTGAGTTATGAGCGCGACTATTTATTCCTGAGTCATGGATGTTTTTTTAAAGTATTTATATCGTTGTCTAACTCATACAACAAGCCTAGAGCTTAGTTCGGGTCTATGGGACTAGATCAATTGGTGTGATATTGTGTCCTAATATTTAAAACTTTTGTCATAGAGCAACTCGATGAGGAAATATTTAAAAAAGGATAACTTCTGACACCTTCATCCAAGATGGCGGCTCACGCCTCCTTCCTCCAATGTGAAAAGCTTCGATTTTTATTCGGACCTCGTTTATTAATAGCATGAAAAAAACCATGTTTCACCTTTCGTTTAGCAAAAAACTGGGTCTATTCTAGGTGGTCTTTGACCTGTCATGTAATTTTTTACCCATTACGGTCAACTAACTAAGGACTATCTTAACGTTGACAATACGATAACAAGTCAAAGACAGCATTGATTTACCGAGTGAAACAGAGACCTAGGTTTAGTCAGGAGTCAGAAAGGAACTATCGACAACAAAAGCTAGACTCAAATTGTTTTTTTTAACACACTCACTGCCGCACTCAGAGGTCAATTAAAGGAGGGTGGGCAAATTGACCTATATGACCAATAACAACAAGCAATATGTCACCGGATAGGTAATTCTAAGTTGTAAAACTATTTCTATGGCAGGTAGTTCGAAAACTTTGTGTGATAAAAGTTATCGCCGTGCAAAGACAGCGGTGTTTCAAAGTAATTATGCAAACGTCGTCTACGTAGGCGTCCCGATGTTCCCGATTTTTAAAATATTTCTCACAGTTCTTTGAGGTTCCCCACTACACTAAATCGTTGTAGAATTAAAAAGCATATCCGATGATATAGTGCTTATTGTTATTGGTTTCTAGGCCCGTGTTCATACATTTCTGCCCATCCTCCTTTAATACTTAATTAAAGTTGCTACTAACTTTCTTTGCTATAGCAATAGAATAAGGCAACACGTCATCAAACAACCATTAAATTTAATTGACGTCTCTGAGTGGTAGTTATTTAGTTGGAATCCTACTAATATTATAAACACGAAAGTTTCTGTGTGTGTATGTTTGTTACTTCTTCTTTGTATGAAATTTGGAATGGAAATAGCTTATACCCTGGATTAATAGATAAGCTTCTTTAATCCCGGAAAAGTTTAAAGTTCTTGAGGGAATAACTTTTAGTCATTTTTGAAGTTAGAAACGTGAAAAATGGTATAAAGGGTACTTTTACTAATAAAATATATGTATAGCTTTCCTAGCTATCTTAGAGATTATGGAAAAACTACCCCTAAGGGACAAAAGGGTGTATAATTTGATATGAGGGTTTTGTCATTTTTGTAAATATAATTAATATTTCGGCGATTGTTACTTCTTCGTTAAAAAGGATGAATGAATTTCGGTGGATGAAATTTGGAAAGAGTTTACTTATATACACTAGATCTTAATCCAGGCTACCTTGAAGCCCTAAATAAATCAGTGTTCTCGTGGGATGGCAAAATTACTAATTCTATGCGGACGAAGCCGCGGGCAGAAGCTAGTAGTTAATAATATTGCTCGACAACCATTTTATAATAGGCAGCTTTAATGGAAATTCATCATAGATAATATTGCAATTACGTATGCGAATCCAAATGAATCTCACTTTACATATAATATGAGCCATTATTAGCTTTGATTAATTAGCTTATTTCAGCTGATCATGCTTGTTTTAATTCCCGACAAACGAAGAGGGGAGTGCGTCTATTAAATTGTAGGAAGGGATTGCTATTTACATTTTATCGTTTCTGTATCTATTTATGTAGGTATTTGACTGTAATATTATTTTTATAAAGGTTTCATTAGTTAGCAATTTTTTGTTTCTAAATAAATTTGTATTCTGGCTTACTCGATGCATAAACTTTCACTTTTCACCATCCGTCATGGGTTAGCTGAAATAAATCCGTTTAAGGGATAAGTTCGCCTTTGTACATATTTCTTATATTAATAGTTCTGGTATTTTTTGTACTTACAAAAACAATATATAATTTTTACAACACCCCCTTTTTTTTTGGGCTATTTTAACTAAATGAAAAGCAAAAACAAAAAAAAAACATTTTCTGTAAAAATATATTTTATTTGCTTAATATAATAAATAGTTGTTAAAAAAATATTAGATTATATTCAATAAATAACAGTATCGTCATTGCTTTGAAAAATCCTCGTATCTCATATTTCGTGACGTACATTTTTAAACTTAAGCGTGAAAAGGATTAAGTTCAAACTTATACGTCTCGAAATATTAGAAACGAGGTTTTTCCAAACTAGTAACAATATGGCCTTGAATGCATTACGATGAATATATATCAATACACAATATTTATTATAACCAATACTCAATATACGTAAAGAAAGTACTATCGAACCAACGGAACCCTGACCCACCATAGAACCTTGTCACAGTGATTGACGTTAGGACTGTCATACGAAGCTATACGACAATCGTACGTCAATCATTGTGACAAGGTTCCATGGTGGGTCAGGGTTCCGTTGGTTCGATAGTACATATAGTGTGTTTACATTTTATCTGGAGTAACATTCCTTCTTGGATTTATTTTTTATGTAATAAAAGTCGATTTATCTGGACCTAATCGGTCAAAAAAAAAATACTATCATGGCAAGTCAAATATGGCCTTGTATGGCGGAAACGGGTTAACATTATTATATGTAATGTGACACTGCTTTTCCTTGGGCAGCACGACGTCTGCCACTGTAATTAAACCACGCTAACGCTATTGTTAGTCTCTGAGTACAATATGCAACGTGCAACGTCACATTTCCTGCCTATTTCCCCCAAAATCTACGATAAACCGTGAGAACAGAATACGTGGAAATTACGGCCGCTGATCGACATGTAGACGGAAGGCGATGTCAGTCACCTACGGCTATGTCTATCGCGTGTCAAATGTGGATGAAGCATCCGTCCCTGTCGTGCTTATTTACATGTCAAAAGGTGACAGATGCGTTATACAAACTTTGTCTCGCTATAAACACTGAAAGGGGAGGCCATTTGCAACGTCAAAAGATGGCGGATGTGTAATTTGTTTTATTTTTTATTTTTGTGTATTTAGGTGTTCAAAGTTCTTTTTTGTTAGTGATTTGTACTTTTAATGCCTTTGTGTTGCACAGTGATAGAAGAACTTATTTCGTCTATCTGGCATCTTACTTCTCGTTTCAAGTGGACTCGTAGTGGTACAGAGGTTAAAACTATCTTGGCCTCTGTCCTAAATATCACCGTACAACGTTGCCACCAATCTTTCTATAGAAGATTGGATTGTGTTTTATTGCTATATTGATTTATACTTATATATACCTACTTGACACTGGCGAAATCACTCCATTGTGGAAACGCCATATTCCCGAGGTAGTAGCTGTTCAAGTCACCGCGTGGCAAATAAAAAAAAACTTTAAAAACATTTTGAAATTACAGAAACACGTATAGTTCATACATTATAGTTATATGACCGTAAGGTTTATAAATCATTTGTAGGTCAATGCATTCATTTCTATGATTACGTGACGCAGTTTTAAAGTTACCATTTCCAGTACTTAAAACTTACTTGAAAAAGTCGTTGACGTTTAAAGCTTACATACAGGGTCAGGGAGTATCTAACAGATAAAAATGCTTGGCCTAATATAACTTAGTCATAAAAAACGTCTGACTGTTGAGTTTCTTGCGTCGTTTCGTCTCAGCAGTGGTTTCTTGCGAAGCCCTGGTAGATTTTTGACGTGTAAAAGTGCCCGTGCGGCCTGCTTACTGAATAAAAACATCTTTTGTCTTATGGGACATTTATTTTAGCAAAATGACATATTTACGGCGAGGGCGTACATTGAATCCGGAACGAGGGGAGGATTTTATAATTGAATCCCAAGCGTAGCGAGCGATTCTAAAATAGAATTCTGAGCGTAGTGAGGGATTCAAGCGTTAACGTCCAAGGTGGGAATAATTTTGCTACCGTTTGACACGTACTGCTTTTCACATCACCTATGAAGAAAATAAAAGATCTCAGTGATGAGACATATTTTAATCATTAACACTCTCTAAAAGTGCTGAATCCATCAAATTGAAAAACAGGACATTATCATATTTAACAACAATTATCAAATTTTGCAACAAAATGTCCTTGAACAGAAAAGTGCCACTTTGCCCCCTAGCAGGGAAGAAAACTCCCCCGTCCAAATAGGTGATGTGAAAAATATTATTTGGCCGTGTGTTATCTAAACATTACACATACACATACATTGCGATATTATTTACACTTACCGGACCTATATATAACCATAGCCATTCAACCCAAAGTGCTGTTTGAAGAACCAGGCAGTTATACGGTTACCTTTTGTTTGATATTAACAAAAATAATCTTACAAGGAAAGGTACCCAACTATCCGGCTCCGATTTTGTTGATTTTGATATATATTTTTTTAGCGGCCCAAACTCAACCTGGGAGAAATTGACCTCCAAAGTACTGAAAAGTCACTAAACCCTCTAAATTATATAGAGTTTAAAAAAAAATGCAAGTTTCATAGCGGTTTGATTATAAATGTTTAAGAAGATGAAAAAATAATGAGCGCGTGTTTTGTTATATCGGCTAAAACTCATATTTAATAAAAAAATCCCTTCAAAGATCATTGAAGATATACTTCCTTTGGTATTTTTTTATAATATTAGTTTTAGCCGATATAAGTACTTGTACAGTACTTTGGAGGTCAATTTCTCCCAACAGGTTAAGTTTGGGCCGCTAAAAAAAAAAAAAAGTGTCTGTTATTTTAAACTACTCTCTAACATATATCAAAATCAACAAAATCGGAGCCGGACAGTTGAGTACCTTTCCTTGTTAGTGAAGATTACTGACGGCCAAAATTATTATACTACTAGATGAAAATCTAGTAGTATAATAATTTTGGCCGTCAGTAATCTTCACTAACACTAATATGAGCCTACATTTTACCGAGCGAAGCCGGGTTTTCACCCGGCTTCGCTCGGTAAAATGTAGGCTCATATTTCACCAGTAGATATTTCTCCTAAATATTATTTACTTTAATAATTATGATGTGTGAAATTAGACCTTAGAGGTCACAATCGAGACCGGAATACGAACCTGTGACACCCGTGACACGTGATGACGTGACGCCAACGCCACATTAATGACATTGACATGTTTACTTTGCAACGCCATTATAAAGCAATTTATTCATTTTTATATTGAAAATACTCAATAATACGAATTTTCCGCCTCTAAGTTGTCGACTCGGATCGGCTAATTTTTTACGCTCTTCAATTTGATGTGCATATCGTTCGAGTCTACCGTAGACCGGTACGAAATTATTAATATAGATTTACTATATTGGAGACCTTTCTTTTAGAACTTGATAGTATCACTTTAACGGCTCCACGGATTTACATAAAACTTAGCTCACAACGACCTCTAAAAAACCTGCTTTCAAATAAAAAACACTGCAACCAAATCGATTCACCCGTTTAATGGGTGTAATCGTGTAGAATCTCCGGCCGTATTCCATGTCGCCCTAACAACATCCACCAAATAAACAATGTCAAAACTTCCCCAGTTTTTATTAATCAGGCAGGTTGTTAACAAGTTGACGCTATTCATCGTGACAAACAGACTTGGCGGCAGACGTTGGCAGATGCCTCACTTGGAATTTGCGCAGGGTGGTGGAACAATGGTGGACAAGGACCAATGATGGACACTGGATTTTTATTTAACAGAAGATAAGGGTTATTCATTTGTTTTGTGTGGGATCTGAGACCCATAGGTAAATGAAATCCCAGGACTACGATCTCAAAACTGCAATCCTAACTTCAAAAGCGTTGCCAACCCTGAGGACTGAGATGGAATGCCGGAACACAGCAATGCGATCATTGCTGCTTGGTGATTGGGTAATAGATAATTAAGGTGGATTATCAAAGTCAAAGTCAAAGTCAAATTCTTTATTGCATGACTATAGGTACAAAGATAAGATGTTAAGTAATAATGACAAATTCCTAAATCTATAGCCTACCATTATCAATGGTGTACAATATTTTAAAGTCTTAACCTAAATCACTATCAAAAAATTTAAACATAACAATTTAATATTTATATTTTTCCTTTATTATTTAAAAAGTCAGATATATTGTAAAACATTTTATTCAACAACCATTCATTAAGGGCTTTTCTAAATTTAGTATCGTCTAGGGATTTGAATATGTCAGGTACATTATTATATATCTTAATTATCATGAAGTAAATACTATTTCTATAAAATGCTGAGCGAACAGGATGAACATGTGTTAATTTATTGTCATGACGAAGATTTTTTTTATATTTATCACCCTTTTCAAAGAGAGTCATGTGTTTCCTAACAAACATAGTTACCTCCTTGATATATAGGCACGGGAGTGGTAGTATATTGTACTCTGCAAATATGGGTCTACATGAGTCTCGTTGAGAGGCGCCATTTAACGCTCTTATACAACGCTTCTGCATTTTAAATGCTTTTTGCCAATCTGTAGAGTTGCCCCAAAAGATGATACCGTAGCATAAAATTGACTGCACGTAACCAAAGTACGTCATTATTCCCGATTTCTTTGATGAGTTTTGCACTATGCGGCGTAAAGGGTAAATGAATTTAGACAATTTAGAACACATCCCGTCAATGTGCATTTTCCAATTACAGTTGTCATCTATCATGAGACCTAGGAATGTTGTGCTTTCAGCTTTTTTAATAGCTTCCGTTTTATATGTAATATGTAGTGGCATTGCCGGTCTTTTTACAGAATGAAATTGAACTAAATGTGTTTTTGATAAATTTATATTTAGTTCATTATTATTTAACCATTCAATAATATCGTGAAGTGTTTTATTAATGTCTAATTCGTATTTTTCAACAGTGGAAGTGCATTTAATTATTGCCGTACTATCATCGGCAAACAGTACCATCTGATTACTTATGCATTTTGGAATATCGTTTATGTAGAAAAGGAACAAAAGAGGGCCCAAAATACTTCCTTGAGGGACACCTCTTTCATTTACCTTATAGCCTGATCTCATAACTTTCACAGTCTTAGTTTTATTACAATAGAATCGGACCTCTGAGCATTGTTGTCTACCAGTAAGATAACTTTTCAGCCAATCTAGTGCTTGCCCTCGCACACCGTAACATTCTAGTTTCTTAAGTAGAATGTTGTGGCTTACACAGTCAAAAGCCTTGGACATGTCCGTAAATATTGCTGAAACGTGGGTTCTACTTTGTATGCATTCGTATAAAGGCTGTAGAAGTTGAAAGATAGCGAGATTTGTCGATCTATTTTTACGAAAACCACATTGCTCATTAGTAATTAACTTAAATTTATCGGCAAAGACTGTCAGCTTGTTATGCATAAGGCGTTCAAACACTTTTGAAAACACCGGTATCAACGTAATGGGCCTATAGTTATTGAGATTTTCGGTGTCTCCCTTTTTGTGGAGAGGCTTTACAACTGAAGATTTTAGTCTCTCTGGAAACTCACCAGTTTGGAAAGAAATATTTATTATATGTGCTAGAGGGGCTACTATTAGGTTAACTGATTTTTTAATTATTTGTGTCCCGACTTCGTCAGTTCCTACCGATTTTGTATTTTTTAAAGATCTTATTGTTTTAGCGACTTCATTGTTGGATACTGGGGATAGATATATACTGGTACATTGGGTCTTTGTAACATTACTCATTGTTATTTTTGTTTTTGAGTTTTGCGCTTTTGGTATAGATTCTATAAAGAAATTGTTAAATTGCGTAGCAATGGTCTCAGGGTTCGTAATCAAGTTACCCTTATACTTTACTTTTTCAATTAGATTTGGCATTTTGTTCCTTCCAGTATAGTTTTTAACAATGTCCCAACATGCTTTGCACTTATTTTCCGAGCGTTCTATTAATTTGTGGTTCGCCTTTTTTATTGAAGTATTTACACATTTTTTTAACAAGTTCGAGTAATTATTGTACTGACCTAGTTTATGTTTAAAGCCCCTATACTTGATGTCCTTATACAGACATCGTTTCTTTTTGCTTGAGACTTTGATACCATGTGTAATAAAGCTACTTTTACTAACAGATTTAATCTTAATTCTATTTGATGGAAAGCATAGGTTGTAGAATAATTTGAAAATATCAATAAAATTATTATATGCAATATTTACATCTGTTGCTTCAAACACGTCAGCAAATGATAAGGAATTTAAACAATTCAAGAATTTCTGCATGTTTTCTTTGCAATAGTCACGTTTGCAGATGTACCAGAACTTGGGAATTGGTTTCCTTTTAAGTTTAAATGTAAGGCTTTGTGCAGTATGGTCAGATAGACCCAAGTGGTGTATTTCAGCTCTCCCGTCTTTAAAGTTACAAATAATATTATCGATACACGTTTGCGAGTTTTGCGTTATCCTTGTCGGTAAATCAATTTGTGATTCAAGCTGGTACGAGTCTAATATGCTAACAAAAGTATTAGGTATATATTTTTTTATCCTATCAGCTGAGAGATCAATATTAAAATCACCACATAAAATCAATCTTTTGTTCTTGTATGATACTTTCAGTAAAAGTTCTTCAAGCTTATCAAAAAAGATATTAATGTCACTACCTGGAGTGCGGTATATACATATTATTGTAACATTCTCGATTAGTAGCGTGATCCCACAGCATTCAAAAGTTTTTGTAATATTGAGGTGCTTAATACCATCAATTATTTCGAAATCAATTCCCTTTTTTACTAGGATACAGCAACCTCCTCTTTTATTATTACTTTTATCCTTAACGTCCTTCGCTTTACTTCTAGCAAAAATATCTGCCAGCACAAAGCCGTCAAGTTGCAAACACGACTCCTGTCCAAGTGGTATAAAATGCTCTGTTAAACACAAGATATCAGGGTATATTGAGAGTTCTTCAATTTCGTTTAATGCAATACTAAGGCGATTTAATTTACCCAGAACTCCTGCGATGTTTTGGTGAATTACGCAAAAGTTAGTTTTCACGAAAAAACGTTGAGTCCTGAGGTTCTTTTTTGTTCTTTGGAAAAATATTGTTGATGTAGTTATTGTTGTTGTTTTTGTTGTTGTTGTTGTCTTCTTCTAGTTTTGTAATATCTTCAATCGTGTTATTTTCAATACTTTCAACCATCATTTTTAAATGGGCAAGGATATTTCTCATTCCGGACTTATTAACTACACCAGTTTTTCTCGAAAACATATCATAATCATAAGATAAGGTCAGGTTAGAATCCACCAAATACGCATATTTATGTGTTTCATTATCTAGGTAAAGTAGGTTGTTAAAGGCTTCAACCCTCTGGTTAAACACATTGCTTATATTGTTACATTTATAAGTTGGTAAGCATATAATTATGTTTGTGTTAACAATTTTTCGCATTGACTCTCTCAGATGATAAATCAATTCGATGTAATTGTTTGTCTTTCTGAAATCAGTTTCGCCGACAAGTATGACACAGTAATCTTCTTTGGTGAAATTTATTATTTTCTTATGAATATCGTTCGTAAGTTCTTTCAATCCACGATGCGGTAGTAAAAAGTGGCAAATGTTTTTAGTATTTGAAAATACCTCCCCAGAGAGCTTTAAAACCGGGGTACTTTCATTATCGCTTATAATGCATAGCTTTGGTTTATCTGATTGCAACGAGTTGTCTACCATTTTTGAAGGGGAGCCCGCGCCAGTAGCATCTTTAAATTTCGGAAAGGTTATATAGGCAGAGCCATATGGTATTTGGTTTGCAGTCGGGGTGCATTCCTTCACCAGTGTTTCTTTATGTTCATTGTTCTTATTTAAAGCTATTGCAGGTTGTAGATCCAGTACACTATCATCGTGATTTGATTCTGAGTTTCGCCTCTTTGTAACCCCTTTTTTTTTTGACTCCGTGTTTTTTAATGGCGTTTTTTTACTTGACGGAGTTTTGATAAGCAGCTGCTTGAATAAATTAAGCTTCTTCTGTTTCTCCTCGAGGTTTTTTTTTAGGGTGATTATTTCAATGTTCAGGCGTTCTATCTCGTCATGTGCGCTAGCTAGCTGAGTTGACAGGCTATTAATTTCAAGGTGTAGACTGTCTTCATGCATGTTGCCTATGGTTGTAATGTTCGGTAAGCTTAGAGACGTGTCATCCAAGAAAGTTGTTTCAATTTCAGAGCCTGAAGTTTCTTGATCTTGGCATGGTGTTACAAAAACTGAACGGCCAGATGGAGGGGTATCTATGTGTGTCGTTTGTTCTTGGTGCGGTGTAGATATTGCATTGTGAAGTGTCGGTGACTGTAGATTGCTAAAACTTGTGTTGCCAGCATGCTGCAGTAGTAAATCTGACTGCAGGTTGTCATTATGTTGTTGTGGCAGGTCTATCTGTGGGGTGTTTTCAGGTGAGTTCTGACTTTTTGAAGTATTTTGTTTTTGTTTTTTCCTCAAGGTGATGTTTGAGTGGTCATTTGGTGTTTTTACATTACTTTGACCTGCTATACATTTCTTTACCAAAGTATGATTTTTTTCCTTAAGTTCAGAAGCGGTTGGTGAGAAGTGTTCCTTAGACGCATTTTCTAGGCATCGGATGCATTTCCAAACGTCCTTTGACTGTTTCGACATAAGATAAAATCTTTTTAGAGTGACATTGGTACAATCGAGATGCAGTACAGAGTCACAAATGGAACACTTCATTGATTCTTTAGTTTTAATGTCCTGAGCGCATTTTGCGCACTTATTTGTTTTTTTGTCATTTTTTTGTGATGTTCGTTTATTTGTTGACATTTTTTTTTTTTTTCTTTTTACTGCGGATATTTGTCAGCAAAAAAAATAATTATAGCAATAAAATAAAAATAAAAATCATAAATACAAAATTGATTTACGCGAACAGGCGCCGTTGGCTGGTCTTGAACCCGCGACCTCCAGAACGAAAGTCAGAGCGCTGCGCACAGGGCCATCGTAGCGTTAGCGCTGTGAGCGAAAATTGACTTCTTGTTGTTACGACAGGAATGACCTTTGTGCTTAAATCAATTTCAACTCGTCGTACACGCCGCTGATTGGCTGATCACTGATAACAGTTACTTATGACTCTTATGAGTTTAAGTTAGTGTCAACCGTTAAATAATTATTTTAAAACTATTTCGTCTATTACTCACGATCTCACTGGCCGATTGTCACAAATGTTTCACTGATTTAAACCACTGTTTATAGTCTACACACTGATATAAAATGAATAGGCAAATACCAAGTTTTTACAATTTTTTTCAATTTATAACTGTAGAGCAAACGAACGTAGATGTTGCCTCTCTCGATGCGGGGGCGGGGGGATTCATCATCATCATCATCATGTCAGCCGAAAGACGTCCACTGCTGGACATAGGCCTCTCCCATGGCTTTCCACTCAGACCGGTCTTGTGCTTTGCTTGTGGATTAAAAGAATTTTCCCATCATTTTTCAATAGCTTCTGCCTTCGTCTGCGTAGATTTCGAGATAACCCGTCTTTATAGAATTTGACTTCATCGATAATTTCATCGAATTTCATTTCATCGAACCCTATTTTCTGATGAAACTATGATGTTTTCAGGATATCTTTAACATTAATTACTTAGATTAGGTTAGACTTATGAATACAAACAATATTGACTTCTGCGTCGAGAAATACCTTTCGATATAATGAAAACTTTGCGTAATAATGACACCTTCGTTAAAATAATACATACCCGATTTCGATTATCGTAAATCGGCATAAAAAAGTACCCTATGTGTTAATTCAGGGTATAAACTATGCCAATTCCAATTTTGAAATCCGTCGAGTCGTTGCATCGCAAAGGAGAAACAAACGAACGAGCTGTCGCATTTGACAACGCATATCCCAGATCGAAAACCACTTTCAATGAAAATACAATGACAATTTAGAAATGTTTATTTTCCTAATTTATGTGGTTTAAATGAGAATTTTGATAGAACACACTTATGTTAGACATAATATAATATCATACACGATAATAATACAAAAAAAAAGTTAATTAAAATATTTCTAAACGCTTTTTGTTTTAATAACTCAAGCATATTAAAATGGCCACGGGAGGATCGCGTCGGTTAATCCCCAAATCGAAATTCGATGTCACGTTAGCCCTGTCCCTTTCTTTCGATCACGTCATGACTGGATTAAAAGGGATAAAGCTTTCAAAGTTTCGTAATTAGTGTTTCCGAGTACACCTAACGGGTGGACCAAAAGGGAATACATGACTTTTGTTCACAGCTTTAATAAAAGCTGATTCATATAACCATGGACAGTGATCCAGTTATGAACAATTCCATAAATATAAGTTTCTGAGATTGATATGCTTTTAGTGTTACAATTAGATTACATGACATTATTCGGCCACCACTATTAGAATAAAATGTTCAGTATTGACAAGTTACCATTTAAAAACAAAATCATAATAGGTGATTTTAGTTTTGACAGACGTTTCTAGGGTTCCGTACTCTAAAGGGCGTCCAACGGGATCCTATTATACGGCTACTTTGTTCGTCTGTCTGTCCTAATTATAAAGAGATGTAACCCTAATAGATGCCGTGTTGATTTTCATTTGAGAAAGTGAAATAATGAATGGCGTCATACGTTTTAATGTATTTCTATAATTATTATTTTATTTGGTATGATTACAGTACAAAACAATGTACAAGTGTGAGTTGCGCATGCGCTAATTTCATTCGGAATCAAATTCAAATCGAAATATATTAATACGTACTGTGCGGTGTTACGGAGCCCTCGGTGCGCGAGTCCGAATCGCACTTGAATATTTTTTTCGTTAATAACAAACGGCCTTAATTCATTTGACAGAATACAACCTTCAATAGTACATTACTACAGAGGCAGGGACAAAAGGGGTTGCCGGCCGAAGTTATATAGACGGCCGAGCGAAGCAAGGCCGGATATAGGTCTGAGGCGGGCAACCCCATATTTCCCGCCGAAGTATGTATAGTGCTTTTCTCAATTCATTAAAATAATTAAAACAAAAATTACAATGTCAAATAGGTACTAGGAGTGCATAAACATTAAAAGTAACCTACAGTGCTCAGTACGCCCGCCCGCCGGCCCGCTGGCGGCGCGCGCGGGGCTCGCCGCATCGCTCCTAATTACCTCTGCGCTCCTGGTACTTCAAATAAACATGCAAACGCTTTGTTGGATGCACGGCTTAGTAAATTAAAAACAAACAGCTATTTAGCCTTTTCATAAACAGCCACCATGTCCAAATTAAAATAAATAAATAAATATTTCCCGGCCTAGGCCTTCAATTTCGTATGAAATTCCTTTACAGTTCTCTCGAGTTGTTCCGTCGGAAACGTGGCACTTTGAAGCCTAAAATAACTAACATAACGCCGACATTACATAGCATGTTTGAGAAAAAAGAATTAACTGCACTTTAAAGTATTAAAGAACTCCCACGCATGCAAACAAACCCTTTAATAATAGAAACGATTTCACGCATCGTGCCTTTCTCCTTTGAAAATAGATCTGTGGCAGTGACTCGGCTGTTCTCACAATCTGTGGCGCGTCTAACCATTTGTTGGTTGTCACTGGAGTCGGGTTCCGCCATTTTTACTCGAACCTCTGCGAAATTACGGACGCCATGTTTGTTTTCAGAGATTTAGAGGAGACGAAAAAAACTAAATTCCGGCATACCTTTGTACTTTTTGGTTTAGTACTTTGTGTGACCGCTGTGTTTGTGTGTGTGTGTGTGTGGTTTATTTTTATATTAAAGTAGGTAAGTGGGATCTGAGACCCATTACACATTTGAAATCTGAAGACTTCAATTTCAAAATTGCAATCCAAAGACCTCAAATGCGTTGCTAACCCTGAGGACTGAGATGGAATGCCACCTAGTAATTTCACCGGTTGTCTTATCCCCTGCATCTTAACCTTACTGCTTGGTGGTGGGTTGATGGATAAGATGGTGGTAGCGACCCGGACGGACCCTGCACAAGGTCCTACCACCACTAAAAGAGGTCATTAAAGAGATATCAGCTCTCAAAGTAGGGGTCACGGTGATATTGGGGGGACTTAACTATCTAATAGTTATAGTTAAATCAGATGGTTGTACTTTTTAAACCCAAACAAAAAAGAGAGTTGTAATCAATTTTACGACTTAATTCAAAGTATGACTAAAGTAAGCTTTAAAAACCTCGACTGCGTTTTGTGATATTATTATTAAAGCCGTTTATTAACGCTTTTATATTCGTATATTTGAGATGGTCTCATTAATAAGGTTTTTTTTTGTTGACATTAATAATTTACATTTTGCCATTGTTGGTATTTCAATGTTAACAGTTTAGGTATGCTGTGTCACACGGGACGGTGAAAGGAGTCTAAAGATATCACACACTAAGCCGTTTCGAGGTTATGGTGGAATTTAGAATCTATATATATAAAACGCAAAGGTGACTGACTGATTGACTGACTGATCTATCAACGCACAGCCCAAACTACTGGACCGATCGGGCTGAAATTTGGCATGCTGATAGCCACTATGATGTAGGCATCCGCTAAGAAAGGAATTCCCGAAATTCCCACGGGAACGGGAATTAGCGGGAAAATCCTTTTGTATGAAAAATCTAAACCACGTAAGATAGATGATTGAAATTTGGCATGCAGGTACCCTAATGAATCTAAAGCTTACTTGCAACGCGATATTGCAAAATTCCCATGGGAACGGGAGTTATTGGGAAAAAACTTTTGTATGTAAAAATCTAAACCGCGTAAGATAGATGATTGAAATTTGGCATGCAGGTACCCTAATGAACGTAAAGCTTACTTGCAACGCGATAGTGCAAAATTCCCACAGGAACGGGAGTTATTGGGAAAAAACTTTTGTATGTAAAAATCTAAACCGCGTAAGATAGATAATTGAAATTTGGCATGAAGGTACCCTAATAAACGTAAAGCTTACTTGCAACGCGATATTGCAAAAGTCCTACGGGAACGGGAGTTATTGGGAAAAAACTTTTGTATGTAAAAATCTAAACCGCGTAAGATAGATGATTGAAATTTGGCATGAAGGTACCCTAATGAACGTAATGCTTACTTGCAACGCGGTATTGCAAAATTCCTACGGAAACGGGAGTTATTGGGAAAAAACTTTTGTATGAAAAATCTAAACCGCGTAAGATAGATGATTGAAATTTGGCATGCAGGTACCCTAATGAACGTAAAGCTTACTTGCAACGCGATATTGCAAAATTCCCACGGAAACGGGAGTTATTGGGAAAAAACATTTGTATGTAAAAATCTAAACCGCGTAAGATAGATGATTTAAATTTAGCATGAAGGTACCCTAATAAACGTTAAGCTTACTTGCAACGCGATATTGCAAAATTCCTACGGGAACGGGAGTTATTGGGAAAAAACTTTTGTATGTAAAAATCTAAACCGCGTAAGATAGATGATTGAAATTTGGCATGCAGATACCCTAATGAACGTAAAGCTTACTTGCAACGCGATATTGCAAAATTCCCACGGAAACGGGAATTAGCGGGAAAATCCTTTTGTATGTAAAAATCTAAACCGCGTAAGATAGATGATTGAAATTTGGCATGAAGGTACCCTAATGAACGTAAAGCTTACTTGCAACGCGATATTGCAAAATTCCTACGGAAACGGGAATTAGCGGGAAAATCCTTTTGTATGAAAAATCTAAACCGCGTAAGATAGATGATTGAAATTTGGCATGCAGGTACCCTAATGAACGTAAAGCTTACTTGCAACGCGATATTGCAAAATTCCCACGGAAACGGGAGTTATTGGGAAAAAACATTTGTATGTAAAAATCTAAACCGCGTAAGATAGATGATTTAAATTTAGCATGAAGGTACCCTAATAAACGTTAAGCTTACTTGCAACGCGATATTGCAAAATTCCTACGGGAACGGGAGTTATTGGGAAAAAACTTTAGTATGTAAAAATCTAAACCGCGTAAGATAGATGATTGAAATTTGGCATGCAGATACCCTAATGAACGTAAAGCTTACTTGCAACGCGATATTGCAAAATTCCCACGGAAACGGGAATTAGCGGGAAAATCCTTTTGTATGAAAAATCTAAACCGCGTAAGATAGATGATTGAAATTTGGCATGCAGGTACCCTAATGAACGTAAAGCTTACTTGCAAAGCGATATTGCAAAATTCCTACGGGAACGGGAGTTATTGGGAAAAAACTTTTGTATGTAAAAATCTAAATCACGTAAGATAGATGTTTTCAATCTAGCATGCATGCATACCTTAGTAAATATAAAGTTTAGTTATGGATGTATTTTGAAAAATTAAGTTAGCGAGAAAAAAATGTTGTATGTTCGAATTTCGGAGACTACAATTTCCATTGAAGGTATGTTTCGCCATGATCATTAATAAGTCGCAGGGTCAAACACTCGCGCTAGCAGGAGTTGATTTAAGACAGCCCTGTTTCTCCCATGGTCAGTTATATGTGGCGTGCTCCCGCGTAAGTTCGCCATCCAGTCTGGTCATTCTCGCACCACCCTCCAGAAAGACCAGAAACGTTGTTTATAAGGAAATTTTATAAATAATATGTTTCCTAAATACATTTCCCATATCCCGGTTGCACCAGCCACCCACCAACCGAACCACTCTTCCATGCTACTCTTTTTAGGGTTCCGTATCCAAAGGGTGAAAACGGGACCCTATTACTGAGACTTCGTTGTCTGTCTGTCAGTTGAAATTTTCACAGAATATGTATATCTATTGTCGCTATATCAACCAATACTGAAAATAAGAATAAAATAAAAAATAGGGGGGTCCCCATACAACAAACGAGTTTTTTTTTGTTAATTTTGTACGGAACTCTTCGCGCGCGAGTCCGACTCGCACTTGGCCGGTTTTTAGTTTTCATGTGGTCAAACTTTTACTTTCATACCGACTGACATCCACATTCTCACCTCTGAATTCCAGACGAAACCCTATAGGTACTTTAGGGTTAGCCTCCACTGATCGTATTTTCCTAAATTTATATCAAACCAAATTATCATAAACTAATAATCTAAAAATTAATAACAATTCATTATTCAACTGAGCTTTTTATACTATAACCTCATTTAAAAATAATAAAATTAAGCATTTTTTAACCTTTCTCCCACACACACAAAGATCTCTCTTTTATAACACGCCACGCGGACGAAGTCGCGGGCAAAAGCTAGTCATTACATATACATACACTCACCGGCGAAAATACTTCCCCACCCTTCTTTGGTTCTTACTAATGCTAACACACCGCGGGACCGCGGTGGATGCGAAAAGCACAAGACCGGTCTGAGTGGAAAGCCTTGGGGGAGGCCTATGTCCAGCAGTGGACGTCTTTCGGCTGACATGATGAATGCTAACAAATATGACTTCTGAAATTAGAGTGTAACTTCAAAAATACTGAACTAATTTCGTTGAAGCTTAGTGTTTGGTTGCTAATTAACCACACACAACATTTTTTTTTTAAATTACGTGTTTCTTAGCTCAGGGGTTCCCTGAGGATTGATCCATAAATTTGAAAGTTGTACAAAACACAATAATTTACTACGAACAGCTAATTTATGGATCTTTTGGGTACCTTTGGAAAGAGTTGCGTCCTTTAAAAAGAATACTTGGTGGCCATTTTGGACCTGGGATCATTAGTAACAAAACACTACAAACTTCATCGAGATTAGTTCAGTATTTTTGAAGTTACTTTCTAATGTATTAAGTTATATTTGTTAGCAATTGTATGAACAAAAGGCGAGTATTTTTGCCAGTGAGTGTATATCGACGGTTCTGTGACTCAACCTCGTATATAGAATATTGTCCAGTATAAACTGACACTCACTAAGTACGCGAGTGCATACGTAGTGCATGTCAGTTTATACTGGACCTTATTCAATATACGAGGTTGAGTCACAGAAGCGTCGATATACACGAACCCTGAAAACATTACACTCCTTTTTTAGGCAGTAAATAAAGGGTATATACAGATGTAGTGCATAATTGTTTTCCTTCGTATTTTCACGGAAACGTACGAACGTGTCATGCTACTTCAGTCACCCTCAGTACTTTTTGTACTGTGACTGACTGAAATAGCTAGACACGTTCGTACGTTTCCGTGAAAATACGAAGGAAAACAATTATGCACTACATCTGTATATACATGAACGAAGTATACTCGACTTAACTTTTCACTTGATATTCAGAAGACTTATTCCCTTTTTCACAAGGACCTCATTTGTGGTACCTGAAACATAAAAATGTCACAAGCAACATTGTTATACCAAGTAATAGAGGCACAATAAACATAAACGCTAAATATTCTTACTCTAACCTTATTTTTAAATTGCATTTCTTACAAAAGACAAACAGCAAAAAAATAAAAAGAACAAAATGCAAAGAAACCAACTAACTAGTTTGTTCTATGAAGGCTTTATTGTGGGTCTGGCTGTAGGGCTAATATCGTCCCACTCTTAGAAGTAAACACTTTTATGCACGAGGGCATAAAACCACCGTTTCATTCCGCATCTTATATAAAAGGAGAAACTGACTAATCGATTAACACAGCCAAAACTGCTGGACCTAGAGATTTGTTATTTGGAGGCAATATTCCTTGGGTACCCTAGGGGTACTAAAAAATAAAAAAGATAAAAGAAATTTATTCAGTAAGTGGGCCGGACGCGCACTTTTACACGATAAGAATCTACCAGCTCTTCCCAATAGGAGACCACTGCTGAAAATAAACGCCGCAAGAAACTCAGCAGTCAGTCATTTTTTAAACATATTTCATATTACTTAGTCTAGCATTATATAAAGCTACAAATATTAAATTAAATATAATATCAAATAACATGCGCAGTTCAGCAGGAAAACATGCCAAAAATCTTATGGGAGAGATAGAGAGGGAAAAAGAAAATAGAATCAACTGTCTTATGTGTATATAGAGATGACCACATAAATTTTTCGATATGTTCTCCTGCATCAACGGTGTCCCCTAGGCAAGAAAAAGCATCATAAATCTTTTGCATTTGAACCAATTATTATTGACTAAGTTTCGGGTGTAAGCCATGCATTTTTGTCTGTTTGATAGTCCTCGACCCTATAATACGCTTTACATATTAACGACCTTTTCAAGTATTTTTATTTTTAGTATTTGAATTATGTATATCAGAGTATTTGGTGAAAGAATATAAATGTAAATAAACTAAAGTAGCGCATATAGCTCACCGAGTTGCAAACCTTAAGAGGCAGTGGGCGGGGTATATTGCTCGTGGAACCGATGACCGTTGGAGCTGGAATGTTTTAGAGTGGCGACCGCGAACAGAGAGACGATGTGTCGGCAGGGCGTCCACAAAGTGGACCGACGATCTGATAAAGGTCGCTGGATGACAGCAGCTGGGGACCGATTGTTGTGGAAAGGCCTTTGTCCAGCAGTGTCTTGGGGCTGATGATGATTATGGGTAGTAGCGGGAAACTCATTCTCCGCGTATCAAGCCGCGGGCATCCGCTTGTCTAGTATAAATAAGAAATTAATGAAAATGAAGCTTAACATTTTCGAACTAATTACCATTATTAGTACAGTTTGCCTTATAAGTAGCTGGTCACTGTAGAACCTCGTCTCTTCAATAGGCGTTTTTAAAAAAAAACTGCTTGTAGTTAAGAACGAAATTAACAACGACAACTTCTACATTACGTCACGACCATTTTAGCCTCGGGCGATAACGTTTTCCACCCCCTAAATCTCGATTTTCACGATTTTTTTATGTGTTGTAGTTATTATGGAACAGTAACATGTCTATAAGATATTCAAAAATCGGACTAGGTTTAGAATAAAGAAAACGTTAGTGCATTTTTATTTATTTTTGGCTTCTCGATCATCTTAACTGCTTTAAGACATAGTGGCATCTCAGACAAAAATCCTGTAGTTTGCCACCATTTTACCAATGAGTGAGGTTTCAAACTGTTTCTGCTATTGAATGTGAATTACCGCCTTTTGCCGTACGTGCCGTATTGTTTTGAAAAAACATCTGTGTGATCTAATTATTGCTAGTGGTGAAGGTCGACACTTGTCACTGTCATAATATTATTGCTAGGCAAAATCAAACTAGTTGCATCATGATGTGCAAATGAACTTCGACCGTAGGGTGGTAGGCCACATTTACAAGTGATCTCTTACTGTTCACCTGAGCAAGACTGAGGATGAGCTAGATTACAAGGATGTGTACCACAAGTTAATAATGTAATATTACTACAGATAAATATCCATAAAGTATACACATAGTTACTTAAACAAACATCGTAATACTTAAATACAATTATTTAAGTATGGGTATGAATATACAATGTGTGGCCCAAAACCGGGGCGAAAAATTAAAACGTAGATTCTACTCCTCAAACTACGCAACGTTTGTTTGACGACTTTGAAAAAAAACTTGCGGTTTGAATTTTATTACATTATAAAGTTAATTCGAACACGCAATGTACTATGAAATTGGTTATGTCTGTAGAGTGACTAGACTGACAGGCGATGTCAATTAGACGGAGTTTTAAGTACATTGATTATACTATTTACTTTGTTTGAAAAATGAACAATCTAAAAACTTTATGATTTTAAAAAGTTGCTAAACAAAAGTTGTCTAGTTTGAGGAGTAGAATCTACGTTTTAATTTTTCGCCCCGGTTTTGGGCCACACATTGTATACAGAATGGCCAGTGGCAGATTACCTGTTTCAAAAATTTATTTTAATACACTAAAGCATATTGAGCAATATTTTTTAAATGTTGACCTCCGTTGTGGTCGCACTCTTCCAGCCTATTTCACATATTTTCAAAAACTCTGCTACAGAGTGCACTAGAAATTAAGTTTATTTGAGATCAAATACTGTCTTCCAACTCAGCGATGTTCGCAGGTTGGTTTTAATAGACATATTTGAGTTAGCCCCGCAAAAAAAAACACACGGACTGAAATCGGGTGATCTCGCGGGCCAGGCTATGTCGCTAAAATCTAGAGATCAATTTTCTGGGAATAATGCCCTAACTGCATTAATTGATGGGTATGCACTTGCGCCATCTTGTTGAAACCATATGTTTCGATTGAAGAAAGAACCTTTTTCAACGTGTTGTCTAAAAAAACCGTCGATCAATTCACAGTATCTTTCTGAGTTGATGGTTCCAGCTACACCACGTTAGTTTTTAAAAAAGGCCGTATATTGCATCTTGCTGAAATTGCATACCAAACAGTCACTTTTTCACTGTGAAACTGCATCTCAAGAATTGTTTTCGGATTTTCCGTAGCCCGGTAACGACAATTTTGTTTGTTTACATAGCCGTCGTGATGAAAATGTGCTTCCTCGCTGAAGATGTTCCCCAAAGGATGGCTAGACGAAAATCTGACCAATATTAAATTTGTTCGCCATACGATTTTATCGATTCATAGTCATTCATATTCTGTAAGTACTGGACTATTTGAATTTTGTAAGGATGGAATTTTATTTTTTTCTTAATGATTGTTTGTAATGTCGGCCTGGGGATATCTAAGACCGTACAGCGTTTACGGGTGGAAAGTCGCAGATTTTCGAGTACAGATTGCTTGACGCGTTCCAAGTTTGTTCAGTTGTAACCGTTGGTCGCGGGCCCAGTCCTGGCTTATTTACTGCTGAACCTGTACCTCTTAATCGTGTTACCCAACTCTCAATCAGTTTAGTTGACGGTCCATCACAAATACGCTGAATATTGAAGCGAAAACAACACTGACGCCTTGCGATAATGGACAAAAAACCGTTGGTGGTACGGTTCTATTCCGTATGCACGCTGCTCAGCTGGCCAGCGATCCATTTTGACTTTATTAATCCGCAAATCTCGCGTTACTAAAACACCCCCTATCGCCCTCGCTCTTTGCGTTCGAAAATTATTTGAATTCTGCCACTGGCCACCTTGTACGTGTAGTCGCGTTTAGTTGTCGGGTTGTAGTGCTACTCCGTGTATTCCCGTGGATGTTGTAAGAAGCGACTAATAAAAGCTTGTAGATTAGGAGATGGGCTTGCAACCTGTCACTAATTACACTGGTAAACCTCTAAGCCTAATTGTGCAATATGTGGTTACAGAATTATCAACAAGTTTTTAGAGCTGTAGGTAATTCCGTAGCTCTGCCTACCGCACGCTGGGATTACAGGCGTGAAGGTAAGAATGTATGTAATTATTATTTAACTGGTATTCTTACAATGAGCAGTAAAAAAGGTGCACAGTCGAAAATTTATACACGATCTTATTTTCAAGAGAATACGAGCGAGTGTAGATAATTTTGAGTTCTTCAATTATCCACCTAGATAAGCTGCTGTGTACTGTACTTTAACGGAATCTGTCTATAACACGCAATCCTAATATAGGCCCCATATTATTTTATGTATACTTCACTTTTTATTCTCTCAAGAATTTAAGAATAAAGATTCTTGAAGTGTTCTCATTGGAGCTCCGTAAGTTCACCTAACTATTTACTTCACGAATTAGGTATAAAAAACTTAAAATATATTAAGTCAAATAAAATCATAGTAAAAATTTGGGGGCCTCGCTGACGTAAAAGTAATTGGAAAATAATGAAACACGTTTTTTTGTACAGCAATCTATATATATAAAACGCAAAGGTGACTGACTGATTGACTGACTGATCTATCAACGCACAGCCCAAACTACTGGACCGATCGGGCTGAAATTTGGCATGCTGATAGCCACTATGATGTAGGCATCCGCTAAGAAAGGAATTCCCGAAATTCCCACGGGAACGGGAATTAGCGGGAAAATCCTTTTGTATGAAAAATCTAAACCACGTAAGATAGATGATTGAAATTTGGCATGCAGGTACCCTAATGAATCTAAAGCTTACTTGCAACGCGATATTGCAAAATTCCCATGGGAACGGGAGTTATTGGGAAAAAACTTTTGTATGTAAAAATCTAAACCGCGTAAGATAGATGATTGAAATTTGGCATGCAGGTACCCTAATGAACGTAAAGCTTACTTGCAACGCGATATTGCAAAAGTCCTACGGGAACGGGAGTTATTGGGAAAAAACTTTTGTATGTAAAAATCTAAACCGCGTAAGATAGATGATTGAAATTTGGCATGAAGGTACCCTAATGAACGTAATGCTTACTTGCAACGCGGTATTGCAAAATTCCTACGGAAACGGGAGTTATTGGGAAAAAACTTTTGTATGAAAAATCTAAACCGCGTAAGATAGATGATTGAAATTTGGCATGCAGGTACCCTAATGAACGTAAAGCTTACTTGCAACGCGATATTGCAAAATTCCCACGGAAACGGGAGTTATTGGGAAAAAACATTTGTATGTAAAAATCTAAACCGCGTAAGATAGATGATTTAAATTTAGCATGAAGGTACCCTAATAAACGTTAAGCTTACTTGCAACGCGATATTGCAAAATTCCTACGGGAACGGGAGTTATTGGGAAAAAACTTTTGTATGTAAAAATCTAAACCGCGTAAGATAGATGATTGAAATTTGGCATGCAGATACCCTAATGAACGTAAAGCTTACTTGCAACGCGATATTGCAAAATTCCCACGGAAACGGGAATTAGCGGGAAAATCCTTTTGTATGTAAAAATCTAAACCGCGTAAGATAGATGATTGAAATTTGGCATGAAGGTACCCTAATGAACGTAAAGCTTACTTGCAACGCGATATTGCAAAATTCCTACGGAAACGGGAATTAGCGGGAAAATCCTTTTGTATGAAAAATCTAAACCGCGTAAGATAGATGATTGAAATTTGGCATGCAGGTACCCTAATGAACGTAAAGCTTACTTGCAACGCGATATTGCAAAATTCCCACGGAAACGGGAGTTATTGGGAAAAAACATTTGTATGTAAAAATCTAAACCGCGTAAGATAGATGATTTAAATTTAGCATGAAGGTACCCTAATAAACGTTAAGCTTACTTGCAACGCGATATTGCAAAATTCCTACGGGAACGGGAGTTATTGGGAAAAAACTTTAGTATGTAAAAATCTAAACCGCGTAAGATAGATGATTGAAATTTGGCATGCAGATACCCTAATGAACGTAAAGCTTACTTGCAACGCGATATTGCAAAATTCCCACGGAAACGGGAATTAGCGGGAAAATCCTTTTGTATGAAAAATCTAAACCGCGTAAGATAGATGATTGAAATTTGGCATGCAGGTACCCTAATGAACGTAAAGCTTACTTGCAAAGCGATATTGCAAAATTCCTACGGGAACGGGAGTTATTGGGAAAAAACTTTTGTATGTAAAAATCTAAATCACGTAAGATAGATGTTTTCAATCTAGCATGCATGCATACCTTAGTAAATATAAAGTTTAGTTATGGATGTATTTTGAAAAATTAAGTTAGCGAGAAAAAAATGTTGTATGTTCGAATTTCGGAGACTACAATTTCCATTGAAGGTATGTTTCGCCATGATCATTAATAAGTCGCAGGGTCAAACACTCGCGCTAGCAGGAGTTGATTTAAGACAGCCCTGTTTCTCCCATGGTCAGTTATATGTGGCGTGCTCCCGCGTAAGTTCGCCATCCAGTCTGGTCATTCTCGCACCACCCTCCAGAAAGACCAGAAACGTTGTTTATAAGGAAATTTTATAAATAATATGTTTCCTAAATACATTTCCCATATCCCGGTTGCACCAGCCACCCACCAACCGAACCACTCTTCCATGCTACTCTTTTTAGGGTTCCGTATCCAAAGGGTGAAAACGGGACCCTATTACTGAGACTTCGTTGTCTGTCTGTCAGTTGAAATTTTCACAGAATATGTATATCTATTGTCGCTATATCAACCAATACTGAAAATAAGAATAAAATAAAAAATAGGGGGGTCCCCATACAACAAACGAGTTTTTTTTTGTTAATTTTGTACGGAACTCTTCGCGCGCGAGTCCGACTCGCACTTGGCCGGTTTTTAGTTTTCATGTGGTCAAACTTTTACTTTCATACCGACTGACATCCACATTCTCACCTCTGAATTCCAGACGAAACCCTATAGGTACTTTAGGGTTAGCCTCCACTGATCGTATTTTCCTAAATTTATATCAAACCAAATTATCATAAACTAATAATCTAAAAATTAATAACAATTCATTATTCAACTGAGCTTTTTATACTATAACCTCATTTAAAAATAATAAAATTAAGCATTTTTTAACCTTTCTCCCACACACACAAAGATCTCTCTTTTATAACACGCCACGCGGACGAAGTCGCGGGCAAAAGCTAGTCTAAATATATAAAAGGAGAAACTGACTGACTGACTGACTGACATATCAACGCACAGCCTAAACGGCTAAACGTAGGCACTTGAAATTTGGAAGGGACGTAGCTTAGGTACCGTAGAGGTGCACTAAGAAAGGAATTCCCGAAATTCCCACGGGAACGGGAAATAGCGGGAAAATCCTTTTGTATGAAAAATCTAAACCGCGTAAGATAGATGATTGAAATTTGGCATGCAGGTACCCTAATGAACGTAAAGCTTACTTGCAACGCGATATTGCAAAATTCCCACGGGAACGGGAGTTATTGGGAAAAAACTTTTGTATGTAAAAATCTAAACCGCGTAAGATAGATGATTGAAATTTGGCATGAAGGTACCCTAATGAACGTAAAGCTTACTTGCAACGCGATATTGCAAAATTCCCACGGGAACGGGAGTTATTGGGAAAAAACTTTTGTATGTAAAAATTTAAACCGCGTAAGATAGATGATTGGAATTTGGCATGCAGGTACCCTAATGAACTAAAACTTACTTGCAACGCGATATTGCAAAATTCCCACGGGAACGGGAGTTATTGGGAAAAAACTTTTGTATCTAAAAATCTAAACCGCGTAAGATAGATGATTGAAATTTGGCATGAAGGTACCCTAATGAACGTTAAGCTTACTTGCAACGCGATATTGCAAAATTCCCACGGAAACGGGAGTTATTGGGAAAAAACTTTTGTATGAAAAATCTAAACCGCGTAAGATAGATGATTGGAATTTGGCATGCAGGTACCCTAATGAACTAAAACTTACTTGCAACGCGATATTGCAAAATTCCGACGGTAACGGGAGTTATTGGGAAAAAACTTTTGTATCTAAAAATCTAAACCGCGTAAGATAGATGATTGAAATTTGGCATGCAGGTACCTTAATGAACGTTAAGCTTATTTGCAACGCGATATTGCAAAATTCCTACGGGAACGGGAGTTATTGGGAAAAAACTTTTGTACGTAAAAATCTAAACCGCGTAAGATAGATGATTTAAATTTGGCATGCAGGTACCCTAATGAACGTCAAGCTTACTTGCAACGCGATATTGCAAAATTCCCACGGGAACGGGAGTTATTGGGAAAAAACTTTTGTATGTAAAAATCTAAACCGCGTAAGATAGATGATTGAAATTTGGCATGCAGGTACCCTAATGAACGTAAAGCTTACTTGCAACGCGATATTACAAAATTCTCACAGGAACGGGAGTTGTTGGGAAAAAACTTTTGTATGTAAAAATCTAAATCACGTAAGATAGATGTTTTCAATCTAGCATGCATGCATACCTTAGTAAATATAAAGTTTCGTTATGGCTGTATTTTGAAAAATGAAGTTAGCGGGAAAAAAATGTTGTATAAAAAAAACTAAACTGCATAAGTTAGGTGCTTGAAATTTGACATGCATATACCTTAGTGAATGCAAAGTTAAAAAATCCCCTGGGAACGGGAAGCGAGTTAGAGGCTCCTTATACTATAACCTCATTTAAAAATAATAAAATTAAGCATTTTACCCTTTCTCCCACACACAAAGATCTCTCTTTTATATCTTCTATTATTTATCTTCTAAATATACAGGGTGTCCAGTAAATAATGGATAACCTTCTACCCATCCATGGGGCACCTCAGGCTGGTCCCTAAAAAGGACTTACAGGTTTGGTAAAAGTTGCATGGTTTTCGAGATAATCGAACTTTTCTATTTTCTTAATAATTAGCACCTTGCTTCACTGTAATGACTGCCAAGGTCACAAATAAAGAGATTTTGTCGTTCTGTTTGCTGTTAAATATTCTTTAATAGTGATGCTAACGGATGTGTCTTAGAGCATTATGGTAGCGACACTAATTTCTTGTTAAACATATCTTAATTTATAACTTCACATTTTGCTTTAAAGTTTGCAACAACTTTGACTGCTTGTGGTGAAAAAAAATTGTATGAAGACCAGAGTGGCCAATATGTTGAAAAATAGTGTATCTAATACTGATTCTAAACTGGTATAACACATGGTGTTTACGTCTTTACAGATAAAGTTATTGCTGTTAGTATTCACTAAGAGCGAATTTTACCAAAACACCAAGTTATCGATAAGTAACTCTTTACTTGATTGGGTTAGTCATATCATAAAAAACGCTTCTCTTATGAAAACCAACGTCTAATTACAGCAAAATAATGAATCAGAGAATACTTGAAACCTACATCAACAATAATATTTGTAAATAAAAACCGAATCTGTTTTTACGATTACATTGACGACGTTATCTAAATTCGGTTTTTATTTACAAATATTATTGTTGATGTAGGTTTCAAGTATTCTGTGATTCATTATTTTGCAGTAATTAGACGTTGGTTTTCATAAGAGAAGCGTTTTTTATGATATGACTAACCCAATCAAGTAAAGAGTTACTTATCGATAACTTGGTGTTTTGGTAAAATTCGCTCTTAGTGAATACTAACAGCAATAACTTTATCTGTAAAGACGTAAACACCATGTGTTATACCAGTTTAGAATTAGTATTAGATACACTATTTTTCAACATATTGGCCACTCTGGTCTTCATACAATTTTTTTTTACCACAAGCAGTCAAAGTTGTTGCAAACTTTAAAGCAAAATGTGAAGTTATAAATTAAGATATGTTTAACAAGAAATTAGTGTCGTTACCATAATGCTCTAAGACACATCCGTTAGCATCACTATTAAAAAATATTTAACAGCAAACAGAACGACAAAATCTCTTTATTTGTGACCTTGGCAGTCATTACAGTGAAGCAAGGTGCTAATTATTAAGAAAATAGAAAAGTTCGATTATCTCGAAAACCATGCAACTTTTACCAAACCTGTAAGTCCTTTTTAGGGACCAGCCTGAGGTGCCCCATGGATGGGTAGAAGGTTATCCATTATTTACTGGACACCCTGTATAAAAGGAGAAACTGACTGACTGACTGACTGACATATCAACGCACAGCCTAAACGGCTAAACGTATGCACTTGAAATTTGGAAGGAACGTAGCTTAGGTACCGTACAGGTGCACTAAGAAAGGAATTCCCGAAATTCCCACGGGAACGGGAATTAGCGGGAAAATCCTTTTGTATGAAAAATCTAAACCGCGTAAGATAGATGATTGAAATTTGGCATGCAGGTACCCTAATGAATGTAAAGCTTATTTGCAACTCTATATTGCAAAATTCCCACGGGAACGGGAGTTATTGGGAAAAAACTTTTGTATGTAAAAATCTAAATCACGTAATATAGATGGTTTCAATCTAGCATGCATGCATACCTTAGTAAATATAAAGTTTAGTTATGGCTGTATTTTGAAAAATTAAGTTAACGGCAAATAAATATTGTGTGAAAAAATCTAAACTGCATAAGTTAGATGCTTGAAATTTGACATGCATATACTGAATGCAAAGTTAAAAATTCCCCTGGGAACGGGAAGCGAGTTAGAGGCTCCTTATAAAATAACCTCATTTAAAAATAATTTAATTAAGTTTTTTTTAACCTTTTTCCCACACACACAAAGATCTCTCTTTTATAACACGCCACGCGGACGAAGTCGCGGGCAAAAGCTAGTACGAGTATATCCTATAATTGATGTCATATAATTTTTCTTTACTATAAGCACCATATCCGTGAAACGCGTCAAAAGTAGCTAACTAAAACAAATTGTCGAAAAGGCTTCAGTTCCGACTGCCTACTAGTCACTGACGGAACAGCTGAGTTAACGCTTTCGCTACTTCAAACTGGATTTGTACTAAATTAATAACGTCGGAAAACTACGACGTTGTCAAACAAAACAATAAAAAGCTGTTTCACCTCAGCGCAATGGAAAATTATTATTTTCTTTACGAGATATGAATATTAAATTTTCTCTGAGAGAAATAATTCAAGCTACTTTGCGTCGTTTCTTTTTTAATAACAAAACCTCGTTATAACTTCGTCTGATAAAAACTAATTTCCATTGCGTGCCGCGTCAGCTTATACTCAGTTGGAAAGGCATTGGCAGCCTGGAAATTGCATTCTTAAGATTTTAATTCAATACAGTAAAAATTGCTTATCTTGGAGGCAAAATATTTACCAATATATATAAATATTTATCAATGAAAATTTGGGACGTTATCTTGGCTCTAGAGAGAGATTTTACTAGACGAGTGAAGAGACATTTACCCGGTAAGTTTTTGGCGCTTAAAAATTCCCCCCTCCCCTCAATGGTGGTAGTATCCCTAAATTTTGGTAGGACTAAGCAGATCCTCATTTGATGTACATAAGCCGCCAAACTGACGTATTTAGTCTTATGTATTAAAACCGGTGTACCGGTGTGTAACCGGTTAAGTATTATTATTATTATTTATTTATAAAACCAACAAAAACATTACAAATAAAATGCTAATTGGTATGGGTCACAGATCCTACTCACCATCAGCCCAGTATCTCACCATCGTGACAAAGACAGGTGACAGGTGACATTTCAGCGTACATAGCGTACCTGATATGATCCCACTGATGTGAGAGCTTGTTAACTTTGCAATGTTTAGGAGTCACATCATTCTTAAGATGGTAAAATATGGAGCAGGAAGCCTGTCAGCTCGATGGCCTTCCATACGCCATAAAAAAAGGTCACAGGCAATATAGGGTCAACTGCCCTACGGCTGCCTACCGTATTGGCCCGATGAACTTTAACATAAGTTGATAGAGACGAAAATTAAACAATCACCAGGTGCTAATAACTGGTATTTTAGAGGGCAGTAATTAGGTGTTTTACCCTAGCTGGTCCTTCGTAATTTGGGCCTAAAATAATAGTTGCGTTAAGAACTCAGAATATACGGGGCAAAATTAATGACAGCTAGAGATCGCCTATATTATATAGATAAACTCAATTATAGATGCTTTTCCCATATACTAGTGATCGCATTGTTTTTTTTTGTCCTCTACTACTTCCACAGTAATTAAAAAGTCTTTAGCCACCTCAAATGTATTTTTAAATTGAGATGGAGAAATTTAATCCTCGAAAATTTGGAATAAATTCTGATCGTTTACTTTAACGGTAAATGGGGCAGTAATCTGAAATACACAATGAGCAAAAAAAATATTATGATGATGAGTGAAGGTTCAAAAATCTTTTTTAAATAAAAAACAACCAGAATTATGTTGCTATTTTGTTTCATTTGCTTAAAATCAATTTAAAAAAAATGAATCATACCAACTCGCAGTTTTAATATAATGTTAGGTGATATTAGTATGTTATATAACTGAAAATAAATTACATGGGATGATAATTACAAAAATAAAACAATATTTTTAAATCTTATTCTATTTAAAATTCTCCCATGATGTCAATGAGCTTCTTCGAAATTTCTTTGAAGAGGCTTTGAGCGCTAGTAAAAGAAAATACAATCAAAAATTGAGTTTATCGCTATATTCAATCATGTCATTAAAGGGTGATGGGCAATTTTGTATGGACCCCCCCCCCCCCCCTCCAACAGTAACGGGCTGCAGGTCTATATGTTCATTAGGACCCAATAAAAGACAAAATACCTATCTTCGTAGCAAAATCAATGGGATTTTTTTAATGAAAACAAAGCGCCAGGCAAGGCAAATCATCTACATACGTGTTCATTTTCAAACAAATTCCATAGTTCCATACGATAAGATTATGATTTTTCAAGAAAACCCCATACATATGGTGATCGTCGCCATAGAAAAAATACATCATATTGCCAAGATCTATAACCTGGCACATGTTTCATCACTGTTGGTGGGGGGGGACATTTTTACCCATCGTCCTTTTGCCCCGTATATTCCGAGGTCTGTTTATGGGCAACGGTGCACCACAGTAGCCGTTCCGAATACGTCCATGGAATAATACCCGGTTATCCGGGTCATTTGCTCCGGATCAACCGGAATATGGCGCCAAAGTGATATTTTATGGCTTAGCACCCCGGAAGAGATCATGCCTATAGCCAATCGATTTTTAGGTAGCCGTTATACAGGGGGATATGAGAATAATAATGGCACGTTTGAATAAAAGGGTGTTCTAAAATCTGGTGGAGTTCAATTATGGAAATTTAGCTTAACGTGTTTAAAATTCAGTGTACACGTATATATGTTATTGACAGCATTAGCGCCTCGACTATGTTTGCGGAAGCTCGCACCGATGATTTCCATGCAATTCGTAGAAAGAAGGTTGCATCACTTGTTAGAAGAATGCGAAGCAGCTCCAATACGATCGATCAATAGATTCGACTGTCCTATAATCTTAAGCATGTGTAATTTAGTTAAGTCGAATTTAGAGTTTAAGTTTTAAAGTTGTTCCTCAGTACTAACATTAGATAGTAAGATAACAGTGTATAGCATACTAACCAATATGGGTCAAGATACCCGAAATAAACGTTTTGAATTTGAATTTGAATTTGAATTAGAAATTAATATCAGGGGACGATGTCACAAAAAATTACCTAGCCCAAATGCTCTAGGCTTGAACTATGGGTAGTAACGCTTATTAAAAAATATAACGAGAACATCCAAGAGGTAAGAAAAAATATTCGCGTTCAATGATGCATCATGATGATGATGATGGTACATATGTCTGCCCTTACCGGAATTCGTATCTGGGACCGCTAGCTTCGTAGGCAGGATCACTACCAGTGAACGACAGATAGGAGGTCAATCCTGACCCATTGCAAAACCATAAAGTTTCTGAATATTGACAATGTTGACTGCTGTAAAATAATGCTAAACTTATTGCTAGTGAAGGAACAGTAATAACAGCATTGTTTGACTGCTGTCAACATTGTCAATATTCAGAAAATTCATGGTTGTGAAATGTGGGATGGACTTCTTATCGGCAGGGCACTATAACAAGGCTTGACACTTGTATAAAAAAAATGTAACTAGTATCTACATATATGTAGGCGCCAATGTAAGCCAGAGTTCAAACTCAGGACCTTCTGCTTCCCGCTATTACATCTCGGTGCTACGTTCTGTATTTTTTCTCTAAAATTATTTTGTGTACTTCTCGTTCTTCTAGCCATACGTGTGACTCACGTATTTTATAGGTATTATTTCAATTCACACCGTGTTTTATCAGATATAACTCAAATTTAATTATTTATGGCATGGCAATTTGAAATGTATTCGGGTTTTTATCAAATTTTATTACTTATGGCATGGCAATTGGAAATGTATTCGAATTACTATCAAATTTTATTATTTATGGCATGGCAATTTGAAATGTATTCGAATTACTATCAAATTTTATTACTTATGGCATGGCAATTGGAAATGTATTCGAATTACTATCAAATTTTATTACTTATGGCATGGCAATTGGAAATGTATTCGAATTACTATCAAATTTTATTACTTATGGCATGGCAATTGGAAATGTATTCGAATTACTATCAAATTTTATTATTTATGGCATGGCAATTTGAAATGTATTCGGGTTACTATCAAATTTTATTATTTATGGCATGGCAATTGGAAATGTATTCGAATTACTATCAAATTTTATTATTTATGGCATGGCAATTGGAAATGTATTCGAATTACTATCAAATTTTATTACTTATGGCATGGCAATTGGAAATGTATTCGAATTACTATCAAATTTTATTACTTATGGCATGGCAATTGGAAATGTATTCGAATTACTATCAAATTTTATTATTTATGGCATGGCAATTTGAAATGTATTCGAATTACTATCAAATTTTATTATTTATGGCATGGCAATTGGAAATGTATTCGAATTACTATCAAATTTTATTACTTATGGCATGGCAATTGGAAATGTATTCGAATTACTATCAAATTTTATTACTTATGGCATGGCAATTGGAAATGTATTCGAATTACTATCAAATTTTATTACTTATGGCATGGCAATTGGAAATGTATTCGAATTACTATCAAATTTTATTATTTATGGCATGGCAATTTGAAATGTATTCGGGTTACTATCAAATTTTATTATTTATGGCATGGCAATTGGAAATGTATTCGGGTTACTAAGTGGGATATGAGTTATAATCATTTACAATGTCAACATTAGGTTGTTATATTTGTTTTTAAGGTTCCGCAGTTAAAGTAGGCATCCTTATAGTTTCGTCATGATCATCCGTTTGTCTGCATATCACAGTTAATATTTCTCAAACTACCAATGTCACACAGCTGAATTAACTTTGGTTGTCTATTCTATAAACATTTTAAATTGACCCAGCCTTTGAAATAACTTTAGCAAGCTAGCAATACGTATAAAACTTCCTTCAAAACTTTATTAAAAAGCTCGTTGAAATTCAACTAACTTTGAAAGAGATGAATAAACTGGACAGAAAAAAGTAACACCTTATTTACACAAAACTACTCAAGCAAAATTGTGTTTTCGTTGCTTCCATTAAGGTATAAATATTGTCGTTTGGTAAAGGGAGAGAAGCTTAAAGATGTTTGGACGGTACGACGTAGAATATCCCCAGCGTTATCTTTGAGATAAAACTTACTATTTCAGTCAAGAACCTTTTGAGAGGAAGTTTTGGGAACATGTTTCCTGTTAGTCTTCAAGGATTTACAGATAATAATAGATTGAAACTGTAACACGCTTGTATCAACCGTTAATGAAATAAGTAACATGGGTTCAAATCCCGGTAAGGGCAGATATTTGTGTGTTGATCGCGAATATTTGTTCCTGAGTCATGGATGTTTTCTATGTATTTAATTATATATTTCTATATATAAGGTGCTAACAAATTAGTCACGGATATTTTAAGAGATAATAGATTACATTAAATCAATTAACTTTTAACTGTAATTAAGGAACCTTTGTATATCATTTTAATGTTTTAATTTACCGAACAAAAAAAATAAATTATAATTAATCTTTAAAATAATCACCCTATTATGCACTTGTCAAGATGTTAAACACTGTCTGTCATGTCACGTCAAAAGTTGTTTTTCGTAAATGTCATTATGACTCGGCGCGGGAAAACTGTAGGTCAACTTTTAAGAGGCCTTTTGAATGATAGTTCAAAGAGGTTCTAGAATATCTAAAGAGGTGTCATTTAATTATCTTATTAACAGGATGTTTTAACGTAGCAAATTTGTTTCCTAGTTTTCTCCAAAAAAACATAAGAAAACCTATGATGTTTCATACTTAAATGTACTCCGAGAACCGAGTACTATCAGCTGTAAAAATATCCGTGACTAATTTGTTAGCACCTTATATAAGTATTTATATAGTTGTCTAGTACCCATAGTACAAGCCCATAGTCAATTGGTGTGCCATTGTACCCTGATAAAAACAAAAACATGCTATATATTTTTTGTAGTAACGCCAAAACAAATCTAAGCGAGACAACTTTCGTACAAAAATAACTTGAATACCACTTACACTCAGGAGCAAAAATAACGGGTCAGAGTGCGTTTTTCATACTAAAGAGGCTATGTCGAAGCCTTGGTTCCTCGCCAGGGAATTTAGTGAAATCTGATGATGAATACCCCGAGCATCGATACAGGACTTCTAGAGTGCCTAGAATACCCAACTGAATTAATCTGCGGTTAACGCCGGAATAGTGCCTGTTCAGAAAAACATCTAAAATGGCAATAAAATGTAAGGAAATCTAAATGTTGACCCAAACTATCCCGCTGTGGTGTAAAATGATTGTGCAATCAGTTAGGTATCTTAAGAACTTTTGACCTTCTCTATTGAACCTTGGACTATCTACCATTAAACCTCACTCAAAACAACCCCTGGCGAGGAACCAAGGCTTCGAATTAGTCTCGTTTGTATGAAAAACGCACTCTGACCTGGTATTTTTGCTCCTGAGTGTATTATGTCAACGTAAATTTTGTAACTTATGACCCGTTTTTGTGGCAAAAATCTACTAATTCGTTGAAACACAATCTAAGTGCAGCACTTGAGACAAGGTCCAAGGTATATAATGTGGTTTTTGTCTACATTTTGCCTTTTTGTTACGAAGAAATAACACGATTTTTTAGTATTTATCATATTACCCACTTGGCGTTTGCATATTTTTTGTGCTCAAAGTTGCGTGTGAAAAGAGTGTTAGGCTGGACTGAACTCTGATTGGTTAATTCGATTGGCGTCAGTTGTGAGAAGAAGGGATGATTTGGGAGTTAGGAAAGATAAACAATCGGTTTTATAATGGATAGTTACCCCCGGGACGCGAAACTGATATCGTGAGTTTTATCGTACGCATACGGCTAAACCTAAGTCTTACTTTTGTCAATTATTTTAATCTAAATTCAGTCTCTTGATTTTAGTGATTAGTGTACGGAGATTAAGTTTAAAGAAAATAATAGTAGTTGTTGTTATAATATTTTTTTGAGATATTTAGATTTAGTGTGTTTAAATTAGTATCTAATTTATAAGTAAGATTTAATTGTATGTATTTTCAGTATTAGGGGCGAATGGTTTTTAATTATTTTGTGTCTTTTGATAATGCTTGTAGGGTCAGTATTTATATCAAGGGTTACTAAAAAGTTTAATAAAAAGAAAGTGAAAGAGGCAGTAGGTACGTGTCAAAGCATTACGTGTAGTGATTAAATAAGATTACGTAGGTTAGGTAGATATTATACGAGTATAGCTTTATTATTTCAGACTTTATAAAATAAAGGGAGAAGCAAATCTATCTCACTCATTATCTTTAATCTGCTTTACCTTTGTTTTATTTTTGTATCGTGTTTGTGACGAGGTGAGAATTAATAACTAAAAACCATTTTTGTGGTCAACAATAGATTCACTTATTCTGAACACTCACAAGCAGCTCACGTGGGGCCAGACAGATAGTAGGTAGTCAGTATTGTATCCTTTGTTATGGGGTCACTTACAGTAATTGTTATATTCATCTCAATGATATTCAGATTATATTGAACACGTCGACAATACCCTTGGTCGCCGTCACGAACCGCGGTTGCGTCATTCGGATTAGGGACGCGTAGAGTCATAGCTTTCAGAGCATAGTATAAGCGGGTTGCATAACTGCATGAGTGTGCTTATTAATACTTTATTTTAGGGATTTAGGAAGCTATATAGCGTGGCAGGTAAGCTAAGTGAGGTCAGACCCCATCCAAAGTAAGGACCAATTTGATTTTAACTTCTTGTTCATTTATCAATTTAAATCTAAGGTCAAATAGGTTCTCGCTGTAACCGACCTCTTTTGGAGTTGGGGTTAGGTAGGAATATCATTACTTTGTGTTACGTCCACGTAATATACATTCAGGAGCAAAAACACTGGGTCAGAGTGCGTTTTTCATACAAACGAGACTATTTCAAAGCCTTGGTTCCTTGTCATTGGTTGTTTCGAGTGAGGTTTAATGGTGGGTACTCCGAGGTTCAATAGAGGAGATCAAAAGTTCTTAAGATACCTAACTGATCGCAGAATCAGTTAACACCACAGCCGGACAGTTTGGGTCAGCATTTGGATTTCCTTACATTTTATTGCCAATTTAGATGTTTTTCTGAACATGCACAATTCCGGCGTTAAACGCAGATTCATTCAGTTGGGTATCCTAGGCACTCTGGAAGTCCTGTATCGACGCTCGCGGTATTCATCATCTGAATTCACTAAAAGCATCCCCTGGCGAGGAACCAAGGCTTCGAAATAGCCTCTTTAGTATGAAAAACGCACGCTGACCCGTTATTTTTGCTCCTGAGTGTAGTTAGGGCAAATATTATATTGCACTACGTACACATTAGGTAGGGAATATTATTTTGTTTTAGTTTGTAACTACTTATATATTTGAAATACACGCACTCACGGAGGCCCCACGAGCATCCAGTCGGAGGGTTATCGATACTTCAGTTATATTCCCGAGCGTGCAGATATCTAACGAGATTCTGGGTGAGTCGTATCCATTTTATAACTTCTGTTTGTTTCATTTTGTGTTATTTTGATTGTAATTTCATTATGTTTTCTCGCTTGTCAATTGATTGATTTAGGTTTAGGTTAATCCTGTTTACAATATTCTCTTACACAACGTAGAGGGTCTTAATTTAGTTATATTTAAAAATCTAGACGATCACATGTTTTAATATAAGGCCTAATTAGTTTAATTACACAACGTAGGATATTTAATTCAATTCTATTTAGCCCGGGGTAGGAGGGTTACAGAACCCGCTGTATATTTAGAGGTTAGATGTAAACATTGTGAATTAAAATACGCTGTATAAATAAGATTCTTTTCACTTCTCATGCTCTTAAAATGCTACTTAAATCTCTGCGAATCGGGACTAAAGCTCCTTATTAATCTCTAGGGATTAAAGTATTTTTTTAAAATTTCCTTTGGAAACCCCTAAACAACCAATGACGGTGTTTGTGAATGGAGGATTATCGCCATTTTCAGTGATTGTGTATGGACCATATTTTTGGGTGTCGAAATAACCTCAAAATGACCACGTTGCAAATATATAAAAAAAAAGGATTTAAATTCGTGAAACACGATTAATTATTACGAATATGAATTTATTTAATCATATTAAGGCCGAACTTTTTTATTATGCGTAGTCCAATTACTTTTAAAATGGTCTCCAAGTTTGAATCTGTTGGCTAAATATGCAAGCATTTAAAACATCACTTTACAAAAAAACCGCGCCACTTTTTTTTCCTATTTGTATTTTGAATAGATGTTCATAACTTGTATTGAGCGTACGTTGTTAAGATACCTAATTGTTAGTTTTAATTGTTAGAAACTTTTTATAATAAATGTTGTACTAATGTTTAGAACGTCGTTTTTTTCCTCGCATTCAAAGTGAAAAGTAGAGTGTTTAACGCGAGACTAAACAACCATAATGACACTCGAACTACAGCCACCCTCGCTCGCAAGCTCGCTCGCGTGGCTAAACATCTCGTGTCATTATGGCTTGTTTTAGTCCCTTGTGGAACAATCTACTATTTTATAATTACATATATTTCATAAATTTTAGAAAGATAAGAACAACCTGATATCTCCTTAATGGCTTAACCGATTTTCGTAATCATAAAAAACCGTCGAAGTGCGATTCGGACTCGCGCACGTAGGGTTCCGTACCATTATCTATACAACATTAGCAAAAAAACGGCAAAAAAATCACATTTGTTGTATGAATGCCCCCTTAAATGTTTATTTATTATAATTTAGTAATTAATTTTTAAAGTGAATATATAACGAAATATTCTGTGAAAATATCAAGTGTCTACCTGTTGCCGTTATTAATATCGAACAAAAAACGGCAAAATAATGTCAATCGTAACACGTTACACAACTATGAAGTTACTGAATATTGATGATGTAAACATCATCATCATCATCATGTCAGCCGAAAGACGTCCACTGCTGGACATAGGCCTCCCCCAAGGCTTTCCACTCAGACCGGTCTTGTGCTTTTCGCATCCACCGCGGTCCCGCGATCCTGACGAGGTCGTCACTCCATCTTGTTGGAGGCCTACCTACAGCTCGTCTTCCGGTCCGCGGACGCCACTGCAGAACCTTCTGACCCCATCGGCCATCAGTCCTGCGAGCAATGTGCCCCGCCCACTGCCACTTCAGTTTAGCTATTCTTCGCCTTGTAAACAGCATTAAAATAATGCTATTACTATTGCTTCACACGCATCAAATTAGTTTAAGAGAGAAGCTATTAGGAAAATGGTAGCACTGTACACGTGCAGTGGCCACGTGACGCATACGAAGCGCGTGTATAAAGTGATTCGAGTCCGATTTAACAACATCTTCAACGCTGTTGAAGCTGCCTCGACGGCAGTGCATCGGACATGTTTGCCGAGGGTTTCCCGCTATCAGGCGTAATAGGGTCGCATTGCATCTGCGTCCGACCTTCATAACGATATGAAAAATATCGATATTTAACATAACACTATATTTCGTTATGTTTTACATAAACAACGGCTACTTCCGTGGGGATATGGCGTTTCCACAATGAAGTAATTTCACCAGTGTCAAGTATATATAAGTATAAATCAATATAGCAATAAAACACAATCCAATCTTCTCTAGGAAGATTGGTGGCAACGTTGTACGGTGATATGTAGGACAGAGATCAAGATAGTTTTAACCTCTGTACCACTGCGAGTCCACTTGAAACGAGAAGTAAGATACACACGAAATAACTCCAAGTCTTCTATCACTGTGCAACAAAGGCATAAAAAGTGCAAATCACTAACAGAAAAGAACTTTGAGCACCTAAATACACAAAAATAAAAAATAAAACAAATTACACATCCGCCATCTTTTGACGTTGCAAATGGCCTCCCCTACATAAACATTTATGCACAATCGGTTAATATGTTTACTAGCGTATTAGTGAAAGGTGGCAAGACTTTCAAGCCTATTGCCTAACAATACTACAAGCCGTTATTCCCTGAGTCGCCTATCATGATTATGACACCTACGGTAAGACATGGGGACAATTGCTCCCCAATGCCTCAATATAGAGAAGTCAAGGCGTCCAGACACCTTCATTATACAAGCACTACCTCTCACGTGTCAAAACAGGATAGACCTTTACATAACGTTATTTTACGATAACGTTATAATTTTATCGGTATTCACACACTATAACGTTATGTTATAGCGTTATAAATTCGGATTCATAGGATATCACCTCTATTACTGCTCCGTTTTAACAGCAACAACTTCGTAAAAGCAACTACAACTTTCACAGAAATCTGAACAGGTTTTCCACTTGAAACCAGTTTCAATTCCAGGCGCTGATTGGTACAGGGAAAAGCACTTTAACACCATAGCAGTAAATTGGCTAGGTACCTTTGGGCATGGCTTAACTTAAATTATATTCTTTATTTACTTTAGCTCGGAACTCCGGAATAAGGAGGTTTATTCAATTATCACTAACCACTACATTTTCCGAGAGACGTTTCTATTTTCGTACTGGGTACATTAACTGTTTGAGTTTGTTACAACTTTGTGTTTTTCCCTTCGTCCATCCGAGATCTTCATTTCTAGTGCCAAGATAAAGTAATAAACGTTTCATTGATGTACATATTTTGCCTCCAAAATAATCTTTTTGTGCTGTATTAACTTGCGTTATATCTCATTTTTCTCAGACATGCAACGGAATGTTGGCGTTATGTTAGTTATTTTAGGCTTCAAAGTGCCACGTTTCCGACGGAACAACTCGAGAGAACTGTAAAGGAATTAAATACGAAATTGAAGGCCTAGGCCGGGAAGTAATTATTTTTTAATTTTAATTTGGCCATGTTGGCTGTGTTTATGAAAAGGCTTAGCTGTTTTTTTTTAATTTACTAAGCCGTGCATCCAACAAAGCGTTGTCATGTTTATTTGAAGTACCAGGAGCGCAGAGGTAATTAGGAGGTTAGCACGATGCGGCGAGCCCCGCGCGCGCCACCAGCGGGCCGGCGGGCGGGCGTACTGAGCACTGTAGGTTACTTTTAATGTTTATGCACTCCTAGTACCTATTTGACATTGTAATTTTTGATTTAATTATTTTAATGAATTATGTTTGAGAAAAGCACTATACATACTTCGGCGGGAAATATGGTGTTGCCCGCCTCAGACCTATATCCGGCCTTGCTTCGGTCGGCCGTCTATATAACTTCGGCCGGCAACCCCTTTTGTCCCGGCCTCTGTAGTAATGTACTATTATTGTAGTTATAATTTAGTTTACGTTTATGCGTGCTCCTAGCTAGTACTGTGTATATCAACTTTACGGTGTATGGTTTATTAATAGCCGTAATCAGTGTTCCTCTCAAGAATTTATCAAATATGAACTATCAAATCATTAAATAAAGAAATAACAAATATCAGAGGCCAATCTCACACAAATTAATCTTGTCCAAAACTAAGCTCTACGCTATGGGTACAGTCTATTTCACAAATATGTGTACATATTAGTACGTTGTCCCTTTAACCGCTGTGACAATTCATATATGGCAGTTTAAACGTGACATTAAATTGACAAGGTATTAAAATGTTCCCATATTTAAGAACACGGTTGTACCTAGATATAGAGAAAAGTAACTTATGTACAAGGAAATCATCCAAGACTTAGAAACAAACACAAGTGCTCACACAAATATTTTTCCATACCGGGAATTGGATCAACTAGTTTTGACTGATCTAACAGGATCTATTAAAAGGGTTAAGTGGACGTTTTATACATTTTTCATCACATTTTCACGTAAACAGTATCTAAACATACAGGTTAACTGGGCCGTAAGCCCCATATAAAACCCTCGACCTTTTTTTTTCATGAAAACCTAGGTCGGTAAGTAATTTTTTTTTAATTTATAGCGCAGCACACCGTTCATGCAAGTTCAAGCAAGGAGGTTACACGAAATTGAAAAATTGTTTTAAAATGTTATCTAAACAGTAATTTCATTGCAATCTCGCTACATGTTATAAATTTTATTAAATAAGTTTTTTCTGCCCTATAATTTCATTTATTTACTCGCAAATGTGATGAAAAACATTGTATGTTTCACGGGCGGTACGGGAATTACGAACCTCGACTCAGAAAGCCCTCGGTTTTCGACTTCGGGCTTCTACTAGAGCCTCGGTCGTAATTCCTTACTTACCGCCCTTAATACACAATGTACTATTAATCCATTAATGGAGTAGAGTGGCCTTTAATGTACATTTAATAAATCCATTTGGAGTTGTTATTAATTTACAGGGATCCATCAGAATTGGGATTGTTAATTTTTTTATAATTACTCTAATTCGGCAACCATTTCGAGGAATAGGGTATTAAAGCCGTTCTGCATTATTAAGTTTTCGAATTATTTATTTATTTCGGATATTTCGACAACAGTATATTTAGCCTTTGTTTGATTTTGATTTTCGTCTTGAAGCTCGGCTTGAAGCCCTCGTAGGGGATCTTACGGGTTAGGCGAACACCACTAACTTTAAAACACTATTAAAATCACTTTTTATCATTAGATATCATTTAATTGTTGTAATTTATTAGAAATTGCCAAGCCAAATTTAAAATAATCATGTCATCCACAAAACGTCTAATATACGGGGCACAATTTAATGACAGCTAGGGATCGTATATCGATAAACTTAACTATCTATGATTTTCCAATACGCTCCAATTTTAGTTTGTAAAAATATATTTTTATTGAAAGTATGTAAAATTAAACAAAATAGCAACAGAATTCTGGTTATACTTTATTTTAAAAGGATTTTTAAACGTTTACTCATCATCATCATATTTTTTCCTTATCGTGGAATTCAGAATTACTGTCTCATTTACTGTTGTTAAAGTAAACGATCAGAATTCGTTTCATATTTCTCCGGCTTTTCAATTTCTGTGGAAGTATTAGGGAAAAAAAACCAACAATGCTGGAGCCGATCACTAGTGTATGGGACAAGCATTGATAATTCAGTTTATCGACATAGACGATCCCTACCTGTCATCAAATTTTGCCCGTGCACAGGTACGGAACCCTTAGTGCGTTTCTCCAACACACACTGTTTTTTTATATTTAAGTAATACCTCGCCTCCTAGCTCATCGAGGCAACTGGCGAACATGCTTGACCCGTCAGAGCATTTTTGTAGTATGGAAAATTCAAACTAACATGCAGGTCATTTGTTGACTTTGACTACTAAAAACCGGCCAAGTGCAGTTCCATGCCATAAACAGAAAAAAAAAAAACACTTTTCTTGAATAGGAGCTCGATAAAAGCAATACGATAAAATGCCCAAAGCAATTACGTTTTATCGAGTTGATAGAAATAGCAAGCGCGAGATGTCTTCGACCCTTCAAGATATAATACCCAGTCGTAGTCAGGGACGACGCAAATCATTTGGTTTTTCTATCAGAATATTCTCAATAATTGGTTGTCTAATTTGTAAAGATTATTAAACATCAAAGTAACGTTTCGATGAAGATTGTCTGAGACTCCTCAATAAGCATACTCGTTACAGTCAAATCGTAAAGATGTTTGAAGTTTTATCAATTGATATTAAAAGACGTCCTTACACCAATTTCACGTGAAAGCATTGAAATAAATATAAAAGTTCATTTGCAAAAGATTTTCTCATATAAATTGAATGAAAATTAATGATGTTTTTATGGAAAGAATTTGGCTGTAATCTGTGGTAGACGATGTTGATCTAATGATCACACATACTAACCTTTTATTGTTAAAACTAGTAACAATTTCACTATACGATGTTAACCACTTGACAGACGATTAGAGCCTTAAAAGCTGTCAAAATGTATGGAACTAACATTAACATCGCTTGGTAAAATTGGTACTTAGTATTTTTTTTTATGTGGTTGTTTAACTTAATTAATGAATAACAAGAAAATAAACCGCAAATAGGCTACCTGACCATAGGTTGAGACTCAATACACGTTTGCATTCTCAAGACTACAATCTTAAGATTGCAGAATAATAATAACCAAGTCCGGAGACTACGGTGGAATGCCTCCATGCCTTTTGACGGTGTTCTTATCCCCACCGGAATACAAGAATACGAACTCCTGCTTGGTGGTAGGTTGGGATAAAATGGTGGAGAGCAGAATGGAGTCAAAAATTTAGAAAATATGTTTTCTTGCGATAATCTCTCTCAACACACAGCAGTTTAAAAAATACTATAATATTTTGGTAAAAACTTTTTCCTAATAACTTTAGTCTCCAAGCATAACACCCGCCTGGAGAGAGATCTGTCAATCTATCTCTCTTCCTGCAGGTGACCCTGACGTGATAGTCATCCTATAAGAAATGTGATGTACCTGAACTGTGCACCTTATGACCAACACTGCTCTCACTCAACAACGCGACTCACTGCGTCCACCTGCGAGTACTTCACGAGCAGGTACACTACTCACTGTGTACTCCACTCACTTCTTTATTCCTGCTTCGCTCGCCTGCTGATAACGCGGCCTGAGTACTACTAGAAACATTCACCGGCAATTCAATGCACATACTGCACGAACGACGACTTTTCCCAACAACCGCAAATGAAGACAAAAAAATAATTTAATTGGGCACATGAGGGTTCCTTTATACGTCTGTTATATGAAGTGAATCTACTAGCGCTTCGGACAAGACCAGAAATGCGGAGAAAAAGCGCTGCAAGAAACTATCAAAAGGTCATTTTTCAATGGTAATAAAATTAAATTTAAAGATACGTTGTGAGTACATCACAAGGTAATTAAGTAATTAATAATATTTTTTAAGTTTTACAAGTGTAAGATCTGAGTACTGGTATATTATTAATTTAAAATTACAAATAACGACTAGGAGAACAAGACGAGCACGGCTCTATTATGCAGAACTCAGGGTCTAATGCTTTATTAAATTTTGTAAGCACTAAAGGCTCGTCTCGAATATCTAATTTATAACCAATTTTCGACACAGAGGGTGCTAATTAGAACAGTGCAGTGATCACGGGTCAGCGCTCAAATACAACGAAGTGTTCGGACACACAAATACAGTAGGAAAACCGATTTATAATTTAATCTTCTCATCATTTAACTTTGCATAAAAGTTCATTGCTTCCAACTTTTCATACATAATAGTACATTATGATACAAGTGTGCTAAGTTGACCATTGTATACAAGGCGCTATTGTGTGCGCACGAGCGCCAGCGAGTGCGCCACAAGAAAGCCGCGTATATTATGGTCACAGGCACACGTGTTACATACGACGTTTTTCAACACACTTGCGAAAAAAAAACAATACTCTTCATTTAGTCAAATTTTAATTAATTTTTAAAACAGTTGGTAAAATTACAATTTCTTCATTTTCTTTACTTAAAGAAGACATTTTCGTTAATATTAAACTTCACAATAATTAATCCAAACTATCTTCGTCACAGCCGTCAATTATTTACGAAAAATGGCGGCTGGCGCGTTGTTTTTTTTTCTTGCCGCGATACAGATGCGCGCTTAAGGCTAAGGCGCGAACGAGATCGGCCAACAGCCAAATTTAAAATGTAATAATTCATGTTTAAAATACAAATTACAGAAAAAATTCAATTATTTTAATGAAATTGAGTTATTTTTTAGTAATAAAGCTGATTTCACCAATTTATTGAAATAAATATGTAGATAATGTTATTTGCCGCATAAAAACTGTTTGTTGCTAAGAAAAAAAAAGGTATAACCCGACTAAATTATATCGCTTCTTCTTCGTACTTACAACTTGGTACTAGGCTACAAATGTAAATTGTTTGGGTTAATAAACTAAAAGCACTTGTGCGTAATATACTGAAAAAGCACGCGTGTTTAATATCTAGGTTTATCGGCCAAAAATCGGTGGAATAAAAAGGTCGTTTTGAGCAAGTGTGTTGAAAAGTACATTTGGCAACCATTATCGAACGAGCCAACGTGCTGATGGACGTGCGATAAAAAGTTTGACATATTTCTTGGATCCAAGATGGCGGATGACAGTTTGACATTTTTTACAGAAAAGAATTGTAAGGGGTGTCAATTTCATGTAATTTGGGCACGGTGAGCTCGAAATCGGCATTTTTTTTTAGATCAAAGATGGTGGGTGTGTCATTTTGACACTTTTGATTGAAAGAAATGACATGCGTGTCCATTTCATGAACCTAATCTTGCCGCAATAAACTCGAATTTGTCTTTTCTTTGATCCAAGATTGAAGGTGACATTTTTTTTGTCACCCACCATACTTTAGGTACAATTATGTGTTTTTAACTGACTTTGTCAAATTCGAGCTCACCGTGGCTATATTACATGACGTATTGAAATTGACACATCTGTAAATTGTTTGTCGTACATTTACTCTGACCTGAAGTTGTCACGGTTTAATTTAATAGATGTGAAAATTTGTGTAGTCTGGTATGAAAACGTTGACGATTTTTGCAATGACCATAAGTGAACTCCCCTGTACCACGATAGCCGTGTAAAGTTGATTTAGCGATAATGTTCATACATTTCGTGGGAGGTGTTTTTAAAATTGAGGTAACATAATACTAGGGGAGCAATTAACTTTTTTACAAAGTTAATCGGCGGAAAATATAAAAGCTAAGCTCTTGCCGATGGAGTGATAGCCACTTTTCTGTTCTCTGCCAGCCTTTTCACCTCCTGATACGACACGACATTGACTTTCTGTGTGTTTCGTGTCCCATCATTATGTTCTCATCTACTGTATTTTTTTAAATTTACTCGTCAAAGGTTACATCAATATATAGATAAATTAGATGTAGGTATGGAGTGAGAATGAAAATCCTCGGTAGTGGCTACCCAGAACCTTCCATTGCACTCCACTATCCGCTTTTTGGAAGGGTGGAAGCTGCATTGGAATGAGCACTTACAAGAGGGGTAGTTACAGAGAAGATTCCATAGGGTCGAAGTGTACTTCTAAGGACCCCAACATAAATATAAGATAAGATAAGATGTTACAATTACAGTTAAAATTACATTAAAATAATAGGTAGTCATTAATTAATTTAAACTACAAAATACACATTATTAATTATAGTAGTCATCTAGTGAATAAAATGCTTGCTTTTTACTTATGTCTTCTTTCGTTTACCATCTTTAAAACCTATTCATTTGTTTTCATTTTCGTCCAGCTAATTCTTTCCATTAAATAATAATAATCCATTACAATGTTATTGAAAAGCAAACATTTAAGTTAGTTTAAACTAAACTAACTAAACCCTCTAACTTTTATAGAGATATTAAAAAAAAGCAAGTTTCATAGTGGTTTGATTATAAATGTTAAAGAAGATGAAAAAAATAATGAGTACGTCTATGATATATCGGATAAAACTCATATTTAATAAAAAATATCCTTTAAAGATATTGAAGATACACTTTCTATGGTTTTTTTTTAAGTATCTCTATATAAGTTTGAAGGTTTAGTCACTTTTCAGTTTGGAGGTCAATTTCTCCCAACAGCTTGAGTTTGGGCCGCTAAAAAAAAATACGTCTCTATTATTTTAAACTACTCTCTAACACATATCAAAATCAACAAAATCGGAGCCAGACAGTTGAGTACCTTTCCTTGTTAGTAATCTTAGCAAAGCTATACCTTACGTTGCGTAGAAAAATGACCACTCGTTATTAGTTATTCGGGTATTCATTCGTTTGGTCGAATCCACATGTACAAATCAATTTTATTTTGCACACCGTTTTGCATATCAATCATCAATCGAATCGGCTTGGAGTGAATTCCGGGAAACAACGGTGTGCATTAATTAAAACAGAAAATTCAATAGTTTTCAGGAATGCGAGGCATAAAAACAGGGGTCAAATTAGTTGGAATACTCGTAAGCACCGTATTTTGTTTGTAAAATGATAATACGAGTAAAATGTGAACGCATTCAAACCAACTGAATGCGGTTCGGGGAAAGAGCTTAAAATATATTTGGAAGTGAAGTGGCTAAAAAATTCAGAAACAGCCTCTATTTTACTGGTTAAAATAATATTCATTAATTAATTCGTTTTCGTTGTTAACTTGGCCGCCATTACTGTTAAGTACATAAAGCCCTAGTAAAGGTGGCTATACGATAACATGCCTAAGGCAGTTAAGGTTTTGCCGAGTAGAATTGAGACCTATTAACTTCTTTCTGTTGGTTTTATTTAACGTAGACTTTTCCTCTTATTCATAAATGAGCAATAGCTATAGGTACTCTGATATTCTAAGATGGTCCTTGTGACAGCTCATTATACACTTGTTACACTTATTCATTTAACTTTACGTAAACACTACATCGCTACAAACCTAGCGACACCGGACAGGAATTTAAATAATGAATCGCACATGATTAAACACATCGCTTATGAGAGTGAGTGTATGATATTTCGAAATACGGCTGTCACAGGCATCATTTTAGAAAAATCAGAGTGTGGTAAAAATATGATTTGTCCTTATCTGTCAATGCCTTTTATTTGAAGAATGAAACAAAGGTTCTTTGACTAAAATAGCTTGGTGCACATTTATAATAAAGCGATTAATGTTTTAGTAACTTTGATAAATGTTTTTTGAGCGTGCTGTGACTTTCCCGCGGCGTTGCTTGCACTAAGCTTGAAACGTTAGTTTCTTATTAATTGAGAAATGGAACTACATAACAGCATATTTTGATCCATATAATAAACTAAATATTTTAGAAAGCCTTCTTTCTTATTGATTACTTCTTTAAAATGGTTTGTTTTTAATAGGTAAGTCAAACTGAAGTCGGCGTCCCACGATATTTTTAAAAAACGCCGTTTGAAAAATGAATTTTTTAGGATGGTTTTGGGGAGGAAATACCTGAAGTTCACGTTCTTAAGGCCTTATTTTGCGGCTGAACTTATATAATCATAACGAGAATATAGATCGGTTACTCTGACTGACTAATTCATTTTCCATTCGCTGTTTTAATGCTGTCGCGGAGCGGAGAGATTTCTAGGTGCTATGGCCGTTCGGGCGTGCAAAACTAACATAACCTAAACCTATCTCCCTTTTTCGATCTAATTAGACTAAATTACAATGGGAAATTTAACGAGTGGGGAAAATCATAAATTGAAAATATGCGATTGCCAAAAATGAAAAATTGAAATGGGGAAAAATGTGACTGGAACATTTGCTACCCAGAATTAATCAGTTCGAGGAACCGATCTAACTGAGCATGTCTCAAAATTGAAATTTTTGACAGACTGTCTGTACACAATCACTGAAAATGGCGATAATCCTCCATTCACAATCACCGTGATTGGTCGTTTAGGGGTTTCCAAAGTAAATGAAAATAAAATTTACTTTAATCCCTAGGGATTATGGAGCTTAAGTCCCGATTTGCAGAGACTAAAGTAACATTTTAAGAGCAAGTGAAAAGTAGAGTGTTTAACGCGAAGACTACACAACCATAATGACACTCGAGCCACCCGCGCTCCGCTTGGGCTTGTTTTAGTCCCTTGTTGAACCATATACGTCATCCGAGTCTACTGTATTGTGTGTAGCATGAGTTGCTCGCTGACTCGGTAACTGATAGCGTTCTTGCGAGTTTTACGTCAAACTGGCTTCCATACACGCACAAACATTACGCCTTTCAGTCTCTCGGATAATACGCTATTCATATCTACTCAGTCGTGATGGTAGTTATGATATATTTTAAATGTTACAAACGCGACCAATGTGGGTCCTGGCGACCTGCTGGAAATGCTAACGAGATGTTGGCCTAGGTTGGTAGTGATGCTGCCTACGAAGATAGCGGTCTTGAGTTAAAATCCCGGTAAGGGTAGATATTTGTTAGATGAGCGCGAACATTTGTTTGTAAGTCATGGATGTTTTGTATTTATATTGTTGTCTAGTACCCAAAGTACAAGCCTAGCGCTTAAATTGAGAATAGGTCAAATGTTTCCTGATATGTATTCATTTATCTATAATCTAATATTATAAAGAGGTCAAGTTTGTGACGCTGTAAGGGGTAATCTCTGGACCTACTGAACCGATTTTGAAAATTATTTTTCTAATAGAAAGCCACGTTATTTGTAAATGTCATAGGTGTCATTATAAAAAAAAATGCTTAACCACGATCACTATCAAGGTTATAGAAACTGGAAAAGAAAAGGGACGTAGTTTTAAAGTTACCGTTTATTTTTATATACCTACTTAGAAGTGACATTTCATAATGAATATTGAGTTCATCGGATGTAATTTATGCCAGGCCAAGACACAGTATGCTAACTAGCGTTTCTATTTGTTTCGATTTTAAACCAATCGCGTCACTGGTAGATGACGTGACTCTCCGAATCACTTTGGCTATTATTTTATTTATTTAGGAGATAACACAGAAACATACATAGAGTGTAACATAATTTGTAAATTGGTACTATAAATACAGATGCTTCCCTGAATGTATCTCACTATGAACACAAGAAATACTAAGTTAAAATTACAGCATGCAATGTACCTAATTAAGACTTAATGATAAAAATAACATTAAACAACAGAAACACAGAGAAATATTAATGCTTGTATAAATTTAGAACAGAAGCTTTAAACTGGGCGCGGGATTGTGAAAATAGGTCTATGTTCTAAGATATGTATTGTGATGGCCACACAGTCTATATATGGGTGCACGTTTCCCGGCGTTAGCCCTAGTTCTGGGAAGACTGAAAAGGTGTTTAGACCTCGTCGATCTAAGAGGAGCACGGAGATTAATTCTTGACAGGAGTTCTGGGCAATCGACGTCGCCTACACAAATATTACTCAACATGATAGCGTCGGCAATGCATCATGCTATTAGCATTTTCATACGAGTAATTTACGTATAGTTTAAACACAATTTATCGATTAATAAATGTCTTTGGAGCTTTTATTTTTATTTTTGCGACTTTGATCTTTTTATGGGGCTCTGTTCTACTGAGTAAAACCATATTACCCTAGTGTTATAAATAAGTAAATAAGTGTCATCGTAACGTTAACAATATTTAGCAATGTCAAAGGCAGGGTGAATTTACCCTGTACAATACAGTTTACAATCCATTTTTCAACCAATATAACTTCAATGAAAATAGAAATGCCAGTTATTTTCAAAACAATATTTGTAATAGCTCTATTCGTGACACCTATACAAAATGTAAACAATGCCATTTACGAATGTGTTACATTCAGTTTGAATTAAACAAACACAAATGTTTTCGATTGTTATAGCAAACTAGATTGGTGAAAAGATTGGATTTCAATGTTTATATTCACTAGTTGAGTGCAGCACTCTGAATAAATTGATGGATTGTGAACGGTGTGAGGTATTGATTTTTAGGTTTGCTTTCCCAAAGGGTAAAAGGGGACCCTATTACAAAGACTCCACTGTCCGCCCCGTCTGTTTGTCACCAGGCTGTATCCCGTGAACCGTGAAAGCTAGACGATTGAAAGGTTAACAGAATATGATGTGTATCTGTTGCCGCTAACAACAAATACTGAAAACTGAATAAAATAAGAATTAATTCATTTTTCAGTTTTTAGTATCACGTTAGTCACTTTTGTTGTATTGACAACATTTTTGCTAATGAGTCCGACTCGTACTTGGCCGGTTTTTTATTTAATATTTTTAACATCACTTATTTGCTTATTGTCATCGGATGCGGATCGGTCGCGGGAAACTGCTGGATGACAGCAGCAGAGGACCGATCGTTGTCGAAAACCTTGGGGAAGGCCTTTGTCCAGCAGTGGACGTCTTGCGGCTGATAATGATGATGATGATGTCGCTGGGGCTTTAGTGAGTATTTCGGCGAATCTTGGCTGGTTAGTCCCACATAATCCATTCCCGGTCTCCCCGGACCTGGATGCGTAAACGCATTTCCCCAGCGAAAAAAAAACTTAACTTCGCTTCGCTTCGGTGGTAATCTAAATATATAAAAGGAGAAACTGACTGACTGACTGACTGACATATCAACGCACAGCCGAAACTACTGTACCTAGAAACTTGAAATTTGGTACAGGTGTTCCTTTCATGATGTAAGTGAGCACTAAGAAAGGATTTTCTGAAAATTGACCCCCAACGGAAAAAAAGGGGGAGTACGGGAAGAAGAATTAGTTTCCCGCTACTCCCGCTACTTCTCCCCGTTGGGGGTCGATTTTCGGGATATCCTTTCTTACTGCTCCCCTAGATCTCATAAGGAAGATATGTACCAAAAATGGAGTCTTTAGTCTCAGCGGTTTGGGTATTTGCATTGAACCAAGCTTTTATGTGAGTTCAACCTGTTTTGAATAAAATCGGATTGAATAAACACGTTTCAAAATAAAATGTAATGAAAATCAAAAGCACTAAGGAGTAATTATATCAACTTGGAAGCAAATCACCCCTAAAGTACCTATCTACCACTTTTCACCCCTTTAGGGGATGAATTTCAATAAAATACGAAACACGTCTTCCATCAATTCTGTTAAAGAATGTTTATGCGTGAAGTAGATTGGACCAAGGAATCATGTTGTCCGATACACACGTTGTCTGGAAGAGATCGCTAATTAGCGGTAAGATCGCCTGTTGTATACCTATAGTTAGAATGTACTGTTCCGTGTTTTGTTTTATTGGTGTTTAAAAATAAGGAGTATTCGTTTTTTTTAAACTTTGCCCCCCTTTTTCACCCCCTTAGGAGTAGAAATTCGGAAAATCCTTTCTTATCGTACGCATACGTTATACAAAGAACACACCCTCCAACATTCAGGTCTTGACGATCAGTGATTTAGGCTGTGCGTCGATCCGTCATTCAGTCAGTCAGTCACTGTTTTTCAGGACAAAGCATTTTATATGTATAGATAAATTTACCTACTATTGAACTGCGCAAGTTATAGAAACGAAACGTACGTATAAGTTAAATTTTCGGTTTTATTATTTGAAATTTTCATTAAAATCCACATTGAAACCAACTTTCTAACTATCTACCATATAATAATCTACCCTCGCCTCAGCAAACATGCTGGACGCACTACATTACCTCGGCAGCCCCTGCAGACTCTTCATTTACTATATCGAACGCGCCATGTAATGTACACTTGCTGCGTAAATCGATACCCACAGATCGCACGTGTAAAATGTCTGCCACTATGCTTTAAGATGGCTTTTGACGTAATAGTTGCGTTTCTACACGACATAAAAAGGTCAAATACGGCTTTTTCTGAACCAAAGATTTCCTTTGGCAGGTCTTTGGGTGCCTAAGATGTTTTTAAGAAACTGTTTAAATTTAAGTACTAAAACGTGTTTGGTATCATTTTTAACTAAATCAATGACGTACAATTCAATTCTGGAATAAAAATTGCATCAAGAATACAAGAAATACAAGAAATTTCAAAAAGAGTCAAAAGTGTTATCGCAGGTTAATTTACCCCGAGACCCTCAAGATGAGGCTGAATTGGATCCAGAGGCATTCGGCGAAGTAAATGAGGGAACACTTGAACCACTTTAAACATTATTATGTAATAAATACCTTTTGGAAACAACTTACGGCGTAGTTAACTCATTTTATATTGTTTAGTTAAATTTTCTTTGATATTATGGCACGAATTATCCTACAACGGAATGAATAACCATTACTTATAATTTGTTTATTTTTTTTAATCTTTATCATGTTTGCGAACTCATCTCTATCACTTCTAGGATCGCAAAGTATCATTTTAAGTAGAATTTTTCATTTTCATTTTTAGCATCTACTTAAGTTTTAATGTACTACACCCATACGAAACTATTTAATTTGACATTACATAGGGTAAAGTCACCAGTGGTCAGCCAGAGTGTTGTCGGCCTCTGCCTATACTTTGTGTGAGTACGCAAGGGAAGAGTACGGAAGATATATTTTCCACTCTTCGCACTCATATAAAGTTAACTACTGATCTCTGGCTGACAACTGTTGCCTTTACCCTATTTTTTTTAGTTAACGAATAATAGGGCTGGTTCACGATACGCCGTATTTCATCTGCTACAACCGCCACCATAGAAAACTCGTCGTGCTGTTCTCATAGTCATTATTTTTAATTTTAGTTTAAGGTTTATTGACCTCACATTTGTAATAATTGATTTTTTTCTAGTTTTAATTTATTATTTGTAACTTAATCTATCTTAGGTACTTTTAAGTATTATTTTATTTTTCGCAGTGATGGTCTCGTCCGAAGCGCTGGTAGATTCACTCATAGGTACTAAATAAATATTTAAAAAAACACTTAACTTTTTTGAAACACTCACAGGATCTTCTACTTAGATGGAGATGCTGCTTCTCAGAAAAACTACAGTTAATTAACCGTCATATGTTTGGGAGCAGATCTGCTACCAAAATTTGGATGTCTTTTTTGGATAGCTTATTTTTTCGGAGAGAAGAAGAAGCTGTTTTTTTTCCCCTTTCGCATATGAGAGTTTAAATCTTACAAGATGTTTATCAATCTCAACCCTATTAACAGCCATTAACCAATAATGACCGACCGTATCCAACGCTGCAAAAGCGTGTTATTGTTGTGAGAGGAGCTCGGTGTTGGCAGTTACGATGACAACGTTCCACGCTTCACAAAGAGGAGCGTGAAGCGCCGTTAAAATCGCGAAGCTCGCTGTCAAAAAAAATCGATACCAATTTTGCTCCGGGCCATAACGTTAGAAACGTGTCCTCTATTTTTAAATTCGTCCATTTACGGAAGGAGGAGGAGTCTTTGTTCTTTAGGAAACATGAATGTTTTTCCTATCTAACTATTCGATCAGAAACGATACGAGGTTAGGACAGTAAAAGGGACGATTTGTAAACCCATTTTGATTACGTCTCGAATTTTTTTTGTGTGTGTATATTCCGAAAATCGTTTCTTCCTAGAGGCGATTAATACCATTCGCATGTTTTACCACTTTATTTTTCAAAATAGCTACTTTTCCCGAAGGGCTTTCTAACCATTCGCATATTTTCCCACTATATTTATTTTTCAATTGGGTTCCCCACTGCTCAACTATCATAAATATGAGGTAGGTTTAGGTTATGTTAGTTTTGCAGCAGGCCCGGAGGGCCAAAACCAGAAATACAGGCTACGCTCGCGCGGAGCTCCGTAGACTCTGATAAATATAATTTTGATGTAAAAAACAGGTGGTTAGCTGTGTTGGTTCAACAGTTCAGTTGAGCAGTTCAGTTGAGCTGTTCAGTTGAGCAGTGGGGAAGAAGGGGAAAATAAATATGGTGGGAAAATATGCGAATGTTTAGAAAGCCCTCCGGGAAACGTAACCATTGAGAAATAATTAAGTGGTAAAATATGCGAAAAGTATTATTCGCCACTTGACAAAAACGATTTTAGAAATATACAGTACACTATAAAAAATATATATTTCTAAACTAGATTACAGTTTACCGTTTAGAAAGAACAGTGATCCGAATAAGCTAGTGTCATAAAAAATATTTTTTGTCAATTATTCTAGTAAATACGAAAATAAAGTGTATTGAAGTTACGCGTGACGTCACGCCGCGGCACACTTTATGCCACGTTGTGACGTCACGAGCCCCCACTCCCGAACTTTGATGCGCGTTATATTTGTCAACTTTGATTGATATGATTAAGCAAAAAATACGTGTCCATTTTTTTTAAACTTACTGACAGACTACTTAGTTTTCTTTTTACCCAGGACACACCCCTATTGGCATTTTTACGCTCATACTAAATATCCTGCACGTAACATTCATAAAATTCTATTAAACTTTCATGAAAGGTATCCCTCAGAGAAAATGCGGCTACATCCCTCACACTTAGCTGAAATGATAAAATGTTTTAGAAGTAAGAAAAAATTACTTGAACCATTTTTGATAACGACTCGTAGGGTAATGGTACAGTCAACGTCATATAATTGGTAGCATCCAAAGTAGCCAAATGGTACGTTACACGTCATTATTACCGTAGTAACAAGGGCGTGTAACGAACTATTTGGCTACTTTGGATGCTACCAACTATATGACGCTGACTGTACCAGTAATGGACAAGGACCGACGATGGACACTTGTTTAATATTTTGCAGAGGATAGGAGTTATTCATTTGTTTTGCTAAAATCTATTTATGACTGTATGATATATTTGAATTATGAGTTAAGCGTCCATTATTGGTGCCTGTCAGCTTAAAGTATCCAACACTGGTGCCATCACCCTAGGTGTGCTCCTAATTACGTCCATCTCAGTCATATTTTATTTCTAGGCTATTTTCTTATTTTTTTTTAACAAAGTTGAATGAAATCGGTAAAGCCGTTCTCAAGTTATAGCGTGATCAGGAGAAATAGAGGTTCATTTTTATATATAAAACTAGCTGCCCGTGCCCGGCGCCGCCCGGGTGTATTTTTTTTCCATACAAAAGTTATGAAAAAAAAATCACGTCCTATTCTCAGACTTGCTGTATAGACGCACAACATTTCATAAGAATCAGTCAAGCAGGAGGGCAGTCAGAGGAGTTTTATTACAAATACTGTGACACGAAAATTTTATATATTCATCATCATCATCATCATCATGTCAGCCGAAAGACGTCCACTGCTGGACATAGGCCTCCCCCAAGGCTTTCCACTCAGACCGGTCTTGTGCTTTTCGCATCCACCGCGGTCCCACGATCCTGACGAGGTCGTCACTCCATCTTGTTGGAGGCCCACCTACAGCTCGTCTTCCCGTCCGCGGACGCCATTCCAGAACCTTCTAACCCCATCGGCCATCAGTCCTGCGAGCAATGTGCCCCGCCCACTGCCACTTCAGTTTAGCTATTCTTAGGGCTATGTCGGTAACCTTAGTTCTACTGCGGATATCATCATTTCTGATTCTATCACGCAGAGAAACCCCGAGCATAGCCCTCTCCATAGCCCTCTGAGTGACTTTGAGCTTCCTTATTTTATATATTAGAGATAACTAATTTACTTTAATATACACTAGCTACCCGCCCTCGCTTCGCTTGCAGTAAAACTTGTACATAATCCAGATATTACAACATAAAAACCTTCGTCTTAAATCATTCTAGATATCTATTGATGAAAATTGCATCGAAATCCGTTGAGTAGTTAAATGATCTAAGCCAACAGACAGCGGAAGCTTCATTTTATACTATGTAAAAGAAGGATCTGGTATTTTTACACCATTCTTGTTACGTTAGGAGACGCAAAACAGAAAAAGATTGGAAAACTATACGGGGAGTTAAATAACTTTTCTGAGTTTGGCGTTCTGACCCTCCATGGGATGTTTGCGGCCCTACTAGCTTTTAAACTTAAATTTGACGTATTATTTCACTTTACTACGATAATTTTAGGCTTTCGTACCTCAAAGACGATCTTATACTTCATTCAAGTTATATCACAGTCTTAAACTTAGATAAAAAAAAACAAATAAAGAGCATGTTTGACCATGCTCAGTGTAGGGTTCCGAAGCCGTTACTGTACCAAAACTATCTCAAATCGATGAAAAGCCACTGAATTTTTTGATTTGATTATTAAACCCGTTTATTAATGCTTCACTATATTTATATATATTTGAGATGGTCACATTAAGACCTTTCAATTGATACCCATAATGTAATAATTAGACTTTTTTTAATGACATCAATAATTGACATTTTGCCATTGTTATTATTTCAATTTTAACAGTTTATGTGGAGGCCATTTGCAACGTCAAAAGATGGCGGATGTGTAATTTGTTTTATTTTTTATTTTTGTGTATTTAGGTGTTCTAAGTTCTTTTTTGTTAGTGATTTGTACTTTTAATGCCTTTGTGTTGCACAGTGATAGAAGACTTGGACTTATTTCGTGTATCCTGGCATCTTACTTCTCGTTTCAAGTGGACTCGCAGTGGTACAGAGGTTAAAACTATCTTGGCCTCTCATACATATCACCGTACAACGTTGCAACCAATCTTCCTAGAGAAGATTGGATTGTGTTTTATTACTATATTGATTTATCTAAATATATAAAAGGAGACTGACTGACTGACTGACTGACATATCAACGCACAGCCGAAACTACTGTACCTAGAAACTTGAAATTTGGTACAGGTGTTCCTTTCATGATGTAAGTGAGCACTAAGAAAGGATTTTCCGAAAATCGACCCCCCAACGGGAAAAAAAGGGGGAGTACTGGGAAACTAATTCTACGCGTACGAAGTCGCGGGCGTCCGCTAGTACTTATATATACTTGATACTGGCGATATCACTTCATAGTGGAAACGCCATATTCCCGCGGTAGTAGCTGTTCAATCGCTGCGGGGCAAAGAAAAAAAAAACACTTTAGGTATCTTTTGTTAAACGGCTTGTTGAAAGGATTCTAACGATACCATACACATTTAAATCGGCTTAGCCGTTTAGAAGTTATGGTGGAATAAAGAATCATTACATACACACATATATAAACCCTGAAAACATTACACTCCTTTTTTTGGGCAGCGTGTTATAACAACAAGTATGACTCTAATTCTCTATTTAAGTTATTTGTGATGTTTTAAATGATTTTAGTAGGTATAAAAACACTTCCTGAATCTTAGGCCCGTATTTATTAACTGATCTCAACTCTAATGCTCGTCTCGAGATGCGTCAAAAATGAGTGTTGTATGGGTCGCCGTTTACTTTGACAAGTCAAGATGAGTTTATTAATACGGCTCTAAGGGCCGTATTAATAAACTCATCTTGACTGTAATGCCCGTCATAAGATACGTCAAAGTAAACGCCAAACCATAGAACACTGTCATTTTTGACGCATCTCGAGACGAGCATTAGAGTTGAGATCAGTTTATTACTACGGCCCTAAGGAACCAAACCAATCAAGCCTACTTTGTTGTGATTTTTATAAAATACGTTATCATCCGGTTTTTTTTTTTTTTCAGATTTTTAGCAGTTGAAATTTTTGTAAGATCTGTCCAACGACACTGTTCCAACCAATTGAACAGTAAACTGACTTAACAAAATACGTTTCTATAGTAAAATCGTTTCAAAAAGCAATAAATTTACTCGAAGTTTATTATACAAACAAAATAGATCATTCGTGACATTTTGACCTTCGTTTGCATGTTACGCTTTGATGGAAACTGTTGAATTTTACGTTTTAATTAGCGACATAGCTGTTTCCTCGGATTTAGTCAAAGCCTATCGTTTGACGAGTAGCAGGACGTAATAAACTATAACAGTAAATAACGTCAGCCAGCTTATAGAGCAGCTAACAAGCTATAAGCTATCGATTTTACTCCTATAGTTCAGCGATTAATACTAGCTATGGAGATATTGATCCTCTTTTCCCTCATGTCCATGTCACGCAAAATCATGAATTTCATAAGTATTTCAGTGGTATTACATAATTAGGATCATTACGAATCAGCGATGTTTTTAAACCCATTTGGCGGTGTTTTTTTTTTCTATCCAAAGTGATGCATACACTGGGACAGTATGCTGGTCAACCCTAGCGTCAGTTTATGGGAATAGTACATTGTTGCCTAGGCGCGGAAAGTAAGGGTTTTCCTGACGAGGTGGTTAGCAGGCCGAGCAATAGCGAGGCCTGCTAAAATACGAGTCAGGAAATCCTCGTTTCCGCCGAGGCATACATAATGCTTTTCTCAAACATGTGAGGAAATAATACAAATACATTTATAAAAAGCAAGTAATTTAATTATGCAGAATGAACGAATGTTACCGACTTTCAATTGTTTTTAAATACTTACCATAGAAATTGGAATGCAAATTCAAAAAGAAACACACGCACTGTGCTAAAAAAGCGAGCAGTTACCTTGGCTGTTTGGAATTTTTGTCTTGGTCGTTTTGATTTTGTATGCAAATTGCCAGCATTTTTAAGAAAGATATAGACATGGACGGAAAGTGTTTTCATATGGTTTTTTTACTCCTATTTTTTTTTTATGGCTTAGGGAAGGCTGACGAGCAAACAGGCCACCTGATGGTAAGTGGAAACTGTGACCCATAGACATTCGCATTCACAAGACTGCAAGCCTAAGACTGCAAATGCGCTGTCAACCCTGAGGACTAAGATGGAATGCCTCTATGCTAGTCATTACACCGGCTGTCTTATCTCCAAACCGGAACACAACAATGCGAACACTGCTGTCCAAGGAGTAAAATGAGGCTCTTTCCGTCCTTGTCTTTCAATCGGAAAACCGTTTTTTCCGAGCATGTTTGAGAAAACCCTATAATTATAATGAGAGTTTTATACAGCCAACGCGTCAAACTTGAAGCCACAAATGGAAGTATTTTTTGAAACGAATTTAATGTAGATACGTTGTTTTAAAGTTATTTGCGGTAGGACCTTGTGCAGGGTCCGTCCGGATCGCAGCTACCATCTTATCCATTAACCTACCGCAAAACAGCAGTGTTTGCATTGTTGTGTTCCGGTTTGGGGATAAGACACCCGGTGTAATGACTAGCGTAGAGGCATTCCATCTTAGTCCTCAGGGTTGACAACGCATTTGCAGTCTTAGGCTTGCAGTTTTGTGAATGCGAATGTCTATGGGTCACAGTTTCCACTTACCATCAGGTGGCATGTGTGCTCGTTTGCCTTCTCTATGGCATAACAAAAAAGCCACCATAAAGACTGTATATTGCCAAATTATATAAATATCGCCGACATGAATACAATGCCAACGATATACAAAATATACCAAGCACTTTCGAGTATCCAAAACATTTTTGTAACAAAACTGGAATCTGAGGCGTTCCCAAGTTAAAAGAAACATCAATCATCCTCACGACAAACGCATAGCATGGAAACTTGTACCTACCAGCTCAATACAAACCCGATGACTAGCTGTTTTATTTGTAGTTGTCCCTTTAAAAACGATTAAAAACCTATTAACGGCAATGTCTTATCCATATTAAACTAACGTAATGAAGAGGAAAGATTTTCATTTTAGTTTAGTACCAATAATAGATTAGAGATGGAGTGACGACCTCGTCAGGATCGCGGGACCGCGGTGGATGCGAAAAGCACAAGACCGGTCTGAGTGGAAAGCCTTGGGGGAGGCCTATGTCCAGCAGTGGACGTCTTTCGGCTGACATGATGATGATGAATAGAATAGTAGATTATTCCAGAGCAGAGTTATATACGAGTCCGGCAACCTTCCTGCCTGAGGCTTGTAGAGTGATTTTTTCCAATGATGCGTGAAAATTTAACGCAATAAAAAAACCACTGTCGCCTTTATTCGCATTCTATTAACATTCAAAACAGGTAGGATTAAGTATGAAACAAGAATAGAGCATAAAATAATATCTCAACGTAATTAATTCTAACATTTATAACATTTATTACGCGTTTAAGTTATTTGTTTTTGAACACAATTCCTATAAAAAGGAGTAAACGTAGATTTAAAAAGCTAAATATACAAAGAATTTTGATTACACGAGTGTTCGGCTGTTTGGAGTGAATATTTTGTATTTAATTTCAAAATTGTAGGCTTAGTTGTTTCGGAGATCGAGGGGGGGGATGGACAATTTACGACTTCTTTCGTGAATAAAATCAAAACGATTGATTTTACATTAATAACAAAAATAGAGGCTCAAGGTCACTCAAAGGGCGATGGAAAGAGCTATGCTGGGTGTCTCCTTGCGAGATCGAATCAGGAATAAGGAGATTCGCAGGAGAACTAAAGTAACCGATATGGCTCACCGGATTGCAAACCTTAAGTGGCAGTGGGCGGGGCACATTGCTCGTAGAACTGATGGCCGTTGGAGCGGAAAGGTTCTAGAGTGGCGACCGCAAACCGGGAGACGAAGTGTTGGCAGACCTTCCACAAGGTGGACTGACGATCTGATAAAGGTCGCGGGAAACCGCTGGATGACAGCAGCAGAGGACCGATCGTTGTGGATAACCTTGGGGAAGGCCTTTGTCCAGCAGTGGACGTCTTGCGGCTGATAATGATGATGATGATGAACAAAAATATATTTAGATCCTTATAACGAGCCTTTCCACGGTAAGGCATGCGAAACTTTTTTTTCATTTCCTAATAATATAAGTCCCCAGAAAATGACCCTTATTTAAAAAAAAATTACTTAGCACATCTGTGTTTGGGTCATCAATTTACATATGTGTACCAAATCTCAACTCAATCGGTCCAGTAGTTTCAGAGCAAATTGGCTGTGACAGACGGACGGACAGACGCACGGGTGATCCAATAAGGTTTCCGTTTAGTAGTGTGTATATTATGTTTGTGTATGTCTCTGTCATCGTACACTCAAGAGCAAAGTAAACGGGTCACTTTCTATGGAAACTCTATACAAAGTGACCCGCATTCATTGCTCTTGATTATAATTAACGAAAGAATAGATGTTAAAAATAGAAAAAACTCTTTTCATAACATTAAGGATTGTAAGTATATAAAAATAGACGTTATTCATTCGTTACAAACGAACGACCAATTTGATTTAGTGTTATAACGGCCTAATCTCTTATAGCTCGGTGTTATTCTTACTTTAATATAGTCATAGAATTATTAATGTGTATGTATCTGTAACAACTTTGTCTCAGAGGGCTATGGAGAGGGCTATGCTCGGGGTTTCTCTGCGTGATAGAATCAGAAATGATGATATCCGCAGTAGAACTAAGGTTACCGACATAGCCCGAAGAATAGCTAAACTGAAGTGGTAGTGGGCGGGGCACATTGCTCGCAGGACTGATGGCCGATGGGGTCAGAAGGTTCTGGAGTGGCGTCCACGGACCGGAAGACGAGCTGTAGGTAGGCCTCCAACAAGATGGAGTGACGACCTCGTCAGGATCGCGGGACCGCGGTGGATGCGAAAAGCACAAGACCGGTCTGATTGGAAAGCCTTGGGGGAGGCCTATGTCCAGCAGTGGACGTCTTTCGGCTGACATGATGATGTATCTGTATATCTGTATGGGGCATTGTAGCTTCGAAACGGATAAACCGATTTGGTTGCGGTTTTCTTTAGTTGAAATAAGATTTTCTAGCGTTTAAAATCGGTTGAGACATGAGCTCTAAAAAAGGGGCCATTACTAAAACTATAAAACTGGTCTTAATCGCCGAAAATAAATATTCACCTCGACGTTTCGACTGTGTTACACAGTTAACAGCCGTGGTCACGAGAAGTCAGTCAGTCTTCTCGTGACCACGGCTGTTGTAACACAGCCGAAACGTCGAGGTAAATTTTAATTATGTTTGAAAATCGTGTTAGTTTGGAGTCTTCAATATATCGGGGTTTTTTATATATCTTATAGTTATTATGTTTCTTTCCAACAAATATTTTTACGTTTATAATATAAGTAAAGTCGAGGTCAATAGAAATGAAAAAATATGTAAACAAATAAATACTGTTTGTGACATAATCCTCAATATACAAACCTGATACAAAATGCAAACCTAATTAAAAAATCGTGTGCGTCTCGGGAAGCCCGACAGAAGTGATAACATAATCTAATCAAATTAAACTATTTAATATTGAAATTGTTTAACTGACTGCAAACGTACGCACACTAACACAGAGTGATACACTAGCAAACCTAAAAAGTGGTACAGGTGTAGTGCGTAATTGCTTTCCTTCGTATTTTCACGGGAACGTACGAACGTGTCATGCTACTTCATTCAAACTCAGTACTTTTTGTACTGTGACCGACTGAAATAGCAAGACGCGTTCGTACGTTTCCGTGAAAATACGAAGGAAAACAATTATGCACTAAATCTGTACACTGTTGAAAGAGGTCATATATAAACGTCTCTTTTTAACGAAGGGCATTTGTAACAGGTGCGAAGAGTACTAATCTATTAGCTGTTTTTATACTCCCTCTATGCTGGCGCTGTAACGCGTTACGTACGTAACGAAGTGGCTTAACCCCCAATAAAAGAACATAATTTCAAAAATATATAGTTAATCGTTATTTAATCTCAAAAATAATGTAAAAGTAACAATCGAGCGTGTACATTACATATCGACAGTTCTGTGACTCAACCTCGTATATTGAATAATGTCCAGTATAAACTGACACGCACTAAGAACGCACTCGCGTACTTCGCGAGTGTCAGTTTATACTGAACAGTATTCTATATACGAGGTTGAGTCACAGAACCGTCGATATACCTCACGTGATACCCAAAAGTATGTGATTATGGTGTTATAATGGTAAATAGGTCCATTTGGTTTTGAGTATAATCTAGACTCATAAATCATAATAAATCCACAGCCAACCTATATATCGATATTTCACCGGTAGATATTTCTCCTAAATAATTAATTATTATTTGCCTAAATTACTATGACGTGTGAAATAGACCTTAGAGGTCCCCTGTGACCCATTCTGTGACACATGATGACGTCACACCAACGCCATATTAATGACATTGACAAGTTAACTTCGCAACTCCATTATAAAGCAATTGGAGGCCATTTGCAACGTCAAAAGATGTGTAATTTGTTTAAGTTTTTATTTTTGTGTATTTAGGTGTTCAAAGCTCTTTTCTGTTAGTAATTTGTAGTTTTTATGCCTTTGTGTTGAACAGTGATAGAAGACTTGGACTTATTTCGTGTACCTGGCATCTTAATTCTCGTTTCAAGTGGACTCGCAGTGGTACAGAGGTTAAAACTATCTTGACCTCTGTCCTACATATCACCGTACTACGTTGCCCCCAATCTTCCTAGAGAAGATTGGATTGTGTTTTATTACTATATTGATTTATACTTATATATACTTGACACTGGCGAAATCACTTCATTGTGGAAATGCCATATCCCACGGTAGTAGCTGTTGAAGTCGACGCGGGGCAAATGAAAAAAAGAAAATTCGATAATCAGAATTTTCCGCCTATAAGTGGTCGACTTAATTATTAATATAGATAACTATGAATTGTTATTAAAGCAAGATAAATAATAACACCAGGAAAATAAACGCAAATCATACGGCGTTCGAGGCATTGTTTTTAATGGAGGCTTATTACTTATGTCACGAACAGGCGGCGTTGGCAAAATAACTCGCGATTTGTAGCACTTTTATCAATAAAGAGGACCAACATAAGCCGTAATGGGTAATCAATAACAAACAGGTTAAGTGCGAGTGGGGGTCGCGCACCGAGGGTTTCGTATCGCCTAGTATTGTTTTCCAATTAGAATTCGGTTTCGTATCGAATAAGCGACAGCCCGACTTGTTAAAATGTTTAACTTGACTATGGTTCAGGGTTCGTTCTATAATCATACTAAATTTCACGCTTACGATGCAAAAAAATGAAAATATTTTGAAAAAAAAAAGTTCCTTGTACGCCGGATCTAGTACACATTGGCCAGATTCCTTTTTCGTCAGAATAAATTATAGCCTGTTTTTTTTCCGACGAAAACGGGATTACTTTTTGGACAGAAACTTTGGTTAATTTTTATAATTTATTTATTTGTTACATTATATTATTTAATATTAGGCAGTGTCGACGGAGCTCCGCTTACGCGGAGCCCCTGTTTCTGGTTGGGTTGGCCCTCCGGGCCTGCTGCAAAACTAACATAACCTAAACCTACCTACGTATTCTATGGTCATCCGCGTATCAGGTAATATGTGTTTCTGGCACTATGCGTCGGAAGCGAAAAAACAGCCTACATTTTATTCTGACGATAGCGGAATCTGCTCGAAAGTCCGTTTTCGTCCGAGAAAAAACAGGCTATAATTTATTCTGACGAAAAAGGAATCTGACGAATGTGTACTAGACGGTACGCCGACCCGGTATTACCTATTTCAGTCTTTGAAAAAAACGTAAGTATATTATTTGTAACTAGCTTCTGCCCTACTACGTTCGCGTAGATTTTAAATGTCGTTATTCCCTCGGGAACTTTTAAATTTTCCGGAATGAAATGTAGCCTATGTGTACATAAGCTATCTCCATTACGAGTTTCATCCAAATCGGTCCAGCCGTTGCAGCGTACTTATAAACTTTCGCGTTTATAATATTCCAAACTCCGAATCCAACTCGGATGGGCAGCGTTCAGAAAGTTAAAGCGGATCTTCTCGTCCAAAATACCGCAGAGCCTTAAGTCGAAAGTCTTCGACCAGTGTGTGCTGCCAGTGATGACTTATGGATCAGAGACTTGGCCGCTGAATGTGGGCCTCATAAATAAGCTCAGGGTCACTCAGCGTGCAATGGAAAGAGCTATGCTCGGAGTTTCTTTGCGCGATATGATCCGTAATACGGTAATACGCCAGAGAACCAAGGTAACCGACATAGCTCAGAGAGTTAGCATGCTGAAGTGGCAATGGGCAGGCCACATAGCTCGGAGAACTGATAACCGTTGGGGAAGAAAAGTTCTCGAGTGGCGGCCCCGCACCGGTGGACGGAGTGTTGGACGGCCTCCCACCCGGTGGTCTGACGACCTGGTTAGGATCGCGGGGAGCCGCTGGATGCAAGCGGCTCAAGACCGTGACTTGTGGCGCTCTTTGGGGGAGGCCTTTGTCCAGCAGTGGACGCCCCCGGGCTGATGATGATGATGATGATGATGTTTATAATATTAGTAAGGATAAGACATAATATGTTGGAAAAAAAAACAACCCGCTATCTATTATAGTTCAAATGATACAGCTCTTTAAAATTCGGACGCATAACGAAGGCATATTATATGGGTTCCGTTGAGCACGCACATTCTCCTAGGGCACGGAATCCTAAAAACGGGACTGTTATCATAACCACACTTGTATTGTTATGTTGTGACCCGAATGGACCCAATTTTATGATATTTTAACACGTTCACTGTCCTCGTAAAAAATTATTTGACAGTGTAACAAGTACAAGTGTGCTTCCAGTTTTGGGACTTGTGAAAAGCAGGTGCATGATGCATCATTGGGGGCACTCGCACAGTAGGGAACGTGTTAAACGTGTTTTGACGACGCTGGCCTAGTTGGTAGTGACCCTGCCTACGAAGCTAGCGGTCCTGGGTTCAAATCCCGGTAAGGGCAGACATTTGTGATATGTACGCGAATATTTGTTCCCTAGTCATGTATGCTTTCTATGTATTTAAGTACTCGATCGCTTTTTGTTTTCTCAGCATTTTATGTCATTGCATAATGTGAATTGATCGTATCGAAAAAAAAAGTCTTCGTACACTAACCATGACCAAAAATTCGAGTAAGGGTGTCAATTTCCAAAAAAACAAAAAAGTCCAAAAATCTCGTAAACCGTGCGACTTTTACAAAACCTATTTTAGCTTTTTCATAACGTCCTAAGTGCCCTCTATTCGTAGTTCAAGGATTGTCCACTATATACCTAACACCCTGTATAAGGTTTTGTACGTAATCTACTGCTCATAGTACAAGGTTGGAGCTTAGTTTAGGGCTAGAGTAATTGGTGTGACAGTGTCCTTTAATATTTTTTTTTTTTTTTATTTAAACGCCTAAAGTCTTCATAAGCTGAAACAGTTTAAAACCGACTTCATCAATCATAGTCCTTAACGATTAGGTTGAATACGGTATTTGACTAATGTCTAAAATAAAACATTTAACTCTATCACTAAACCAAGCATTGAAAAATACTAAAATAAAAGGAAAAACTAGTGACGTCACAAGGCACTTTTTCATACATACTTGAAATATGCCTTAAGTTTGTTATAGACATGGTAAAGGCATAGTAAATAAACATGCCTCTATAAATAAAAACCATATCTATATATAATATCTATTCCACATTGATTCAACACTATAAAAGCCATTATCGTCTTTGACGTGAGCCTCTATGCTAGGCGGTAAAAATCGTATTCGACATGTGACTGTATTATTTTTAACTTAGTTGCCATTACTGTCAAGAAAATAAAAGCCACGAGTATCAAAACGTTGTCAATACGATAACAGATCAAAGACGATGTAGCTTTTACCGTGTTAAATAGAGGCCGTGGGCTGATTTTCTCGTGCGAGTCTTGACTTGCTCCTTGCCGCCGATTCTTAAAATAGTATAGTCTCAAACATGCTATGTAATGTCGGCGTTATGTTAGTTATTTTAGGCTTCAAAGTGCCACGTTTCCGACGGAACAACTCGAGAGAACTGTAAAGGAATTTCATACGAAATTGAAGGCCTAGGCCGGGAAGTATTTTTTTTTTAAATTTTAATTTGGCCATGGTGGCTGTGTTTATGAAAAGGCTAAATAGATGTTTTTTTAATTTTGTAGGCCGTGCATCCAACAAAGCGTTTGCATGTTTATTTGAAGTACCAGGAGCGCAGAGGTAATTAGGAGGTTAGCACGATGCGGCGAGCCCCGCGCGCGCCACCAGAGGGCTGGCGGGCGGGCGTACTGAGCACTGTAGGTTACTTTTAATGTTTATGCACTCCTAGTACCTATTTGACATTGTAATTTTTGTTTTAATTATTTTAATGAATTATGTTTGAGAAAAGCACTATACATACTTCGGCGGGAAATATGGGGTTGCCCGCCTCAGACCTATATCCGGCCTTGCTTCGCTCGGCCGTCTATATAACTTCGGCCGGCAACCCCTTTTGTCCCGGCCTCTGTAGTAATGTACTATTTCTAATGCCCTTAGGTACAAACGTGGAATAATCGTGGGGTAGCAAAACGGTTCTCTGTCTTTATCTATCAAATTCAAATGTCACAACGACAGATAAGCACAAAACATGGTTTAGCTACCCCACGGTTATACATTCCACGTATATATTTAATTTTATTTATATATTAGACATGGCAACAGCACATAAACATTACAAATTGAAAGTGGTACATATATAGACAGTGAAAATTAAAGTTTATGCGCCAATAACAGGCGCACGCCAGCCAAAAGCTAAAACAACTAATCTTGAATAGGTACAATAACAAATTACATTCTTAGAATAATGTGAAATATTAAAAAAAAGGGTTAAAAAACATTCATCAAACACATTGCGGAAAAAATAACATGCTAGAATTAAACAAAAAAAAAGTAAAAGAATCACGAGGTTAATAAGGAATTAAGCATTTTACGCCTTAGGACAGGTATGGAGTCATAAAAGATGTCAATAACAAAGTCATTTGCTAAGGCCTGATCATTGAAAAACTTCTGTATGCGGTAAAGTGGCAAGGACTTTCCCAGTTTGGTTCTTGTACTACCAAGGCGAAACGTAGTGCGTAGGCAACACACATAATCGGGAGTTAAAAATACACTTTAAGAAATGACCTTGAGTGCAATGGTTATAATATACTAGAGTATTTACATTGTTAACTCGTGGAACCGGCAAGGAATGAGACTATTTTAGAATAAGGAGAAAACGCTCGGGGCCGTAACACTATTAGGAGCGAAATAATACCACATTTTCATGTGAATAGAAAATGTATTAAACAATGCGATATTAAATGAATGTGGTGTATCCGGCAATCTGGTATTTTGCTACTACGGTCACGAGCGGGAGAAGTGACTCGACGTAGCTCAGCCTCATAGACGTATTTATTGTAGCACCGTAGACAGAGCTACGGCGTTCGTAGCAAATCTATCGTCCGGTGTTAGCAGAGCTGTAACAGGACACAATATGGCGTGCGTCAAAGCTCTTATGCTGTTGATCATTCAGTCTATTATTCCCTAACCCTTTGACCATTATTTTTTTATAGCAATGAATCGAGAACTTTACCGATACGCACAGCATGAATGATTTTTTATATGATTTTTGAAAAAGAGAAATATATATGTATATTAAATCAGGGTTTTCAAATTATGAGACGGCAATATTTTTGCCGCTATCAGCCAAGGGCAGTAAGTGACAAGACCGTCATGTCAGTTTTCCGGGGGAACTACGGGTGGCATGACCTATATAAATGAACAAATTAAAAACCAATATATTGATAACAAATAAAATAATTAAAACCTTAACTAAACTTAAAACTGAACTATTTCAAATAAATGCCAAGCTTAGTCAGGGTTCCGTAGCTGTCCGACCTTAATTGCAAACGTGAAAATCTCTGAAGCATGGGACAGCACAAAGAGGAACTTTACAAGTCTCGCATCCAATTTTTGATCTTTTATTATTTTTAGCTGAGCTGCACATTCGACAACGTCTGTATGTAGCCAACTCCTCAGGCAAATGCACGCCTACATTATTGTACCTAATATCATCAGGTACCCCGCATACTCGTTTTTGGTGTGAATTGTTTTCTGTTTTTTTTCCTTTTAAATATTTAGCAGCATTTGAAAACAGTTTTTTTCTAAAAGTAAAATTGTTAACCAGCTGTCTGGATACGGTAAGACGGAATTCTTTTTGCTTCTGAAGGCTGTCGTTTCCTGTCTTTAAACTACATAAAATGTACGCATTTGTAATTGCGACATCAACAAGGAAGTAAAATATTCGCATCCACCATTTAGTGCTACGTCTCCCAATTTCGTACAAAGATTTTTTTTGATCAAATCGATTAGCCCCGCCCATTCTCCGCGTATATTGAACCACTGCTTGAGGACACGTTATCATCTTTTTGTCACCATTTTTCTTGGTTCGGCGACAAAATGTTTGATTAATTTTAGGATGATATGCGGACCTCAAAATTGACACAAGTTTGGAGTCCCTCCAGATCATAAAGGCAACATTTTTTTGAACTCTCCATTTAAACTGCCCCTGTTGTAATTTCTTGTCGCCTTGCTGCTTCCTGGTTTGTTTTTTATTTTGTCCTTTACGAACATATTTATTCGGTCTTTTCTTACAGTTGCTGTACAATATATGCCTTTCTCGTACAAGTTTTGTATGAGGTCATAACTCGAGAAAAAGTTATCAAATGCGACATGTCCTGTATAATGCTGTTGTATTAAAGGTTCACATAACGTCATCACAACTGAGTGGCCAAGACCTTTTGTCGTATTTTGTTCTTTCCGGTATACATCTGAAACTGATACAAATAACCAATCTCACTGTCAGCTCTAGCCCAGACTTTATACCCCCTCTTTATAGGTTTCATGGGCATATATTGCTTCATTGTAGATCGTCCTTTGAATTTTATCATAGATTCATCTATAGACTGCGAATTTGAATTAGTAGCATTGTTTTGACAAGCTAAATTTATCGCTGTCTGTCATACATAATTATTGCTGCCTCGTTTAGGCATTTTTGAGTTGTCGTTAATATTTAAACTACTAGTTATACTTTGAAAGTGTTTTAATGTCATTGTTTCTGCGATTTCAGGCACGCCGATTAATGGACCAATAGTCTTCTGCACAGGGTAATTTATGAATGCCCATTTGTATTAAAATACCTAAGTAGGCCCTTAGCTCAATAGTTGTAATATCAGTCCAGTTATGTTTTCCTGACTGGGCTGCAAATCTATAAGTCTCTATGACAATTAAGTCAATGATCTCGGAGTCAAAAAAAAACTCGAAATAGGCTTTAGGTTTTTGAATATTCTGCCAGTTTTTTCGGAATTCTATTTTGACATCATTAAAAAGGCCTTGGTTCCAGTGGTTTTTTTTCCCAACATTTCTTCATCGTCCGATGCATCTGTTTCAAATTGTGCTGAAGGAGCTAGACCCAGATCAAAAGACGTTGATTCGGATGCCAACGAAGGGCTCTGAGCTCTTGAAACACCTTCTAAAATTTGCCGAAGTTCTTCATAAGTAGGAATAATACAGTCTTCATCCTCTTCATCTTCTGAAATATCTCCAGGTATTCCAAACATTAGCTCGAACTGATCTTCGACATCTTCCGCAGTTGATCTAACTTCAGTAAATTCACCAGTATACTCATTTAAGATTTCCATTGCAAAGAAAGTAAAATACAAAAAACTAAGATTTTTTTCTCAGCCGACAATTTTGACATATTTGTTTCATGTCATTTAGATTTTCTATTTAAAACGCGAATGGCCAGGTATACAGTAGCTAGCTAGCTAAGTACTTTCATAACCGCTCTTTTTGCACTTAAGATACTATTATCATATTGTTGAAGATAAATTACTTGTACATAAGTCAATACTAAGAACTATAGCATATTTTAATTGATTGCGTTAGGTATTATTATAAAGTTCTCGAATAGCGTCCACGGATCGGTAGACGCAGTGTTGGTAGGCCTCCAACAAGATGGAGCGACGACCTGGTTAAGGTCCAGGGGACGCGTTGGATGCGGATTGCACAGGACCGGTCTGTTTGGCGAAACTTGGGGGAGGCCTATGTTCAACAGTGGACGTCTTTCGGCTGATATGAAGAAAATAATGATGATAATTATTATTGAAAATGACACTCGTAATAGAAAAAATATATTTATTTTTTAATATTCAGAGGCTGAAAAGATCGCCTGCACAGTGTATGCAGTACAAAGCTTGAAGTGCTATTACGTCGACGCTGTGTTGACTGATTACGTTCACCGAATAATCACGAGCGTCGTATGCCTGGTTGCAATCTTCGCATACACCTGTGAATTGTAGCCTTTCTTCTTGGAGTGATATTAAAATGTCCGGTAAAACTTTAAAAAACAGTTCGGTCCAAATTTCTCGAGGAAGCGTCATGCCACGTATCTCGCATCTTTTATCGTGAGTCTGAAAATAATAATATCAGCAAACTACGTTAGAACAGTGCCAAGGAAATATATCTGGACACCTTCGTGGAATCCTCTCTCAATGGGCTGTGGTTTGTTATTGCCAGCAATGTCACTATGGCGTCCCGGTAGGGCAAGCTAACTGTATCCCTATCTAAATCGCTTTATGACAACCTATCGTTGCGTTGACATTGGAATAGCTTAGAATGCCTAGATATATTAAAAAGCGTTTAATTTCATCTAAAATGGAGACTTCATATTTTTTTAAGAATTTCATTTATTTTTGGTTCTATTATTTTCATGACTTTGATCAAACTCAGCTGATAAAACCGTCTCGGACTTTTACAAAATATTTTCTTTACATTCATTTTTTTTAAATATTATATTTTTACTTCTTTTATGTAAGACCGACGGATCACGCGAATTATGATACAAAAGGAAAAATGTCTTTTTTAAAGTACATAGACCTTTGAGAATATGCCTGAAGTTATAAAGTTATAACAAACCTTTTTATAGAATTAAAAATGTCTACGTAACTTGCGAGTTAAGCCACAACAATATATTATATTATAAGATAATTAAATGTTTGTAAGCACGAATGATCAACACTTTTTTTTTTGCGAGTTTTTTTCTTCCGTTGTCATTTCGAACACAGGTAATTCAGCAAAAAAAAATTGCTTAGCGAAGCTATGTATAAGAGTACGGAGCATCAATGACGAGAAATAACGAAGTACCTATCCACTACTTTTCAGCAACCTAAAACTACATGTCCGTCTGTCAGTAGGTACGCGATAGACCCACAAAACATGAGACCTGATTCTGATTGCCCCCAAAGATTTGCTTATTTATAATATTTTAATAAATACTATTATATGTAGGTATTGTATATTATTTCCAAGTCTGTATTGTAATCCCAGCAAAACTGTGGATGTAATAAGTTGAAGTATTGAATTAAGATATTGCTCCATATATAAATCAATAACAATAGAAGCCTAACCTACCCTTTTCTTTTAAACACCAGACACTTAACGGTTAGTGGCAAATATATTGCCGTCATCAAATAACTGTTTTTTTTTCTTTAAACTTTATATCGCCAATCTTGTCTTTGAAAGTAGAGAATTGGGACTATCGGATAAATCCAGCAAAGAGAATTTTATTTACAAACATTTTTGTTCAAATGTGAGCAATAGTTAAAAATCAACGTTCAGGCCTAAGAATCATCATTTAACCAGGGATGGAATAACGTTTATCTGCTCTACTTTTTTTCGTAGATTGGTACGAGTATAATTATCTTATGCGAACCAAAATTTATATTAACTAACACACATTCATTGGGAAAAAAATATATATCTGAGAGGTATGACGGCCAATATCTTGCCGTTACCCACCAAAGGGCTAATCCGCGAATTCGAATTTTGAATTTTTTGATTTTTTATTCTATTAGTTTTGCTTAGCAATCCTTTTGACAACCAGCGACTTTATTCAACACGGTTTTTTTTTGCTTCGCGGCGACTTGAACATCTACTACCGCGGGGATATGGCGTTTCCACAATGAAGTGATTTCGCCAGTGTCAAGTATATATAAGTATAAATCAAAATAGCAATAAAACACAATCTAATCTTCTCTGATATGTAGGACAGAGGCCAAGATAGTTTTCACCTCTGTACCACTGCGAGTCCACTTGAAACGAGAAGTAAGATGCCAGATATACGAAATAAAGTCCAAGTTTTCTATCACTGTGCAACATAAAGCCATTAAAAGTACAAATCACTAACAGAAAAGAACTTTGAACACCTAAATACACAAAAATAAAAAATAAAACAAATTACACATCCATCATCTTTTGACGTTGCAAATGGCCCCCCAACACGGATTGATAGCCCTTATATACATATATGATAGAATCAAACAATCACATTACTCAAAATCGTGTGAAATTTGGCCTAATGCAAATTTTCGTACCTATTTGGTACTATTTGGAATCGATTCTAAAATATCCATAGGGTTAAATACATCTCCTCCCATGTCTAAATCGTAGAACACCTATTTACACAAACATTTATTTCCCTATTAGACAAATCTTAATACTCACTCGTACATAATTATCCGAGAACGTTCATTCCCTGAAATTCCCGTTGCTGTATAAAATAAACATCGAGAAACGTCAGTTCAGGTTAAAAACATTTTCCCAGAACGTTAGTTTCAACGTAAAGGGAATTTCCCGGAACGTTAATTACAACACTATGTAAATATTCCAAATATTCACTTCGTCGATGGTCGATGGGGTTTGGAATATGATGGAACAGCGGTACGAATAGCTTATATTTAGGCAGCAACAAAATGGAGTTATAGGAAAATGGACGTTATAGAAAACATTAGATAGGTCCTTGTGCAGGGTTCTTTCAGATCGCTACCACCATCTTCTCCATTAACCTGCCACCAAACAGCAGTGTTCGAAGCGGTGAAACAACAAGTATGTCCATTAGAGAGGCAAAAAATGTTAATAAGTATAAAACAACGAATTAAAAAAAAATGCTTAATTTAGGCTAAAAACTCATAAACATCGCAATATGAACGTCATATATTATAACGTTAATATTCAAATAGAAATGATTGGTAAGTAGGACAAAGCAGTAATGCCCGTTCTAATATTTAAGAAACGAATCATTTTCCTTACGCGCCGTAACGTTATGACATTAAAATTTTCTACGTACAAAATGTGTCAAATTTTAACGAGGCGTAAGGAAAACGATTCGTTTCTTGAATATTGGAACCGGCATAAGTTCACGGGCAAATAACTAAATTAAAAGCTTACTTTAAAAACACGACTGCATTCTTTGATATTGTTATTAAACCCATTAATAATGCTACTATATTCTTATATATTTGAGATGGTCACATTAAGACCTTTCAAATGATACCTATAGTCTGTCAAGAAAGTCTTGAAATTAAAAAGTGGCAACACTGTAGTGTGGTCCCTTTTTTCTTAAATTGATTTGAAAGGGATGACACTACAGTGTTGCCACTTTTTCATGTCATGACTTTTTTGACAGACTATTATATTGTAATAATTCGAAAACTTTTTGGTCGACATATGTTAACGCCAGCCACCAGCAGTCGCTGCCGCGCCGCCCGCGTCCAGGTCGCGCCCCTCCACACCACTACGACTAGCAAACTCACGCCGACCGCACGCTGCCATTCTTTAACGCATTTATTATTGTACAAGAAGCTGTAATAGGAATCATTATACTCTTCAAGCCATCGCCGTTGGTATTATTTAAGCATGCTACGAGCCGGATCCATCAGAGTCGACGAAAGACACGTCGCGTTTACCGTTAGCGACAAGACGCAGCAACGTGGCCAGCCGCGCCGTACGACGAGAACAAAGAACCCGGCGACGATAAACAAAGAAGAGAGAAATCGGGCGGCTTCTTGGACCCTTTCGAACGATTCTTAGAACCTACAGAGATTTTTACCAAGGTGAGTGAGGTCTTGCTGAGTTCGTTCCATTATACACGTAGTCCGTTTTCCCCTCTGTTAATGTTAAAAATATTATTTTCACCTCAGCAGCTCAAACAAGCAGGTTTTGCTGCTTAAAAACAGTGAGCAAAATTCAATTTTGCTGCGAGCGAGAGACAAAGTAGTTTTTTTTTTTTTTTAAATGCCGTTAGCAGGGCTGGGGCTACTCACAACATTCGAAAAAATTGAACTTCACATTGTTCTGTCACTTTCACTTCGATAGGAAAAAAGCGAGAGATAGAAACAATTTGATTCGAAGTTCGATTTTCAAATTCCACACATAGTAGGCCCAAAAAGAAACGCACGTTCGGATGCACACATAACCGTAAAATTGCAAATAAAAAATTGTTAAAGTTTGAAATGTGTTTATTTTAACTATTTTATACAGTAGGTCCAATCATTTTTTTATTTAATGTTTTGAAGACAAAATTAATGAAAAATAAGAAGTTTATCATGTATCTACATACTTTTGTTATCGTTTTAACAATCTTTAATTTCGTGACATAAACCGCGGGGGCAGTTTCAGAACGCATTTCAAAAATATAGATAAGGCCTAGTTAGGTTTTTTTTAAAGCCACAGACTACATAAAGCTGTATAAAGTTGTGTTTGCACTACGGCATTATCAAGTTGAGTGACAGGTTTTATCTGTTTCATGTTTATTTTTTCCACTTTTTATTTTATTAGTATTTTGCAAAAATGCTTGTGATTGATGCATATGCGATCGTGTCGTTATTTAGTCGTGTATTCACCAAATGGTCACAACGGAAGACCTGCGTTGGCCCTGCCAGCATCACGCTGTGTTGTTCTCGCTGCTGAGGTAAAAAGTTGTATGTCTCACACGAGACCAAAGTTTTTTACGTCTCGTATCTTTGAATCCCTCGCTACGCTCAGGATTCTAACCTAGAATCACTCGCTATGCTCGTGATTCAATAATAGAATCCTTCGCTTACTCGGGATTCAAAATCATCACTCGCAGCAAAAACCAATGCTCTCTTGTTGAACAAATAACTATTCTTGGGCGCCGCTAAAGGATCCATTTTAAAATTAGGTTTCTTTAACAGTCATTAAGGGTCTAAAAACTCCCTTTTCAAAGCGATAAGGTCCTATAATTTTTCAACAGGTTCCTGCCATAGGGGCCTGCTAGTCTGTTATTTTGCCTACCTATAGATAGGTCTTCTTATTCTACTTTTATTTATATTTCCCAATGCTGTTTTTTCTATGTACTCAGTTACAATTCCTAATCAATTTTCAGTTGCCATAGGTTTCTTATCTCGCGGTGTCTGCCAAACAATCTTGTTATACTTATTTCGCCTGCCTTACTTATTTGCCTACTTATCTACATTCCAGAACGTTCGACGCTCGCCCCGGCCGGTGAGCTCCCGCGCGCTCAGCTGACAAGGTCAACGACCGCGCCGACGCGACCGTGTTTCAGTCGCGAGGGTTTGCCGCGATTTGATCGCTGCCAGGGCATCCTCCCGGGAATTCCCGGTTCTGTAATTCTCGGGAATTTAATAGTGCCTCAAGAACCGGTACTGAAGATTACATCCCGGTTCTCTCGGTTCTTTTCATAAATACCAAATAAATATCGTGGCGAGTATCTCCACGGCGAGTATTTGCGGGTGGTAGGACCTTGTGCGGGATCCGTCCGGATCGCTACCACCATCTTATCCATTAACCTACCGCCAAACAGCAGTGTCCGCATTGTTGTGTTCCGGTTTGGGACAGCAGTGTAAGACAGCAGGTGTAATGGCTAGCATAGAGGCATTCCATCTTAGTCCTCAGGGTTGGCATCGCATTTGCAGTCTTAGGCTTGCAGTCTTGTGAATGCGAATGTCTATGGGTCACAGTGGGTCAAACAAATATTACAATTCAGTCCTGAGTGGCGATACGTCGGCAGAAACGGCAAGATCGCATCAACATCGCTTCAACATCCATCATATTTTGTGGCATACTTATTTGCAATAATTGATCTCTAATGATACCAAAGGAAGAACAAATAACTTTTTAGCAAGTTTTTGACAAGAAAACATTCATGATTTTATTGCATACTAGTGACCCGCCAGCGGCTTCGCCCGCTGCAAATTTCCGACATTCCCGGTGGTTTTTTTTTTCTTTCATACAAACCTTGCCCTGACAATAACAAATACAACCGAAAAGGAATCAGCCAAATCGGCTCAGCTATTCTCGAGTTTTAGTGAGACTAACGAACAGCAATTCATTTTTATATATATAGATATTTATAAAAATTATAGTTTCATAATGTTTTTTTATCTTTTTATTTTTCTAGTGTCCATGCGTCGCGGGGATTTGAGGTAAAAAAAAGGGAGCCCCGGGAATCCCCGTACCGTCCCTGCCTATAAAATTTAACTTGAAACGTGTCTTAGGACTAGTTAACCTTATTTATGAGGAGATCACGAGATTGTTGGTGCAAATAGAGTCGATACTGAATTCAAGGTCACTCTCCTCTCTCTTCTTACCCTTCGGACCTTATTGCGTTTACTCCTTCACCATTTTCTAATGGGACGAGCAACTATGCTCACTTCCCAGGTCATGACGCCGAGACACGTATTAATACTCTGACAAGATACAAAGAATAGTGTTTAAAAAATCACTTTAGGAATCGGTATTATGCCGAGTATATTTCAGAACTACAGAAGTGGTACAAATGGCACGAACAAACAGTGACTTACACCTTGACCAAATGGTGATTGTAAAGGAGGACCTCCCACCCAACCGATGGATGCTTGGACGAGTCACGGGCCTATACCCTGGCACCGACGGAGTTGCCTGCGTTGCTGCCGTACTCACCAGCTCTGGGATGCTGCGAAGAGCCTTCAATAGACTAGTGTTACTATTGGAACATGATGTTCCAAGGCAGGCAGCATGTTAACGCCTGCCACCGCCACCAGACTGAGGGCCGCTCATATTCAAGCTGCTGCGCCCGCGCCACCAGCGGCCCAATCCGTGACCAGCGAACTCACGCCGACCGCACGCTGCCTTTCTTTAACGCATTTATTATTGTACGAGAAGCTGTAATACATATTTTCAACACACTTGCTCAAAACGACCTTTTTATTCCACCGATTTTTGGCTCATAAACCTAGATATTAAACACGCGTGCTTTTTCAGTATATTACGCACAAGTGCCTTTAGTTTATTAACCCAAACAATTTACATTTGTAGCCTAGTACCAAGTTGTAAGTACGAAGAAGAAGCGATATAATTTAGTCGGGTTATACCTTTTTTTTTCTTAGCAACAAACAGTTTTTATGCGGCAAATAACATTATCTACATATTTATTTCAATAAATTGGTGAAATCAGCTTTATTACTAAAAAATAACTCAATTTCATTAAAATCATTTAAATTTTTCTGTAATTTGTATTTTAAACATGAATTATTACATTTTAAATTTGGCTGTTGGCCGATCTCGTTCGCGCCTTAGCCTTGCGCGCGCATCGGTATCGCGGCAAGAAAAAAAAACAACGCGCCAGCCGCCATTTTTCGTAAATAATTGACGGCTGTGACGAAGATAGTTTGGATTAATTATTGTGAAGTTTAATATTAACAAAAATGTCTTCTTTAAGTAAAGAAAATGAAGTCTTGTTTTTTTTTCGCAAGTGTGTTGAAAAACGTCGTATGTAACACGTGTGCCTGTGACCATAATATACGCGGCTTTCTTGTGGCGCACTCGCTTATCGCTCGTGCGCACACAATAGCGCCTTGTATACAATGGTCAACTTAGCACACTTGTATCATAATGTACTATTTCTCAAAAATGACAGGAAAAGTTGACATTACTATCTATATATTGGGATGCGAAGTACATAGTTTACTGACAGATCTCAAATTAAAAAAAAAAAACATTGCGTGCTCGCTACACAAGCACGCAATGTTGCATACAAATTTCATTACCATCTAGTATCTAACTTTTTAAAAAGTGAAAACGGCCTTAATAAAATGAGGGCACAAGTCTTATTACATCCAAATTTTGTTCGGAATATAACTTTTTTATCTGTATCTCGAATAGCTTGAGTAGTTTTAAAAAAAAAGCTTGCGTTTCTCCTTGTCATAAACAAAAGACGGTAAAGAGTAGGTAATATATTGTCTGTATAGATTGTGTGGTATTTCTTTCCTTAATAAAGTACTTTACTCCAACATAATTTTATTCTTGCGATTTTTGAGAAAAGCACTATATATGCCTCGGCAGGAACGGCAATTGCGGGCCTCGTATTTTTAAACGGACTCGCAAGCTCGTCCGTTTAAACCAATCCTCGCCCCGCAATTGCCTACTTCCGTGCCTAGGCAATAATGTACTATTTCTCAAACATGCAATGGAATGTTGACGTTATGTGCCTCATAATAGGCTGCGAAGTATGACGTTTCAGGTGCGGCTAGGACAAGAGGTCGATAATGGAATTTCATACAATCTCGCAGGCCTAGGCCTGCAAAATCCTCTTTTTTAATTTCCATTCCACATAAATTTGTGGCACGGGCATCATGACATTCTGCCACTATGCGTATTAAAAAAAACAATAAACGATTTGGTATGTACTTAGTGCAGTTTTATTTATATAATAAATCCACATGAACATAAGAATGTACTATTGTTTTAATTTTAATCTAAACATGGCAGCTGTTTTTATGAACAGTCTTATAGCTTTTTTTTTTAATATAGTAAGCCGCGCATACAACTTAAGCGTTTGCATGTTTATTTAAAGTACCAGGAGACCAGAGGTAATTAGGGGTACGTAGTGCAACTTAGATCGCAGGCGATGTAACTCGGTGTGGCGCAGCGGCGGCGGCGGCGCACCCGACCCAGCGCGGATGACTGAGCACTGTAGGTTACTTTTCATGTTTATGCACTCCTAGTATGTGACGTTGTAATTTTTGTTTTAATTTTTTAATGTGTTTGAGAAAAGCACTATACATACCTCGCCGTGAAAAGGAGTTGCCAGCCTCGTAACTATCCTCTAGCTCTATATGAACTCGGCCGGCAACCACCTACTTCCCGGCCTCTGTAGTAATGTACTATTAATACGAATCATTATACTCTTCAAACCATCGCCGTTGGTATTATTTACACAACATTAATTGACATTTTGTCATTGTTGTTATTTCAATTTTAACAGTTTAGGTATTTTATGTTGCCTGGGATGGTGATAGGATTTTAACAATACCACACACGTTTAATTCGGCTCAGGCGTTTACAAGTTATGATGGAATAAATAATCATTACATACATGCATACATGAACCCTGAAAACATTACACTCCTTTCTTTTTCAGTCGTGTAATTAGTTGTTTTTACCATATTTGTAGTACTTTAATGGCTGCGGAACCCTCCACTGAGCATGTGCCGACATGCTCTTGCCCGGTTTTTTCAGTAGGCATCTAAACAAACGGTATATAGGTCACTTATCAAATGAATTTAAACCTCACTCAGACACCGTCAATCATTTTCTCATTATGGCTGATGGCCTTAATGCACAGCTTCATTATAATTTATTTGCAAAGTGCACTCTAGTGGGCGGTCAACGTATCAAATGACTTCCCTTCTCTAACAATAGACGTAACTAATAATGACACATGCGAGGTGTTTTACTTGGCGCTTCCTGGTTTTATAAATGGCTGCACATATCGTCTCGTTTCCTTCTCAACCACTTATGTGATCGAATAGTTAGATAGAACCAGTCTTACATAACGCAAGCTTTATAAAACCAAACTGCTGATTGGATAATGTCATCAATATAATGTTAGTTATCATGTATTTTATTTTAATCAAACATGCAATGGAATGTTGGCATTATGTTAATTATTTTAGCCTTCAAAGTATCACGTTGCGGGGGGAACAACTCGAGAGAACTGTATAGGAATTTTATACGAAATTGAAGGCCTAGGCCGGGAAGTAATTTTTTTTAAATTTTAATTTGGCCATGGTGGCTGTGTTTATGAAAAGGCTAAATAGCTGTTTTTTTTTTAAATTACTAAGCCGTGCATCCAACAAAGCGTTTGCATGTTTATTTGAAGTACCAGGAGCGCAGAGGTAATTAGGAGGTTAGCACGATGCGGCGAGCCCCGCGCGCGCCACCAGCGGGCTGGCGGGCGGGCTTACTGAGCACTGTAGGTTACTTTTAATGTTTATGCACTCCTAGTACCCATTTGACATTGTAATTTTTGCTTTAATTATTTTAATGAATTATGTTTGAGAAAAGCACTATACATACTTCGGCGGGAAATATGGGGTTGCCCGCCTCAGACCTATATCCGGCCTTGCTTCGCTCGGCCGTCTATATAACTTCGGCCGGCAACCCCTTTTGTCCCGGCCTCTGTAGTAATGTACTATTATTCTATTTTACCATTTCAAATTACACAAAAATAATTTACCCAGTGACACTCGCGACGCTAAGACGAATCTAACGACACCTCGTTTGTGGAAATCGGTCCACCCGTTCAGCCTTTACAAGCGGGCATTGAGTCGGACATATACAGGTCAAACGCATAGACCTCCTTTTCGGCTTTGCCGCAGTTGGGTAAAAAGGGCATCAGTCAGTCATAACACAACAGACTTTTTTTAAATTTTATCGTAATAACCGGAAAATGAATATCAAAATAGTAAATTAAAATTATAGTACATTGTTGTAGAGTTTAGAAAGTAAGCAATAGATGGACGAGTTAGTTCGAGTCGACGTGTACCGGAGGCCCTCGAAAGTACGAGTCCATCTATTGGACTTTCGGCCGAGGCTTAACACAGTGCTTTTCACGACTACTGCGAGGAAATAAAAAAAATATCTTATAATACATTATTAAACTGACGACTCTCACCGTGGCAAAAACTTTATTTCAGATAATTAAAAGCAGACATATATGGCTGTATGGAATCTGATTCCTTTGCCTATCCGTGAAGGGATGAATATTATTAAAAAAATAAAACGACTAATCATTGGTCAATTTAATTTCATATGCAGCACAAAGTGTGTTCCTGATTGGTCGAATTAGTGATCAGCGGACCCATGTTATTGGTCAATGGAACAGACCAACAATGTTAACATAGTTGGTCTGTTTAAATTCATAGTAGGCCTGCTCATTCAATGTACAACTATCGATTGTTTTGGGGCCCAAGAACAGACCATCTTTCGCCACATTTCCGAGCAGTGGCGTGAAAAAATTATAGTTATAAATGTCTAAATAAAATAAATAAGTGTATTCATTATTATAAACACGACGTTCCATAAATTTACTGGCCATAGTACATTTTAAACTCGCAGTCCACTACAAACTCATACCGCTGCGTTGTGGTCGCTAATAGCAGTGTCCACTGGCGACACACACATTTTTCCACTTTGGAAGCGTCTCTCGCGCAAACTATTCACTTTAGTTTTTTTTTATATTAGAAACCTCAATATCATTTTTGAAGAGATATCCATAGATACCCCACACGTATGGGTTTGATGAAAAAAAAAACTTGAGTTTCAGTTCTAAGTATGGGGAACCCCAAAAAATTATTGTTTTTTTTCTATTTTTGTATGAAAATCTTAATGCGGTTCACCGAATACATTTACTTACAAAGTTTCCATAGTATAGCTCTTATAGTTACGGAATAAAGTGGCTGTGACATACGGACGGACAGACGGACGGACGGACAGACATGACGAATCTATAAGGGTTCCGTTTTTTGCCATTTGGCTACGGAACCCTAAAAAGGGTTGAAATAAAGACAGTCACTGTGTATTAGTAGGTACAGATTAAATAAAAAATCTTCATCACGTAACAAAAAATAATATTAGCCGCAGTCCCATTGACATAATGGAACCACGGCAAATTTTATTTGCCCTAGTACCATTGATGGTACAATCTGATGGTACTACGGTTAAGGAATGTTTATTTTCGTCAGTAAGCTTACCTAACAATAACTCTAAACCGTGTAAGTAAATGTCAAAATCACCATTTCCAGTCCAGTATAAAACAATAGTTATAAGCTTTAAACAAGTTACTTCTATCGCCGCAAATTCGAAGTGAAGTTGAACGGCGAGGCTAAGTACCTAAGTAATCCGAAAAGATGAGATTGAACGAGTGAGGTTAAGTGGATATGCGCTTGCAAACTCCTACTGCCGCACGCGCATTGCTAATGGCGGTGTAGCGCTATACGTACGCGCGGGAATACAATATAGACAGCGTAATGACCTCTACAATATATCTACAATATACTCAGGCGCAAAAATACCGGGTCAGAGTGCGTTTTTCGTACAAACGAGACTACTTCGAAGCCTTGGGTCTCACCAGGGGTTGTTTTGAGTGAGATTTAATGGTAGATACCTAGTTCGGGTTAGTATCAGATGGTCGTAAACGCAACTGGTCTACGGCATCAAATCATCCTAAAATCATCTTGACGAAATTGCAACTAGCCGAAAAAGTAACTCGCCTATGAAGCAGCTCGTCAGAAATCAGTTTGACAAATTATCAGGTTACCCATGAAGTAACTGGACTCTGTAGATAATCGTCTTTAAATAACCTGGACAAATTCGCAATTCGGTTTAAAAATAATTGGTCTGAAAAGCAACTCGTCAGATATAATGACTGTCTGACATGAATGATGTGGGACTGAACTCTACCATCATAGTAGTGCTGGGATTTGATATAAGTATTTATACTTTGTCATAATGGGATGCTATTAACAAAACTTCCACTCCGACCAATTCAACTGATCAACTTATCACAATTGGTATCATACATAACTATGAGGTAGGTTAAGGTTATGTTAGATTTTCAGCTAGCCCGAAGGGCCAAAACACTCAGGAATAGGAACCCTGTTAAGATGGATTTTGAATTATAAAATGTGGTCAGTTGATCTAGTTGGTCGGGGAATGGAAAAACAAAACCAGAAAGCATTATACAGCAGCACTACGGTGGTATGGTCCAGTCCCACCCTACCCTCAGTGGAAATGGAAAATGCAAATAAATCTACAAAAGCGTTCAAATTATCCCTACTAGTAGAAATAGCTCGGTAGGGATTGAGTATACCAGGCTCGCTGGGCTAATCCGAAAATTGCCTGATTTTTATTTAAATCGATCCAGGCGTTTCGAGTCCATAGGCAGCATACATATAAACTCAGGAGCAAAAATACCGGGTCAGAGTGCGTTTTTCATACAAACGAGACTATTTCGAAGCCTTCCTCGCCAGGGCTTGTTTCGAGTGAGGTTTAATGGTGGATACTCCGAGGTTCAATAGAGGAGACCTTTGTCAAAAGTTCTTAAGATACCTAACTGATCGCACAATCAGGTAACACCACAGCGAGAGAGTTTGGGTCAGCATTTGGATTTCCTTACATTTTATTGCCATTTTAGATGTTTTTCTGAACATGCAAAATTCCGGCGTTAACCGCAGCTTCATTCAATTGGGTATCCTAGGCACTCTGGAAGTCCTGTATCAATGCTCGCGGTATTCCTCATCAGAATTCACTAAAAGCATACCCTGGCGAGGAACCAAAGGCTTCGAAATAGCTTCTATAGTATGAAAAACGCTCTCTGACCCGTTTTTTTTGCTCCTGAGTGTATACAAAATGTTACAATAATTACCAGAAAAAAGAATATAAATAATGTGTACCCTAGTAAGCCGTCTCCTCAGAAGTGACTATGGGAGGGTATTTTTGTATAGTTCAGGAAATATGAATTGTCTGTCTGTAATCTTCACTAAGCTCTGAAGGTTTGTTAATATTAAAAACTGCCCTCGTTCTTCAAACAGCACAGTAGGTTGAAAGTTTAAGGTTAAATGCGGTAGGTCTTAACGCAGCAGAATAAAAGATCGCAAAGTATCTACTTTATGTAACAACAAACGGCCCAATCGTATTTCCCGAACTAAAACACGTTGCATATAATTTGTATATTATATACAGTGTGTGGCCCAAAACCGGGGCGAAAAAATAAAATGGGGATTCTTTAGAACATTTAAATTAACTATCACAAGAATCTAATATTACAAAGTCTATAATTTTGGAGAAAAGAGCCTACAAAGTTAAAAATTGTAGGTAATGTATTTCCCGTCGCAATATCGTCGCTTGGTCACTTGGTACGCGGTATGTCTGAGAACAGGTGCCATTGACAACACGCGGTAGATTTAGCGGTGTTTGCATTACATTGAATTTGCGATTAAGTTTGTTAGAAAAAAACTGAAAGTTAAGTTTTGATTTTAATTAGGTAAGACCATTATAATGTAATTACCGGTGATCTATAGAGCCCCTGTTTTTAATATTATCCCCGGTTTTGGGCCACACACTGTATAATATATCATTATAATGTTTATGTATTTATTTAAATATAAAAATAGATAATAGTGTAGTTATCCGATTATTCAAAGTTATCCGGTGTGATTGCACTAAAAATACAAGGACGGTTGGGAAAAATACAGCCTACATTTGCAAACAACCACTTTATTAAAAACATTTGGTACCTTAAAAAAGACAATTTGGTAAATATATAACTATATATAAATCTCCATTTAAACACTGCGCATTCCTCTTAAAATACATTCAACGAAAAATCCGCCAAAACAGCAGAAACCGATAAATTGTACAGAAAATCTAGTCGAAAAGTTAATAAAATTATATAAGTACAACTGACTTTTCGATATGCGACGCTAATGTTACAGATTTCTGTAACCAAAACCAGTTTCACTAGTCACTTAAGTTTTGAGGTGTAGAAAAATCAAATTACATACGCGCTTAGAATTCCCTTGCTAGGATGGGTCTCGAAAAATTTGCAATCGCGTTCGGTTCCAGAAACTATGCATGAAAGTAGACTAATCCGCAACTGTAACATCCAGAAAAAAATGGAAGCGCAAAGCATCAAAACCTTCATATTCAGCCAGATTCCGTTACCACTGCTACCAAACCCCATTTTTTACTAACATGTTTTTTACTACCCCTATGGTATCGGTTTCTCATACCCAAACTAGGACTCAACTGATGATATTTTTCCTTCAACCACACATCTAATAACTAACACCTGTGCCCTCTTTCCCAGCTGTACCATTGATTAGTACCATTAATGGTACTACTGGGAACTTTTGTCCCACTAGTACCATTAATGGTACTACTTACTGGGAACTTTTGTCCCACTAGTACCATTAATGGTACTACTGGGAATATTTGACTTCCCAGTAGTACCATCATCTACTGTAGTCAGCATTGTAATGCTGGCAAGGTGCCCAAAATTTACCAGGACTGTCGCTAACAAACATCCTTTACAATACAATAACAACGATGCGGACGAAGGGTAATAAATAACTGGCCACTTGAAATACTATCATTGTAATGCAAACTACTTGATAATATCTATGAGTATCTCGTTATTTCATAGCTATTTCAAGAGAGACATTCCGAACCTTCACAGTGACGTGATGTCATATACTTTATTGCTTATTTTAATTTCATGCAACACGTTTTACATTAAATAAATAAAATAATGGATTTATGTATTCCCAATGATCCAGATATATGTGTTATACAACGTGGCCGTGGAAAAGTTCTTCTCAGTAAAGGGTTTGAATACTATTTTCACGTGAACTACAAAAATGGTAATAGTTTATGGAGATGCCGGAATTTCAAGACGAATAAATGCAACGGGACGATCACAATCAAGGTAAATAATAATACATTATATAAATGTTTGTTTTATAAGTTCCAAAATTCAAAAAACTTTTAGCCTTTTTATTTTTATTACGATTGTAGAATTAGGAGTTACAGGATCTTCTCTCTGTATGCCCATTTCGTTTTGTATACACGTTGCTGCATTTCATATGTATGTGTTTATTTCATTCAGGATCAATCGCAACTGGTTAAATGTAATGCACACTCCAGTAAATGTTTCCCAAATGAAAACCAAAACACGATGTCTAAAATAATAAGCGATAGCATAGAAAAAGCAAGTACAAGTGTAGAAGAAACAGTACCTAACATATACAAAAAGACTGTAGCGTCCCTACGGGATAGAGGTCTCGACCTGGTTCAGAGGCTGCCATCCTTTGACGCAGTAAAAAGTAGAATGTACAGGCGAAGGAATAAATTTGCTAATGTAAAAAAATGGCATATACACATGTGGCAGAAGTAGAAGTCCCATCACAGTATGAAGATTTACTTCTTGCTGACTATAATAATAATCAAGAACGAATTTTAATTTTCGCTTCCTCTGAATCTAGAGAGATAATGAAAGTTGGCAAAGTGTTTTTATGTGATGGGACATTTAAGAAATGTCCTAAGCCATTTTTACAGCTGTATGTCATCTTTTGTGATTTAGGCAGTACACATAACAAAAACAATGTAATTCCAGTTACATATGTACTACTAAAAAATAAAGCAATGATTACGTATGAGACTATGCTTAACCTTATTAAATCACAGATCCCTGAATGGGAGCCGGAAAAATTTATAACTGATTTTGAGCAGTCGGCAATCAGAGCAATAAAAACCGTGTTTCCTGATATACAGCATCACGGTTGTTATTACCATTTTCAGAACAAACTTTGGAGGAAAGCCAAGAAACTAAATTTACCAAAAAACAAATACTTGCGGAAAATAATTAATCTCTGTGCTGTACTACCTCTTTTGCCTGAGCAAAATATAATAGAGGGGTTTAAATATATAGAAAATGAAGTTATAGTCACTCACAAAAACTTGGGTCAGTTCTTACTTTATTTTAAAAGATTTTGGTTGCCGAAGAAATCTCTTTGGTGCTCTTTTGGAGAGCGGCATCGCACGACAAATACGTGTGAGGGGTGGAATGCACAGTACAACAAATGTTTTAAAAGGAAACCCACGACCATTAGTCATTTTTTGAAGATAATAAAGGAGGACGCTACTTATAACGCTACTAACGCTTTAACAAAACAACCTTACAGGAAACGTTCAAAAGTTGTCACCGAACGAAATGAATACATTCAGCATGTACAAATGGAACTTGTGAACGGTGATATAAATATTCCACTGTTCTTGGAAAAACTGCGTTAAGCAGGTTACTATTATTTATTTATCAAGGATAGTATTATGTTTTGTTACTACTGGTCCCTCTCGGACGTATTTATTTAGTAAAGAAGTCATATTTATTTCACTTGATAACTAGGCCCGAATAATTTTAAATATATATATTTCGATAAGAGTTTATAATACGAGTTACGCCTTTTATTTCTTAACTAACTGCAACACACAAACTATAAATATATATACACATATATTTCGAAATATCAATACAGTTTTAATTTACTTTTCCGGACTTATTTCAATTAAGTAAGTAAACCCGGTTGCAACACATCGTGTACAACGGTAGGTACTAATGGGACAAAAATTCCCAGTAGTACCATTAATGGTACTAGTGGGACAAAAAATCCCAGTAGTACCACAAGTAAACCCGGTTGCAAAACTTGTATCGCGTACAATGGTACTAGTGGGATAAAAATTCCCAGTAGTACCATTAATGGTACTAATCAATGGTACAGCTGGGAAAGAGGGCTCCCTTGATTTCTCCAAGATCCCATCATCAGATCCTGACGTGATGACAATAGGACCAACTAGAAAGTATACCCATTCAAACGACTTTTTTTTTCAAATCTGTCCGGTGGTTTACGAGTAATCAGAGAACATACAGAAACAAAAACGAATTGAGAACTTCCTTTTTTTGAAGTCTGTTAAAAAGAAAATTATCGGAGGGGCACTGGTCCCACCGCCGGCTACAGACTATAATCTAGTAGAACTATAAACTACAAAAGAGTGGGCGAGCGGTGAGAAGCGAGTAAAGTTTTGATAGTTCTGACGCTCGGCTATAAAGCGAATACCGCTGAGCTAGTTTTATAGTCGAGAGCTTTTATCGCTGCGGTCAACTAGTAAACAGCGGTCCCACCGCCAGATTTCGGCGAGCTCGGCGAGCAACTAGTAAAATTCTGTACTAGAAACAGTTGACAATCGGCGGGACGCTAGTAAAAATTCTATGGAAGGCCGGGCGTTGGGAGAGTGTCTTCGCCGGCAGTGTGCACAGCGAGCGATGAACTTATAAATATATATCTCTCTTTTATTTACACGGGAGCGATTATCTTTTGTTCGTTTCTTGGGCTAGAAAAAAGTCGATAGTTCATATCTCACTCGCCGGCGGTGGGACCAGTGCCGTAAGGATTTAGTAGCGAGATGCCTACTATCGGCCTTGGTTGACTTTTTTACATTTTCATACAATTAGTAGCGTAACGTCTGTTTCAGAAAACCTCCAAACACGTAGTCGCACTATGCCTACTTTTTCGTTTTAGTTACTGTCGTATAGCATTTTGCTATATTTTATGAAAAATAATTTCGGGAATATCATGATGCCTAATTTAATACAGTCGTGTTGAAAAGGTCTTAAAATTGGACTATTTTTAAAGTAAGTACCTACTAATATCGCGATATAATTTAAGTATACATTACATATGTCTTTATTTAAAATCATAGCTTATCTCCTTGGTAAGTGCAAGAAGGTTAATCATATTACATAAAATAAAATAAGAACGTCATGTATGGTACGATGACTTATGTCGTTTAATAACAGTATCTATTTAATATTGGGTACAGTTATTATTTACCGAATAAAATGAATAATAACTATGTAAAATACATCACTAACAGTGACATCGTGTTAATAAAAAATACCAAGGTACGTATATTATGTAGCTATTCTTTTCGGCGTTTAACTTGATTACAATAGTATCTGGTTAATTCTTTTAATTATAATTATTATCAAATCAATCCGGCTTATTGTGGTTGCATTTTATCGAGGGATATTGACATCTACCACTCATATAGACGATCGATAAAATGCCAACCGTTATAAGCATACATATGTTTGTAACAGGGTTCCTGGTCATTGTGGAGAAACGGACATAGTCACACACGCCAAAAATCAAATAAAAATGGTTCTAGTATTTGGCGATGCACTAATAGACGATGCTCAGGATCCGTCACTTGGATGGAAGATGACGAAACTATTACAAGAATAAGTGACCATACATGCCAACCTAATTTCTATGCCTACAAAGTGGCGGTGATTAAGGCGAATTTAAAACAAGCCGTTTGCGATGACTTGGGTCCCATACCCCAAATATATGAACGCGTGATGTTACCATACAAATCCGATCCTGAATACGATGATATATTGCCAAATTATGAATCGGTAAAAGATTCACTTTACAGAGCCAGAAAGTCGCATCTTAATGTACACGCGACAGTTTTCAAAAAATTGGAAGATATCGTCTTAAGTGAAAGCTTAAATAAAGACTTCTTGCTTTGTGACGATGGCAACGCAGATAAAATTTTAATATTCTGTAGTACAGAGGCTCGAGAAACAATAAAAAATGTGAGACATTTCTTTGCGGATGGGACATTTAAAAGTGTACCGCCACCTTTCAAACAGCTGTACACCGTTCACGGGCTAACTACGGCTCACATTACTCCATTGATATATTGTCTATTACCTAATAAAGAGCAATATACATATGAAAGGCTCTTTGGAATGATAAAAGCCCGCATTCCGGATATGAATCCAGAAATATTTCAAACAGATTATGAAATGGCGGCGATGAATGCCCTTCAAATCACATTCCCTACCGCAAACATAAAAGGATGTTTTTTTCATTATGCCCAAGCTCTTCACAAAAAGGCTAAGCAGTTGAATTTGTTTAATAATAAAACAATTGCTCTTTTTGTAGCACTGGCACATTTACCAGCAACTTTGATGCCTGAGGGTTTCCTCAGTATACAGTTTGAGGTTCTGTCTAATGTAGAGGGCTGGAACGACTTCGTAAACTACTTTCTAAAACAGTGGATGGATCCGAAATTAATTCATGCTGTAAGCTGCTTTGATAATCCTCACCGTACTATAAATGCAGTGGAGGGCTGGCATTCACGCCTAAATAAAATAATTAAACGGAAAAAGCCAAACCTATTCCCGTTCATTAAAAGTATAAAAAATGAAAGCATAAAATACGATCACGATATACGAAAGAGCCAGATCCATTTCCCGAAAACTAAAAAACAAATTAAAAAAGAAAAAATTACAAATGATCGCATAAAAAAAATTGTTCAGGATTTTCTTGATCAACACCTTGAAATAGGGGTTTGTTTACGTAGACTAAGCAAAGTTCGTTTTTTTTAATGAGGATAAGTATAACACTTGTTTTTTAATCATTCTCAAGGTTAATAATGAATTAAAACGTTGACTTTGTTGGTAATTGAAGTATAATTTTGTGTTAATTGGGAAGGAGTGTTTGGTTACTGGTTAGCCTTAAAAATATGATTTATTTAATTATTTACTACTAGAATTCATTAAATAAAATCCTTATTATGTTCATACAATTAGTGTTTTGTTTTTGATTGTACATTTTGTAGGCAAAACAAATAACAAAAACATTGGTGAGAACGAAAGTCGGCATTATGCGACTCTTTGGTCTATTTAGAATAATGTTCGCCAGATCGCGATTTTCGGCATAATGCGATGATATGTATGGACTTTTCAAAATATTGTCATTATGCTTTATACTGCAAGTAAAAAATACAAGATAGACTAAGGCCGATAGTAGGCATCTCGCTACTAAAGCCATTAATGGTACTAATCAATGGTACAGCTGGGAAAGAGGGCTCCCTTGATTTCTCCAAGATCCCATCATCAGATCCTGACGTGATGACAATAGGACCAACTAGAAAGTATACCCATTCAAACGACTTTTTTTTTCAAATCTGTCCGGTGGTTTACGAGTAATCAGAGAACATACAGAAACAAAAACGAATTGAGAACTTCCTTTTTTTGAAGTCTGTTAAAAAGAAAATTATCGGAGGGGCACTGGTCCCACCGCCGGCTACAGACTATAATCTAGTAGAACTATAAACTACAAAAGAGTGGGCGAGCGGTGAGAAGCGAGTAAAGTTTTGATAGTTCTGACGCTCGGCTATAAAGCGAATACCGCTGAGCTAGTTTTATAGTCGAGAGCTTTTATCGCTGCGGTCAACTAGTAAACAGCGGTCCCACCGCCAGATTTCGGCGAGCTCGGCGAGCAACTAGTAAAATTCTGTACTAGAAACAGTTGACAATCGGCGGGACGCTAGTAAAAATTCTATGGAAGGCCGGGCGTTGGGAGAGTGTCTTCGCCGGCAGTGTGCACAGCGAGCGATGAACTTATAAATATATATCTCTCTTTTATTTACACGGGAGCGATTATCTTTTGTTCGTTTCTTGGGCTAGAAAAAAGTCGATAGTTCATATCTCACTCGCCGGCGGTGGGACCAGTGCCGTAAGTTATATAATTTTGACAGGGCCCCAGACACTTGTCCCACTACTATTTGACGGAGCCCTATCTAGTGGCAGGGCTCCTATTTCAGCTCTGGTACAGTAGTACTACCAGGTAGTTCTACTGGTAGTACAAATGATACACCCTAAGGTCACTAGTACTACCAGTAGTACTAGTGACCATAACGGCAGACTGGTAGTACAACTGTCCTGTAGTTTGTTGCGTTCATAGCGATACTCTTTTCTGTAGATCCTGTACTGTGTTTTCCCCGTGGCACAACTATTTGGCACTACTGGGCAATATTAGTATCATTAATAGGAGGTAGGTTTAGGTTATGTTAGTTCTTTAGCAGGCCCGGAGGGCCAAACTACCCAGAAATAGGAGCTCTGCGACAGCAGAGCTCCGTCATGAATGTGTATCATATGTACTACCAGTTGAACTTTTAATACAGTGGTCTATGACAAAACCCGAGGGATATTCTTGTATTTTTAGAAGTAGTACTAGTGACCTTAGGGTGTATCATTTGTACTACCAGTAGAACTACCTGGTAGTACTACTGTACCAGAGGGCCTATTTCTGGGCGGTTTGACCTTCCCAAATTTTATGGTACTTAACGAACCTAACCTACCTACTTTTGCGGGGTTTTAGACTCGTGGTGTCAGATGAAAGCCAAAAATAGCTGAGTTTATCGCGTGAAAAAATTGTGGATAAAACATCCGTTACTTTCCGACACGTACTCGTATATAAATACAAGAGTGACAGATGCTTTAATCACATTGTCACACGATAAACGCACTAGGCCCACTGGAAAAAACAATCCTTAAAAAACCGGCCAAGTGCGAGTCGGACTCGCGCACGTAGGGTTCCGTACCACTATACATCTAAATAAATGTTTTTCTTTATTCTTTATTATATTGGAGTTGATTGAATGAAAGGTAAAATGCTGCCGTTTTAAGAAGTCGACATTTTAAAAAGCCGTCAATTCAAGAAGTCGTCAATTCGACGAGTCATTTTTAAGAAGTCGTCAATTCAATAAGTAGTCATTTTAAGAAGTCGTCTTTGACCGCCGAAAGGTTTCAAATTAATCAGACAGTGTCGACGGAGCTCCGCTAGCGCGGAGCTCCTATTTCTGGGTGGTTTGGCCCTCCGGGCCTGATGCAAAACTAACATAACCTAAACCTACCTCATTTTATAGGCAGTAGTATATTTTCCTGATTGACACCAGTGGCGGCGATAGGGAAATATATTCCTCATTGCCATCGCTTGGCGGCAATCAGGAACAAAAATCCGTATCGCCACCAGTGGTGGCCATCAAGGTAGTGGCAACCAGGAATAGAGGGAAAAAAAGATCGCAAAGTATCTACTTTATCTAACAAACGGCCCAATCGTATTTCCCGAACTAAAATACGTTGCATATACTGTTTATAATCTTTATGTATTTATTTAAATATAGAAATATATATAGTGTAGTTATTCGGTGTGATTGCACTAAAAAAAGAAGGACGGTTGGGAAAAATACAGCTTACATTTGCAAACAACTGCTTTATTAAAAACATTTAGTACCTTAAAAAAGAAAATTTGGTAAAAATATAACTATATATAAATCTCCATTTAAACACTGCGCATTCCTCTTAAAATACATTCAACGAAAAATCCGCCAAAACAGCAGAAACCGATAAATTGTACAGAAAATCTAGTCGAAAAGTTAATAAAATTATATAAGTACAACTGACTTTTCGATATGCGACGCTAATGTTACAGATTTCTGTAACCAAAACCAGTTTCACTAGTCACTTAAGTTTTGAGGTGTAAAAAAATCAACCCTTGCTACGATGGGTCTCGAAAAATTTGCACTCGCGTTAGGATCCAGAAACTATGCATGAAAGTAGACTAATCCGTGACTGTAACATTCAGAAAAAAATGGAAGCGCAAAGCATCAAAACATTCATATTCAGCCAGATTCCGTTGCTACTGCTACCCCTATGGTGTCGGTTTCTCATACCCAAGCTAGGACACAACTGATGATATTTTTCTTTCATCAACAGCACATCTAATATAATAACTAACACCTGTGCGACGCCGAAGTGAAATGAACAAGCTAGAATTTTCATTTTTATTCCTGCTTGTTAGGGTCGATTCACACCGAGAGGCGATGCGACGCGACGCTGCGTGCTCATGCGACTCAAAATATACTTTAGTCACTACACGAAAAGGTACACATTTCATTGTTAGAATTCATGCTGTGTGGTGCAACGTATTCTGAATTCTCACAATGAAATTGTGTACCTTTTCGTGTAGTAAATAAAGTATAGTCACGTGTATGCAGCGTCGCGTCGCGTCGCGTCGCGTCTCGGTGTGAGTTGACCCTTTATAGCCGTCATAATTCCCGTTATTTCGTGGAAGAACCTGTTTAGCATGTACAGTCACCCGTTAAAAATGTTGAGCATACTTAGAACCTTGTCATTGTGCCTGCCATTGTTATTGTCATACTTGTTATTTGATGTTAAGTTTGAAGTTTATTATGACAGTGCACTAAAGTACTTAACATTTTCGTCGGGGTACTTGTACGTCTTCCTGAAGCGCAAAACACACAACGCGGGCGCGAGTCGGAGCCGTGTGCATTGCGCTTAAAGAACTGTTGAAAGGATCCATTCTCAAAACTGTGCATTAGTGGGCATCGTCATTCTGGATCAAAAAATAATTCCTGATACGTTACCAAAAAAAATTTTGTAACTGTGTTTTGTGTTACCGAGAAATGTATTGTTATTTAGTAACAAAACTGGAATTAAATAGAATTTTGGTGACATAGCGAGAATACATTACTTACCAACCAGAAAGACAGTCTTTTACTTACACACCTTATTCTAAAGTTTAAAAAGAGATCACTTTAAACTCTCCTAACAGGAAGTTCATTAGCTATGTTGCAATGTAGTTTTGATAGAATCTAACAATTTGCGGGCCAGATATTGAGCCGCGCTAGTGGACTGTATTATGCACTAGTTATTTCTAATTCAATCTGGAGAAATCGTGTTTCAGGATCTGACGTTTGTCCCGGATCTTCTCATCTTGTTTCGTACATTTCATCCTGTTCCGATAGCCCTGATGAACCCTGCAGAAACTGTATAACTGCCATAGTCATCGTCGCAATGACAAAGAGTGCCATTACAATGGAACCGCAAATCATTAAAGCATTCATAGCTGTAGCTAGAAAAAAAAAAACATTGTCAGCCTGGTTAAAAAATTTCAACAAGCACACAGCCCACCTGAAGTGGTATCTGAGACTTGGACATGTTGAATTCTCAAGACTAAAATCTCATGACTGGGGTCAGGCTTTGGGTTGCATATCGTGGTTCGCTTTAGGCGACTAATGTCTATATTGAAAAATGTCGAGGTATGATAATGCCCATTTTCCAAAAATAAAAAAGTCAAAGTATAAAAATATCGAGTATAACGACGAAATATAAAACTGACCAAGTATAATAATGTCGAAATGGAATTAAGACGAGGAGGTAAAATAAGGGATAGGTGGAACAGGGGCTAGGTAGGTTTAGGTTATGTTAGCTTTGCACAAAGCCCGGACCGGAGGCCAAACCACCCAGAAATAGGAGCTCCGCGCGAGCGGAGCTCTGTCGACACTGTCTAATTGAGTTGAAATAAGAGTGTCGACGGAGCTCCGCTTACGCGGAACTCCTATTACTGGATGGTTTGATCCTGCGGGCCTGCTGCAAAACTAACATGACCTAAACCTACCTGTCGTCATTTTTATACATCGACAAAAAACAGATGGTCATTATTATATGTCGTCATTTTTATGCATCGACAAAAATAATTCTAGTCTTAGTTATTTTTCGACATTATATAAGGTGACGATATTTTTACACCTCGTCATTTTTCAATATAGACATTAGTCGCCTAACCCCGTGGTTCTAATTATTATAACCTATGACACTTTGATTTTGACCTTCATCTTGACAAGTAGGGAGTTCCTATAGTGTTCGGTCCTGAAAGCCTTACTTGCATTTAGCCTCGGCGGGCAGAGCGACTTAGTTGTATATTTGTCCGGGTAGCAAAAGGTCTTGGTCTGCAAAACACCCTCATTGCTATAAGCCACAGTAGACGGATGACTTGGCTATTATAAAACGACTGAATGTCGTAATGTTTTAAAAGGTAAATGGTCTGGATAATCTTCACGTATCAAGACAATACAATCAAGACCTGACGTAATTGAAAACAAGTCATTTTGCGTACTTGGTCAATGTATTACTGAGATGTTTTGAATGCCTATATCGATAAACTCGATTATTATTCCATATACTAGTGATCGCCCCCTGCATTGTATATTTTTGTTTAGTAAGTAGTGTTCTGAAGACGAGTATGAAGTTCAAAAAGCTTATTTTTAAAAAAAAATGCCCTCCACAGACAGTCATTAAGCCACCTGAAATGGATTTATCAGCCAAGACGGTGACGTTTAACACCCGAAAAGTTTGGAACAAATTCTGATCGTTTATTTTAACATTAAAAGCTTAGATTAAAAGATTGGACAGTAATAAAGAAAAAAAAAAGATTAAAGTTTCAAAAGCCGTTGAAAATAAAGAGAATTACGTCATAATTTTGTTAATTTACAATTTAACAAAAAAAATAATAATAACGTAACTTGGAATGATCACTAGTATAATACAGAACAAGCATCGATGATTGAGTTTATCGATACAGGAACTCTCTACCAGTCATACAATTTTGCCCCCCGGATTCATGTCATATTACAAAATGGACTACATACATTTTAAGTTCGGTAATTCCACACCTAATATTATTTGCTTGTTTATAACGCTTTCACAGCAGATATAATATCCTCCATACCAAAATTAATTTAAATTGGTTTAGCGGTTTAATAAATAAATGAGTTTTGAAATATTAAAATACTGAAAGTAAAATCAAAGCGTTATGTATTATAATAAATAGGAAATAGCAATGGTTTCCATGGATTCTAGAACCACGATTGGCCACAAAAAATCCTAACTACTCATGACTGCAATCCTAAGGCTGGCTGTCTACTGGAGCGGAATGAGGCAGCGGAGCGTTACCTAAGCGAGTAAAAGATCCACTAATAGGAATACTTTATTTTCCTAGCCTCGCTTAGCACAGCTCTCCTATTGGTGGATTTTTTCCTCGGTCGCCGCACCGCTCCGCTGCAGTGGCCAGGCAGCCTAAATACCAATTTCACCAAACGATGTTAAATTTAATCAATATTCGACTGTTAGTTAATCAATTTTGACAGCTGTTAAAGCCCAGTCGTCTGCGTCCACACCGGATGCATGCGTGTAAACGTGACGTGCGCGAGCACTTTGCACTGCGTTGTATAGTATGAATTCTCATACGACATTTCACTATACAACTTAGTGGAAAGCGCACGCGCACGTTACGTCTACGCGCATGCATCGGGTGTGTCTGGGCCTTGAAATCGTTTGGTGAAATTGGGCATAAGAGGCCAAATGCGTTGCCAACCCTGGGGAGTAGTATGGAATGCCTAATTTCCTGTCACTGGTTGTCTTATCGGCTCAGGGCGACTTTGTCTGCAGTCCTATTTCGTCACCTTCCTAACTCGTCTACAATGCCATGTATTTCCTAAATTGTCACCTTCCTAACTCGGCCACATTTCTATGTCGTCAATTTCCTATCTTGTCCACAGTCCTGAAGTTAGCCACACAATATTCAAGAAGTTGACCACACAATAGAAATGTGGACGAGTTAGCACTGTGGGCTATATAAGAATGTGGACGAGTTAGGAAGGTGACAGTATAGGAATGCCGACGAATGGGAATAGTGGGCCATATGGCATTGTGGGCGGGTTAAGAACAATTAAGACTGTGGTCGAAGTCGCCCTGAGCTGTCTTATCCCAACACCGGGACAACAATGCGAATGCTGTTTAGATACTTGACGTATTATGAGGCCATTTGCACCTCATAATACGCCATTATTGCGGGGGTAAAAACGATTTGACAGTACTGAAAGATTATGACAAATGGGCAATAACACAGGTGACAGTCTTATCGAGAAACGTTTATACCCACGAGTTCAAAATGTAATAAAAAAAAAACATGATCTTATCTCCGTACTTGACTTGATCAGTAGTACACATTTAAAAAGATTAGCTATGCAATCCTAACGTCAACCTGTTCAGTTACTTCTCCTGCTAATTTTGATATGTCATTCTTATTTGATTTCATACGGTCAAAAAGAAATCAATTTAATTGGAATACATACATTTCAAAAGTTAAAACTAATTTGGGAGAAAAATACTGGTTTTAATATAATAAAAAGAAAACAAGTTGACACGTTAACTTATTGGTAGGCGTTTACTCAGTGTGAGACAAGTTTGATTGACCTTTTAAAGCGAAAATTTTGTGCTAGATTATGAGAATTTAGAGTTCTTTAATAGATTTGATTCTACTCCCGCGATAACGATGTATGGATCCAGCAATTATCTGGCAGCGTAGATAAAGTTTAAACATTATATAACAATATACTCACACTTGGATAACTTCGGTGATCACACTGATCACTTACTAATGTCGGCATTAGTTAATACAAAAGCTAGAACGACAGAAACCATACCAATTCCCACAATGACCCCTATAAGTATAAGAGCAAATTTTTGGTTTCCCATTTAAAATTAATTAGTCTTTACAGTATATACCAATTGATAACACATGATAATGAAAAATGGATGTTTTTTATAAATGTTGTTGACACAAACGTTCCTATTCTGTTGGGTGACATGTTGAAACAAATAAATGCAAACAAACAGTGACATTAATTCAAATCCGACTGTTTGATTCGCTATCCAGAGAGGTAATGCAGCCAGTGTCACAGGGACCGTGCCGCGAGCGGACCTGCTAGAGCAGATGTTTCTTTTTATAGTGGTGATTGATTATTGTATATATTTGATATTTGAGTATCTTAGTTTTATTTTAATTTAAATGTTTAATTGCATTTTTTTTTAAGTATGGATCGTGGGAACGGTTCAAGCTTCAATGTTGCCAGCTTAGAAGAACATTTCCCATTTAAAAAAATATGTCTGTTATTTAAACGGTATCTATTGCTAGTCTAAATATTTGTTTTCTGTTTCATTTGTCCGATAATTCATTAGTTAGATTTTTTTCTGGTCCCATTATTATTATTTATTATTATTTCCACGTGAATACCCCCTTTCAGTTGCATTTGTTTACTAATTAACTGAGATAAACGTTTTAAAACAGGTTTAAGTTGAACCTACTAACAACCATGGTACCTAGTAATAAAACAACAAATTATCGAAATAAAACCTCATACCTATGACCATTCGTCTCAAAAAAAGAATGACAATAAATGTCAAATTCTGTCACTTAGAAACGAAAAGACTTAGGTTAAAAAAAAACAACCTTACATTGCCGTTGTCTTCCCGTTATTGCCCTGCGAGTCACTTTGTTTTATGACCTTGCCAAACGCATATTTACTTTGAAACTAATTTTTATACAGTCGCTTCTTTTCCTGCCTCCATATTTATATATACTGTCGTTTTTTTGTAATTCCAAAAATCTAATTCGAGACAGTTGACGGAGCTCCGTACTCCGTACCCTTTTTAGGTAGGGCCACAGAGTGAAAATGGAGTATACTTACCGAAAAGATACTTACCTTCAGTTCTCTGCTTTAAGGTTGCAGCTCATTCAGTCGCATCGTGGACCACGGGGATCATTTTACTTTGAAAAACTAGCTAGATATGATAGCTTTCATTAAGGGCTTGTTACGCAGACTCGGAGCGTCGCGCGTGGCGTGCGGTTTGGCGTAGCGCGGCGCGTCGGACATTTTTTCCGTTTACAGATAGGCGGCGCGTGCAGCGGGTCGCGCCATCATACACGCAAACACACGCGTGTAAAAACCGCGTTAATTTAGTGCGGACCGCGCCACCCATCGCTACGCGTGACGCCCCGCGTCTCCGTAAACAAGCACACTTGACATGAATGGGGGCCGAGTTAAGAACAAATACTATAACAATATAGTTTTACCGAGCAAAATGGAGCCCCAGTATTATCTAATAGCTGACAATAAAGCAGTTCAGTTTACGTCAAGAGAAAGAGACAGAGCTATAGCATGCATCTCTCTCCTTCTCTCAACCTAAACTCAACTGCTGTAGTATGTCATTACAGGCTACAGTCAGCCAAACAATTTGGTCTACCACCCTAAGGTTGAAGTTCATTTGCACGTCATGTCATGATACAAAAAGTTCGGTTTTCCCTTGCAATAATATTATGACAGTGACAAGTATCAACCTTAGCGATGACAATGACACAGGTGACAATTCGGTATAGATTGCAAAGTTAACACGCTGATACATCACTGTGATACATTCATATAAGCTGCGCCATGTACACTGAAATGTCACCAGTCACTGGACATTGTCGGGATGGTGAAATAGGGGGCTGGTCTCATAGAACCTTTTGTCAAAACTAGTAGACCATTTTCTTGGCCGATCGTATATTACTTGTTTGACACTGAAGTCATGTCTTTATTTTGGCGCAATAGTTTAATAGGTAGTGTTTAAAAATGATGTTGAGAAGCCAACCCTGTTCCAGTTTGTAACACCTACATTCTCTGTCAAGACTTAGGTTAACTATGATAAATATCACGTTCACTGCGGGTTGAGGCAAAACCGCCTCAAGCTCGACGATACGTCGGTGCGGGGCAAAAAGTTGTGATATCTCTCTCGTGCGGGAGCTGTCGCCTTTTACTTACAAGGCGTATGATAAAGACAAATATACATTTCTGTAGGTTTCTCAAACGCTGACTCTTTTATACAGAAAAAAGGTTGGAGGTCTAAATAAGCCTCGAACGCACTGGGTATATATTTTTTTCACACAGTGCGGGTTGAGGTTAATTTAGCCTCAAGAAAGTTGACCTCAAGCCCGCACGAAGCGGGGCGCGGGCGACGCGGGAGTCGACCGCTTGACGTCAGTGCGGTGATAGTTATCGATGTTATATAATATAATGTTATAAATGAATGGGTTTTATTTACATAAACCAAAATTTATGTTCTTCCTGTTAGAGCATTTATACAAACCTACCTCTAAACTAAGCAAAGCTTGTACTATTGCTACTTAACGGCAATTAACAAACGTATGTATAGATAAATAAATACTTAAATACATAAGCAACCATGACCCAGGAACACATATTTGCGATAACACACAATTAAACGCCTTTAAAGATGCTCGATAAGATGATCATTCTTTCATCGATAATTTAGCTATAAGTGCCATTCTCTGCTCTAGTCTCAGATAAAATTTAGTGCGTTTTGAGAGCTAAAAGACCTCAAAAAATCTTTAGGTATTTTTTCTTAAGGCAGAGGTCAGAACCAAGGGCGAAGTTAAGTGTATATTAAAACATTTACTGAGCAATGACTACAACACAAAAAAAACCCCGGGTCCTATTCTTGGCAAAGTTATGAAGTATTTAAGTAACTCCTGAAATTTGAGAGCGATTCGGCCTCACCCGCACTGTAAAAGAGTTCCGGTTTGGGCTGATTCGATCTCAACCGCACCAGCCAAAAGTCCTTCAAGTTGAGACCCGCAGCGAACGTGATAATGATTATTCATAAAATATCAATAGGGTCAGCATAAGTCATGCTGTGCCAACATTTTTGTATTCACTATCAAACTGTTGCGCCTAGATAAGGTACAAGGACAAAATGGAACCCTGGCCCGCTATAGAATTGTGGCACAGTGACTTTGATAGTTGCTACATTGCTTAAAAAATATATAATTAACAACGTCACTGTGATAGATCAGAGGTTAAAATCCTTATAAATTATGATGAGTTCTATGGTAGGTCAGAGTTTAATTTCCCTAAAAATTATGATGAGGTAGAATCTGACCAGCGAGTGATGACAAGCATTATTATCAAACTCTTCATATTATGAGTACCTATCCAGTCGCTATGCCGTGTTACCAGTTCTAGATATTTTGAATTTGCCACCTCTTTTTGTGTCATCACTCGCTGTCTTGACTCTATTAACTATGAAATGTCTGAGAAATAAAACAACACAGATCTACATAGATCATTCCTTTAATACGCAGCGCCTCATTATATAGCAATCACAGTACAATCTTATCCACAACATCAGTCATTGAAACACTAAACATACACACTAAACACTAATCTAGAAGTGATCCCTCGCGTGGCCGTTGCCTGTGGAGGGATGAGAAAAAGAGGTCATGGTCGTAGTCGGTGCGGGGTAGTACACGGTAGGTCCAAGGTCAGCGTGGCGAGGGCGCGTGCGGCGGCCAGTCCCCATTCCAGTTCCAGTGGTGACAGTCATGGGCATGGAGCGGCGCAGGGTTGTGTCTCTGGCTATAGATACTCGAAGCGACATCCTGTCAGGTCCAGAAGCGATGGAGTCGTCTCCAGTATGGCTAGGAGACTCCGGAGCACGACGACGAACACAGGGCAGCCAGGCCAGAGCTGGTCGGCAGAACGTAGCAAGGAACACGCGTTTGAACTTGTCACCGAAGAGCACGTAGATCAGAAAGTTGGCCGAGGAGTTGATGGTGACCAGCAAGTTGGAAGTCTTCACCAAGGCATCTAGACGTTCAAGCTCCGAGCCAAGAAAGACCTGTGGACAAAATAGATAGCGCTTTAGTAATTGTATTGATAATCATCGGGAAATTTTTGGATTTGATTCGTTGTGGGATTTACTACTTAGCTGGCGCATCCAATATTAATTTTATGTCATACTGTTGGCGGCGTAGAAGTTGTTAATTTCAATCCCCTCGGAAATCGTCAAAATTTCCGGAATAAAAAGTGTGCTATTCCAGACTAAAACCTATATTTGTGCCGAATTTTATCCATATCCTTTCAGCCATTCGGCCGTCATTGAGTAACCAAACATCCAAACATTCCCATTTAGAAAATTAGTAAGAGTACCTTTAAACGAAGTTTACCAATCATATTTCCCAATCGCTCAAAGGTTAACTGGAAGAGATCCCTTAAATGGACAAGTTCGCCTTTGTACATAACTTTTGTGTTTCTGCCTTTGTTATTTATATGTTTGTAAAACAAAGTGTTTGCATTCATACATACATACTGTTAAGAGGATTGTGAGACTAAAAATGTCAATAAATAATGCCACCGTCTCTCTCCCCTTACACTAGTTCCATTTTTAGGGTTTTTGTATAATTAAATCAAATTTTCGTTGAAATGTGTTTCGATACAAAAAAAGAGGTAGCTAGGTAACTATACCCATTTTACACGTGCCATTAATCGTGTTTCCATGGCTTATTTAAGTAATATATCAAACAGCTTTTATGCAATGCTTACCTCAAAAGAGTTGGTAACCAGCGGCAGCAGGTTGCACAGGAAGAAAACCAGGACCACCACCAACAGCATCGTCGCCAGAGAGAGTTCGCGGCGTTGTGAACGGGATAGCCTAGCTCTTTCAGCCTGCGCACGCCGAACCTGCCTCACGATAGCCAGATTCAAAACTGCCAAAGCCGTAAATGGGAACACGTACATCACGATCAGATAAGCCCAGTGAACATACACCGCCACGTACAGATTGGTTCGGAACGCCGACGCTTTCACGCAGTAAATCGCTTCGCCGTCTCCATCTGGATCCCTCCCACGGGCCGTGTAGCGGACCACATCTACTTCCATGAACTTCGGAGCGTTGTAAAGCAGTGAAAAGATAGCGACAGCAAAAACAGCAGCACGAGCGCGACGAGGAGTACATAAAGCCCTGGCCCGCAAAGGTTTGCAGACGGCCACCCAACGTTCAGCGGTTACTACTAAGGTTAAATATACTGACATGGTTTGAGCGACCAGGGCCATAGGGTACACAAAGGGAGCCAAGTTCGGGCATATGTGGTAGTAGTAATACTTAAGGTATCCTGTATAGGGGTAGATGGCGGACAGTCCAAAGAGTAGGACGCTTGCGAAGAGAAGGACCGCATCTGCGGCTGCAAGACCAGCCAGGAGGCAGTTGATGGAGGAGCGCATTTGAGGGCGTGACAGCACAGCCACACATAGCGCGTTGCCAAGCAGACCACCGCTTCCGATCAGGTTTAGAAGAACGCCATGGACGACGAAGCGGAAAAGTTTCTCGGAATCTGGTACAGCATCAGAATCGCATTCAAGCACAGTGCTGTTAACAATTTCCAGTATTTTAGCGGTAGTCACTGGCACTGCCTGCCCGCAAGATGCATTCATGTTGGAATCATGCTTCTGCAACCACCCCCCACCCCCCAAGTAGCCCCGTGTTCTCCCTCAGATCTGGGAACAAAGATAAACATAATGAGACATTTATTCGCAAAGATAATGCGTTTTAAGTGTACAGTCAAGGAATTAAATTTGTGACCCACCTTAGTTCCAAAGTTAATCTAGCATTCTACAGCAATAAGGTTCAGTTTCCTATCAATTACAAATTACTTGGCATCTCTAATGACAGTGACATCTTGAAGCAGATGTTCTTTGAAATGGGTAGAAAATTAACGTCCGTGACCGTACAAGATGGTAACCACATGGTTACCTTTCGGTATTGACCTTGCTTACTAATCCAGCGGTTTCAAGTAAAAGATTATTAATGTATGGGCAATATACTTTTCCGCAAGTATCAAATCCCAAACTATACTCATATTATCATTAGGAAAAAAATCATAAGTCACAGCAACTTATCTAGTTTAATAGGTTTTTTTTCATAAAGTAATTACTTTCTCACGTTTCATTTTAACCTTCATCTAGTCAAATATGTCATTTGGCATAACATATTTTACAAAAATGATTTGCATCGTCCCTAAACTAACAATCCTAACAAACTAACTGGGTACCTATTTGTTTTTACAGAAAGAGGATACGATGGAGTTATTTCCGTGCCACAGTCGACAAAGTCACGCTGCGCGGGGTTTCTATTCTTCGTAGATTGGCCCTTCGGGCCTGATGAACTCTAGCTTAACCAAAACCTACCTTACCTTATTTGAACTTAAACTAACCTAACTGGACATGCTATAATTATGAATGTGCAAAGTGACATCAAGAACCAATTTTTTTTTGGATTTTAATATTAGCCAAAGGAAACCGTTTGTCTAAAACTTGACAAAGTAAAATTTTACCAAATGATTATTTAACCAAATGAATAAACCGCGGAATGTAAATGTGCTAAAGATTCGTTTGAGAAACTACTGCGATAAGTATTTTGGGAAGTGAAATTAGTTGAAAAATATTTTGCCCAAGTACACTATTATTTATTTATGTAATTAGAACTTATGTTATACATAACTGTGGGCGTTCATGCTGCAGGTGAGTATGAGAATTTGTATCTTAGTTTCATTTTTAACTAAAAAACTTTTCACTGAATTTTGACCTGGTTAGTCTTGATTGTAGTCGGATGATAATGAAACCGTTTCAGAAGCTTGCGTTCGTATCTTGCCGTTTCGTGCATTGTAATGAATTTTAATTTATAAATTATTATTACTACAGGACGTTTATGATTTATGATAATATTGATAATCCTCCTTAGAAACAGATCAATTTGTTTACAATACGCAATATATAAGTATCTGTACTGCAACCTCAACACTTGTATTTTTTGAACCGTTAGCGAGAATACTAATCGATCGCTGACGTCAGTCGAGCATGCTCTATGGGACGCCGCACAGCGACGCTGCCCTCCGCGGCAGATTTGCCATAATTCCTTCGTACGCTCGACCGACGCAAGCGACCGATGTCAGCGTAGGAGGAAGTCAAGCCACATACTGAGTTAGGGTGGAGTAAGGTCTACTACCGGAATCTCATTGCATTATTAACCTTTCGTTCGTCTATTTAGAACCTTTAATAATGAGGTGCCATTTCATTTTAGAATTATCTATTTCATAGCTGTGTGGCACAGGATCTGTATTTTTTTATGAGGATTAAAAATATAAGCTCATATCCCCACAAAATACGAGATATATTTACATTAAATTTGCAAATCGTCGCTTGGCTATCAATATCGCATAACTCTACGATTTACAGTAAAACAAAGTTTAAAATAAAATTCAAATTTTGACCTGTGCTGTATTATTATCTAAGCGCTGATACGACATAGAGTTTTCGAGGATCTTTAGCAATTAAAACCAAATAAACATAGCACATGATTTTTTGACTTAAATACTTGCAAATAATATGCAAGTTCAAAGTAAGTTTTAAAGTTTACGTATGGCAATTAATCGTTTTTTTTCTGTTCGTTCCTTCTTCACAGCATTAGTTAATTGCACAGACGTGATGTTTTTATTTTATTCTGGAAAATTGAATAATTCCGTTATAGAACTGGTGAATAATAAAGTATTAAGACTTTTAAATCCTATTACCCTGGACTTGCAAGCAATCAATTTGAATTTCCCTATTTGTCATGAGATTCTGGTAGAGTTATAAATACTAAAGTTTATATATCTCTTTCTTCTCCATCAACTTAATGACGATAGAAAAGGACAACCGATAAATAGTCTACAGTCATTACTTATACTATGGTAGCCATATTCAAAATTAAAAAGTAAATTACTCTGTCAGTTCACGTCAGTCATTTATAAAACTCACTAGCAAAATGCTGAAACTGTGGCGCGTTCTAATATTGTACGCTTGCTTCAAAACCGTAATAGGGGGGTATACTTTCTATCGAAGAATGCGTGAAAAGGAACTGGATCAGCCAGTGACTCGTCGTTTGTTTGGAGGGCACTCTGTGGACCCTGCACAGTACCCTAACCTCGTAGTTTTGGTGGATCATTCCATGGCACCTAAATGTACGGGATCCATCATAGCCAGAAGATGGGTTGTAACCGCGGCACATTGCGCTACTCCAGATACGGCGTATGTCCGGTACAATTTTAAATCGGGAGATCAATCTGATTTGGCGCCAGTGCATCTTCTTTATCAGCATCCAAAGTAAGTATTTCTCTTTTTAAAAATGGAACCCTTATAGGATCACTCGTGCGTCTGTCCGTCTGAAACTACTGGATCGATTGAGTTAAAATTTGGTACACATATGTAAATTGATGACCAGAGGCCGGAATTTTCGTAGCATTTTTGAGCTGTCATAGGGACTTCTCATTTATCGACTTCCTGATATAATTTTTTTATCGATACATTATAGAACACAACATATTAAAGAAGACTTAAAGTAGAGGTAAACAACAGGCGGTCTTATCGCTAACGAGGGATATTTTCAGATAACTTTGATTAGCTAAAAATTTGAATTAGAAATTTGCATTGAAAATAATCGGTAGCAATTGTTGATGCAATTTCTTTCGAAAAATGTTTAAAACGCATACGAAATACACAAATTATTTTAAAAGAAATAAATATTATTATTTTAATTCCTATTTATAATTTCCAAAAAGCTGTTATCCAAAGGTCATCTCGAAGAGATCGCTCATTCGCGATAAGAGCGCCTGTAGTTTACTTCTGCTCGTAATCATAATATTTTACATATTTTATTATGTATTTATCGATATACACATGGATATCGGAAGTCGATAGACGAGAAGTCCCTATGACAGCTCGAAAGTGCTACTAGAATTCCGACCTCTGTTGATGACTAGACCCCGGTATCGGAGGTGCAAAATGGTAGCTGTCAAGTTCTTAGGGATGGGTAATCATATTTTTGATGTTGATATCGATACACGATTTTTCTATACATTAGGTTGTACACAGTTATTTTTTTTTGATCTATGATAATCATTGATCGTAAAAATATAAAGTGTACACATATTTATGAACTCGACTGTACAACAAAATATATATCTATGGTTGCTATTACTTTTCTTATGTTTCGAGTTGCAGAGCAGTGCATAAACACTCTTGTGATAAACCTTTTCAATAGAGATTAATACTGGCCACTTATACTGATAATAAATTATTTACGTCAATAGATAATCATTGTCACTTTACAACAAGTTTATATTTTGTTTTAAATTTATTTATGAATGCTTTATGCTAAGAAGATAACTAAAACTTCTTAATGATGAAAGATTTTTTTTTGTAAATAATAAAAATGTTCAATACATGTTGGTTTTGTAATTATATAGTCCTACTTTATAGAATAAACGCTATCATTATGATATAATAAAATATCGACATATAACTATGTTTATCGACATGAAGTTAATATTTCAAAACAATGTTTACCCTTCCCTAGTAATGGCTCGAAATTGACAGCTACCATTTTGCACCTCCGATACCGGGGTCTATTGATGACCCACACAGATGGGGAAAGTAATTGTTGTTTGAACTGATAACTTCGGAGGGTAAAGCACTTCGTTACGTAACGCGTAGCAGGCGTATTTCAAGCACTCTACTGCTGCAGCACAAAGCATATGGTTCTCGAGTCATGTAAAATGCCTGTAAAAAACGTCGTCAAGGAAGGGCTGCTGGCCCTGGCCCGAACTTTATGATACGATAGCTTCTTATGGGGTAAACGGCTTCTTTACGTAACGCGTTATGGCGCCAGCATAGAGGGAGTATAAAATCAGCTAATAGAATAGTACTCTTCTAGCTATTAGAGTCTTGACTTAAGCTCTTTCAACAGTGTACCACATTTTTTTTAGTGTGTCTCACTCGGCGTTAGTGTGCGTAAGTTTGCAGTCAGTTTAACTATTTCAATATTAAATACTTCAACTTAGATTACTATAAGTTATCACTTCTGTCCGGCGTCCGTTAATTTTTAAATAAGGGTCATTTTCGAGGGGGAAATCGGGAAATCATAAAAAAAAATATAGAAACATACATATATATGAAATCATCATCATCATCATCATGTCAGCCGAAAGACGTCCACTGCTGGACATAGGCCTCCCCCAAGGCTTTCCACTCAGACCGGTCTTGTGCTTTTCACATCCACCGCGGTCCCGCGATCCTGACGAGGTCGTCACTCCATCTTGTTGGAGGCCTACCTACAGCTCGTCTTCCGGAAATACTGAGCCAAAAATTTGGAAAAAAATACAAAATTTAGTTCATTGCTCACTAGATGACTCCTCTTTTAACCCCTCAAAGAATGTATTTCCAAAAAACCTTTCTTACTGCACCCCTAGACCTCATAAGGAACCTACGTGCCAAATTTGGAATCTCTAGACCTAGTGTTTTGGGCTTTTTGTTGATAATGTCAATCAGTCACTCATGTCAGGTTCTTTTTATATATTTAGGTAATACTAGCTCATCCCGTGGGAGCAGTGATTTATTCCAGGATCAAAGGCAGTCTATTTGTTAGTCAAAGTAACCAATCATCATTCCAAATTTCATTAAAATCCATCTGTTTTAGCGGATAAGTAACAAACGGTTTACCCTTGAAATATCGACAAACGTTTAATCGAATTTCAGTTCAAAGTCAACGTTTCGCTTATTTTCATTTGATCGAATATTCTTTACATCGAACAATTAAATGATGTATTTTTCAAACACCGATTTTTAATGTTTATAAATATTATTAAATATATACTTTAAGGGACAGATTTTTATTTCATACTTTATTATCCAATATATTATTTAGAAATAAAACAAATCGGTTCTGACGCTCGCCGGCCGCTGCCGCGGCATGCTCGCTTGGCTTCGCGCGCTGTTAGGTCGCAGTTCACCTAACACACTCCTCCTCGCTTCGCTCGTCGTCGCACCTATGTGTACTCTGTCGCATAACAATTTGTTGCAATTCAAACTAGTTTTTAGTAATATTGAGTTGTTTTGTCTCTTGAATAGTTTATGAAATATATTTTTAAGCATTTAAAAGTCCTTGTACCGTTGTTCTAATAATTGTTTTTATTTATAATGAATAGTCGATGAAGCCAAAATATTACAAGAGATAATATTTATACTAAATATTCTATAAATCGTTTTCGATGAAAAGTTTGTCGAGATTTCAAGGGGCACCCGTAACAAACATTATACTAAGGCATCGTTCACACCAAACGTATGGTCCGCCGGTGACTGAGCGCTCTTTACGCAGTTTACCGCCTTTCCATATATTCATTTCAAGTTCACACCGAAACGGCGATACGCTATTACAACAAACAATGTAGACAGTGAGCTTGCTCACAGTCGGCGACGGGCAATACTTTTGGTATGAACGATTCCTAACACAAGCTTCTGCACGATTTTATCCGTGTTGCCTATCCCATGGCAGTTTTTTTAAGTTGGGTAAAAAGGTTCTGTTTTTTTAATTTCGGGTGTAAATCTTCATTTTAAATTACTATCCGTTTAGCTATTTCAGTTTGTAATATTAGTGTGATGTGTCTGTTTTTTAATGTGACCGTGTGATAAACTGATAACTGTTTAAACAATGTGTCTTGCCTACTCTTTCTTTATGGTTAGGAGATGTGGGTTCTCACGAATGGGAAATTGGATAAAATGATAAAAGATACAAAGAGTGAATGAATGAATGAATGAATGGATTAATGAATGAATGAAGAAGCGCATATTGCTAAATAAGATCGATTGTTAGTTAAATAATATGAGTAATATTCGTTTAAGTATCGGAGCGAGAGCTGAGGTGAATGATAACACAAACAGCTACATACGTTACAAATGGCAAAAAAGGTAGTGAATGAAAGAACGAATAAAATAATGAATGAATGAATGTTATTGTACACGATATGACAGATTATTGCATATACTTTCGACAAGTAGTAAACAGCGTAAAAATAAAACTTCCACATAAAACTAGGCACTTCCCATTCATTTCGATAACAATATAAAGATTAGGTTAAAGTTGTTGAACAATTCATCTTTGGTTTCTTGTACTTGATTTTTTCAACGGTTTTAACCGTCGACAAGTCTTTTCATTGAAAAATATACCCTATCTACAAACGATGCACCTACGTTACAACTGCTGTAGACAATATCCCGTAGGTACAAAAGAAAACTCAACAATCACTATTAGATAAAACGGTTTTGAACGGTGTTTGTTTATAGTGCGGGTAAATAACAAGTAATAGTATCAAAAGAAATATACTTACACAAAATTAAAAAAATATAAACTTTTCACTGGACATATTTAGCCCTAACGTTGATATTGCTATCTGTACCAAACAAGAATACCAATTTCAAAATTGTTCTGTCAATACATGACATGAAGCTGTGTGTGCGACCTTAACTCTCGTGCCGATACCTAAACCGTGGGTTTGGAGCTTTTATAGCACGGTAAGAAGAAAGAGAGCTGTGGAGTCGAGATTAAAATTAAATTTCAATTCTTACTCATACTCACTTCTTTATTAATTCCAAAATGCTTTTACATTACAATGAAAACAAAATGAAATGTACGCCAAGCCATGTCAACATTTTTAAACCTCTCATTCATTTTCTATGTCTATGAAAACTTAGGTACTTACTTATTTTCAGGTACATAGTTATTGTTAATTACTAAATTTCGCAATGCAATAAACGAATGAGTATGAGTAAGACTTGTATTTTAATGCTACTGTCGACTCCACAGTTCCCTCTCGTCTTACCGTGCTACGAGAACGCCGAACTCTGATATAATACCTTACTTACCCTAACCTTATTGGCATAGGCAAAAAGATTTGAATACTCGAACGGGCATGGCTGGGAATGTCCATTGTAGACCGGGATCAAATACCGATGTAGAATCAATTCCAAAGTGGTTTGGGAACGAATAGCGAACCTTAAGTGGAGGTTAGGACACTTTTCGAGGTAGAGTGATGGCAGATGGAAAAAGTTGGTTACTGAATGGTTGCCAATTAATTCAAAAAGATCTATGGACAGACCTGCATCTTGGGTGAATGACGTTCTTAAAGCAACGGGGTGACAATCGTTGCGATTATCGCAGGGCCTAGGAGACTGCCTATACACAACAATAGGTGGATACAATGACATGCTTATTGTTAGTATGGATGGTATAATAATGACAATCTTTATTCAGGACCAAGTTTAATGCAGTACGTCATCTACTTCCAATTAATGTGTCATAATAATTAATACACCAACTGAAATAAAATTAAAAACTAAACATAAAAATTAAAGAAAAACGTAAAAAATAGTCAAAAAACTTAATACCTTCCTACTTACTATTAAAATTAACATAAATATAATATTAAATATTACTATTTAATCCAAACTTAACTTACAGTCAACAGATTTGTTGTTCCATCTCTGGACTTTATCAACCAATGTAAACAAAATCATAAACAAAATCTTGAGTTTTGATTGAAAACGTCACTTTAAACATAAACATTAAAACATTAACACTAAGGCCTAGAAATGAAGTTGGTTGATTGTACCTTTTAGATTTTAACATTACTTTAAATTAGGCAGCGATGCCATTTTCACTAGTTTTTTATATATTCAAAAGCCCCTTCAGAAAGGTTTATGGCACACAACGATAGAGAAGAGATACGTACAGATGTAGTAAATCTTGCGACATCTTAATTTGGTCGTATAACTTCGCATTCATCTTGCTTTATTTGTTAGCTTATTGATGGAATACTGAAGTTGAATGAGAAAGCAAGATACACGCGAGCTTTTACCACTAAGTGCCATTATGTTTATGCATAAACTTACTTGTGCAATTTGCTGTTAAAACTACCTTCTGGTTTGTAGTTCTCTTTCAGTCGCTCTTGTACGCTCTCTCACTCGTGTATCCAAATATGCCCAAACCCGACAGACCTTTTAAAAATAGCACTGTAGTTGAAATAAAAATAAAAATCATGTATTTTGTTAGTTTGCCGCACCAGGGCTTATTTACATGTCTTGTATTTAAAACTAAGTTTATGTTAAGGACCAGTTTTACATAACATTGATGAGAAGGTCATGTTTTCAAATCATGAAAAAACATATTTTTAAGTAGGTAAATACTTTTTTTTTAACAATATAAATAAAGTAATAAATTTAATTAAATGCTCTACCAAAGAATCTACAGGTTTGTTTACCTAAAATTAGTTTAAAAATAATAATTTCATTAGGAAAACAATAACATCTTTACAACAAAATGACATCATCATTGGTAAAAATAACAACGAGTTAAACTAGCACCCGAATTAAATACAACATAAAGATAAAACAAAAAAAAAACGAAAGTTACACAGCTGTTCTCCAACTATATTTATACATACTGAGATTTTTTTCAAGTTTAGCTGTTACGAATCAAAGAATACAGTGCCACATAGACGGATCCCAAACCTTAAAAGATTAGAAATAAGAATTTTCATAGCACAGTAAGACTACAAGGTATGGAGTCGACATTAACATTAAAATTAGCATCATACTCATAGCATTCTACTGTTAAATTAGTAAGGAATACCATCGTTTTAAGAGATGTTTATTTAGTTACAAGAGGTTAAAAAAACATTTAAATGGAGCATTTTTTGTTAATTAAAATCTTAGTGGCAATATCCATAAAGCATGTAGCTAAAGAAATGCCTGATTGTGTTCAAGCATACCAAGCAGTTTATAGGGAATATATATAAATAAATAATTGTTATTTACATGTTTAATGACATAAATTATTGAAGACGCGTATGAGTATAGGCCGTGTTTTAATATGACTGTCGGCTCCATATATCTCTATAATCTTACCGTGCTATGAAAACTACCATCCCTTATTATATCAACCTTTTCAACCACATATATTGCGCCAACTATTATTGTATGAAGAAGACAACGACAAAATGCTAACAGAACTCAGAGACCTATAGACATTAGTAAGGATATCTTAAGAATGCGAGCCCAAGACCCCCACCCTCTCAAGCCTAAGAAGGCATGCCTCTATTCTCCTCGTTTCATGGATTATCTTTAGTGATCGGCGACGGGTAGCAATTTTTCGACAAGAGTATAACATGGATATGATTATATTTAGTGCAAAATTTATACATTAAAAATGTATGCAGTTTTAAGAGGTTTTAACATGTCTTAAACGATGAGATATCGGTCTATAACTACGCATCTCACATCTTGTTGATGTAGAAAATCTCTTTATATAAATGGATCCTGAACGTTAAAAGGGATCGATTGACTATATCAAAGATGGATAAAAAGATGATAATTTACTATAACAAATCCATTTGACGTTAAAGTGACATAAAATGCTACCGCTGACCGATCACTAGTTATCGTACCTACAGTCTGTTCCTATTCAGTTCGTCACTGTCATAGACAAATCAATTTATTATTATAACTCCAAATTCGCGTACTTTTGAAGGTTGAACATAGTCATATTATTTATTTATACACTTAATCACTGTCTTCATGTTTATTTTTAGGCAGTAATCTTTATTAAACCTTGTATTTTTGATGATACTGACCATCACTTAACAGATGGTTCTTTGGAAATATGTTTGACATGAATATGTAGTGATGGTAACATTATTCTCAACACTATTTCATCCTATATCTAAATACAATTACAGTCAGGTATACTTGTTATTTTCATTGGCAGTCTGAATAGGAGCAGACTTTACAGAACCATATCACATGAATGTGGATGCTTGCCTTGCTTGCTTCCGGGCGGGGAGCTCGCGCAAGTCCTTACTAGGTTTTGCAGTCCTAGTATTTTAAGAACTGCGGCTCCTTTCTGCTCGGTAAAACTATATTGTTTTTAAGTTAAGAAGAAGGCACAAAGCACTTGGGCCTTCTCGGGTAAGTGAGGGTTATTATGACATAGCTATGTAGTTCAGTTTACGCTGAGAGAAAAGGACAGAGCAATTTAACTGGTATACCTCTGTCCTATTTGCTTACATTACTTAAACCCTTTTTCACTTGATCTTCAGAAGACACCCTTTTTCACGAGGACCCCAGTATTAAGAACAATTAATAAGATAAAACAACGACTAAATCTAGCAGATTTTTGTGGGATGACAGCGAGTATTTGTTCCTTCAACGTTTTCTATGTATTCAAATATGTATGGTCTATAATAAGTAAGTTGCTGAAGTGGCTTGGTCATGTAAAGTAAGATTTATGAAACAGAATATATGAGGCAAGAGTAAGTGAGAATTTTCGAAGAGGGTGACCAAGGCGAACGTTTCACGATCAGATCGGGGATATATTGGGGGTATATTGGGAAAGGGCCAGGTCAGGAGACCCTGAACCGACGCACGTGTTTGAAGACATGAGTGTGGAGGAAGCGATTGAATTTTGTCTGGATCGTAGCAAGTGGAAGGAGATGCTCTGCCTACCCCTACGGAAAATAAGTATGATTGTATGTATATGTGTGTAAGTAAGTATATCGTTTTCTAGTATCCAGAGTACAAGCTTAGAGCTTAGGTCAGGATGAGTTAAATTTCAGTAAGATTAGATTGTAATCAATAGTCATGTTTTTGCTCTCCGATTTTTAAGTGAAGTCAAGACATATCATCGGAATAAAAAGTGAAACCGCCGGGCGAAGTAGACACCCATTTTGCACCTTGTCACTTAACACCTTCAACGATTAGTGTAGCAGTTCAAACATGACTAGATATAGGAATCCAATGGGGCAATATTTTATGACAGCGAGTTAGTGTCGATAAACTGAATTATCGATGTTTTTCCCATGCACTAGTGATCCCCCCAACATTGTGTATATTTTTTGTAAGTAGGTATTGTTCTGAAGACGAGTATGAAGTTCACTTAGCATATTAAAAAGAAAATATTATACCCCTATTACCTTCACAGAAATTAAACCCCTGAAACGCCCGAAAATTTGACAAATTCTGATCGTTTATTTTAATACATAATTAATTAGGTTACCGTTTCAAAAAACGTTTTGAAAAAAGAAGAGAATTACGATATTATTTATACAATTTTAAAAACATGACTCACTAGTAAGTATGAAGGACAAGCATGGATAATTGAGTTTATCGATATAGAAACTGACAACCTGTCATAAAAATTTGCCCTCTGGATTCCCATGTCTGGACATTACGTTAATATGACAAAGCTCTGAAGTGTACAGGGACTAATAAAGCCGGCCATACTAAGGGTGCGGCTCCACTGAGGCGGTGACGAGCGGAGCTGTGCCAATATTAACCAATAGAAGGGGCATGCGGTCACGTCAAGCGCAAGGGCGCACGTTAATATTGTCACAGTGTCTTAGTGGAGCCGCACCCTAATTATTACTTTTTTTTTAGTTATCGCGTGGTCACCTCCGACGAAGGGAGCGGAGAGGACGTAATTATTCTTCAACATGACGTGGGGCTGATTAGAACGAGGACCAACATGATCATGGTGCAGATTTCTCAAAGATCCAACGTTACTAGTCGGAGCTCAGAAATAGAATTGGATGCATTGGAGGGAATGAACACATTTTCCACTAAAGACATCATAAACGGAGAAATTGAAGTTAGTGCTTTCGCTCGGGAACATAACGTACACACACACAATACGCCAAATGCACGCCACCCAGAAAACGTAAAAGCTGGTAAAATGAGTGTTACGCAATATGTACACAAAGGAGCGTCCTTGATAAGAGCTTTCGCGTGATTCGAGTGGTGTAGACGTTGAGCCGAGCGTTTGTAAAGCATGTGAAGAGTGGCCGATGTAAAATAAACAGTCTTTCATAGATTCGTTTTTAATCACTGATTATATAAATCCTTAATTGGGCAGAGGTTACTCTTGCAATAGTTATTAATCAGAAAGTTCCCTCTGAGTGACGAGTGGCTGGCTGTCAACCCCCCACCATCAAGCTTACATACCACTCGATGTTCGCGCCGAATGCTCATTACGCGCGTTAGCTCTCAGTGAGGTCGCAGCCAAAACAAGCAAAATTTACAAAACCAATAACTGAACTCTCTAAATATACAGAATAAAAAATATGCAATTCGCCAATTGCATCCGTACATTTTGTGTGCTTTGCAATATAATCATATGTTGTTTGCATTTGGCGTTAACATTTTGCATATTGTACATTATGCTCCGTAGCGGTTTTTTTTAACTAGTCCGACTTATAGTTCATTATGTCTGTCTGTACGTCACATTCACTAAGAAAAGTCACAGCTGGATTATTGCTTACATATACATATCCGGTCAGCTTTGTAAGAAAAGGTGTACCGTGGTGCTTTGTCACATTAAGGTGCGACCCCGACACTGCTTAAAATGCGGCGACGTTACGGAATCGCAGTGACGCATCATATCCGTACCATTTTTATGGCACGCCCCCACACCGCTGCTTAAAATACGGTGTCGTTGCGTGTTTACATAGTAACAACATGGCGCCATTTTTGACGCACCGTTAAGCAGCGGTGCGGTCTCATCTCAAACGTCAAGTTTTCCTGCTAGACTTACGTCAGAACTGAGTAAGTGATAAGACTGATAAGGTACAAAATACAGGTACAGTCAAGAGCACCAATATGTATACACCGCAAAGTGTCGAAAACACCTTGACTGTACTTAATTCTAACAGTAAAATGAGTGAACAAATTTGGTTCCCAGTGCGTACATGTAAAGCAAGCATGTTTTATTTTTTAATACAACTTCGTGTACTCGTAGGCTAAGGTTGGATACAATGAATACCGTGTGTTGACACCTATTTTTAGATTTAGACTAGCTGCGTGTCTACTAAAACTACAAATGCTAAAAATCTTGTGATATCTCAAGCAAATAACACAAATAATTTTGCCGACCGGTGGCTGGTTGCAGATTTTGTATGTCCCTTCCTCCAACGGTTCTATCTTAAAAGACTTGGCCTGAGCCTCTGTTCCAAGAATTTAAATAATATTGCTTTTGGACGTGTTTTGGTCGTTCTTAACTATACTCTGATTCAAATGATGCCTTTGACAGCCGTATGTCGTATTTTCAATCACTTACTATACTCACAAGAGATGTGTTTAATGATAGGTGATTATCTATTTAAATTCCTGAACGTCGTCGCTACCTTTGTATCGATGTAGTATTTATGTAAATCTAAAGGAATAAGTGTAATAAGCAGAGGCCGGATTTTTCATGGCAAAACAAAACACTATCATAATCTGGCTAGTGATGGAAACATCGTTTTATCGATATCGATAATTGTGTAATAGAATAAAAAACGTGACCAAACAAAATAACATACATATACAACATAAAAAAACATACATAGTTTGTTTGAAGTTATATAGAAACATATTCCATTTTTTCGTCGTAATCCACGTTAGTATGCCCAGCAACACATGGCGTTTTATTCGTGTAATGGTGATAGGAGTACATAATCATTAGTTTTTCAACATTCTCTGGGAGCACATAAATTCGTTTATCACTATAACGCCATTTATATATACTAAATGTACGTTCAACTTCACTTGACGTCAAGGGACCAAATTTTATAAAATTCATTGTAATTGGTATAATTTTCAGTTTGAGTACAATTTTCAGATATATCTCGTAAACTTTCATATTCAGGATTTCGTTCGAGCACAGCTTTTATAAATAATACTCGATATCGATTAAATGATGTTTCTATCACTAGCCAGATTACGATAGTGTTTTGTTTTGCCATGAAAAATCCGGGCTCTGTTAATAATAAGATTAATAAGTGTTTGTATGAGCTGTCACAGTCGTCATCTTAAAAAATTACGGTTTTTTAAGTCGAAATCTATTATTTGAATGAATGAATAAAGGAAATAAGTTCATTAATTATGTTAAAAGAACACAATTTTAATGAATACCACAATTGATTGACAACTGATACATCGTTACTCGAAAAAACTCGTATCTGATATTTGTAGATGTATGAGTTTGAACTTAATTCCTTTCACGTTTAAGTATAAAATCGTACGTCACGTAATGTCAGATACGAGGTTATTTCCATGGTCTAATAAAAGAAGGTCTTCTCTTCCGAAAAGGGACACTTTCTACGTCATCACAAAGTTGCCACTTGATTAACCACTATCCAAAAATATGGACAAATTTGATCTTAGATTAGTGTAGGATTTTATTTCAAAAATATAAGTTACACCATAATTAACATATTTACTTTAATTACATGATTTATTTTAATATTTTTAATGCATTTATGCATGAAAATAACTAACAGGGATTTTTTTTAAACATAAAGTTTACTTCAGAATGTGGAATTACAACCTGATACTACAGGCATCACCGGATTCACCAGACCAAACTGGCTGGTTACAAATCTGTCAATTTGATGTATCTCGTCATACTATTCGAACCTACGGGAATATCATATACCGCTCTCGCTCGGTATCATAACGCTAATCAAGCGCCAATGATTTTCAAACTGTCGCGGTAAAAGTTGTTGATGACATTTTAATGTCCAATTTAAAATGGTTAAATGTTCTATTCAAATCTATTTTCCTAAACGCGCGGAGAGGAGGCGCTTATCAATATTCAAGTTCTCATAATCTATGTGCCTAATAACTTATTCTTTATCATGTTTTGAGTGTGTCGTATATTTACCATTTAAGTGGTCACGGTAGGTACAGATGTAGTGCATAATTGTTTTCCTTCGTATTTTCACGGAAACGTACGAACGTGTCTTGCTATTTCAGTCGGTCACAGTACAAAAAGTACTGAGGTTGACTGAAGTAGCATGACAAATACGAACATTTCCAACAAAATACGAAGGAAAACAATTATGCACTACATCTGTACATTGCTCGTAGAACTTATACCCGTACGGTCACGGAAGTTAATTTCCTATCCAATTCAAAGAAAATCTGCTTGAAGATGTCATTGACATTAGAGATGCCAAGTCATTTGTAATTGATAGGAAACTGAACCTTGTTGCTGTAGAATGTCAGATTGACTTTCTAAGGTGGGTGACCTACGTCAGAATGCAACAACAAGTATTGACGATACTTTTTTATAGATATCAGTAAATGGTCAATTTTGTTCTTATTGTCTTAAGTTGATATACGAGCAAATATTTTAAAATTACCCCGACTCTAAAGTTTGGAAAGGTTCGTTTGGCGGATATGACGTAGTTCGTGTCCACTCACGTGACCCCTGCTTCTCGGAAGAGAATACCAGGCGAAGTATATTATTGTACCTCGTTATTTTCAAAGCAATGACGTAATTTTATTTCTGTTGGTGGGAGGGGACGAATCTGGCCACCGTCTTTTGAATTTATTTATGCGGTTGTAATAATGTTTCGTGATACTCGTACTAAACCACAGATTACCCCCAATAGATACCGCTTACAAGACAGCCGATGTTCACCACTCATTTGCGAGAAGGCGCATATGTTCGGTATTACCACTCATGACCGCTGTCAGTGTCAACCATGTTTTAGACCTTTGCGTACGCCTCCCGTTTGAGTTAGAAGCGTCATAAAGAATATAAAAGTTAAAAATATGGTATAAAATTCACCGGTGAGCACATTTTATATTTGACCAACTATGGTCAAGTTATAACGGTATTTTTCGTAACGTCTCTTTTACTCATTACGTCAGTCCCAATATATTGTCCCTTTCTGATTTCGTAGTGATGTCCGGCGTTGAATGTAATTACAATATTTGGTCGATATTAAATCTGATTTCGAAGATATTTGTGAAGTATATTATTGATAGTAATGTTTTATTGGTTACTATAGTAACGTTTAAATAACAGTCTCATGGTGATACTTTAGCTAAGAAGTTTAATTGTTTTGCCGCGATCAAACTTTTAGTTCTGTGAGCGATTGCTGAATGAGGAAAAATAGCCGCCACCATTGGGCTGAATTCTTTCAAAATAGACCGATTGAGTTTAGTCGATTCCGACAGCGAATACAGAAACAGAAACTGGAAATCGTACAGATCCCCAGATATCGATATTTAAAGTAATAATGCGAAGTAAAGAAAATTACTGCAAGCTTAGGGTATGCAAAGCTGTTTATACAAAGAGTTAGTCAAAAGTAACTAATTATTGAACTGTATCTTATTTTATAATGGTAATACAATTTAACTACCTAATCCCAATGAGTGACTATAATAACATATCAATGTGATATTTAAATGGTTCATGATACTAGATAATAATAGGAGACTGATGGTGATATAAAGTCCCGTTCCCACTTTGCTGGGTGTGTTTGCCGGCTGCCGGTAAGGCCGTACAATCTAATTTATTAAAATTGGCCAATTCAATTACACTAAGGTAAAGTTAACCTTTTTCTGTAGTGATTGAAAAGTATAGTGTATAATAAATACGTATAAGTATTACGATTCATTTAGAGCTTTTAATGATTCTGGGTTAATTACTTTAGGCTAACGATATATTTTGTTACATTCCGATCCAGATGTTTGACAGTGCCAAAATATACCATGACTGATATATAGTTTCAGTACCATCGTGTTGATCCGGGTCAGGTTAGGTTAGTTTTTATGAAATCGTGAAATATTTACGGTCACAGAAAACAAAACGAGTTGGCAAATGAAAAGTTGGGAAACGATACACTTGGCAAACATATTTCGCCGAAACAAAGGTAACCCTTAATAATAAGATGGTGAATCTTTATCGATAAGAAATATCATAACAATAATTCTATCCCATCACTACTCGGTCAGTGTAAGATCAGACGACCTTTAAATAGCCAATCACGTCATAGTTTCCTCTTTCCCCTCATCCTGTGCCTTCCTCCATGTTTGGTGATTTAGATGTTTAACAAAATTAGCAATTATGTTAAACGTCTAAATATCTATCGTCTAGGTATCTATTAGGGGTGATCTGTGTACTAAACTAACTGCATAGTAATAGTGTAAGCATTTGAAATCTAATGTGGTTACTATTAAAGTATGGAACGCTTCGACAGATACGTTGCAGTTCGCCGCCTTGTTTGTGGTTACAGCAGCGATGGGTTTTTCGCACATAAATTAAAGAGAACTTATCGCGGCTACGACAAGATGCCAGTTACTTTTTTGTGTCCGATTCCGATTATCAATATAATATAGATAAAATAACTGAAGTACATTAAAACCCAATATACTTAAATTGTAACTTTTGAACCAACTCAACAAATTTACATCAAATTAAAACCGAAAATAGGCTAGTGTCCTAAACAAATCTAATTAGTCCATCATTTACATCAACAAAAAATATCGAACACGTATTATTCATTTGTAAAATCAAAAAAAAAATGACGACGATTAAGTGCGTTGAAGTTCCGCGTGACGTCACGCCGTGGCACATTTTATGCCACGATTTGATAAAGCGGAATAATTAGTTTTTTTTTTACCCAGGACACACCTATTACCCTAACTTGCATTGTTTTCAAAAAAATCACATCCAGATCGGTCTATCCGTTTGGGGGCTACGGTGCCACAGATAGAAACACAGATACATTGATACACATATTCAAACGGGAAATGTATAACACCGTTGTTTTGCTTTGAGGGTTTGAAACGGCCACTGTACCTCGAGTTACTAGTTGCCGGCGCCACCACTTGGGCCCGGTGCCTCGGAGCCAGGCGGCAAGGGAGACAGCGAGCGAGATGGCGAGCGGCGTGCTGCTGTTTGACGCGCATTTCCACCGTCTCTCTCAAAAAAATTCCTGATGTACCTGTGATTATCTGGTCCGGAATCATCTTCGAACGTGTCATCGTCTACTTCATGGAAAAGCAAGTCATCTTTTAATTTGGCCAAGAACGCATTCCTGTCTAGGGTTGCTGATGGTATAATGTAATTGCGTCTTTTTATGGTATACTGATAGAGTTTATCACACATAAGACGAGTCGCATCAATCAATGGTTTAAAAACTTTGCGGCGGCTTAATTTTCGCTCCGACAAAAAATCTATGGCTCGCACAAGCGCCACCACAACCTTCGCCATTTGCTTTTGCTCATGCACAATAGACGCATCTACATCAAGGTGAGGTTGGTTCAGCAATACCTTGATTTTGACGTTGATCATTGGTGCATCAAGCAGCTGACAGTTCTTTGGCACATGATATTGATCCATAATACGGATTTTGGTCTTTTCATCTAAACCATTCATCAATATTTCTTTTAAGGTGCTGGCTATCGTTTTGTTTATAGCCTTTCCCAATTTGGGAGTTATGGTTATCTCTTTCAAGATCTCCTCAAGTTCTGAATCCGTGTTCAATTCATGATCAATTTCGATTTTTGGAAGGTCTTGTGCTGATGACGGCTCAGCGACCGGTGAGCCTCGTTGTGGCTGCTGAAATTTTATTTGCGACGGGCCAGGGTGTGGTATTGAGAAGCAATATGTCTGAGAATCAGGCGAGTTTCTCGCAACTGATTTAAAATATCGCGGGCCCTTGATAGGGCCTTGATTGGCATTGAAGGTTGGATTACGAGCATCTTCGCTGTTGTCAGAAGAGAAAATAAGCTCTGACATGCGACGGCGGCTCTCGGATCGCGACGCGGCCTCACGTTTTTTAGCTTTATTCATTTTCTTCCTTTCTGCACTTCTTTTCTTGGATTTTTTCGAATGACGTTTGCGGTTTTCCATGTTCGTTTGCGCTCTGGAGAAATGCGAAGGCTTAAACATGGTAATGCAGAAATATTCCTACAGCGGCGAACCACCACCGAAGCTTGGGTGTCCGGAAGTGGAAGGGGTATGGTTTATAGTTGACATGCTAGTTTCCAGTGATACCACTTAAACAACTGTGCAAGGCTCATGCTTGTAGGTGCTAATATACTATGTGAAACTAAAATAACGAGGAATGAAGCTGTAAAATATAATACGGCAAAATAAAGCCCCTGTACGTGTACCGGTTTAGAATACAAATTTAACTCTCTGCCTTTGCCCATGCCCGTTTAAGTGCAACTTAACACTTTCACATTCCAGTGACCCATATGTGGGTCACGACGAACTACCTTCTCAAGTCCATGCCCCACATATGGGTTGCTAAGAAAGGACCAGGGCCTCTATTGAACTTAGTAAAAACAATATCGTTTTTGAGATATCGCATTGTCAACGTTTTGATAGCTATTATTTACTTGACAGTAATGGCGGCCTTAAAACCAATACCATAACAGGTAAATATGATTTTGATTTTACCGCCTGCAATAGAGGCGCCGGTACGCACTTTCAACGTGCTAGAATTACTAGGAAATTGCAATTGGTGGCCCTCACGGCCGTTAACGTGTTAAGACACTCGTTGGTGAATATTAAAGTTACGGTAGCCAAAGATGATGATAAATATAGATGATATTTTTGTTTTTTGATAAACCAACTGGCCGAATATGGCAAAACAATAGAGTCGTGTTTTGCCGTGGGTAAAGAGTAATAGGATCATGATCATACTGATCATTTATTCTTTACATTCATATTTAAACTGGACAAAGACCGTACGCAACAGACACGACTTCATTGTTTAGCCGTATTCGACTAGTTTGATTCCCGGTTTGGATGTATTCTCAAAAAATCCATTAATGCAGTTATTTATATAACGTTGGAAGCAGAAAGTGTGACTTCGGAACTTCCTTTGGACTATACTTAGGAGCAAAAACCGGGTCAGAATGCGTTTTTCATACAAACGAGACTATTTCGAAGCCTTGGTTCCTCGAGTGTAGTTGGGAGATAAACACACTATCCCCACACCTCGGAGGTGAAGGGGCACAAAGAAGGTCCTATGTTTTGGTTTTCTCTCACTGCCGATGGGTGGGGACTTTTAAGTACCTATGTTTATTTCCTTACTAGTCCAAACGAAGTACTTCTTGGTTCAGAAGATATTTAATGCCCCACATTATAATAAATGAATAAATTATAAGCACTATAAGAAGTCCTAGGTACGTGATATCATTACGATTATTTCGGTAAAAATATTTGAATTATAAACGGTAATAAAAATCATCACAAACACTGTATTGTTTTTCTGTTTTTTTCAAAACAAGGTGCCCTTTTTGTTAGAATGATTAGGTACCTAGTTTATATTCGAACAACTAATGTAAAATTATTATGAACTAATAATATGTGCCTTTGAGGCACTGGAGTAATAGTCGGTTGAACTCGCTTGTGCGTTTGGGGCACACAGCAAAGGGTGGCACCTGTCGAATGTCCAGGAAAAGACGGTGGCAGTGTATGCGTTAATACATGCTTTTTGTTATTGACATGTTTGGGCACGTAGAATCCTTTGCATTTGAGGTTAACCCTGCCCATTTAAAAAAAAATAGCGTATTTCTCATAGAACCGTGTATTTATTAGTAACCTTATTTCTTAACGTGGAGAGCTAAATTTGCGTTGACTATTAATTTATGCATACGTCCTTTTTAGAACTAAGCACCTCAAACGTATAACTTGAATTTCAGATTTTAGGGTACGGCCGCACAGAGAACATATCGCAAGGGTCCGAGCTGCGATTGGTTAAGCTGAAAGTCGTCAAGTGTGACCGAAGCGAGGAGTCGTGGCTAAATTGCGCATGCGGCCTGGGTGACGCGAGAGGCGTGTGCGCCGGAGACTCTGGCGGCCCCGTTATGTATCAAGGAAAGCAGGTATTTTTTTTGGGTGTGTAATTATGATTTGCGTGAAAACGAATGTAAAGTCAAGCAGTTTGATTGTTTACGAGCGTACTACGTAAATTATAAATCTATGTTTTTTTTTTTGCCAGTGACTGCAGTGTTCTCGTGGGTAAATAAATCGGGGATTGTGGTATTTTTTGTGTGAGAAACTGAAAAACTGGATACATCTCTTTGAAGTCGACTGTACCTCAAATCTTTGTTTTTTTTAAATATAAATAACTGCATTCAAAGATTTTTAAAAGCTTACCTCAACCGGGAATGGCCCGCTCTTGGGCCTATTCGTGTATTTCAAATGTAAGCCCATAAAATATCGACAACAATAAATTAAAAAAAATTGCTGAGTTCGAAACGGAATTAAATACTTTTTCGAATACAGATAATTAGATGACAATTGGGATACGCCAATTTTTTAGTTTATGATTTAAAAACTATTTCGAGGAATAGGCTTCTCGAATCGATCCCTGTATTTATAACGGTTTAATGAATCTTTACTTCCTGAGACATATTAATTAATTAAATAATTTAGTTAGCGAGTTAGCGAGCAATTTTCTTTAATTAGTTTTAATTAAATTTAGAAATTACCTTTATTTTACCCCTTACTGCCGGTCCGAATTGCGCGATATCAACCTCTTTTGTGTTTTATATGTTTTATTTGACTTAACCTCTCAAATACTTTGTTTTATATGTACTATTTAGACATCTAGCAAACGCCTACGTTCGAAGACAGATGTTGTCATGTCGAACTTATTATTCATATTAATAGATTTATTCATCTTTGTTAGGAAGAATCTACATAATTTCCCAACGAACATTGATAAGCCAAAAACAACCAGGAGCACAGGAAAGCTCAAAACCACATTTTATAGACTGGCCAAAACTTCAAAATCATTCTTAGGAAATTGTATAAAATTCTACAATAAAATTAAAAGTATTACTGAACTTACTGATTCTAAATTTAAATCTGTCGTAAAACAAAAACTAATTTCCCGAGCATATTATAAAGTAAACGATTATATCATGGATAGGGATGTTTGGCAGTGAGTCGTCCGTCCTGCATGAGTAATCTACGCATAAATTTACCTACGCTTAAAAAAGGTGCTACTGTGCAAAAATACTGTGATATTGTAAACTATTTATAATTATTATATAATGATGTAAACCTTTTTCTTGAAAAAATATACCTTGCCGAGATTCTTACGCCGGTTCTTCTCGGGGCAAAGGTTTTATTTTTCGAACCAGTGGTAATGCTTTTTGACATTCATAGGTGCATTATATTATGCCTAAATTGAAGAATAAAGAACTTTGACTTTGACTTTATTGGTTTACAAATTGACTTTAATTCTTATGATGAAATGAATTATATTAGTGAGACTATTTCTTTTTTGAGTTACATATGATGAATGTTAATAATTTGAGTTGTGAGGTTTTTCAAGACGTTCAAAACGGCGGCAACATTTATTGTTGAAATAAAACTCATGATTGGAAGTATGGAATTTCCTAGAAATAAATTTAATGTGATTGTGTTCAGTGAATCACTGTGAACAGAAGCAAGGGTCATGTAGGAATTAGTGCTGTTTTTATTGAGGTTTAGGTATTAAGCAATGGCCGAATGCTTAAAATACTCAGAAATAATACATTTATTATATTGCGATTGTTTGTTTACGTTATGTTTGAATGAAGTTCGTCTATTATGTTTTATGACTTTAAAACCAGATCACAGATAGTAATAATTTTTTTCTGAATCTTATACGAAGTATACCCATTTTTCTGAATAGCTTTGCCATTTCTCCCTATAAGTGGGCGAGGTTTATTTTATTTGATAAATTATTTTAAATAATAATAACACCTTTAAAATCATAAATTACCTACTTCAAATGAGATCCTTTCTATTCTATTTGAATAAAAATGAAAAAGAATGCATTTTTTTTTGGTGTATCCCAATTGTGGTTCTAATCGCTGCAAGTTAAATATCGTTACTAACTACTGTAGAAAAAACTCGTATCTGATATGAGTATCAGTTTGAACTTAATTATCTTCACGTTTAAGTTTATAATTGTTCGTTATGAAATGGGAGATACGAGGTTTTTTGAAAACAATCACAATACGGGTATTAACCACGGGTCGAACTTTTAGTGCCATAGGATGGTTAAAACTGAAAGACTAGTAGTAATTAAAAGGTTGAAATTTCGTTCGGATTTCGCGGATCAAGTTCTGCATTTAATGTTATTTATTAAACTTTCGGTGTTCATTGATACTGACATGGAGGTCGACAGTAACTAAATTCATCGAGTAACATCGTAACTTGAGATACAGGTTAAATTATTTTTTACGTGTTATTATTTTGGCAATACTCGTTGAATTGACATTCATAAATCGATATTGACTCCATTTGTTATCAACATTATCTTTACATAGGATAAAACCGACTCACTTCCCTCCGCTTGTCCCTCTGTAAATACCTACTCTTAGATCTTAAAATATACACAACGGATTTTAATGCGGTTTTCATAGAGTGATGCAAGAAAAAGGTTTTAGTGGGATTATGTACTGGTGTTACTGAGAACTATAATAAACCGCAGCGAAGCGAGTATCGTTATTTTAAACTTTACATGACTGATAATTTCACCACTTTGTATGTTATATTATAAATTTGTACCGGTAAATACCTAAACACCAGCTATATTAGAGCTAAATTTCGTTATTATGACGTCATCGGCACTTAATGTTCGACCCATGACCATAACCAAGGGGCGGAATTTTCATAGCTAAAATCAAACGTCAAGAGGGATTGACCATTATGTTTTATCGACTATTCCAGTTATCGATTTTACTAGATACGATTCCGGACTATGACGATTTAATAGCAAAAAGTTAATATGTACAACCAAGAAGGCGTTATCAAGCACTAAAAATTTGCTCCCGTTACTTCTACTCGGGTAGGACGCTCTTTCTCATCGTATAAATAGATCTACAATTAAAACAGGACCAGTTTAAATGACAATGTAGAGAAAACAGTCACGATTCTTACTACGGACAAGATGAAACTCTAATTAGTACAGATATATACTCGATTCTGTTGTTTTGAATGAAGGTTAGTCTACTGTTAGTTATACTGTTTAACATTTCCATATTAGTTTTATATTTAAATTGAAACGAAATAAAACTAGTTCCCGTTTTATTAGTTTTTTTTTAACACACTTTTTTATTGGTAGCTTAGAGTCTCCTACTCCAGAGCAAAAGCCTCCCCCATTATAGTTTTAATTTCACTACCAAAAACATGTGCTAAATGACAATTAATCATCGATAGTCGATAAAACACATTGGTCAATCCCTCTTGACGTTTGATTTTTGATATGAAAATTCCGCCCCTTGACCATAACAGATATGATTATAAAGGATAGTTCTAATTTTAGAGCTTAAAATTCTGAAACAGCCAAATGGGTGTGCATTAAACCTAAGAACCACCCCAATAGAACAAAATTTCTTAAAAAATAACATTCAAACCATCCATTTAGAAGATAAGACGGCACAGACATACACTCATATACACAAAACAGATCAGAAGCCCTAGCCATGATGCATTACGCTTAGTAGCGTTTCTATGCGTTTCGTTTTCGACCAATCGCGTCACTGGTAGATCACGTGACTCTTGGTATTACGTCATCTACCAGTGGCGCGATTGGCTTAAACGAAATGAATAGAAACGCTACTAAGCGTAATGCATCTAGACTAGGTCCTTAGTCGGGGTTATACTGGCCGGGTCAATGCGTCATTTAAAGATTTCAAAGGAATTAAACGTTCTATAAATATATTTTGCCCTCTGTTATAGAAATTAAACTAAACTTCAATAAAAGGGCGCAAAAACAGTATTAAAATGTTGAATTTCATTTTTAAAAAAAAAGACGCATGTCGTCCGTTTACTTTCTCAATCTCGTATCTCATCGAATAGTTAGCTAAGGAAGAGCACTAGTATTCCCTAAATAATAAAGACTGCTTTCCTATCTTACTATTCAATCAGACCCAAGGTTTTGAAAGTAAAAGGGCGATCCGGAATAGTCTCATTTTGTCCTTACATAAACGCCGATACTTAAATACACAGATACACAAATACACATTATACACAGATACATAAGTTAAATTGTAGCAACCCTCTTTTAACGTCGGGGGTTAAGAATGTGTTGCATTATTCACGCCTTTTTAGTATAGTAATATAAATTCAGGTTTTAACTACTAATTTACGAAACTTTCAAAATAAACTGTGGAATTTGGAAAAATCTTGTAACTCAACTTAGAATTTATTATGCGTGTGTGTGAGGTTGTTCACGGGTTGCGCAAGTCCAAGATTAAATTGAATTTGTGTGTGTTTGTGTGATGTAACGTTGCTTACGGGTTGCGCGGCGTAAAGATGTTCACTTTAATGATCAACCGTAGCGGCTAAAACGGTATGTCATCAGTCCAAGTCCAAGTTTAAACTTAATGTGTGTGTGTGTCCGATGTAAAGTTGTTTACGGGTTAACAAGCATGAAGAGTTTCAATTAAATGACCAAACGTAACGATAAAAATGGTGGCATCAGTCTGAAACTTGGACTGATGATGGACTGAACATTTGACATTAACTATCAAATTGGCAGGACGCCGCGTAATTCAGCTTTACGGGCGTCATACCTTGAAAGTGTCAAAAATACGCTCAAGGGCCACTGATTAACAGTTTCTCGGCAGTTCGAAGCCAGGACAGGCGACTTATAGACGCAAATCTTTGATAGATTAATTATAATTACACATTAAATTCATACCTCGCGGTAATATTTAGTTACGGTCGGCTTTATAACCCACTAGCGGTTTACACTGAAAATCGTAACGTGTGTGTGACTGTTAAGCAGAAACCGGAATTTCGTGGCATTTTTGATCTGTCATAGTAAATTCTCATTTATCGACTTTCAATTAGGTACGTACTCATCGGATTATGAATATATAAAAAATTATAATGTAAACTTTTCGAAAACCAAATGGGGAATAATTATGATGATTAATTTATTTAAATAGCCGGCGAAACATTTAAATTGTTAGGGCGAACATTAATTTGGGCATCAAGTAGCCGTAATTGGAAACGGATCACTGAATAATTAATAAACTATACATTTGGCGAACATATTTCGCCGAAACAAAGGTAAGCCAATAATTAACATCATATACAGTGTGTGGGTTAAAACCAGGGCGAAAAAAGTAAATGGGGATTCTTTAGAACATTTCAATTAACTATCACAAGAATCTAATATTACAAAGTCTATAATTTTGGAGAAAACAGCCTACAAAGTTAAAAATCGTAGGTAATGTATTTTCCCGTCGCGATATCGTCGCTTGGTCACTTGGTACGCGGTATGTCTGAGTACAGGGTGCCATTGACAACACGCGGTAGATTTAGCGGTGTTTGCATTACATTGAATTTGCGATTAAGTTTGTTAGAAAAAAACTGATAGTTAAGTTTGATTTTAATTAGGTAAGACCATTATAACGTAATTACCGGTGGTCTATAGAGCCCCTGTTTTTAATATTATCCCCGTTGGGCCACACACTGTATACCAAAAAAAAAACAAAATTGTTTTAGTGACTCAAGAAGTTTTGGACACTGGCTTCCCAAAAAATTTTTTTTTATTTCCGTATTGTATTTTATCGTATAATACTAAAACAGAAGTCGATAAACGAGAAGTCATTAGCGTTACTGAATAGTGCCACGAAAACTCCCGACCTGGTTAAGTGACGGCTATCCTGCTTGCTCTCTGTAAGTGTATTGCTGACTTGAATTTGCGGCCATCACCTTTGGACATAGCTTGCTTTGCCGCGCTTCACACTCACAGTTTGAGCAAAAAGTCAGTCATAAACCTTAGTGGCTTTGTTAACTCGTCGAGTGCTTGAAGTACATTAAGTCTACCAATTTACATTATTACACGCGGAGGAACCGTGTAGCAGAGTAGCTAAGGGCAGATTCGACCAATTAAGAGTAAAAAAACGTTTTACCAACGATTACCCAAGGATAGTGAACGTATTCGGGAATAGTTACTTTGTATAGTAACTAGGGTTAGGATTTTGGTGGCATTTCGTGGTTCTAGAATCCATGGAGTCGATATTTCCTAATTATTATAATGCATAACAGATTGATTTTGACCTTCGGTATTATCATATTCAAAAATGAACTAAATACATATTTAGTTCGGTTATTTCATACCTATTAATATTTGCTTGTTTGTAACGCTTTCACATCAGAGATATCCTCAATACCAAAATTAATTTAAATTGGTGCGGCCGGAATAACGAATAAATGAATTTTGAAATATTAAAATACCTACTGAAGGTCAAAATCAAAGTGTTATATTATAATAATTAGGAAATAGCGACTCCATGGATTCTGGAACCACGATTTGCCTCCAAATGTCCTAACTCTAATAATAACAGATTTATTTCAAGCATAACTTAATGGTGTCCATATCTTGTTCTTTTTTTTATGAATGGCGGACCACCAAGTTATTTTGCAGTGATTTCGCCAAGTTTGATAAATCAAAAATACAAAGTCAGATATCTTTCAAGCGGCCATCTTCCCTCCCCGAAGGTTACCCGAAGACTCCGCCCACATCTTGTCTTCTGCTGTCAGTGCTGTTATATCAACTCTGCACACATTTTATTATCACGGTTACCTATTTTCCAGCTCTGTATAATCTGAATCTCGTAAACGGCTCCAACGATTTCGATGAAATTGGAAATATAGGGGTTTACGGGGGCGAAAAATCGGTCTGTCAAGTTGTCATCTTCGGGGAATGTCGTTTTCAGCCCGAGCGACGCTCGGTGTTCGAGGTACCACTAAATAAATAAATGTAACTGGACATGGCTGAAGCTTTTTTTCCGGGTAGTAAATTCTTTCATCATGCACTTTACTATTTGAGTTTAGTCATTCCAAGTGTAGCTATACCATAGATTATTAGGACAAACGAGCACTGGCTTACTCGTATTAATTCAAGTTTCGTCGAATCCACTCTAAACCATTATCCTTGTGTCATTGTGACATTTGAACTCGATGGACACGAAGAAAGCATGCCTTAGACACTCCACGGTTACTCCACGTTTTATAAAGCATATAAGACTTTAACAGACTGTGCCCAACACTATTAAATTTATTGACAGGTCAATTTTAGTCCACGGATACGCTAGATGACTTTTTATATGCCGCCAATCGATTCGGTTTTTTGGTTACCAAATGCAATCAGAGCGCTGCAAAAGTCAGAAATGATATTCAAATCCAACATTCACAAAAAAACGATGAAAACGCCCCATACTCGTACCGTAAAATGTTCCCCCACACGCTCCATGGTTATATATTGGATGTCAGCGATAAGGTCCTATTTCTTATTTTGCCACGTGTGAAATTTTGCAAATTATTATCGACCGAATTCTTCTTTATGTAATGTCCTAATTTTACCAATTCTTAATTTTCCGTATGCCTCATGTTCCTAATTATTAATAGTCCGAATTCCGAACTTCTGTATTAAGTACAGTCATACATATTTTAGACGACTAAAGAAAACAAATATGAATTTGTATTTAATGCAAACATAAATTTTATTTTTCAAAATAAATAACACCATTTTATAGTATCTTCAAAAAAAACTTTTTTTTTAATCAGTCTTCAGGTGTGACATTTCCCATTAATAGGTCTTCTATAATTCTGTTAATTTTAGCGTCAGTGATTATAAATTTTGACCGCCTTTTCCGCGGTTCAGTATACAGTATTTGTTTTCTTTTTCTTAATAGATTCGTTACTTTTTCAAAAAGTTTACTTATGAGAAAAGATTTGTCTTCCCGATCTTTTTGTTAAGGTGGAAGTGCCATCATTTGAGAGTGTTCCTAGTCCTGTGACGCTCATGAGAGCAACACCACACATTTGAACCTAATTTTGCAATCCTCTGTTTTTGGAAATACGACGCCGAAAATTCCGTTACGGTATCAGATCAGATCTTTTGATTATAAAACATAACGAAATGAGTTTCTTAGTAAATAGGAGAGTATAGTAGACGTATGTTTCTTCATAGACATAAATGAATTGTCCCATATTATTATAAATTTCACAACTATGTCTACAGTCCGCCTAAAAAAAATATGGGAAGACAAAAATATTTTCTCGTATATTTATATACATTATGATAAATATTAATATTATTTAGACATCTAAAATATGTGTGATTATTGTACTTATTACAAAATTGATGAAGAATTGATGAAGATTATACTATCTATAATTGAAAATGAGGCAATTGAAAAATTAAGAATTGGTAAATTTAAGACTACTTAAAGAAGAATACGTCCCGATAATAATTTGCATTATTTCACACGTGGCAAAATAATAAATAGGACCTCATAGCCGACATCTTCCAAATACCTGACGCTTCAAAATACATTTGAACATAAATACATTTAACTTTAATTTAGCGATCTTAGTGCGTTCTGAAGAAAATAGCACTTGATGGCTTTAGTAAGCAAAAAAGCGACCGCAAAAAACGTCGATCTTTAGAGTTGGCAACACTGCACTTTACTCTGCTTTTAGGCCCACGCTGGGCTGAATTACTTTTTATTGTTGAAAGTTTTTTGTATTTCGTAATACAAATAAAATTTGTATTTTATACTTCAAATACACACAGCTTCAATTAAACATATTTTGAATTTCAATTAAAGCATAGTATAAACACGTTCCCAAGGCGTCAGAAATATCGACACGCTTCTATGTCACTCACAATAAGGTCTACACTTATATTTGACAAGATAGCTCTATAGATATTTATGCTTTACGCCGTGAAAATTCACAGTTGACTTACAATTTCTTTTTATTTCAAGATATGTAAGGGTTCTGATGTACCATTTAATTTATAAATGGAAAAAACTAAACCAGAAAACTTTTGAAATCGAGGTCACATGTTCATGAATCATTTTGTTTTTTCTTGTCTTTTTATACTATGGTATGATGATTTCCAGTGCTTGAATCCACATTACGAGAGTATATCCCTCTGCGACTGACGTGACGTCTATCAGACGTCATAAAGAATTAGTTATATAGCGTGATATAGCTCTGTATCGCTCAGCACCTTCTTTTAACGCCTGGCGGTATTATAAGTTAACCTTTGTCAAAATACCTGATTTTTTTCTACTTATTCAAGTTAATTGGATTTTTTTAATACTTAAAAGGCCATATTATAAAGTTGTGCACTAAATAAACAATACATATAATTGAATTTATTAGTTTTTTACAAAAATGACGTCTGACAGACTCTACGTCAGTAGACTGTTTCTAAAAAAGTCACCACAGTTGCAGAGGGATATTATATGATTGATTGAAAATGATTGAAATGGATGTGAATTGAAAGTTGATGATTTTTCAAGACTCTTCCATCACATCTTTATTACGTATAAAATAACGGTATAGATATATAAATGAATAAAGGGTGACAATCCCACACATATTGACCAAGTACAGTCAGCGTCATGCAAATACATTATATTATAACACTCACTATTCAAATAGTTCGGTACACCATACAATTAATATGGTGTACCGAACTATTTCACCACTTTGAATGTTACATTATATTGACCCTGACTGTATCAAACTATTTTTTATGACATGGAAGCGGTGACCTAGCACAACTAATGGTACAATATTAAGACCGCAAATGCGTTACCAACCGTGACCAAGCTAGAAGTTAGCCGTGACCAAGTAGAGTAATTTTACCGGTTGTCATATCCCCCCACTGGAAGACAACACTTCGAACATTGGCTTGGCGACAACCATAAACGTGATTATAGGAAAAATAATAATATATATGGCATAGAGTAGTTAAACGAGCACACAGGCCACCTGATGGTAAGTGGACACTGTGACCATAGACATTCGCATTCACAAGACCGCAAGCCTAGGACTACAAATGCGTTGCCAACCCTGAGTACTAAGATGGAATGCCTCTATGCTAGCCATTACACCGGCTGTCTTATCCCCAAACCGGAACACAACAAAGCGAACACTGCTGTTTGGCGGTAGGTTAATGGATAAGATGGTGGTATGACCCGCGAATACTTTATATTGGAAGACATCCAAGACTCTAAATACTTATGACCATTACTTAAATATTTGCTCTTACCAAGAAATCAAATCTGGAATTACTGGTAGTTAAGGAATTTATAGCAGTTCCACGTGAATTTGGAATTTAACAAACCATTTCCAGAAATAGGCTGGATTATTTGGCGTTTTAACCCTTTGAACGCCAAGAACCACTAACGTGGTCGTGTACTGTCATGCCTACCACGCCATTGACCGTTTTAGTGGTCACAGATACAGTGCAAAATAGACACGAGTATTTGTGACGGAAGGTTGCCATTAGCTGTGATTTTCAGTTGACATTGGCGTATGAGGACGATGTTTGTTCTAAAAGCGTTATTATTGCCTTCGCATATGATTCAAGACAAAATTAATAATTTTATTGTTCTTTTAATTGGAATGGGAACTACCACCGGCTCCGCTATTTTTGGTATCCAGAGTTGCTAGTAAATATATATTTTTTTATACAGCAATGACGGAGGTTGAAACACCCCGAATATTCACCCCGCTTCTCAAATCAATCCCTATAGTACAAATAATTATAATACAATTAAGAAACTGTCTTTATTTGACCCGTAAATGCGGTTTCGTGGTGGTCATTGTGGCCCGCGGGCCGAGCGCGACGTAGGCTGAATTAACCGCACTCCGCACTAGTAAATACTAGTTACAAGTTTCTGTCATAACTCTCATTTCTGAGGCGAATTTTTAATGCTAACTTTACTGTTTTTGCACTGCATACATTTCTGCTTATGTAAGCCCAATTAATGAATTCCAATTCAGTGGGTGTGGAGTAAGTATAGCGGGATCCAGTTGCCAGCGCCCGAGTCCAACATCAGATCAGCTTTTAGATACTATAATATCGCATTGACACCGGCTGGCCTATTTTCTAACGCATTCCCAATCGACTTCAAAGTGGAACATTTGTTCTCATTTTTAATGCGGTGAGGACCGTGGGACTGTCGAGATGAAAATAATAAGCCTGCGAGTTCCCACATTTGCTTAATATTGTTACCAGAATGGGTTACAATATTAACAGACACTGGTCCAAAATTGACTTGCAGGAGATTTTACCAAAACACAAACGTTTAAAAAAACCGATGACGATCAAGTTTTTCGGTCAAATGAAAATGGAAATTGTAGTCTATTAGACACGGCAGTCGACTTTTTTATCTTTTATCTTATCTTTAATCTTCTCTTATCTTTATTTTATCTTATTTTTCCTAGGTTGGTGTCACATCAATGGGTCCGATTGATTGTTCACCTGTCCTTCTCGCGCGAGAAGGAACAGACATGAAAGCTCAGGAAGCAAACAGTGTGTTTACTTCTCTCTACCCATACGTCCAGCTTATAAACAATACTATCCTAGGAACAGAAGACGCTGTCAAGATGAGGGTACTGAAGACTCAATACCAGATTGAAAATAGCGCAGAGCGTTCACAGCTGTTTGGTATGATGATATTTGGGAGTTACGTTTGGGTTAGGTTGAATTGAGGTTCAAACGCGCGTGAGCGAACTAAGCTAATAAAACGAACAGGGCCTTTTTTCTACTTTGGTTTAGGCAAGTTTCGATATTGTTAGCACACTGTTGACGTTATTACAGCTCTGGGTGCCTCAGAGTAACAGTTGGACTGACAGTCCGATAGAGGTGGCGCTACATGTTGGAATGAGAGAGTTTTATAGGTGAAAAACTTCAGTGAATCACCTCTTGCATGTAGTCGTGCACAAAATTTATATGGAATTTACGTCAAATTTCAAAAATAGAATGTCAAATGCTCTATACAGATGTGTTACAACTACATGCAAAAGGTGATTTACTTAAGTTTTCACCTATTCGCCTATGTTCTAATACGATAAACTGACGGGCCAAAATCTGCCGGCGGACTGTTAGTCTCTATAACACATTACTCGTAAATAAATAAGAGTTATTAACTTTACTAAAATGATTACTATATCGAAGCAAAATAGCTTAAACAATGTGGAAATAGGGCTCTGATTGGTATTGGCAGTGGTGAAAAATTGGCCAATTATCTTTCAAAAAACATGTGCATATAACTACTTCTAATGTTTTGATCGCCATATGATGTATAAACGGGACCGGGATATGTAACGCTGATACTTTCACTGCTTGGAATTTGGCAGGTTTGGACGCTTCGTCATACAGCCACGGTATTCGTTATTATTATGGACTGAAAGTGAAATAAATATAATGACAATGCTTGTTCATCTTAAAGCGGAGTCCGAGACGAAGTTATTATCTTGAAAACGGCTTCATGCCAGACGTTGATGACGATCTTCTTAGGGCTGTCCAGACTTTTAAGACCTGATACCAGGACTTCAAACCTTCAAAAGTTGAAGACTTTCATTCACACGGCGTCATTATTATATTGTTCGTATTATGTTGTGCTCGTCAAGAGCCTCATTCCTATGTTGAGCTCGGCAAGAGCCTCATTCTTACGTTGTGCTCGTCACGAGCCTCATTCCTATGTTGTGCTCGTCGATAGCCTCATTCCTATGTTGTGCTCGTCGAGAGTCTCATTCTTACGTTGTGCTCGTCGAAAGCCTCATTCTTACGTTGTGCTCCTCGAGAGCCCCATTCCTATGTTGTCCTCGTCAAAAGCCTCATTTCTTTGTTGTGCTCGCCGACAGTCTCATTCTTAGGTTGTGCTCGTCACGAGCTTCATTTGTGCAGCGTTTGAAATATGGCGCATTGTGCGGCAGCATAACATTTCTAAACTATCTTGAGTCCAGTCTGAGGTTTCATAGATCAGATCTCAGTGGGCCTAGACGCCTGCGTCTATATCGTGTGTCAAATGTGGATAAAGCATCCGTCACTGTCGTACTTACGAGTATTTACGTGTCAAAAGGTGACGGATGCCTTATCCAAAGTTTGACACGTGATAAACGCAGCCATGTTAGAGCCCCTAGGCTGCCAATTATCTTTTATTTATGTATTGTTTATAGATATACTAGAGAACGTTCGCGACATCGTACGCTTAGAGTTAGTTTTTCCGCTATTACTATTCGTCTCTGGGTCCAGCATTTTGTCACGAAAAGAGGTGTCTGTCAGTTTATAACTTCACGTTCGGGAAACACAATCAAAGTAGCCATTTTTCTCATGTAATCATGGTGTTGGTTTGCTGCTGCCTCTTTTCACATTGTTTTTTATTTCTAAAGTCAAACTCTGAATTGACCGGTTTTTATAACATAGCGTATAATATGAACGGTTTTGCGTGAACATTTTTCGTCTAAGCATTGCTAGTGCATTTTTATAAAGGTGTTGAAATTTTTTGTACCGATATTAGCTGTATTTTATAACTGTTTTATTTTTCTGTATTAAATATATATTTTTAATTCAACTAGTTTTTCTCTGCGAAACCATATTTTTTCTTCTTAGTCTCATTTGAAAGCTGTTCTATACCTCTAACCTAACCTCTGTGGCCAACAAAACATTTTCAAAGAGTTTGTATGTAACAGGTTGTTAGTTCCTGCACTGTAGCTTGATGCCTGGAATATACTATGTAGGTTAATAGTGAAAAAGGGTACAAGTCGACTTAACTCGTAATCAAAAAGGATATATTCATGAACTTAGTATACTAGACTTAGACCCTTTTTCACTTGATCTTCGAAAGATACCCGTTATTACGTTAGTATTAGGAAATGTAAATATTTTAAAAATTTAAAAAGTGGTTTGATCACCTGACGTCGAAGACTTTCAGTTATTGACTATCGTGCTACGATACATGAGTCGATATTTGGTATGGAAATGAACGTATATACTCGTACGACACTATTACTCGTGGACCCACTTCTTTGTCCCACCGCAAAAAAAGTTGCACCCAGCTTTTGGCATACAATTTTAATTGTGATACCAAAACTGGGTAGGTTAGGTTCGTTAGGTATCTATAAATGCCCGAAGGGCAAACAGGCCTGGAATAGGAGCCCTGCTGTGAAGCAGGGCTCCGTCGAAAAGAGCAGTGGGACGAAGTAGTGGGACCACGGGTAAGCGTCCCTCGTACGTTATACATATATGATTTTAGTTCACCCTCTTGTCTAGATATACTTTCTATAGAAATTTAGTACTAAATGTCTCGATTTCTTTGCTCCAGAGTATATATTTGCGGGATGTGTCCGAGTATTTGATTGAGTCTTGAGTGTTTTCTATGTATAAGTATTATTTATCTTTCTTGTTGTCTAGTGCCGATTGTACAAGCCTAGAGCTTAGTTTGGGACCAGGTCAATTGCTGTGAGATTGTCACAATAAATATGAATAATAATATATGTACTTATATACATACATATTAAAAATATGCATATAATTATATACATATTATAAATATACATTATATATACAGGGTGAGTAATCCAAATGGGTGAGAGAGGGAAATCTGAAATTTTAAGAGAACAATTATTTAATTAATAAATACATTTTTTTTTAATCTTTTTTATAACCAGGAATCAGGAATTAAACCTAGGTAAATCTTGTAAATAAAGCAATTTGTTTTTATCGCAGTTGTTCTATCTCGTATCTTGGAATGCAAACCTTGAGTACATAATTTAAAAAAAAGCCAAACGGTTTTTTTGACACGTTATACTTAAATACAATCAGCAGGAAAGAATGGCGAAAAAGACAGGAGGCCTTTATCAGAGGGAGATGTTAGGGCTAAAAAAAAAACGAAGTATGCCGATGGCTATTAGAACACTGGTAGTACTGTAGTGTTGTTATGAAAAACAAATTATAATCCTCTAGGGCTGCTTTTAAATGTACTATTGAGTCGTTATTTGATTTATAAATGAAACCTTAGGCGTAACCCCATGAGAGTATATTTAGGCGAGTGAGATCAGGCGATCTGGCTGGCCACTTGGTGAAGCCGTGTGTACCAGTCCAGTTTCCTAGAATATTATCTTCAAGGAAACTTTTGACAATTTGACTATTATTTGCGGAGACTTTATCGTTAACATAATATAAATTATATATAACATATGTAATGTTGTAAAAAAAATATTTTAAAGGGCGACAACAATAAAACTAAAATCGTAATTGAAGTCACACATCATTAATCTGCAAGTTATTTGATTATTTGATTTTAATGTTTATTCTAGGAGTCTGTATCGAAAGTTATTGTCAACTGCAACCAGTTGCAAGACTCGAGCCGTGTGTCGTTGTCACCTTGATGTAAGGCCTGCATCAAAATGTTCTTTGCGATACCAATTACTTTGTCAATTTAAACGATAATAACATTATGTGAGTTAGTTAACCTTTAGACATTTATGTTCATTATTTAAATAAGGTTTCATATAATTGATAATGACTCTTATGACGCATACTATCAACTACTGAAATAAAACAAATTGCCTTAACTTACAGACGATTCCTGCTTGTGTATTAGAGTTCCTTTTGATGTTTAATAACAGTTTTAAAAAAAAACATTGCTTTCTAAATACAAATTTCTCTTACAATGTTTTTTTTTATCAATAATTGCAAGTCAACAATAGCTGTTTAGGTCTTATTTGGTACAAAAGAATGAGACACACGGTTCTGTATTACACTATCAACACTGGTTTACTTTTGACCGGCATTTTTTACAAAGTTGCCCGTGTAAGCGCATCCTTATATTTTTAGATTTCTCCTTGCCCCTTTTGGATTGCTCACTCTGTATATATCTTAAATACTCAAGGCGAGTTGTCCGATTCGTACTTAACTGAACTGATGGTTAAAATTCGAAAATAAAAATTAGTAGCCATAGACAAGCTTGCGAGGGCATTATCGTTATCGAAAATGTACATTATTGACGTTAGCTGCCGCTCGAGCGCTTATGTTAATGCCATACATTTTGTCAATTCTCGACAATCGATTACGTTACCGCTAAGCATCATGTAACGCCACGTTTTAATGTACCAATTGGTTACGATTTGTTACCATTTTTCACTTAACTAATCAAACAACGGGCCCTTAGGGCTGGTTTTTGATCAGCTAACGACGGTTAAAAATCTTAATCAATAGTATATTATGGTGTGTGTGTATATTCAGAAAATCGTTTCTTCCTAGTGGCGATTAATACCATTCGCATATTTTATCACTTTATTCATATTTCAATTGGGTTCCCCACTGCTCAACTATCATAAATATGAGGTAGGTTTAGGTTATGTCAGTTTTGCAGCAGGCCCGGAGGGCCAAAACCAGAAATAGACGCTACGCTCGCGCGGGGCACCGTCGACGCTGTTGAATTTAATTTTGATATGAAATTGGTTGAGCAGTTCAGTTGAGCAGTAGGGTAGAGGGGGAAAATATATGCAATGGCGTTAATTCCACTTGGTTAAAACGATTTTCATAGTATACAGTACACTCTCGTATTTTCAACTGCTGTTTAGACAGCGATTGGAGGGAGAGGTGCGATATGCACTGTGACGTTACGTTAAATTTTGAAACCATGTTGGTTTATATCTTATTTCTGGCTATTCAAAAAGTGATTATTAGAGTTAGGACTTTTGGTGGCAAATCGTGGTTCCAGAATCCATGGAGTCGCTATTTCCTAATTATTATAATACATAACACTTTGATTTTGACCTTCAGTATTTTAATATTTCAAAATTAATTTATTCGCTATTCGGCCGCACCTATTTAAATTAATTTTGATATTGAGGATATCTCTGATGTGAAAGCGTTACAAACAAGCAAATATTAATAGGTATGAAATAACCGAACTAAATATGTATTTAGTTCATTTTTGAATATGATAATACCGAAGGTCAAAATCAATGTGTTATGTATTATAATAATTAGGAAATATCGACTCCATGGATTCTAGAACCACGAAATGCCACCAAAATCCTAACCCTAGTGATTATATCAACTGTTTGTAACATGAATCAGCTATTATTGATAGCTGTGAAAAAATCATGTAATATATTCAATTTTTTTTTTTTTTTTTTTTTTTTTTTTTTTTTTTTTTTTTTTAACTTTTAACCATTAGCTTAGTTAACTAGTGGATAAACAACAGGCCCTTGTCATCGTTGAATGGTTGATGTGGATGATGGCCTTCGACTCGCTTCCTGAAGATGCGGGAGCTTCGGTTTTCTTTGATGGTTGCAGTGTGATAAATGGCTGCGATGTCTCCTGTATAGTGAAGCTCTGAGATTTAGTAGGTAAGTATTCGATGTATTATGTAGAAATTGCCATATGTGTACACTTTTGACTTCAATAAGGATATGAAGAGTCCAGGGAAACAAAAATAGAGTCCATTTTACCACAATAGGAGTTTGTTTTGTAAAACCGAAATGACACCATGAATATTTTTTTTGTAGTTTTTGTAAATTATAATAATTTCGATTCGTAAGTCATTTATTATTTATTTATTTATATTTGAATAATAAGTGAAACTACTGAAAGTTATGCACGTGCATTTAAACTAAGCAAAAAAATATGATTTCTTCTTTATCCCCAACACATAATAATAGACTTTGGAGAGGTTAATTGACTAATGAGACATTTTGAGGCAGTGTTTTAACGTCTTAAAAGGCAATCGAAGCAATTTATAGGAAGTTCTTTTGAACGTTTTAAAATTAAAACTTTTTGTAAAATTCATGTTAAAGATGTTTTTTTTTTATAAATTATCTATCTCGATTTACTAACCTTAATGTATTACTGCCATTTGCAGGCTTCAAAATGCACGTTATTTAGGTATTTTATTCATATTTAGTAGGTATATATTAATATTATTATAAGTATTTGTTTTTTTTGGTACAAAATATTTCGATATAATCATTATAAAAAAGATACCTATGTATTTTTTACAAAAAATACCTGACGTCGCTCTACTGTAAATGTTGTAAAATGGACATTAGCCAATTAGCCTTTCCAGCGTCCATTTATACAGGGTGCCTTCGAATACGTAATCTGAAGTATTTTATAATAAAAGAAGGAATATACTTGTAGTAAAATAAATGTGTAAGTGTGTAGAAACAGAATTAACATTTAACTTAAAATAACACAAAAATAATTTTGACTAACAGTTTGGGCACCCTACTGCGTTGAAAAAATTAGGTATCTCATGTCCCTCCAGTGCCCACTTCAACTTTGTTTATCATTTGACTACCTTTTAGACATTTTCAACAATCCGTAGTTACCTACGTATGCCCAGTTTCCACTGCGAGAAGAGCGGGTTCTGTACGGACTCCGTTTGGCTTGCAACGCTGACTTTTACAATAGACTAGTATCTAAAAAAAATCTAATTAGTCAGTTTTTTACATTATCAAAAATTATTGAACACGTATTTTTTCTTTTGTCAATTAAACGCAAGATGACGAAAATGAAGTGCGTTGTAGTTTTGCGTGACGTCACGAGCCCCCACTCATGAAATTTGATGCGCGTTTATTCGTCAATTTTTATTGATTTGAAAAATCAAAAAATACGTGTTCAATATTTTCTGGTAATCTTGCTGACCGACAGATTAGAATGTTAATTTGAATGAATTACTGAGTCTGAAAAACTGGTTTCTGATTACGTCGACATGGGACCCTGTATAATGCACTATGCATATATTACCTACAGTTAGTAAAACCTACATTTCCTTCTGTGATATTTATATCGATATGTTTTAGCTTGTTGTATAAAAAGTCTACCATAAAACCGAAATCGGGGATGTTTTGAGTCTTAGTTACCTTTGGTACGAATAAAACGGACATAAAGCTTTTCCCAACATTTACAATGTTTTCATCGCATCTTCTCTTATTTATCGAAGCGTTACTTTTATGGACATGCGCCATGGGGCTTATGTTTGAGTCACGTAACGTTTGTCTTAAAATAGTAACGTTGTGAATTTTGCGGTCGCCGCCCGTGCTATTACGTAATAATTGTTCTGTTTGGGCTTTATTCACAGGACAAAACTAATGCATGTTTTACTTAACTTCATTTTTTATTAAAAGTGGTCGTCCGCGTACCGTTTATAATTACAGCTGCGGCTACTTCCGTTATCTTTCCCCTCGAATTGAAATTTTATAAGTTACGCCAAAGTAACAAAATGGAATTTTGATTCGTAATAATAGTACATTGTTGCCTAGGCGCGGAAAGTAAGGGTTTTCCTGACGAGGTGGTTAGCAGGCCGAGCAATAGCATGGCGTGCTAAAATACGAGTCAGGAAATCCTCGTTTCCGCCGAAGCATATTATAATGCTTTTCTCAAACATGTGAAGAAATAATACAAATACATTTTTACAAAAGCAAGTTATTTAATTATGCAGAATGAACGAATGTTACCGACTGTCAATTGTTTTTAAATACTAACCATAGAAATTGGAATGCAAATTCAAAAAGAAACACACGCACTGTGCTAAAAAAGCGAGTTACCTTGGCTGTTTGGAATTTTTGTCTTGGTCCTTTTGATTTTGTATGCAAATTGACAGTATTTTTAAGAAAAATATAGACATGGACGGAAAGTGTTTTCATATGGTTTTTTTACTCCTAGGAGTAAAATGAGGCTCTTTCCGTCGGAAAACCGTTTTTTCCGAGCATGTTTGAGAAAAATAATCTTTTAGATATTAATGTTTGGGGATAATAAGATACAATTATCATTATTAGCTTAATTTTTGTTACAGAAATGAAGAACTTACAAGAGAAAAAGTACTGTTGTACTTAATCAAGTATATAATCTTATCCTTATCAATCACGTATAGGAATAAATAGATGTCTATTTAATGTAACTAATTGACAACAATTTAATATGTGCTATGGCCGTAAAATAAAAATACTGTTTGTAGATTTTACACTGCTGATTACAATAAAAATAAAATTGGATTTTTTTATTCAGTTTTTTTTTTATATTTAGGAAAAACAGTAAAAAAAGTTGGATCGTGAATGTTAGGAATACACTTATAGAGCCCTTAGTTCATTTATTATCATAGGAATAGAAAAAATACGCAACTGTCATTGTCATGTCTTCATTATTAAAGAAAGAGATTCAAAGCAGTAAAAGCGAAATAACTTTGTGAACGTGTACAATAGTAGTCTTTGGAGCGAAATTATTTATTTATTTAATGGAATCTACATAATAACGTTGGAGCGAACGGCAACGAATGGTTGACAAGTGACATGACATGACAGTCAGTTCTGTTACTTTTTTTTATTTTATATCATGCTAAGATCACGGGGTCCGTTCATTTGACCAAAAGTACGTTTGACAAACGTATCATTTTACAAACTTTCATTTCGCAAAAACGTGTTTGTGCTTAAACCATTACATATTGCACAGATTAAATCAGCTTATTAAATAGGTTAGGTTAGGTTAGGTTAGAATATCGACCACTAAAAACTTGAAAATAATACGGCGGGAAGTATCTCTTTGTGAAATGAAAGTTTGTAAAATGATACGTTTGTCAAATGATGATTTGGTCAAACATTAGTGAACCTAAGATCACGACATCAGTATTCCTAACTTTGTATATACGGTCTTTTTAATGACTATTTATTTAATAAATTATTAACGACGAATTTAAGTAAAATAAAGGAAAACCGAGAAACACGGGTAGTCTAATTTTTAATCAGCTATTATAAACACGAAAAAACAGAAATGCTTTTTTTTTTAAATGTTGTGAATTGTTTATTGGCTTCGGTATTGTAATCTGTTTTGCCTGAATTGCATTTAAATTTAGAAGAATTTTGAGAACCTTCTTTTTTTTAAGTCGGTTATAAATAAGGTAGAGTTGGTGTCATACTTTAGGATAACCCAAATGATTAAAAAAAATGGACTCTAATCGTTTTTCCCATGGGGGACTAGTCAAGATGCAAAACGCTCAGCCAATTTTCGATAATCGCTGAAATGTGTAAATTGCCGTAAGCTGACGACGGTCACGTCGACCGCTTACGTCAACTCCATACATTTCAAATCGATAGAAAATAGAAACATTGGCAGGGTCGTGTTTCTTTTTTACCAACGATAAACTGTCGATTTTCTGTTGTTTACATTTCTGAATTATGAATAATTATGGGATCCTAGTGAATAAGAGTAGGTTCTGGAGATCCACTGAAAAGTGGATTAAGGGTATTTTTTTTTTCGTGACAGTTAATTATTCTTATTCTTATTTATTCTTTATTCATAAGTCTTCTTTACTCCGATTTATCAACAAGTTTTTAGAGTTGTAGGCAATTCCGTGGCCTACCCATCTCTGGGAACTAAGGTGTCAGTTTATGTAATATTTTTATTCCGTTCATGTGTACACTCTTTTTTATTACGAGATAAGTTGACTTGTAAACTTTTTCTCTAGAACCCCAGATTATGGTTTGTGTTCGATTTCAAAATACTTGCATTAATTTTTTAATTTACCAGAAACAATGTGACAGAGTGGCCGTTTTCAGCCGAGACCAATTTTTATATGACCACTCTATCACGGCATTTGAAAAACAATATTATAAAAAAATACCGGCTAAAGAAAGAGCACGATTATTTATTACTAATAGATAAATAAAAATACTGACGTATGTTAAACGCGAACAACAGAAGCGAGACAAGCTATTGTTAGTGAAAAAAAAAACGACCCAGCAGCGTTCTGTCTTAGCTAGGCCTACTCTGCCCTACATAAAAAGGACGCATAGTCAAAGTAAATTTAACCGCAATCTTAAGAAATTAGGTCACTTCTACATACGCCCTTTTTCTAGAAGGGCAGTACTGGACTCTTCATAATGTCTAAAGGGGGTGATCCATTGGCGAGTAGAACCGGACGAGCCAGCGAGCCAAAGGTCTAAACCGTCAATGTATCCCCTAAAAGTCCGCGGACTTGAGGCACTACATTGGCGGTTCAGATCCTTGGCTAGCTGGCTCGTGCGGTTTTATTCGCCAATGGATAACCCCCTTAAAATAAATGTTTACCTGGGCAACGGGTGAATCGGGGTCTGAAACAAAAGAAAACAGACGTTAGAAAGGTTTGCTTCTCTATAATCGCATCTTTAGAATTAAAGTGACCTAATTCAACAATTCAGCTTTCGACTTCGAGACATTTATATTAGGTGTCCGTTTATTTCGCCAAACAACGTTTCCCAAACTGAATCATTTCCCAACTGTAAATATTTCAGTAAATACCTAACCTAACCTATTTACAGTTTTGGAAAAAATTCAGATGCCTAAATGAAACAGTTTGGGAAACGTTGTTCGGCGAAACGGCAGAGTCCCATATATATTACTATAGAGACCTAACTCGAAATCAATCTCTAACTCGAAATTCTAAAGATGCGCATTGACGATGATGACATTTTATTACCTTAAAACAGGGTCATTATGTGGGCTTTAGTTCCGAATAACTTTTGTGGAACTGGCCGCAGAATTCAATTTAATTTCTAGTTAGGTATCTAATTTTACCGGACATCTAACAAATATCCAGAAACGACTTCAAAATATACGCCCAATCCTTCAAAAATATGTCCACAAAAGTGAGGTGGTTCGCTCGAATAATGACGCAACAATATTTTTTCTATAACTGTGTACAAATTTTATGGAACTGTAAATAAACAGATTCAACAGTTTGCACGAGTCGGACGTACAGGAGTAATCAAGTTTAAAATTAATCACAACTTACACTAAATATGTACATGAAATGCGTTATTTAAATGACCGTAACGCAATGCGATGGACAGTGCACGCTAATTGATGTCACATAACTAACGACTGGTTATATTCCATGGTAAAAATGGTAAGAGCATGAAACGATACACAAACATTCTTAATATCCTAATGTTTCTAAAAATGTGTAAGTTATATACAGGGGCCGTACTTTTCATGCCGATGACATCAAAATGACGAAATTTTACACACTCCTTTCATTTGGCAGGTGTTTAATGTATGTATTAACTGGAGCAAATAAAAAAATGTAAAATAAGAAGCGGAAAATGATAATACTCGTAGTTAAATACAGCTTAATTGCAGTTAAAATACGGATCATGGCAGCATCTTATTTTAATTTCCCCACTCATTGCTAAAAATGGCACATTGAGACAATTTTCTTTTTTGAATATATAACCACATAAAACCAGTTTAAATTATAATGTTACTAGAATAGTTTCATTCACGTTTTAGGTATTAAGTGGGTATTAATTTTTCTACGCGTAAATAGATTACTTATCTAATTATTACATGATTAAATGATTAACGACTAATGGTTAATATTACAATAAAAGCATTTGGAATCATACTCCATGTAGCGTTCATCATTTTTACGTACGTTACTTTTCATACAAAGTATTTTTTTTGACACTACTAAAAAGCGAATAACTTTGGTAACAAAAAAGCAACACTCCAAACAAATAATTTTGGAACATATTGGAAAATACACGGTAATCGATTCATGTTCTATTTATATTGACACAGACGTTTTTGTCGATATACGGTGTTGATTTTTAATTTATTTTACCGAAGTGAGCCGGGGGCGATTCATTAGATAATACATTGGCAATCTCCGGGGCGTTAGGGTCTGATAAAGGATGACTAATGGCCCAATCCAGAGGTTCAATTCTCTCCGCGTTACGTCAAATCACGGTCATTTGACAGGCAAAGGTAACGTTTGAACTCTTTCATGAAAAAAATAATTGTGTAACACAAATGGACTTGAAAATATTATTTAGGGCATGCAGTTTTATCACTTGAATTAATACCATATCATTAGATATGGGATTATGGTATCTTCTTGCCTTTCTAATAAACCGAGAAGCTGATGAAGCAATACGATACTATCTAAAATAATCATTGCGTATTTATTCACTACACCTGTATCTCTTAATTTGTCATTTAAATCATCATCATCATCATCAGCCCGGGGGCGTCCACTGCTGGACAAAGGCCTCCCCCAAAGAGCGCCACAAGTCACGGTCTTGAGCCGCTCGCATCCAGCGGCTCCCCGCGATCCTAACCAGGTCGTCAGACCACCGGGTGGGAGGCCGACCAACACTCCGTCCACCGGTGCGGGGCCGCCACTCGAGAACTTTTCTTCCCCAACGGTTATCAGTTCTCCGAGCTATGTGGCCTGCCCATTGCCACTTCAGCATGCTAACTCTCTGAGCTATGTCGGTGACCTTGGTTCTCTGGCGTATTACCGTATTACGGATCATATCGCGCAAAGAAACTCCGAGCATAGCTCTTTCCATTGCACAATAAAAAATAATAATTGCACGGCAAACAATGCTGAACTTATTTGATTCATGTGAAACAGTAATTAGAGCATTGTTTTACGTTTACTGCTGCCAACGTTACCAATACTCAGAATCTTCATGGTTGTGCGATGTGGTCAGGATTGACTTCTTATAGAGCTGAGTAGGAACTGCAGTATCACCAAAGAGAAATGATAACCGTTTAAAAATATTTCTCAAGAAGATCGTGCATTTTTTTTTTATGGCATAGAGAAGGCAACCGAGCACACAGGCCACCTGATGGTAAGTGGAAACTGTGACCCATAGACATTAGCATAAGACTGCAAATGCGTTGCCAACCCAGAGGACTAAGATGGAATGCCTCTATGCTAGTCATTACACCGGCTGTCTTATCCCCAAACCGGAACACAACAATGCGAACACTGCTGTCTGGCGGTAGGTTAATGGATAAGATGGTGGTAGCGATCCGGACGGACCCTGCACAGGGTCCTACCACCCGCCGCGGGCCGCCACCCGCGGGTGCTTTGAATAAACTAGCCAATATTAATGATAAACGAAATGATTTAATAACACGACGTCAATAAATAGCCAGGCTTTATAGTACAAAGGATTACGACACGCAAAAGCAATTAAAAAAAGATAATAATTTGACAGCTATTTTTGACAAATTTAAACTATAGTAACCAAGTTATCGTTGTCAAATCTTAAGTCAATATGTACGTATAGCGATATTTGTTTCGAAAGTGTTTTGATTTTTTTTATCGTGTCTCATTATTCTAATACCTCGCCAAAATTTACCCAATATTTCAGCAATGTTACTCAATTTTTCCAAAAGTAATGTTTTGAACGCGTGGATAATGTTATGAAAATTAACCACGAATTAGATTTGATAATAACATAACTACCAATTTTAATTATTTTTCTCACAAGTATTTATTAAAATCCAAAGGCTATCAACAGATTGTTCGGCAGGTTTAAGTTACGTACGTATTTGAAAAAAGATCCCATAGTCAGTTCAACAATTTCATTTTTATTTCGCATGTAATTCAGTTTAATTTGGCAGCCAGAGAAAAATTAGATAGGACCTTTGGATATAACACCAGTTTAATATTATACAGCGGAATACAGTCGCCATCAGATATATCGGAGCGGCCGAGGTACTCAAATATTTCTGAGCAGCAATAAATTTCAATAAATTATTTACGGTAAATAAGGTCAATAACATCTGAACATCCGATTCGCCACAAATATATGAGCAGTGGTTTTTCAATTAAATCTGAACACACAACGAGACAATAATATCTGAAAGCACAACTCGTCAAAGTTATCTGCACAGACCGACGATCATAAATATCTGAACATTTAGGGAAAATATACCTTAAATCACTTAGCATACAGTTTAAAATTCTTTAGCGTACTACGCTGGAATACATTTTCTACACAACCACCATTCGGTTTTATCAATGTCAAAACTAAAAACAGTTTTCTGCTCGATGTAGGGTGTATACACTGCCTGAGATAGAGCGTGACGTCATCGTGATACTAATGGCGTCCTTATCTTACTCGTACTGTGCGAAACGTGCGATATGCATGTGTCGCCCGGACTCTGTGACTCTTTCAGGTACAACAATTGGCAGAATTTAGAAATATGGCCTTTTTGTAGATTTATATTTTGTATACCTACTTATTTTGTAAAAGGAAAATTCATTACATCTGTACGATTACATTTAAACTGTATGCCTAGTGCTTTAAGGTATATTTTCCTTAAATGTTCAGATATTTATGATCACCCTGTGTGTGCAGATAACTTTGACGAGTTGTGCTTTCAGATATTATTGTCTCGTTGTGTGTTCAGATTTAATTGAAAAACCACTGCTTATATATTTGTGGCGAATTGGATGTTCAGATGTTATTGACGTTATTAACCGTAAAGAATTTATTGAAATTTATTGCTGCTCAGAAATATTTGAGTACCTCGGCCGCTCCGATATATCTGATGGCGACTGTACAATCAAATTTGAGTTCAATGAAAATTAAAGAGGGCAGCTGCTGGCTGGTTTTTAGGATTCCAATCTCAAACTAACGATAATATAAGGGTTCTTATAGTTTCACTATGTCTATCCATACTCTTCTTGCCTGTCAAAATACGCCACAGTATTTATAATAAAATTTACAAAGTCAAATAGCCAATAAAACAACACAGTTTGCTTTCGTCAAAGGTGTTGAGAACCCATGCGTTTTTCATATGAAAATCAAACTTTCAAAGGTGCATTTATATTGTTTATTAAGTTTGGTATAGATAATTGTGTATCCATCGGAAAGATTTGTCATATTTACTAAAGGAAATTTTGTGAAAACACATACATACATGCATACCGGCACGCCTTCATCCCAGAGTGGGGTAGGCAGAGCTACAGAATTACCAACAACTCGTAACAACTTGTTGTTAATTCTATAACCACATTTTGCACAAACAGGCTAAGATGTTAACCAGTGTATATTAGTGACAGGTTGCAAGCCCATCGCCTAACAATACTACAAGCCTTTAATCCGTTAGATGCCTCTGACTTCCACAGAAAGGCATGGAGCCACTATTCTAAGCCGGCAACCACACAGGACGTACGTAAACCAGAATGTATTAAACGTAAAAACCTTTCGTGATACACTATCTAACTGATGGTGACCACCGCGTTAGCGGATAGGCAGATAGGTGCGAAAAGCAATTTGGTTATACGCTGTGTAAAAAAGGTGGCAGTTACCGAAATTATAAACTCGTTTCGGCTGTCACGCTTAAACGCGCTTTATATTTCACGCTTCACAAAAGCAATCGCGCACGGCACTAACCATTGATACTCGTACTGTAAGCTAGTTTGTTTGTTGGAAAACAAATAAATAACGCTTATCTGTATCCATACGTACAGGTGGAATGCATAATTGCTTTCCTTCGTATTTTCACGAAACGTAGGAAAGCAAACGAGTCATGCTACTTCAGTCAACCTCAGTACTTTTTGAACTGTGACCGACTGAAATAGCAAGGCGCGTTCGTACGTTTCCGTTACTTAACATTATAAAGAGGTAAAGTTTGTGACGCTGTAAGGTGTAATCTCTGGATCTACTGAACCGATTTCGAAAATGGTTTTACGTATAGAAAGTCACGTTATTTGTGAGGGTTATAGGCTAAATATATTACAAAAAAATTGCCTAACGAAGTGGGCAAGGGAACAGCTAGTCTTCTGTAAAATAAGAAGCAAGTAATCAATCATTGCTGTGTTCTGGTATAGGGAAAAGAAAACTTTTGAAATTACTAATCAACTTATTTAATGTGTTTTTATTTTGTCATATCGTAAATACAGTAAAACATACAAGCGTCAAATATGGTACACCTTGAAAAAAAACAACATATACAAAAAACAAAACAAGTGTGTGATGGGCTGGCGCTGATTTGAAATCGGATTCACATCGGAAAATAATCATACCTACTGTACGGTACGGGACCCTCGGTGCTCGAGTCCGATTCGCACTTGACCAGTTTTAGGAACCCTTATAGTTTCGCCATGTCCGTCCATCGCAGCCTAGCTTAGAGACGCTAGTTTTAGAAAGCTGTAATTTGGCTTGAATATACATTATTAGACACGCCAAGGGCCAAAAAAAAATTGTACCTCCCCTAGATTTTTAGTTTTTTTTTTTCGCGTCTACCCCATAGTGTGGGGTATCTTTAGATAGGTCTTTCAAAAATATTGCGGGTTAGTACCAACAATTTTTCAATTACTAGATTGTTTTAGGGAATATTAAGCTTTAAAGCTCTAATTTTTGTTAGAGTCAAGTATCAAGTTGAGGCTGTCACTGTACAATGCCACAAATATCATGTTTCTTGTCTATAGCTCCTTTTATATTACTTGAAGTTTTATCACGCTCATTGAAAAATTCAAGTAGGGTAGAGAAGTAACTTTTGTGGCCACTGTACCCTTTTTGGGCACTTAAGGTTGAAATGAGTATCAAAATACCTACAGTAAAATTAAAAATGATATTCATAAAAAATTAAGACTAAAGATTAATAAAAATGTAAAATATAAAAATATTTTTGAGATTTCATAATGCTTTACATATTTAGTAAAATAAAAAGTGACCAAAAACGGTCATAAGATGGCCAAAACCGGTACCTCTATCCTATCTAGCTATTATCGTTCATGAGATACAGACGCTGACAGACAGACGGACGTATGGACTCAACTTGACTCAACGAAAAAGCATTTATTTCTTGATCGTTTTATTTATTCACCTAAAGGCAGGCAAATATAGTATTTATTCCATTCGGCGTCGAGACCCTTGGTCCGTGGGGTCCTAGCGCTCAAGCCTTTTCAAAGAAATTTCGAAGAGGCTCATTGACGTCACGGGAGACCGAGGAGCTGGCAGTTTCCTCGCTCAACGCATAAGTTTAACTATCCAGCGAGGAAATTCTGCCAGCATCTTCGGGACAATGCCGCAGGGCCCTTTTTTAGCTTTTTATTTTTAAAATAGAATAAGATTTAAAAATGTAATTTTAGTTTTGTAATTATTTAATTACATAGTTTTAATAACAATAGGACCGTTCACCTGAATACAGTCGAATAATAAAGGTTGATTAAAACGTAATAAACATTATTAACTCCGCGCTCTTTGTTATATTATCTCCTTAGTAACACGAAGGGTAGTAACCATTGCCGACCCGGTAATTTAAGAACAAATTTACTGCCCAAAGTGAGTAAACGACGCTTAGTTCTCTGTTCAACAATTCTCGGCGAGAAACAAAAGGTATATAGTTGTTTACTTAGGTTAATAATGGCCCAGTTCTTACCCAGGTACCGATGAAATAAGGTAATTTTACTCAACTGCCAAAGTATGAGGGTAACGTGTTTCTCAGCCTATATATTATGTTTGTATGTATGTTTGTTCCTTTGTGGACCGATTTTGATGACTTTTATGTTTATCGATTGGTCTTTGTTTTTCTTTGCCCCGCGGCGTCTTTAATAGCTACTACCGCGGGCATATGGCGTTTCCACAATGAAGTGATTTCGCCAGTGTCAAGAATATATAATTATAAATCAATATAGCAATAAAATACAATCCAATCTTCTCTAGGAATATTGGGGGCAACGTTGTACGGTGATATGGTGGACAGAGGTCAAGATAGTTTTAACCTCTGTACCACTGCCATATCCCCGCGGTAGTAGCTGTAGAAGTCGCGGCGGGGCAAAGAAGTAAAATGTTTAAAAAAAAGATAGTTAACTCAACCTTATTGCTGTAGAGTGTCAGATTGAGTTTGCAACTAAGGTGGATCACAAATCACAAATTAAATTCTTTGACTGTATCCCAGAGGTGACCTGATGATGGATTCGGAAAGTGGCGACCGGATCTCCGCAATAGTTAACGTAGACCACGTTATGACTTAGTTTGGTCTTGATAAGCAGATAAAGGTTTTGAAAAAAAAGTACAGTCGCCCACAAGCCACAAAAATGATTTTTTGACAGAAACGTATTAAGGTGTATTAAGGATTTATAATGATTTATAGTTGGTTAGCAACAGTCGGCTTTTTAGCTTGCTTTTTGTTAGAATTATTATTATTACCCGAGTGCTGCAGAAATAAGGTAATGTTTTTCATCTGTGTGTATGTTTAAACGTACGGCTGTTTATTATCTCGTAGAGGATGGGCAGATGGCCCGATTTTGACAAACGAAGTGTTGTTAGATTCGTCTTAGCGTCTCGCTTTCAGCTCCTTCCATACATACATACATATACTCACACCTTCGTTCCCAGAGTGGGGTAGGCAGAGCTACAGAATTACCAACAACTCTAAAAACTTGTTGTAAATTCTGTAACCATATTTTTCCCATTCATGTTAAGATGTTTACCAGCGTATTACTAACTGGTTGCAAGCCCATCCCCTAACAGTACTACAAGCCTTTATTCCCTTAGTCGCCTCTTACGACATCCACGGGAACACATGGAGTAGCACTATTCTAAGCCGGCAACCACACGGGTAGATCTCAACTCAATTTCATAACCTCTTATTTAAAATAAATAAACAACTAGGTACTAGACAATAATAAACGTATACAGAGAGTCAGAGAAATACATACATAAACACAAAAGAAAACATCCGAAACCCAAAAACAAAATACGAGCGCTTATCATACAAAATACTTTTACCGGAATTTTAACCGGGGACCACTAGCTTATAGTAGTTTAGATTATGTAACGTTTTCATTGCTTTTGCCTCTACAAATACATCCATCACATATCAAAATTGCAGCCGGATTTTTAACGCTTGCTTTTTATAACCCTTGTGTATATCTATGTATCTTTGTGTCTCTGTAACATCGTATCTCTTTAAAGGATGGCAATTTGGAAGCGTGCCGTGAAATGTTCGTCAGGTACAGAACTGAAAGCAACCAATTTTAAATTCCTCGTATCTGTGCTTTTAGTGTTTTGACGTGATGCCCCGTTCCAGTACTTCATTTTTAATTCATGTCAAAAGGTTTTGCTCAAAAATATGCTCGAAAATGACAGCTTTTCTTTTCGTCTTTTGGGTGGGGCTGTGTACACGGGCGTTGGTTTTAACGTGAAACGTATATTCAGCAAGTCGCTTTTAGTGTTAAATATTTTAATACAATCTTACACTGAATAGGTTAGTAGGTACAAATAACATTTCATTTCATATTCGACAGGGAAATGTTTAACATTGGTCTGTGGTATAAGAAATAAGAAACATAAAGCATTTTTTTATCATTCTCGGTTTATCATTAACAAAGGAAGTAACATTTCTTTCTATTTATATAAATTGCTTCTTATACTTTAACATAATCTGTAATACTTTTATTTATAAAAAAGAACCATGTCTTGTTTATCCGGTAATACAATATAAATACTAAACACAATAGCTTTTTTATTTATATTAAAAAATTAACTATAATTGTGCCGTGTGGTTGCCGGTTTAGAATAGCGCCACTCCATGCCTTTTTGTGGAAGTCGTAAGAGACGACTAAGGGATTAAAGGCTTGTAGTATTGTTAGACGATGGGCTTGCAACCCGTCACTAATATACACTGGTAAACATCTTAACCTGTATGTGCAAAATGCGGTTATAGAATTAACAACAAGTTGTTACGAGTTGTTGGTAATTCTGTAGCTCTGCCTACCCCACTCTGGGATGAAGGCGTGACGGTATGCATGTATGTATTATTTCTGGTAAGTGTACAATCTTTAGTGGTATTGCGCAGTGTATTCGGTGAGTTGTATTGAATAGAAACCAGCGAGAGCAGTGTCCCTCCCCTGCCGCCCCGCACGGCCCTGATGCAAAATCAAGTTTTTAGAAGTGAGCTGACTATATACCCTAAATAATATCACTGCATTCATGTTTCTACGATGAATAATTTTGTAGTTATTAATGTCAGACGATATGGACCAATTCGTTACGGACCAGGTTTTCTGACATGGCAACCCGAGCATGGTACCGATTTTAAAGACGTTTCACGTCAAAAACGAAGACTGAATGAGCCTCGCATTTTCTTACTAGCTTCTGCCTGATGACTTCGTCCGCGTAGATTTCGATAATAATTATTCTCTAGGGTTCTTTTAAGAAATCTACGTGTTAATCCAGGGTAAATGCTATCTAAGTTTCAAATTTCATCTGAATCCGTCCAGCCATTGCAGCGTGAAGGAGTGACAAACTAACACACATACAAATGTTCGCATTTATTATATTAGCAGGGTACATATGATGAAAACCCATTCCTGTCAGATGCGATATTTTAATGCTCTCTAAATGCGTACATACAATCACGCGTCATTCCCGCAGAAGTAGGCAGAGACCACTTCGTTTCACAGGCTACGATCCAGGCAAACTTCCCTCGCTTCCTCCACAGTCACGTCTCTTCATACACGTGCGTCGTTTTAGGGTAAATACTCCTAAACTCCCCTTTCTTATATGATGGTGGAACGTTCGCCTTGATCTTCCCCTTCCAGCATTCTCGAAGCTCCCATCACTCAGCTCTCTATTGCATTAAAATAGAAAAGGATCACGATGCAAATCCCGTACACCCAACTTGAGGGTGGGTGCAGTGCTGAGCGGCGGCAGCGGTTCATTGTTCGTGAAACTAACTTAATATTCTCAGTTTCAGATTTAGTTGTCCCCTTGCCTTGATATGTATGCCACAAAAAAGTGGAACAGATGTAGTGCATAATTGTTGTCTTTCGTATTTTCACGGAAACGTACGAACGTGTCATGCTTAGTGATGTGCCGCACGGAAATTACGCACTTACGGTAATTCTCACCGTGGAAAATTACCGTTATTTACCGAGAATACTCGGTAATGTTCTTTCGCAAGATTTGGTTGGGTTAAAGTTAGATTGATAATGGCTAAAAACTTGTGTTTTTTTTAAAGATATGTTTCGTGTTCATTTTGAGTTCGAACTTTATTTTGCAAACAGCTAAACAGATAGGGTTTTAACTTCTTTAAATGTTTCGAGTTGCAGGCCAGTGCATGAACGCTCTTGACTTGAGATAAACCTTTACGATTGAGTTATAATACTGGCCACTTATACTGATTGTATTTATTACGTCAATAGATAGTCAATGTCATAATTTATGACACAGTTTAGTTCATGACTCATGCTACGTGAGTTAACCTCAGTACTTTTATTCTGTTACTCATGTGTTACTCGATGTCAGTGGACACATCAGCATTGACCAGTAATTTAATTCCGTTGGTAATCCGCTAATCCAATAGCAGCCGATTAGCCACGTAATCTACCAATCACCGAACGCGGTGAATCCTGAACAGAAATTGAATAACCTCCTATATTTTATGCGACCCTGGTAGCAACTAGTCGATAAAATGAACATTCTCGCCTGTTTATAACCACCTATCAAAAAGAGGGGTGTTATAGCTAAGTATAACGTGTGATATCCGTGTATCTCTCCGTGTCCCTGAGTATCTGTATGTATTTTTGTAGCATCATAACTCATAACTTGAAAAACAGAGTGCCTGATTTGGACTACGTTCTTAAGATACCTAACTGATCGCACAAACACCACAGCGGGAGAGTTTGGGTCAGCACTTGGATTTCCTTACATTTTATTGCCATTTTAGATGTTTTTCTGAACATGCTCAATTCCAGCGTTAACCGCAGATTTATTCAGTTGGGTATCCTAGGCACTCTGGAAGTCCTGTGTCATCAGATTTCACTAAAAGCATTCCCTGGCGAGGAACCAAGGCTTCGAAATAGCCTCTTTAGTATGAAAAACGCACTCTGACCCGTTATTTTTGCTCCTGGGTGTAGTTTTCAATGTTGGCAATGCATTTTCCCACAAATTTGTTACATTTAAGATTTATCCATTTTGGCGACCAATTAAGCATGGTAACACAATATTGAGAAACTTTTTTTATCAAACATAACAAAATTAAAAAGTTGTATTAGATCTGTAATACGATTTTATTCATCTAAAACGTCTCGCGGTATGTTAAGATGTTCCCAGCGAGACATTTAATAAAAAAAACTGTAATGAAACTTAATTAACTTTCTTGAGGACTGTCAAGAACTTTGAAATATACGCTCTGCAGTATATTAGTATATTTTTTTGTTTTAAAGTATTACAGAGACCTAGAACGTTCATTTATCGACTAGATGCTACCAGTGGGCCTAGTATGGCTGCGTCTATATCGCGTGTCAAATGTGGATAAAGCTTCCATCACGTTCGTACTTATTTAGGTGTCACAAGGTGACGGATGCCTTATCCAAACTTTGTCACGCGTTAAACGCAGCCATGTTAGAGCCCCAGGGCCTAGTATGGCTGCGTCTATATCGCGTGTCAAATGTAGATAAAGCATCCGTCACGTTCATACTTATTTACGTGTCAAAAGGTAACGGATGCAAACGCAGCCATGACATGGTTTCAGAACAAGGAGCCCAAGAAATGTGAGTGCGGTGCGTGAGTTGTGAATATGCAAAATTTTACAGCCGCGGTCTCGGTGGCAGACTCTTTGGGGACCGGGGACCTCTCGTTCGATACCCGGACGGTGGTTTCAGTCGCTCTGGAAACCAACACCAGCCAGAAGTTCAGATACGCCGACGCGGAAAAAATCGAAAAGCTTACACGTAAAACCAATTGAAGGAAAGCCTAAGCTTGAGGCCTCGAACTGCGTTGGTTCGGGGCCGAAATCGTCTTTGAGTTGTCCTAAATGTCTGTGGCAGTGGGGTAAGATTTATGTCAATCGTGAGTTTGATCAGCGAAGTGATCGTTGTGTTGAGAATTTTTGCTGAATAAAATGCGGGAGTTTTAAAAAAAAAAAAGACACCTAGACGTTGTTTGGGCCCCAGGGTCGCATAAAATATAGGAGGTTATTGTCATCGTATTGTTTTCAAAGCAGCCGTTATGACTATCAAGTTAATAAGCAATGAAAACGTTGACAAAATTATAACAATTAGGTGTGGAGACTATGAGCTTTATTCTAGTCGGTAAAACCATACAGCTTTTGACATGTTCTCTGTCTCTTGACGCAAGCATTGGTAACGTTGACAATACGATGTCACGCCAAAGACATAGTTTTATAGTGTACAATAGAGCTCTTGAATAATTTTAGGGGCCTTGTGAAAAAAGGCCATTAGTCGACTTAACTCGTAATAAAAAAGGGTATAAACTTGAACTGAGTATACTAGACTTTTTAACCCTTTTTCTCTTATAGGTTTCTAACCTTTTTCGCTGGTACCCCAGAATTGTGTGTTGGCTTTACAGATACAAACAAACACCGCATCGTTTAAGAGATTTACTGTTAGTATTACTCGCTGACTACGCCCTAGGGGGCATAAGTCCGGCTTTTTTCCTTGGATAACTAAGCGTCAATATGTTTTCATCAATGGGCTAGATACTGTAGAAATTCAAAATTTTAAAAACGATGTAATGGTTTTGATTTTTGTGTATTTAACCTCATATACGCGGACCGCAAAACTAAGAATCACACTTTTAAAGAACATGTCATATAAGTTGTTTTGCGGTCCAGTATATAGTCTTCACTAAGATCTTTTTGCTAATATGACCCAAATGGTAATCACTGCCCTCGTTCTTCAAGCAGCACAGTGGGTTAAAAGGTTAACGTTAAGGTTAGGTCTGGTAAGTCTTAACGCAGAAAAAAGATCATAAAGATAACAGAAGGCCAAATTATATTTCCTGAACGATAATAATATCAACCCCAGTAAGGTGTCATCTCTGTCACACAATTTCAAGGACTGTAATGTTAAAAGATGGTGGATGTGTAATGTGTTATGGTTTTGTAATTTTAGGTGTTCACTTTTCTGTTAGTAATTTGTCCTTTTTACGCTTTTGTGTTGCGTTTCGTTGCGTGTGTCTTTAGTATCGAGCGATGCGAATCGATCAACACTTTTAAACGTGTGACTATAGGTAACAGAAGCTGGGGATGAGCTACTTGTCTAGTTTTACTATGCTGTAAGGGTCACATTAAATATTACATTAACTCAACTCGTCCTCTCTTTCCTTCATCATCACGTGCATATCAATTTGTTTTTATCTCACAAACTAATTTGTGTCGAGATACAATCTCGGTTGGAATCCCTAATACACACAACTTGGTATTAAAGAGACATAACGGAACATGCGGCGTTGTTTCATTTAAATAGAACGTTGTTTGTTTCAACTTTGGAATTGTACGGGGATGTTGTTAAGTTATGCCCTTTTTTATGTTGAAAGTAGAAAATTGGCGACATGCGGAACGTCTAACACAATTGTTTTGCCTTTACGTTTATATGTGTGTGTGTGTGTGTTATCATTCAAAAACGCAAATAATATTTTATCTTACAATCAGTCTCTTGGGTTCGTTGTATTTATTTGCTAGTCACGTCAAGTCATCTTACCTAACGTAGTTTCTGCAGAAGATATCGTTCGATGAAACGAGAGAATCGATGAATAAAACTCGATACAATGATGGGTTACATTTGAAGACCTAACAACTCTGAAAGAAGGAGCTGCCGGGGTTCTATCTACAATAGAGTCTGTCTAATGAAAGCTGAACCTGGATTTTTCTTGGCTGACGAGTCTGGCAACACTATTTAATATGTCGTTTGGACTTTGTTGTTGTTAGAAACTTGACAATTCGAGATCTAAATTGATAAAAATACGGAGTAATCATGCCGTCGACGATAAGAGGCGGTGTCCGGGAGATTCTGTATACTATTATACAGAAGTACAAAGAAAAACAAGAAGAAAGAAAAGCATTATTGATGCAAAAAATTAATTGTTTAGTTACGGTGACCAAATTTATAGGTTAGTACGGCTTTAGTACGGCATGTTCATTTTGATACTTCTTATTTCTCTATATGCAATCCTAAGTTTAATTTACCTTTTTCTGTCTATTATACGATGAGATTAAGAAATTAAACGAAATTAAATTCGTTTCAGAAAACCTGGACGTGCACGTTGACAAAAGTGTGCTGGAAAACGTAAAGCAGCTGAAAGAGGTTGAGGAAACTGAGTTAGCCTGCCAGACTCAGACGAAATATTTGGAAGAAGTATCTTCAATGACCGGTAATTACTAAAATTATCATTGTCTTTCCCTATATAATAGGTGTAGGTACCTATTGTCTGTCCCTATATCATGTTGAATCTCTTAGCATTCACAATTTTATTAAATTAATTTAATAGACAGATGATTAATGTAACTGACACTCATAGTTTCAATAAAACAATAAGGAGGTGTTTAGTTAAAAGATATCATAAACATATTATTTGATATGTATTTTCTGTGTGCGGAGCAAACAGCATTTTGTTGTTTATGAACCAAATGTACACTGTACAGTCGATTTCATAAATATGTGTACACTTTAGTACCTTATCTATTTATTTAATGTCATTTTTGATCGGCCAGATATAAAAGATGTTCGGGTTATATGAGTCTTCCTTGTTCTTAAACCGTTGCGATTAGAACCTCACCGATGCAATTTCATTTCACCTAAACCCAAATGTTTTTAGGGCTGTCGGACTGTACAATGGGGCTGTACTGCGCAACCACACAATGTATTTCTAAATGGTGTTCTGTTTATTTAACACTTTCTTTCTTCTTACAGATATCAGTGTTTCATCTTTAAAAAGAATAAGTAATTAGGGAAAATTAAACAACGGTGTCTTTAGTACTCCCGGAAAAAAGCGACCTCACAAGGCCGGTGTTGTCAGTGGGGTCCTGTCTGTTCACGCTTGCAAGAACCTGTTTTCCAGTTAGTTATTTTAGTTATCGTTCCTGACGTAGAGACCTCGTCATGTTGTTCTCCTAGTCACTATTTTTAATTTACTCAATGTTATTGAGCGTACATTTGTAACGACTAAGTTTGTGTTGTTAGAAATAATTATTAATTACTTTACTACCTTGTAATGTTACTTTTAAGAATAATTTTATTTTATGATTGGAAAAAATGATCTGCTGGAGTTTCTTGCGGCGCTTCTTCTCCAAGATATAATTGTCGTTAGATAGAGGTGTAAGGGTGATGAGAATAATGTTACCTCTAATTACTTTATTAAAAAGGTTGAATATAATATTCCTCATCATCATTGTTTTATTATGCTGTGTGCGACACAGACGAAAACCTCTCGTATCAATGAAATCTATCAACAGCACGACTAGCACAAGTTGCTCGTGACTTGTTTGTCGCTCGGATCTCCCTTACTATCTAGTCTGTTACGATAGAGACGCACAGAGCGACAAGCGAGAAAATACAACTTGTGCTACACGTGCAGATCACTATATTTTCATGTCAAATATATTTCGAAAAACCAAATGTGCTCCAGTCACTGTCATCGTATTTTACCTAAAGTGCTTTTCATCAAAATATAGCGCTCGTAATAATATATATGAAAATATAGTACGCGTTTCCTCTTCCTTTGTGCCCACCAAAATAAATAAAATAATAAAAGTATCAATATCGTTTATTCCTTCATTGATCGGTAATACCATATCAAGATTTTTTGAATTTGCCGCTTTTTCCCAGGTTCAGCTTTCATTAGACAGACTCTAGTTATCTTCTACTTCTAGTGTTGACTCTACAACCGAAACCGACACGCAGGTTCGGTTGAACAAGGGCACAATGTACAATGTCACAAAAAGTGCAATTGCACCCTTGTTCTACCAAAGGTGCGTTATGTCAAGTAGTTACTTATCATGTCATCCTTATTACGTTAGCATTGGACATACATTGGTGTAGGAATGTATAGATGTATGCGTATGTATTGTGCAGGGTCCGTCTGAATCGCTACCACCATCCTATCCTTTACCCTACCACCAAGCAGCATTCGCATTATCGTTCCGGTGTGGGGATAACACGATCGGTTAAAGTACTAGCAATCAGGCATTCTTTTAGTCTTAGGATGGCATTCTTAAGATTGTCCTCTTAAGAATGCAAATATCTATGGGTTACAATTCCTACAATCAGGTGGCTTGTTCACCTTACTATGAAAAAAATCACGATGTTTTAAAGCGATTATGATCTGTTCTACATGTCTATAAGCGGAGGTCCTCGGTGAGCGAATTCCACGCGAATGCGATGCGGAGCGACGCAGCGCGAAAGAAACCAACAGTCGACAGCTATTGAAGTGGCCTATGTGACTAATATAGTCCAGGCGCGGCGCGAAACAAAGCGAACGCGATCAAACGGTTTAAAATGTTTCGCGCGAATCGACACGGCGTCGGTTGTAGGCGGAGGAGGTAGTCCAGCGGCGGGGCGATTCGCGCGCAAGTAGTACAAGGCCGCCGCGTCGCACTGTTTCGCATTTAAATTGCGTGTCAACTCATCGGATCGCTTCGCAATTCTGTTCGCTTTGAATCGCCTACGTAAGACGTAGCCGGATTTAACTCCCATTATACGAAAGAAGGCAGCTAGCTGTAATAGTCCAAGCATTATATAATACTTCCTTTTTAACCATATTAAATTTAAAATGCAGTTATCCGCCATTAAGCAGATTAGATCTTTGAAGAGGATCTCTTGAATAATGTCGTATAATCAAGTTGGACAGTTTTACTGACCAAGAGAAGCTTTGATGTTGAGCGAGCCTCCCTTTGATTATAAATTCTTAAGGGTGAATATGCTATGCACTTTAATTATCAAAGAAGCTAAGCGATTGAATATTTCTCAAGACGTCGTTAGTTTCATATACATACATAAAATCACGCCTGTTTCCCAGAGAGGTAGGCAGAGACGACTTCTGACCAGCTGCGATCCTGACAAAACTCTTTCGCTTCTTCCACATTCATACATCGAGTCATGCACGCACGTCGGTTTCGGGTACTAAATATTCGGCCCTTTTCCAGTATTTCTCCGATTTCATATAAACGTTAGTATATGTAACTTGATCCTTTATTGTGATAATTCTGAGTGTTGTCACTTATTTTTTTTCAAGGCAGGGCTTTTTCTTTTGTTCTAGGCGGTAATAACTATATAAGCGTATTTTTTTAAACTCGAGCGCCATTTTTGTCAACTTAATAAGAGCATTAAGAGCTATCAAAACATTGATAATACGATAACAGGTGAAAAACGATTTGGTCTGGTTTGGATATTAGTACATTACTACAGAGGCCGGGAAGTAGGTGGTTGCCGGCCGAGTGTAGCGAGGCAGGATAGTTACGAGGCTGGCAACTCCTTTTCACGGCGAGGTATGTATAGTGCTTTTCTCAAACACATTAAAAAATTAAAACAAAAATTACAACGTCACATACTAGGAGTGCATAAACATTAAAAGTAACCTACAGTGCTCAGTCATCCGCGCTGGGTCGGGTGCGCCGCCGCCGCCGCTGCGCCACACCGAGTTACATCGCCTGCGATCTAAGTTGCGCTACGCACCCCTAATTACCTCTGGTCTCCTGGTACTTTAAATAAACATGCAAACGCTTAAGTTGTATGCGCGGCTTACTATATTAAAAAAAAATAGCTATTAGACTGTTCATAAAAACAGCCGCCATGTTTAGATTAAAATTAAAACAATAGTACATTCTTATGTTCATGTCGATTTATTATATAAATAAAACTGCACTAAGTACATACCAAATCGTTTATTGATTTTTTTAATACGCATAGTGGCAGAATGTCATGATGCCTGTGCCACAAATTTATGTGGAATGGAAATTAAAAAAGAGGACTTTGCAGGCCTAGGCCTGCAAGATTTGTATGAAATTCCATTATCGACGTCTTGTCCTAGCCGCACCTGAAACGTCATACTTCGCAGCCTATTATGAGGCACAGAACGTCAACATTCCATTGCATGTTTGAGAAAAATGATTTATACGTAATTAAGCTTTACCAGTAAATTCAGTGAATTACACCGGTAGCATACTATCCTCCGTGTTTCTTGGTACACGGACGGTACAGTCAAGGAATTTAATTCCTATACCACTTTGGACTATGTCAAAGTACTGTAAATAAAGTGAGTACGTCACTTTGACATAGTCCAAAGTGGTATAGGAATTAAATTCCTTGACTGTACTTTCTTTTGACGTAACGCGTGCAACAACGACGGAATGTACAATTTATATTGTACTATATTGACACGCCCTCGCTTCGCTTAGGTTTATGCGAGTTATCTGTACACTCAAACCTTTCCCTTGAGTCACTCTTTTGCTGATATTACCATTGAAAAATCCCAGATTTATGTTCTTCGTAATCAAATAGTTCCTATTCCAGTTTCTTAACAATTTCTTCTAATTTACAACAGACCCGTGTCTCTTCATTGCACAAAAAGGGTCCCCTATCTACCATAACACAATAAAAGTCAGTTGAGCTAAGAAACTACCACCCCCCATTCATTCCCCCTTGACCCCATCTTTTGTAACTAAGTAGTTTTTGTTGTTTCATATAGATGTTTCGGTTTTATTATAGAATCGAAATTTAGAGTGGCGGGTGGTTCGATCGCCATTTGAAAAATGTATTATATTTTTCATGTTTTTATTTTAAAATATTAAAATACGAGGAAACGATCTCACAAAATAAACTAGAACTTAAATTTGGGACCCTCATGGGACCCACCGTAGGTTCACAGTCAATGTGACATTCTACTACAATAAGGATGAGTTTCCTTTAAGTTTGGCCACGATACAAGGTATTTTTTTAAATGCGTCACAAATTACCGTTCGTGACCGTACTTACTTATGTTTTACCCCCGTACCGGAGTACAATAATGCAAACACCGCGGCTTGGTGGGAGGTAGAGATCGTGGGCCTCTATTCCCGACGGTAAAAAACATATCGTCTTTGACCTGTTATGGTATTGTTATGACGTCATCCGCCATTACTGTCAAGTAAATAAGAGCTATCAAAACGGTGACAATACGATAACAGATCAAAGATATTATATTTTTATCATTTTAAATAGATGCCTACCCTGCACAAAGTTTTACCACCAAGGGTCGTAATTTTGATGCCGATGACGTCAAAATGACAATGACGAATGATGATGAAAATGACTTAATTTTACATACAAGGTGCTCTGCTTTCATTTGGTAGGTGTTTAGGTATGTATTAACTGGTACAATAAATAAATAATAAGAAACGGCAAAGTGTATATAGTTAAATACACCCTAATCCCAATCAAAATACGGATCACGGCAGCATCATGTTTTTTTTCACCACTTATTACTAAAAATGGCAAATTGAGACAATTTTCTTTTATGAATGTCAATGCGATAATTGTTTGTTTGATGACTATTTAATTTTTATTACAACATAAAAACTTTTTTTTTTCATTAACGTTTTAGGTATAAAGCTGATATTTATTTTTCTACCCGTCAGTAGCTTACTTAACTCATGTTTACATGATTAAATGATTGACGACTAATGGTTAATAATTACAATGAAACAAATTGGAATCATACTCTGTTTAGAGTGACGTCATTTTTGCACCCTTGAAACCATAATTGTCAATTTTTTACGTCTGGTGGTCTGGAGTACAAAGGGCGTCATTAAAAACAGAAATAAATTCAACCTTTCTAATTTAATAAATGATATATGCTCAGAGCTTTCAACAATAAGTACCAAAAAGCTCTTACGCAACTTCATTCGTCTCACTCATTACAATAAATTGCTCAAAGTTCGCGGTTGAACGCTTAAAAGCTTTCATGAAAAACTTATTTTTTCTTGCCCGGGCGTCGAACTGTAACTTGGGCAATAACCCAGAACTAACTGTTTGTTGTTTTGTTTGTTTGTTGGTAACGCGTGAATCCGGGACCACATGCTGTCAGAACGTTTGTAAGCTACAGGGTATGTTATACAGGAGGATGAGAAGTTTGAACTGAGATTTTTGAGCATTTTATAGTGAAATTACACCGAAATTTATTTTACCGTTAAGTTAGCTCTAGGTTCTATGCCACCATTTAATAGTATTCACATAATTTTTTAAACGTATAGAATAGCTCCAGCCGTGTCAAAACAAAAATTTCAATACTTTTAATTGATATTAAAATTTCCTCATTCTAGTTTAGGAGATTTTTTGGTTTCTGACTGTACTATTTATGTAATTGGTTAAATGTATAGTTTTAAAATAAAACTACACAATGAAGGTAAGAGACAGTAAAATTGATTTGAGTTAATAAACCAAAATCATTAAATTAAGGGACATTAAAGTAGGAGAAAAAAAAAGTAAGCTAAAAGAAAATCGGCTTTTCTGTGCTTTATTTAACGCTAGGACACCCTGTAAATATATGACGCTACACATGAGCTGGTACAAAAATACCGAATGAGTGAACAAAACAGTAATAAAACAAGTTGTAAGGATAAAATCCTCGGTTTAAGTAAATTGTGATTTGAATATCCGATTCCGATTTAGACTCCTATTATTGCGACATATTCAGTATTCTCGGTCGCGAATAATCTCAGGTGTTTTTAGTCCAAGGTACCGGTTGATTTATTTACACACCCTGTGTTTAAAATGTTTAAATATCCTACATTTTCCCACGTTTACAAGATATTGTACGCAAAATGTACTGAAATAATTTTATTTTTTGTCGAATTTAATGGTAAATTTAATAATCGTTATTTACCTATTTGCCCTATAAATTTTATAACTTACACAGGTCCAAAGTTATTTCGATTTTCGAACAAAACACAGGGTGATTAAAATTCGATCAATGTGTCCAAATATGGTTGCAAGAATTTGTGAGAAACACAGTTTTGTGAGTTTTTTCACTTAAAAGATAAACAGCAGCAGACCTTATTAAATAAGCGCTAAATATAGACATGAAAATGAAATATTATTTTGTTACTAATATTGGAAGCCAAGGACCTGAGATCAAAAAAGTATTTGCCTCACTTACACTGTGTGGGAGTAAGAGATGAACATCATACCTACAACTGCCGAATCGTATCCCTAGGGAGTTGACCCGAGCTACAAATGGAGTTATTTTCTTCAATATTTGTCGAACGTTATTGAAAAGAGGGACAGCTTGTGATTGATTGCTCTCAGCTCCTTAATTTGGAAGTCAATATCACTAAGCGATGGCTTGTACCTTGTCACATTGACGTGATACGCCATTAGATAGATTGTCATTATGACCAATCATGGGGATCAGTAAGTCATTCCAAGACGAAGTAAAATGATAGACGAGTATTTTCGTGAAAGTGAAAATAAATTTGAAGTAAAGTAACCTTAAACCTTAACATTATTTTAATAAAAGGCTAAACTTTAATGGTTTCAAAACAACTATACTAATAGAGTCTCAATCTTTACTGACTTGGGAAATTTAAGTTAGCATCACGACCCCGCAAGCATCCTGTATAAAACAATAGATTTGAAAGATGTAGTATACGAATATCATTTTGCATCTAACTTCTATCCATGGGCTAACCCATGCATATTTTTTATTGACATTTCGGTACAGCTGTTACAGAGATTATACCCACGAGATCTTATTACTGGACCTTCGTTGTCCGTCCGTCCATCAATCTGTCTCAATTTTTAAGAGCTGTATTCCTTCAATCGGAAAATATTCAAGAGATATGGCTCACCATCCAATTATTTCACGTAATGTGTGTGATATGATAACGATAAGTTTTTAATAACTAATAAACAGATGACAAAGAAATAATTAAGGGTGTTTTTTTTTCAACGTTGTTTGTTTTTAATCAATAGTCAAAAGGGTAATCTTACTATACTACATATTATATATACGATAGTTTGAATGGATGAATGTTTACAACTTAATTTCGCCAGAACTTGACACAGAGATAGATTGTAGTCTGAAATAGTACAGTCACGAGATTAAATTTGGGACCCACCTTAGGTCCAAAGTCAGTCTGACATTCTACAACAATAAGGTTGAGTTTCCTAGAAGTTACAAATGTCTTGACATCTCTAATGACATTGACGACTTCATGCATATTTTTCTTAAAATGGGTCCCAAATTAACGCTCGTGACCGTACATAGGCTACTTTTTGGGGCTGAAATAAATCACAGTTCCCGTGGGATGGAAAAATTACGAATTCTACGGGAACGGAGACGTGGATAAAGGCTAACACTGGTCCAAGATCCGGATGGGAGACGACCTTCACCGGGATGACTATTCGATAAAAAATATTTTATATCAAATTTAATATATTAAATACTGCGATTAGGTAAGCTGAAAATTTTCAGTCCGGTACTTATAGATAGAACAAAAAAAACCTACATTTTTTTATAGCATTTGCTTGTTTGATTGCTATAGATTATTCAAACGTTAGGTTTGGTGCAAATTATTAATACAGACTTACCTGTTTATACCTTCCCAATAGTTTTGATCGGAAAAAAATACTCAACCTTACGTTGGCATATTCTAGGCCTTATACTTTCGATTGGTATGTAATTTGTCTATTTTACAAGAAAGGCATTTTTCTTAATTTTATTTTTTATTATTTATCTACTGGACTTAAATTTTTCAGCCTACCTTTTCGCTCTATAACTCAGTTTGATATAAAATATTTTAAAAATATTAATCATAAAACATCAATGGTGGTACGGAATATAAGGAACTCCGCCACACTGGGCGTTTGAGAACAGTTCCCCGTCGCATGGCACTTGCGGCTAAGAACCCGCGTGTCATCGGTCCCAAATTCTATGAGCGTCTACCCGCTAAACTTAAAAATGTAACATCCGACGAAGCATTCAAACATCAGCTGAGAAACATTTTATTGGATAATCCATTATACTCTGTCGACGAATATATGCAACTTAAATTGTAAAATTATTATTGATATTTGACCTTTATTAGTTTTGTGTATTGACATCGGAAACTGACCATTTATTACTTGTTTATCATTGTTGTTTTTGATTATTTGAGTGTAATTATATTATTGTATTATTTTAATATTATTTTATCAATTTGTATTAATGTTTTGTTGACGATATCAATGTAATTTCGTATTTGTTGACATGCAATGCAATTTATATTGCAACATTACATTGATAAATAAATAAACTAAACTAAACTAAACTATTTCACGGTTAGGTCATTTTAAAACGTCGATTTTTCCATTTAATATAGCGTCATACAGTTCAAATAAAGTATATACTCGTAAATACATATTCATGGCAGTCTAATGCACATTCCCATGCCGTATGTCTAGACTAAGTGATAAGGTATTTGACCCCTATGATGCGTAATATGCACTTAGAATTCGTTCCTAACCCATACTTATATTATAAATGTGCAAATAACTTTGTTTGTTGTGCTATCACGGCCAAACCACTGGACTATTTATGTGTTGACCTTGAACCCCGAGAAAGGACAAAGGGTACATAAATATCATGGTACCTAAGACTTGATCTGATAATGGAGTTGTAAAATGGCGACAGGATCTCCGCTATACTTAACGTAGGCCAACCGTGTTGGGCCTCAATACTTTGGTCTTGATAAGCAGGTAATGACAACTGCGTTGCCAATCCAACGTATTGACGGTGTTAGGAATGCAGTCTTAAGATTGTAGTCTCGAGGGTGAAAATGACTATGGGTCACAGATCCCACACCATCAGCTGGCTTGTCGTTCACCTTTCCCATGCCATGAACACAACAGTGCGAACACTGCTGTTTATGGTACAGATCTTGCACAAGTTTAGACACCACTAAATGTCAATGTTTAAGTATCGTCTCGACAAAATTAAATGTACTCTTAACACCAATTTTAGTGTTTAATGCTTTGTCTATTACGAACGGACATCACACTGACTCGCACTCACGCATGCACAAGTTATATTTAGTAGCTAATAAAAAATAATTATAGTTAAGCCATATTCGGGCTTCAAATTCAATCAATCAATCGTTTATTTCAGAAATTTACATGGGTAGCCTAGGTATTGGCATAGGCAGAATAGTATACAAGTACATTTTTTTTTAGAATTATGATCTAGTACTAGATACAGACTAGGCTTGGAGGTGGGTTTCTGTTCCCTAAACTAGGTAAACCTAATAAGGAACAGGGTCTTTATTTAAGTTTCCATTTGCAGACAGGCATGGCCTAGTGAGGGGCCAACTGATAATCGGTTAGATTTGTAACTCATAACTTCTTTTTTTTTATCATGTTACTCGTCAGTTCATCATCATCATCATGTCAGCCGAAAGACGTCCACTGCTGGACATAGGCCTCCCCCAAGGCTTTTCACTCAGACCGGTCTTGTGCTTTTCGCATCCACGGCGGTCCCGCGATCCTGACGAGGTCGTCACTCCATCTTGTTGGAGGCCTACCTACAGCTCGTCTTCCGGTCCGCGGACGCCACTCCAGAACCTTCTGACTCCATCGGCCATCAGTCCTGCGAGCAATGTGCCCTGCCCACTGCCACTACAGTTTAGCTATTCTTCGGGCTATGTCGGTAAGCTTAGTTCTACTGCGGATATCATCATTTCTGATTCTATCACGCAGAGAAACCCCGAGCATAGCCCTCTCCATAGCCCTCATGACTTTGAGCTTACTCCTCAGTTATGAATATTGAATTATTAAAATATAAAATACGGTAATGAACTGAAAAAATGCGTTCCAAACTTGTAAATCTTTTAAGCATCGATACGACCAGCATCATATTATATGCTTAGTGGCTTTAACGCCAGCATAACGCTCAGCACCATTTCGTGCCAACAGGTATTATTTCTATGCCAGTATTTTGTTGTGTTTTTCCACGAAGATTTCCACGAATAAATGTTTGTTCTTTGTTTTTTTACTGTATTTACGATGACAAAATATCTTACCTACTTAAGTAAAAAGTCTAGTAGATTGATTATACCCCCCAAAGTCATACTGGTTTCACCGCCATTTTTATCTTCTCATCATCCATCTTTGTGACCGTTCATGTTATGAATAATAATTTCAATAAGCTGCTCATTCGTATGGTGTCCACGGAACAAGATATCCATCTATATAAGACCATTATCATGGTACTACAAACCCTAAAATACTGCAAATGAGCTACTCTATACACTCCTCAAGGGAATTCTTTACATTAGCAATCACACTGACATAAAGGCGTGTTGGGAGATTCGGAAACCATCAGGGAGGGGAGATAGCCAATTGAAACAAACCTAGCTACAAGTATACTATTACTGTTTTTATGACTTTGACTGTACCATGCAATCACCCTTTATTTTTAAAAGGTCGTTGATGGAAGTAAAAAGTAGTAAATTTGTATGAGATTTGCACCAGTTGTACCGTTTGGCCTGTTTGCTTGTCTAAGGCAATAAAAACACATTACACGTTCAAAAACATACACGGGCAAGTGCCCAAAAAATCATTAGAACACCTTCTGTCGCTTTTTTGCTAAGCAAAGTAAAAACTCGGGTCACTGTCCGTACGAAATTTCATGCCATGCTTTCAAGGCATTGATCAGTTGAAACTGAACAAACTACGGTACAAGGCAGACATGAAGTTTCAGACTTGACATTGTTGACAGCAGTAAAAGAATGCTAAATTTTCCATGTGCAACGTCAAAAGATGGCGGATATGTAATTTGTTTTATTTTTTATTTTTGTGTATTTAGGTGTTCAAAGTTATTTTTTGTTATTGATTTGTACTTTTAATTCCTTTGTGTTGCACAGTGATAGAAGACTTGGACTTATTTCGTGTATCCTGGCATCTTACTTCTCGTTTCAAGTGGACTTGCAGTGGTACAGAGGTTAAAACTATCTTGGCCTCTGTCCTACATATCACCGTACAACGTTGCCACCAATCTTCCTAGAGAAGATTGGATTGTGTTTTATTGCTATATTGATTTATACTTATATATACTTGACACTGGCGAAATCACTCCATTGTGGAAACGCCATATTCCCGCGGTAGTAGCTGTTCAAGTCGCCGCGGGGCAAAGAAAAAATAATAATGCTCAATTTATTTGTTGCGTGTGAAGGAATAGTAATAACAGCATCCATATATATTCAGACACTTCATGGTAGTGCAATGTGTTCATGCTCTATAATACACATTGGCATTAATAATATTGATAATAAAAAGTCTCACTCATTTATTTTATTTACGCACGTGGGTACGTGGCGCATTACAACTCGGCCGTGTCGAACCGTCACAATCGCCCCCTAAATTCACCCCACATTATGCCTGCCTTCCACTGCGAGCGGACCGGCCCGTACGAACTCCGTTTGGCTTACGAGTACAACGGTGTCTCTTCAAAAGGTTTGCTTGCGATGGAAACGCTTGAAGTCATCGTTGTAAGCCAAAGCGAGTCAATAAAGGGCCCGCTCCGCTAGCAGTGGAAGGCGGGCATTAGGATTATAAAGCGACGCTTTATCTCAGACTGTAGGAAGTACCGCGCAATTTTTTATACACGCCAGATTACGCCACAATAGATATTTGCCCATAATTTTAGTATAATGTCTGTTGTATAAGAATTACTATTTAGGTTAAACACGATAAAAAGGTGCATCATCACAGTTTAACTTAACGTTCGTCTTTATCCATACCAATCTACACTTATATTAGTGAGAGGAATGATTTGTACAGTGCGGCAGTCTAAGAAGGTGCTTCAGGTGGTCTCACTTAACAAACAGTATAGCATAATCATCTTTTTACCTTCTCAACCTCGTAACTGACTGAATAGTTAGATAGGAAAGTAGTCTTTATTCCTTAGGAGACATGAGTGCTTTTTCTATCTAACTATTCGATCAGATACGAGATCGAGAAAGAATAGGGATGATGTACGGGAAGTAACTCTTGTTTTTTTTGTTGAGCTTTTAATTCACTGTTGAACCGATTTTTGCGACATTTGGTAGGTACGGAGATCACTTAAGACACAGGGTATATCACTATTTTTATCCCGGATAATTGTACAAGTCCTGAGGGAACGGGGATAGACGATTACACGAACGGATAACAGCGACATAACATTAAGTATATCATTTTTATGGGATACTTTTGCTTACGAAGCCGTCGTTAATTCATTTATCACTTCTTTCAGAAATGTCCCTTTGTGTGATAGGAAATGGTTTATTTCGGCTTTCTGTCATCCATAGAGTATCTCTGCGAGCTATATCATAGTGATGGCTTCATTATGTATATCTTATACGTACATAAAATATAATTTATCATACTAAAAACATTCTTCTTGGATTCCAAGAATTTGAAAATTACATTAAAATCTGTTGCATATTTTGAAACATCTAATAATATAAACGATGGGAAACGACATTATTTTATACTACGTAAGGATTTTATTAATGTCTCATTATATATCAAAAAAGTGGTGTATTCGGTTATTAGAATTGTAACTTTATAATCTTGGTATTTGACTGTGTAACAAGCGGCGTGAAGTCTTAAAATGTTGGTATTGAATAATATTTGTTTGTCTGTTTGTTTCATATGACAGGGAAAAATGGTATTTATTTTTCAAATAATACAATTTTCCTATTACCAAGTCCAAAAGGCAGTTGACAAACTGTATCTCTTTCACAATTTGCATGTAGATGCATGTTGTGGGGTGAAGGGAGGAGGAGATGGTTTTAATTAGAATCTCCAGCCCATGTTTGAGTGACGTAGCACGACACGTAATTGTATCAAATTTACATAGCTTTAGATGATAACGACGTTATATATTTAGCAGGAGGATTAAATAATTTAATTTACTCTTTTTTATGTTAGATAATAGACGTTTTACTAAAGAAGGCAAGTAACTCCAATGTAGTAGCGGAAGCATTATAATTATACTCTATTGGTAACCACATAAAACTTAAAATGCTATTACTATTTACTATGGGTGGATCAACTTTTTGTTGTTGTCATTCTGTCCCGTAAGCCAGGAGAGAACAGTGATAAAGTTTCTTATAAAAACTAATATAATATATACTAATAGCACACTCAGGAGAAAACCCATAAAAGAATGGGTTTGTTATGGCCAATAAAACTGATTTTTAGTGGACTTGTATCTTTTGAAATCATAGTTTTAAAGAGTGACCCAGGAGACATCACCATGGCAACGAGCTAAAAGAAAAAGTTGATTGATCCATGTAGTGAAACGCCTTCTTAAGCTGGGCATTCACGGACGTGCTGTTTGCCTCTGTGACAGATAACGTGCATACAACTGGATGGGCGATTTTGACCACATTCACGGGCGCCGACTGATGAGAAAATGGCAGCCAGAGAACGCATTCACGACTATGCCTTTGAGTTTGGCGGTGTTGCGTTTCAAACGTGGAATTTCGACATTTACGATAGTTCCGCTGCTCTATTCAGCTTAAGGTACGGAAGAAATTCCCAAATGGCCCTGCTTACAAAGCTAGGGAATAGGGATCATCATTTACAGTATGGTAAAGTATTTCTGCCATGACCACGAAAAGTTTCAGTCTTGTTTTTTTAATGTCTTTACGTTTTTCACTTTTTTATTACTCTTACAAGAGATGAAAGCGTTACATATATTTTTTAACGCGGAAAATAAATTATCGCTTGTTATGGTGGCAGTTAGAATGACTCCAAATTTAACAATTGACTAATTATGAACAAAGCTCTTGGCGTTACTTGGCAACAATATGCATATTTATGATAAGACTAGCTGTGAAAGAAGTCTATATTTCCTGTATAAATTGAACAAAATTGACAAATGCAATATTATGTTATATTGCGTAAATTAACAGTTATAGTTCACATCACAAGCTTTAATATTGCATTGTACGGATTTAATTACACTGGATGGATGGCATAAAGTTAAAAGGTAACCTACTAAAAGAACGACTTGGTCGCTTAAATTTTGTAAAAAGCCTCTTAACACATTCGCTATTTACCCTTTGCCTTTGTATAAGACGATCAATCTTATACAGAGCTCGCGTAGTGTTATATAAAACGCATATAAGCGTCACCGGCAGTTAAAGCGTCAGTTTATCTTAGTGACGTTAATAAAGGTCCCAATGTCCAAACAAATGTTTACTCTGATTACTGAACAGATTAAAATTCCAGACCGAGGGGCATTTTCACATCGCTCGCTTTAAAAATGAAAACAATTATACTGTTTTGAACTCTATTGCGATTGGGAGTGCGTTAGGCATAGCCTAGCGGGTCTAAGTGAAAAAGGGTATAAGTCTTCTGAAGATCAAAAAGAATAAGGGCTTAAGTCTAGTATACTCCAGTTGTGTATATGCCTGTTGATATTACAACTTAAGTCGACTTATTGGAGTGAAGCAAACGAAGTGAGCGAAGCTACATTCTTCCCTTCGGATTTTCGTTTGTACGCATACTCCTCCGAAACTATTAGAGATATCATTATCTAATTTAGCCCGTAATACGACATCTAGCCATAGATGGTTTTGAAAACATAGAATTGAAAATCGGACTTGTCACTAAGAATCAGTTCCCATAGACTTTCAATGGGAAAAATGGGAAAAGTGCGAAGAAAAACGGCAACTGCAGCCCAATTTACCTTTTTTCTCTAGGACCGCCGTGTTATGGTATAGTTACTTTGTAGTAAAATAAGAGCTAGGTATCAAAACGTTGTCATACTATTAGGGCCTATTAAACACGATTAAAACAATACCATTTTTGACTGGCTACAAACTTATTGATCTTGAAGTGTTTTCGTATTGTCAACGTTTTGATAGCTGAAAGGAGAATGCCCATATAATTGCCTGGAATGTACAGACATAACCTATATGCCAAAAAACCTGTTATAATTAAATATAAATATACTCATTAAATTGAAGTCTAATAATGATGGGAGTAATATGCACATTATTTATAGAGTTTTTACTTGAACATTCATCGCTCAACCGATTTTATTTCGACCTTTTTACTCGTATCTGCAATATTTATATTATAAATGGCGTGAGACGTCACTTCCACAGATTATTAAGGTATGTCTAAGTCACTTCCATATAAATAACACTATGATGCTAAGGTGCTGGTAGACGTTATACCTATATTGTTTTCGTTTAGTTTTAAATAATGAGCAGTGCTCAGCATTGCATTAATTGCAATATTAATGTTACGCAATTATCGCGTCATCAGTTTGTAAACATACTGAACGTCTTAATTCGTTTTGAAAGAGTTTGAGATGAAAATTGTCTTTGTCTAATTGCATAAAAATAACAGCGATTCACCAACTTTTTGAGTTATCACTAAAAAAGTTTTCGGAACTTACAATTTCGTAGCATATTTTGGTGTATAATTGGTTCTTGTACATCTCAGGCATTTTTTTGTAGGAGAGATGGGCATTCCCCTTTAATTAACAGTAATGTCGAGTTTAAGTACAATGCCATAATAGATCAATAGCAATATGATATTAGGCTGTAAAATAACGCAAAACAACGATGTGTCATCGTCATCATAACGCTCGATCAATCACTTAAATATTGATTTAATTAAAACTAACTGGATAATGAAGTATGGGCAAAACAGACGCGTTGGTTTATTATTTGAATAATTATTATAGATGAGTAATTCTGCAAAATTATGGGGTCCTAATGAAAAGGGTACAAATTACGAGTTAAGTCGACTTGTGCCCTTTTTTTACTAGGAGCCCAGAATTGGGATTGTTCATATGTTTACAATTACTCTAATTCGAAAAACATTTCGAGGAATAAGGTTTTAAAGCCGTTCTGCATTATTAAGTTATTGAAATATTTATCTATTTCGGATACTTCGACAATAGTTATTTTCATTATCGTGTTATAATAGAGAGCTTTTTAGTCGAGTACCGTGTTTTAAGTAAGGTACGAGATTAAATAGCTTGATTATGGCACTATTGTGAACAATACTTTTTGTACGAGATCATTAAAATTAATAATTTAAGTAATTAATACAATCACCACCACATCGACATTTGTATCAAACCATGGCGTTCGTAATTGTTGCAGTACTGTGCTGTTCTGTTGGCTAAAAACTAGCCAATCACAAACCGTAGTTTTTTATTTTTTTTATGCCCTGGATACAGAAGCAGGTTTAAATTGATTTTTGACAGATGACGCGACGCTGCTTCGTTCCGAAACGCCATAGATTGGCAATTTTGTATCGGATCGAGTCTCCTTAAACAAGGACACATAATTATTATTGAAATACGAAGTTCTATTTTCAAATTTTTTTCAGTTGTCTTGTGCGTATCGAAATGGTTATTTCAGTTGTTTCGGAAGTGTCAACGATGAAAAGAGTGACGTTGCAGTATTCTCTATGAAATCTTAATACACAGATTTTAATCGACGAGTACAAAAAAGTATATTTAACCTTTGTTTGACTTTCGTTTTCGGCTTGAACCCCTTCTAGGTGTATCTTACGGGTTAGGCGAAATCCGCTTGAAATAATATGTTTGAATGCACTATTAGAACCAATTTTTTCATTAGATGTCTCTTAATTGTATGTTATTTACTAGAAAATGCCATTCCAAATTTAAAATAATCATCCATAAAATGGTCTGGTAAATAAATAAAGATATTAAAACAAAACTATTGGGTCAAACACAAAATTAACGAAATTGGTCTGTTAAAATTACCTATTCTTTTGAATTAGAATGTAATAACCGTATAATTTTTTTTTGGTCAATGCTAATTATCACTTGCATGGTTATTAAATTTTATTAAGATAGAAGTTTCAAGAACTGCGGTTTGCGGGTGGTAGGACCTTGTGCAGGGTCCGTCATGATCGCTTCCACCATCTTATCCAGTAACCTTCTACAAAAACAGCAGTGTTTGCCGGTGTAACGACTAGCATAGAGGCATTCCATCTTAGTCCTCAGGGTTGGCAACGCAATTGCAGTCTCAGGCTTGCAGTCTTGTGAATGCGAATGTCTATGGGTCACAGTTTCCACTTACCATCAGGTGGCCTGTGTGCCCGTTTGCCTACTCAATGCCGTTAAAAAAAGGACGAAACATGACAGTTATATGAAAATACGACCTTTTACTATCCATATTTTACTCCCATTATAAATGCTAAGTTGTTATGTTTGTTAGTTTTTAACAAAAACACGACAAAACAGCTAGGATCTCAACAAAATTTGGCATAAAGACAAATTGTATCCTGAATGATGATATACGCATAATACTTTCTTTTTATCCAAGAATATTGGATGGGTCCCAAGGGAATAGGTAACTATAAACTACGTATGCGCTGTCGGGGTCGCTGGCGACCTTTATTAGTACACATAAGTTTAAAAAGACAATTAGTTGACAAAAAACAAAAAATAACAAAAAAATCTACCTTAAAAAAGCACTAGAAAAGGTGCAAAACGCTAACGTTAACTATTCTCGAATACTGTCAAGATGTATGGAATAGAGATGTTGACTTACATATAATTATGTATATCAACCCAATACCTTCTAGATAACGATAACAGAATCGCATCTTGTCTATGGCCTTTGTCTGCTATCTACAATAAGTCATGCCTCAAAATACACCATATCTCCTTACAAATAAGGTTCATTAATAACATATAAACGAGATATGAGCTATCGAAAGTAAGTACTCTGTATTAGGGTTAAAATGTAAGGATTACATTTACTTTACGAGACCCAGGGGGGTGCGGATATGAAGAGGGGGGGTTATCATTCCGGGGCGGAAGGAGCGATAACTCATTTTTCTATTTTGCGTTGATCTTATACGTATAGGCTTAATATAAGATTACGCGAGTGTCGTGTGTCGTATGTTATGATATTTTACTCATAAAATTAATGTCAAAACAAAATTTAAAAATAAAATTTTGAATGTATAACAGAAATCAAAAGTGACGTAAGTATATTTTACACAATAAACGAAACATAAAAACTGAAAAAAAACAAACAAACATCTCGGAAATCGGAGTTGATTTAGGGGTTCAGAAACTATATTTGGACAGCTACGCAATTTAAGCATCAATTCACAATCCTTTTAGTTAATTACACAAAGTTTTTCTTTTCGTCTTTGTGGCCGTTGCACGGTTTACGCCTTTGGCCCAAATTACACAAAGTTAACTGACGAATGAGTGACATACATGCTGATGTCTTTTGAAGGCTCGTCACATGATAATGTGATTAGACTGAGCAGGCATTACATTACGTGGTTTTTATTTTGCGTTTAGAAATGCATTGGTGAAAAAGTTTTGAAAATATGCTAAACAGTGAACTTATGAAATTATTTTAGGATTTAAATTGATATTGTTACCCTTTTGCTCAATATTGTATATAAATTATTACCCTCTCAGTATTATAATCTGTTGGTCTGAAGTTTCATAAGTTAGAGCAGCATATCTATCTCAACCCGATTTTTCAAAATATTTAAAGAGATATACAAAACAGAGCCGGTAGGTTAGGTTGCATTTTGTTTTATCACAACCCAAGAATGAACCAGTTTCAAATAATGATTTTATAACCAATGAAAATTCGGACAAACGAAACAGCGGCCAAATGGTTTTCTGACATAGGATATATTGTTAAAGTAGTGTATTCAGTTCTTTGTAATAAATTAACATTAACTAGACTAATTTTCAATCACACTTAAAAACATCAATAACATGAATTCCAGCAATAAATGAATAATCCAATTGAGTTTCACATATCACGATATATTTTTTTATTATTTGTTAAGGACAGCACAATACAGTCTTTGGCTTAAACTTACTATACTTTACATTATCACAAAAAAAAAAACTAGCTACTGAGCGCCATGTCGCAGAAATGTTGACTATCTATTTCGCAACAGGACCAAGTGACAGCACTCGATTTAAAGCAACATTCTATTTAAAGAAGATCGTGCAATTGCATAATTGCACATAATACCTTACCCTATCGCCTAGAGTGACAATAGACATCTATAAATACAAAACGGATAGCTTCGCTACCACCAACATTTCCATCAACCTTGAACCAAGCAGCAGGTAACTGGTGAAAATTTCTAGAAAAGAGGCATCTGTCTTCAGAATTGCCAACGCATTTACCGTCTAAGAATTGCAGTATAAGATTATAGAGAATGCAAATGTCTACGGGTCGCAGATCCCATTTAATATCAGGCGGCCTGCATGCTCGTTCTCCCTATACGCAATAAAAATACTGCTCAAAAACTACTAAAGCATCATTAAAGTGTTCGTATCAAAATAAAACACCCTTGTTAGTGTCTCACAATGCTACATTGGAAACTATCATTTTTCATTTCACCAATAATATCTAAGCCAAAGGGATCCTTGGAACTGGAAACAGAAACCGATAGACCGGGAGCCAAGTGTAGAATGTTGAACATTATTTTAAACAACAGTTTTTTTTCAGGTTTTGGTTGAGATATGCAATGCTTTTCCCATCGCTTTAACGTACATTTAGATAGTACAAAATACTATGAAAAATGGGGTAGCCGTCGATTTTTTTGTTCTAGTGTATCGTTTACATTATTGATTAAGAATTTCTTAAAAATCGAACGTGTTGGTAACTTTAGTTTAGAATAGGTTCGTTTTATGAACAAACTGAAAAAAAAACCAGTTGACCAGCGATAGTTATAACTAAGAATACTAATGGCTCACTATATTTACTAAAAAAATGGTAATTCGATGTAAACCGACCAGTTGATATTTAACGTGACTATTTACTCATTCCTCATACTTACTCATAGTAATTTATTTATTATATAAAATATTAACTGTATTTTTTTAATTTACTTTGACACGGTTTACAAAAAATATTTATTATATAATATAAAATATGCTAAACCAGTTTTATTTTTGGGTATTTGCCCATCTATATGATAGTCCTTACGGCTACACGTTGATACGTATCCGTGGCAAAATCACGTCTTGTTTTTGTCACAGGCTCCGGGTCTAGTTTTGTGTATCTCTGAGAATAACGACCAATGCAACCTTCGAGGCTTTATTGGAGTCAACTGTTGCCTCCTTAGAGCTCAAGGATTTACAGATCGTGTTCTAGTGAAAATGCATTTTATGAACACTACTCGGCTGTGACCTTTATTAAGTTAATAGCAGATGGCCTTCTAAATCGGATACGTAGTTTGAAAACCTTTGGAGGAATGCATTTGGAAAACCAATCAAAAACGTTTCTTTTTAGGGTACCGTACAAAAAAATGAAAAAGATTAAGAAAATTGATTACTCCCCCTGATCTCCGAAACAAGTAAGCCTGAAATTGTGGAAAAAACACAAAACAGTTTATTGCTTGAATAATTACAGGAAAACCTAAAAGAATTATAAAAAAATAGTTAATATAACAAATTATTTGACAGTAGCTCTAATAATTGCACAAATTTCTATACCTACACCAGATGTCGAAATTTCATATCCATTTAAATCACCTTCACGTTAACAATAGAGAAAGCGAAATTGTACGAAATTTGGCTGCTTTATTATTTGACTTTAAAATATAATAACTGTGGTGTAATATGGTGACAGTAATTTGCAAATTGATGAACCTTCCAATCGATTTAAATTAATTAAAAATGGCGACTTCACCAAACAATTCCCTTTGATAATTACTACAATGCCCCAGCGTTAAAATCTCGGAGTTGTCGAAGTCCTTTAAAGTTTAAGCCTTTATTGGCAAAGGTATTTGCAAACGACGGCTTGTAGAAGTGCATTAAATTTCTGAACGATCAAGAGCTTTGTTCAATAGTTATGAACTCCCGGAATAAATTTGCACTTACACATCTGATAATCAGACCTCGGAATATAAAAAGAATCGGGCAAAATTTCATGACAGCTTAAGATCGCGTATATCTCAACACTAGTACTCAATATTATTGTAGCTTTTTTGTAAAAACGAAATTTAATTTTATGTATGCATCATGAAATAAAATAGAAACATAATTTTTGAACCTTCAGTCAATATCATCACATTTTTTACCTCGTTATGTATATCAAAATTACAATAAACCATCAAAATGTGTCCTAAATTTTCGGGCGTTTGCTTTTTCGATGAAAAACCAAACCAATTAAACTAATTTTCTATTTAAATACCCGCTTTTGAATCGGACTATTAATCTGGGAACCACACTCCAAATCACCAAACACCTCAAACGATTTCGTACTTCATAATTTGAAGCCTTCACCTTGAGAAAGCAAACAGGGCACCGTATGATAAAATGACATCTATGATCCATTGATATTTTCATTTAAGGCTGCAATCTTGAGACCGCACAAGTGTTGCCAACCCTAAAAACAACGATAGTTTTTTTTATGGTATAGGGAAGGCAATCGAGCACACAGGGCACCTGATGGTAAGTAGAAACTGTGACCCATAGACATTCGCATTCACAAGACTGCAAGCCTAAGACTGGAAATGCGTTGCCAACCCTGAGGGCTATGATGGAATGCCTCTATGCTAGTCATTACACCGGCGGTCATATCCCCAAACCGGAACACGACAAAGCGAACACTGCTGTTTGGCGTTAGGTAAATGGATAAAAAAAAAAATTTTTTTTTTCTTTTTTTTTAATGATAACATGGTGGTAGCGATCCGGACGGACCCTGCACAAGGTCCTATCACCCGCAAATTTCGTGAATGTTTTGATACCAGATATTTTAACCGGTTGTCTAATCTTCACACCACCGCAACACAATCACAGTATATTATGGTGATGGCGGCTTCTTTTTTTTGACCTGTCAGCTGATTCGCCGTCGGATAGCAGATCCCGAGATTTCAATTTCGGAAGTAATCCATCGAAAAACTAAAAAGTTCAAAATGTCGGACTACTTTTTCTCAATCTGTTAACGGATTCACTGTAGTAGACCACACCAGATACAATAAAGAAAAACTTTTTTCAATTTTACAAAACCTTCAAGGGCAACCCTTACGCTCATTTGGAGAGTAGGTATTTATGTCGAAAAGCAGGCCTAGCTCGTTTACTGCGTTAGCTATTTATATACTGCGTGTGTATATGTAAGTATACTGTGAGAATGCTGTTTGGCAGTAGGTTAAATGAGCTAGTGGTAGCGCTCACTGTGGACCAGGGGTTGTACTTTTGATGCTGATGACGTCAAAATGACGAAATTTTACATACAGTATGCTCTGTTTTTAAATGGCTGATGTTTAGATACGTATATATTAACGTGAACAAATAAAGTAATAAATAATAAGGAACGGTAAAATGATTATAGGATAACGGCAGCATTTTTTTAACCACTCCTTACTAAAATGGGCAAATTAAGACATTTTCTTTTATGAATGTCAATGCCATAAATGTGTTTATGACTATTCAACCATATGATTATTTATTACAACATAAAAACAGTTATTTTTAAATGGTAATGTTACTCGATGATTTTTGCCACTGTCCTCCTTCAATCAAATAGTTTCATTTGCGTTTTAGGCATGAAGTTATTTATTTTTCTACGCGTCAATAGATTTTTTACATGACTAAATTATTGACGAATAATGGTTAATAATTTCAATAAAAGCATTTTGAATTATACTCTATGTAGTGTGACATCATTTTTGCGTCAACGGTATGAAAAGTACGGGCCCTACAGAGGACCCTGCATGGGCCCACCATCACTAAATCTACCACCAAGTTTCCGAGGAAGAAGAACTAAAGACTTCCGCTTATGCGCCACAGGGAGGCTAGATTAGGCAAGTATCTGAACGGTACACGGAAAGAATTACCCTAGTCACGTCAGTAGCTTTATAAGTCAGTACCTGAAGGACGGAAAACGAAATTTCCCGAAGATGACAAAAATTCAGATATATATATACACGCTCGTTTAAAGGTATTGGATTTTAAAAATACGTTTTTTTAAGTTTAAAACGAAAGTTAATTAAGATACTGAAAAAAAAACGAACGATCTATAAGTTTTCACTTCCTAATTTCCAATAAAGTGACTTGTCTTTTTCTTACCATGTATCTTTCATATTTTAGGAATTATTGGCTATATAAATAGATAAAAAAGTATTGAATATTTAACACGTCAAAAAGCCATCATTACTTCTCAGGAGTCCACTGCAGAGACCAAGAAAATCAATAATCATAGACAGCCTTTGTTTTTCTAACAAATGTAAAGTTAACATATCAATGCCAATGAACTGGAAAGCCAGAGGATTCCACAAACGAACTATGCAATTCAATCTTTATACTTTTAATTTACCCGGCGCCATCTTGGCTATATGCTTTGGCTGCACAGATTGAATGCTTATGCAAAGAGAACTCTTTCTTATTGCATTACAGTCTGTTCTACTACGACCGTTAGGAAGGGATAGAAAGGTCAGCTGCTGTAGATTTGCATGCAAATTCAACTCCTTTCAATTCTATATTGCAACTAGGTCGTCTGTTAGTTAAAGTTGACTGAAACTGGCAGAAGCCTGTCACAAAACTTAGTTAGTATCGCCTTATTAAATTACCACCATACAACGTGACAATTTGAAGTATGGGGGTTGTCTAATTTGAATGTCGACGAGGAATAAATTATAAGCTAAGCCGCAACGCTTGTGACTTATTATGTATTTACATAGTATCAAATAATGTCGTTTGCAGTCGTCTATTTTAAATGTATAGCGTTTGGGACGAGCTGGTTAAGTAAATTAACCAGCTTTCCGAGGCTTGGATGTCTGGTCCACGCACTGGAAGACAACAAAGCCAATTTTGCTGCTCGGCGGTTGAATAAAGAATATGATGGTGGTACTCATATACGCAGACGGACCTTGCATAATGTTTTATGAGTACAGTCTAGGACTATAATCACTATGGAACCCTGTCATAATGACAGCGTCAAGCCACTTGAAAGAGTTACGGTAAAATTAATGATTAACGTTATGAGACAGGGTTCCATTTTGGCTCAACAATTAGATTGCTTGACGGTACTATCACAGTTTAGTGATTCTATCTTATAATTTCTTATATTCAGAGTTTGAATTTTTCATAGCACGCACTAAGCGAGCTATGGAGTCGACATTCACATTACCCGCGTGATACTCCTACTCAGTAATGAATTGCATTAAATTACGTGTTATATTGTATTAGCACGTAAACAAAACATTAAAATAAAGTATTCCTTTTTTAAATAAAACTATTTCGTCAAAAAAATGTCGAACGATATCCGTAATACGTATATGACTACAATTGATTTAAAAAACAGAACATCACTGTCAAAAAGTATATTTTTCTTTTTTTCTTACGTATTTTCAGTATGTTTTTTACATAGTTCACTATATACTTATAGAGAAAATGACCTCTCTACAACTCCACACGTAAGATACGCCCCGTATTCGTAAAGTGATACTTCAGTACTTTATTAATATACAAAATACATACTGAATTATAAAAACTGCATACATGTTTCGTCACCATATTGCATCCACTCATTAATCATAATCATAAAAGGTATCTAAGTATCAATATCACTTATGCCCAGTTCCTATATTCAAAAAACGAATCGTTTCCCTTACGCTTCGTTAAAATTTGACACATTTTGTACGTAGCAAAAGTCATAACGCTACGGCGCTATTAGAACCTAAAGCATTTTAAGAATTGTTACAATATTTTTAATGATGTGATAAACTGTGGCATGATATATGATTGAATGTATGGGGCGAGATTTAACATGAATGTCGACTCCATTGCCCGCTTTAGTTTTGGTAAATGTTTTTATTAGAATTTGTTTTCTATAAAGAAAGACCGCCCTTACTAAGCGCAATAAGAACCCACTCAGAACCTAACAAGCTCAAATTAGTAAAAAATAATTCCATTTGAAGTGAACTTGAAACGTTTCAAATTATTTTAAGAGAGTGTTTATTAACACTCGACGGACATAAACGTTTCAAAAATTTATTAAATACCAACACCCTGTAAATTGATATTGTTGAAATACGCTCCAGGTTTTATTGAGAAAAATATTTTTTTCTTTAAAGCGCTGAGATATCACATTGACCATGATTTTTTAGAGTCTAGTACCCAAAAGGTACCAACGGGGTAACTATTATTTTGTTGATACACCTTTCAACGTATCATTTTCATATCATCGAAAAACCTAACCATCTAACCATGATAATCAGGGGTCGTACTTTTGATGCCCATGACGTAACAATGACGTAATTTGAGACACAGGGTGCTCTGCTTTCATTTGGCAGGTGATTAGGTATGTCTTAATGGTACGAATAAAAAAATTAAAAATAAGAAGCTGTAAAGTGATTATAGTTAAATACAGCTTAATCGCAATAAAAATACGGATCACGGCAGCATCCTATTTATTTTTCACCACTCATTACTAAAAATGGCAAATTGAGACAATTTTCTTTTAAAAATGTTAATTCATATATTTTTTTATTACAACATAAAAACAGTTTTTTTTAAACAATAATGTTACTCAATGATTTTTCCCACTGTCCATATTATCAATAAAATAGTTTCATTTACGTTTTAGGTATGAAGTAGGTATTTATTTTTCTATGCGTCAATAAATTACGTAACTTATTAGTACATGATTAAATGATTGACGGCTAATGGTTACAGTATAATCATTTGGAATCACACTCTATGTAGCGTGACGTCATTTTTGCGTCAACAGCATTATGAAAGTTTAGGGCCCTGGTGATAATTAATGTTCAAGATATCTTTATTACTTTGGAAAAAACTCGTATCTAATATTTCGAGACGTGCAAGATTGAACTTAATCCTCTTCATGCTTAAGTTTAAAATCGTACGTCACAAAATATAAGTTTTTATTTTAAAGTTAGGACGATTTCCATAAAACATAACTTTATCATAAAATGGCGTTCGTAGAAAATTATACAATCGATAAACGAAAATTCGATAAAATGATAGTTTACGATGCCAATGGGACCCTCTGTCCATCTGTCTGTCTATATATGTCTGTCAACGGGCTGTCACGTGAACTGTAAAAGGTATACTTACATTTGAAACGTTTACAGGGTGTAAATTTCCTTAGCCGCTATAACGACAAATATTAAAATTAAAACTAAATAAAATATAGGATGCCCTTTTCAGAAACGGCACTGATTTTGCGTTTTTTGCTCGACCTTGACAATCACTATATCTCACTTTAATTTAACTTTGTAAACTGTTTATTAATATGGTCACTATAATAACAAATTGGTAGTAAAAGACGTTAGGCGATTTTTGCTTAATGTTAATAGTACGAAATTGTTCATGTGTCCGACTCGCACTTGGCTGCGGCGAAGCCCAAAAGGAGAGTTATGTGTTTGATAGGTATGTATATCAGTATGTCCGTCCCTATATCCGCCATTAGATTCGTCTTGATGGCGCGAGGTCAATGTGTAACTAAACGAAATCCATAAAAACAATTTTTAAACATGGCTTATTATTTAGTTTTTTGTAAGAACTTGCTTTTTATCTTTATCTTTTATTAATTTGCTTTGCGTTTCACAACAATTTTATTAGCATCCACTAAACCAGCTAGTAATATATTACGATCTACATAACATATCGTACCAAAACGTTCATTCAATGTATTCTAAACCTTACGTCCAGCTTTGAAGGTTTGTTTCAGATTAAATTGCTGCTAACAACAGCTGTGCTATATTACCATAAACCAGTTGATTTATACAATTCACAGAATATTATGATAAGGGCCCAGATTTAACATTCTCTGAGCAATATAACAATTTTAGGTCGTGGTTAACTTTAAAATACCCTGCTCACTAAGCTCACAGTCCGGGGTTCGATTCCTGGAAAGATCTTTTTTTTTTTTTTTTATAGATGAATTATATAAAGCTACTTACAGAAGCTGTCATGGATTATTTATTTATGCTGAATCAAAGTAGTTAGTCGCTGCATTTAAGCTCTGTCATTACACATCCCGCTGTATATGGGAAGATAATTTAGTAAGTGGTGACTTATTTAGTGATAAATAGTGATAGTAAGGCTTTTTTTATTATTATTTTTGTCCTACATAACTATGGAACTGGCACACCAATACGATAACACGTCAGTCAATAAGTATGCTCAACATTTTTATTGGGAGACTGGTACTTGTGTGCTACGCTTCTCGTAGCACTGCCGTAGTACAGTCTACGATACTACGAAATGTAAAGGCTACGAAAGGGCGTAAGTTAAATGAGTCGCTTAACTTCATACTTGGATAAATCCATGCAAAAGGACAGCGCAATTTGCGTCTTTTTTCAAATTATTTAGGTTCTAAATTCGTTTATGAAAATTCTAGGAGATATCCGAGTTTAACGACTCAAATAGTAGGTGTGGATAGCATTGTGGGGCAATTACCAACTGAGCGTGTCAGTGCAATAAATCATTTTCCAGACCCTCTTGCTCGCACTCGTGGGGCTTATGGCGAGCGAAAGGGATGCGTGCAGACTCAGGCCGAGCAGCCTCAACTTGAGTCAAACAGCGTCAGTTTGAGGCTGCTCGCTCTGAGGCAAAGGCTCGATCGGAAGGAACATTTCGGATCAGCTCGGAGCGAGTCGCCTCATCTTGATCAGAAATGTGCGCAGTTTGCACGCCCGTCTCCATCATGCTATTTGAGCGCTGCAAAAAACGACAAAATGTCTCGGCTCGCGACGACGAATTTGCCTCGTGTCGCGGCATAGCTCAGATTGAGGCAGCGTCATCACTTGTGCGGCCTCGCAGCGAAGCAGCTTAGTGGAGACGCGGCGTAGTAGTAGCGGTATCTTGCATCTCTTACCATCGCCATAAGCCCCGCGAGCGCGAGCGAGAAAGATGAAATGATTCATTGCCCCGACGCTCAGTTGGTGATGGCCCTAAAATAGCCCTGGTTGTCAATGTTAAATACTTGATAAACCCATATTTGTTTTGAACTTGGCCGCCTTTCATGTCAAGTGAATAAAAGCTATCATAACGTTGGCAATACGATAATATGTCAAAAGTTATATGGTTTTTACCTCCTAGAATCTCAGCCCTGGGCTTCTCTTCAACACGGTAAAAACAATATCGTTTGATCTGTTATCGTATAAACGTTTTGATAGCTCTTATTTTCTCGGCAGTAATGGCGGCGTACTTAAAAACAATATTGTAACAGGTCAAATACGAATTTTACCGCCTAGAATAGAGGACAAGCGCCTTGTATACAGGGTGTTAGGCAGAAGGTTGGACAAACTTCAGGGACTAACTCTGTAGGTCATACTCATCAACTTTTATTATGGGACCAACATCCAAAATTGCGAAAAAAAAACAGCTTTTCCAAACAAAAGATCTAAACAGCCGAAATGTATGGAACAGGTGTTTTTTTTTTCGCAATTTGGATGTTGGTCCCATAATAAAAGTTGATGAGTATGAACCTCAGAGTTAGTCCCTGAAGTTTGTCCAACCTTCTGCCTAACACCCTGTATAAGTCGAAGATTGCTCTTAAAACTCCAAAAGTATTAAAGGAAGTAACCGCCTTAACTTCGTACATAAAAAATAAAATTTCTATACTAAGCTTTGTAGCTTCTGCCATAAAAGTTAGAATCAATTGAAACTTCCTAAACCATTTGTGGCAACATTCTTAAGATTATTTGGGTTTCAGTTTCCTCAATAACTCTTACAGCGGATACGGAAATGCAATAATAAATCAGGGTATCGTTAGATCGGCCATTACCGTTTTCAGACAAACGTCTTAGAGATGACGTAAGCGCGTACTTTACTTTTTTTGTAAAAAGAGTATATGCATTTTTTTTTAAAGTAGGTACCCTCTTTTCAAACTGTAAATTTGCAACATAACGTTTATTGGGTAGTAAAGCACTCACTTTTATATTAAGTACCTAGCTGAATTTTCCTGTTTTGTTTTATATTTATTTTTTATTTTTGTTTGTACCTTAGGATTTGGATGAAATTTTGAATGGTGATAGCCCAACCCTGGATTAACACATAAACTGCTTATTTTCTGGAGTTTTAAAGTTCCCGAAGGAATAACGATAGTTGAAATCTACGCGGACGATGTCGCGGCAGAAGCTAGTATTCGATGCGCACTGAGGGTTCAGTACACAGTAGGTATTATTTTATTGTTACTTAGAATCCAATCAGCTGGAGCCCAACTCAAATTTGACCAGGGTCGCATTTTGGCACGCTCTGCTACCTAATCGGCTTGATTTGGATTTATGTATAATATACGTAGTCAAAACCATTAAAAGTGGGTCCGTGTCATTTGATCTTGAGTTTATTAGGAGCCGTTAAATTTGTCTCGGTGGTTTGACAAAGGCTTTTATTTTTTAGTAAAATTAATGCAAGGGTTACAAATAGTCGAGTTTCCTAAGATAAAAAGCAAAATTGGAGTGGTTTTTCAATTTAGTTAACTAGTATATTGAAGAGTGAAGTTAGTTCTGATGCTGCAAAAATATGTTCCTCCGTCATCCATTTATTTTTATTTGAAATGATCAAATCGTCATTTTTAAATAGATATTATTGACATTATTATGCTTGATTGTTTTAATTCTATTAATAAAATTAATCTTTCATAACCGTCATTTTCAGTTCTTCTCTCAACACGAAAACATCGCATCATAGTAAAGGTACCGTGTGATGACTCTAGTACGGATCTCTATGTAAGTATGTTTATCGTATTCTATAGTATAATAAAAGATTTTAAAAAGTAGCGGTTGGCCAAGAAAGGGGTCTACCAGTTTTTGACGAATGTTTCTGTGAGATCTAATTATCGCTAAGGTTGAAACTTGTCACTGTCATAATATTATTGCAAGGGAAAATTGAACTAGTTTTTTTTATGGCGTAGAGAAGGCAAACGAGCACACAGGCCACCTGATACTAAGTGGAAACTGTGACTCATAGACATTCGAATTCACAAGACTGCAAGCCTAAGACTGCAAATGCGTTGCCAACCCTGAGAACTAAGGCGGAATGCCTCTATGCTAGTCATTACAGGCTGTCTTATCCCCAAACCGGAACACAACTATGCGAACACTGCTGTTTGGCCGTAGGTTAATGGATAAGATGGTGCGATCCAGACGGATCCTGCACAAGGTCCTGCCACCGGCAAAATTTGTTGTATCATTGTTGTATCATGACATGCAAATGACCTTCAACCGTAGGGTGTTAGACCACATTTTTTTGCCGACTGTACCTAGGGCCAACTAGACGAGATAATGAACTGAGAATGTAAACAAGCTTTCAGGAGTCCAAAACATTTTTATAAAATCGTCTCAATCACTTCGGACGCAATCTTAACAGGAATTAACTTCACAAAATGGCGGCCCCAATGTTGACAACTTCTGTACAAACAGCTTTCCCGTACCACGGATCACGTAACGACAGCCATCATCGACATACTAAAGATATTATTGGCGTACGAGAAATAAGGACAGATATAATAATCGCTCGCTATCGCAATATAACTCAGTAACCGTCATTTTGTTGACATTATTTATCACGTCTTATTGGCCGTACTTTAGTTGGACACTTTTAAGATACCTTGTCGAAATAACGCCTTGTACAGATTAGTGAAGTAGTTCTGCCATGTTGTTAAAGCGACTAAGCACTGAGGTGTGCAGTTACTTCCCAACCAGGTAGTGAATTAAGAAAGTAGTTAATCACTTAATGGTCCTAAAAACGTTAGTAAGGTTTTGTTATGTTATGAACCTGCGTTTTTAAAAGCATCTTATAATATCCGAACCCTATAATCAAACAGCGGATAGATAGGCTTACTTCGGATTAAAATTTGACACATTTTGTGTGGGCAAATGTCAAATTATAACCAGCTGTAAGCCTTATATTTTCCCGGTTTGAAGATAGGGTTTGACCGTTTATCATGCTTAGTAATATAGTGGAATATCTTCCACTGATTTACTAGAGAATGCAGTTGTGGAATAGATATATCCCTAGTATAGGAACTCGCGTATTTACTCGACTTTGGTCGGTTCCAACCTAACTGTCATACCTGTGACTCGGTGTTATTAATCTAATTTCCACATACTGGTACGGTGACTAAGGAGTCGCATTTAGTTAAGGGAAGATATGTGTGGGGTAAAAACATTGATTTTATATTAGTAATCTACCACTGCACTTTACAACTCTGCCCTCCTTTGGGAAAACGGCGTATGTCGCATAGCCCCGCGTATTTATTTGTGACCTTATTTCTTAATAAGGGGGATTAAATTGTCTTTGACTTTCAACTTGCGCATACGTTCGTTTTATTTAAAAGTGTAGAATTTATGGCCTTTTTTTATGGCATACAAACGAGTAAGCTCTTCTGCACAGTAAAGCTTTCTTGCTTTTGGTAAGTTATCGTATTGCTTTTGACTCAGGCGCCATTACTGTCAAGTAATTTATAGCTATGGTAAAGTTGATACGATTACATGTCAGATAGAATATGGTTTTGCCGAGTAGAACACAGTGACGAACCAATTTAGGGTTTGTACCTCTCTCTCACTCGCGCTTAATAAGAGCATATGAGAGCGAGAGACAAGTACAACCCCAAAGTGCCTTCTCAGTGCTTTCGCTATCGTTCAATTGCATGACAACTTTTTTTAAATCCCTTTTTTCAACGAAATATGAAAATACCATAAAGAGATCACCAAAAGTGAGTTTAAGAATAAATCGATTAAGAAATACGGATGATACAAGCATTGTAAACTGCTAATAAGGCAGCGATTAGACAGAGATTCGATATGTATTGTGACGTCATATAACAAGTCGGACTTATAAACTCCATGTTAAATTTTGCTTCAAAGAAATCTTTGTTGATTGATATTTTAGATACGTTTATAGCTATTCAAAAAATGTTTTTTATTTACTGTTTGTTACATCATTATACTTTAAACTTATACCAGAGTTGTAATTAGATGCCCTTAAATGATAAGTGGCTCAAGGATAACTTGCCAAATTGAGAAGTGAGGTGTGTAAAGAGTCACGTTCACCCTCAAGGGCCTGGTATTGAACTTCGTTTTTTAACCATCTAAAATAAGAGGAGTGTTAAAAGTTTCACGTGTGTATCAATGTATCTGTGTGACTGTATTTGGCCTTTAACTCCCAAACGGGTGGATCGAAAAAAACACGGTTTGTTTAAAAAAAAACCGGATGATTTGGATTTCAGTTTCATTGAAATCGGTTGGGCCATCTAGGAGATATTAAAGGTGTGACCATGTTATACCAAAGCAGTTCGGTTAGAGCTTTTTTTTTTTTTTTTATGTCATAGAGAAGGTAACCGAGCACACAGGCCACCTGATGGTAAGTGGAAACTGTGACCCATAGACATTAGCATAAGACTGCAAATGCGTTGCCAACCCTGAGGACTAAGATGGAATGCCTCTATGCTAGTCATTACACCGGCTGTCTTATCCCCAAACCGGAACACAACAATGCGAACACTGCTGTTTGGCGGTAGGTTAATGGATAAGATGGTGGTAGCGATCCGGACGGACCCTGCACAGGGTCCTACCACCCGCAACGCAAAGAGCTATATCAACTATGTCCTGTCCCTGCCTCTCAACCTAAATTGAACTTCTTTGGTATGTCATGTTAACTCCCTGTTCTGAAAGAAGTGGTCGCCATTTTACTGAAAGAAAGAAAGAAAGAAAAATACATTTATTCACTACACACACAAGACACACAGAAAAATAAACAATTGAAAACAGTAACAACAATAAACAAGTAGTGAGTGTGTCTTCGCGGCAGTGAATCGGACACTGGCTCAGCATAACTACTAACTACTAACTACTGGCGAGTTTAATCTATTTTAATAGTTATAAAGCATATCGTTACCGCATTGTTTACGATCAAACTCGAACCGTCAAGGAAATACGGGCCACCAATACTATAAAGTTAACAAGACGATTTTATTATCAACTGAAAGACGCCGGTGACTTCGTACGGGTAGAATTAAATTTCCATTACTACCCCCTATTTTCATTAGGGGATGAATTTCCAAAAATCCCTTTTAAGTGCACACCGAGGATATCCAAGGAATATTCCCTTCAAATTTCAAGTCCCTACGTCGCGGTTTTGACAGTGCGTTTATCAAACACTCAGTTTCTTTTCTATACCCCTTCCTAATAAACGTTGAGTAACGGTGGTGTGGCTAAACTATGCTTTTCTTATCTGTCAAATTTAAATGTCACCATGACAGATAAGTACAACGCATGGTTTAACTACACAACGGGCCATTTGCAACGTCAAAAAATGGCGGATGTGTTATTTGTTTTAGTTTTATATTCTTGTGTATTTAGGTGTTCAAAGTTCTTTTCTGTTAGTTTCAATTTCAATTTCAATTTCAATTTCAATTCTTTATTCGTGACAAAAAATAACACATACAAAAATAAAAATAAACTAATAAATAAAAAAAAAACACTTTGTCACGAAACGGACCCTGCTCAGCATGTTGCCAGCTTTACAGCCAGCGCTGGTCTTCCGCAGGACCCATTCGGTGAGAGCACGGTGGGCAACAACAACAGATTTTAGTTAGTGATTTGTACCTACTTTTTATGCCTTTGATACACAGTGATAGAAGACTTGGACTTATTTCGTGTATCTGGCATCTTAATTCTCGTTTCAAGTGGACTCGCTGTGGTACAGAGGTTAAAACTATATTGACCTCTATCCTACATATCACCGTACAACGTTGCCACCAAGATTGGATTGTGTTTTATTGCTATATTGATTTATACTTATTACTTGACACTGGTGAAATCACTTCATTGTCGGAAACGCCATATCCCCGCGGTAGTAGCTGTTGAAGTCGCCGCGGGTCAAAAAAGAAAAAATCTACACAACGTGTATTAACAAGGAGGTATATATAGATGTCGACGAAGTAAGGTTCCAAAGTCGAATCCCAACGATAGCTATTAGACGGACATTTTCTCATTTAAGTTCATAAACTGACACTACAAAAGGAGATCGTGAGAAAACCTCCATATTTGAACTAAGTTTGTGAGAACGGTACTTACACTGCGGCTCTAAATTTTAACGTAAACGTATACAGTTATCGAAACGTGTCAAAATATATGGAGCTGACATTTAAGCGGTCGGCGCGACCACCTTGCAGCTTACTTTAATCACACACATCATATTCGTCATCATATTCATTTCATCATAACTCATAATAAAAAGGGTTTAAATCACAATCTTTAGGATACTTAAACCCTTCTTCACTTTGATCTCAAGATCCTACAGGGTTGAAATGTATCAAGAAGCCCCATCTTTACAATATAAGTCAAAACTAGAGCAGAGGGTTAAGGTTTATTACTTCTGAATTCTGTTCAATGTGAACGCTTTCAACTATCTTCACTTACCACAACTCGTCGGGTCGTCCGTTTCAGCTTCAATAGCTACAATGCAATATTGAACGTTTACGTAACCCAATACGTATGGATGCATTTATACATTGCACTCCGTTATGTGTCCGTTATTGAAGTCTGAAGAAACTTTTATGCGATTTCAAATGAATTCTTCGACGTGTTCCAGTTTGTATTTCGTCTTCGAAAATCTGTCTATCTCATAATTTGCTGACGTACGATTTTAAATTGAATTGTGAAGTGAATTAAGTTCAAACACATCTCGAAATATCAGATACGTTTATTTTCCAAAGTATTAACGATTTACCAAATGAATGTTATAATTAGATTTTAGGTAAATGCCTTACAATTTTCAGCTGGATTTTTAGAAGGTGTCTTGAAAGTTATCAATGTTATGTTTGTTTGTCTCAAAAGAATATTATATTTTTAAATTGGCATTATTTATATATATATTTTAATATTATCTATCAGTGTTTGCTATAACTGTTAAGGAACAGTAGTCGGAATGACGTCATTTTGTTTGTAACCACGTTTCGTAGCAACAGTGACTAAAGGAAAAATATACTTAAAGGGCTAAGCTCGCTCTTGTATTTACCTTTTCATATCAAATCATTTACTATGTGCAATTAAGTACAGTAGAAAAAGGTTTTGTGTTACTCTTTCTTTTTTAGTCTGATATTAACAAAATGGCTTGATGAAGGCAAAAGACCACACTAGCCACCTGATAGAAAGTGGAATCTGTGACACAGACATTTTCATTCTCAAGAACACTATCTTAATACACCAAATGCGTTGCCAACCCTAAGGACTAAGATAGAATGCCTGAGTAATTTCACCGGTTGCAACCTGTCACTAATGTACCTACACTGGTGAACATCTTAGCCTGTTTGTGCAAAATGTGGCTACTTAGTAACAACAAGTTATTAGAGTTGTTAGTAATCCTGTAGCTATGACTACCCCACTGGAAATGAAGGCATGATTGTATGTAATATGTTTTTACTATTTTGTATAAGTACCTCCTTATTTTCACAGAAGCATCGGCTTACCTGTAAAAAAAACAAATTAATTAAACAAGAAATCAAGAAAAAGCATTTATTCAGAGATACACAAACACCTAAATAAATATCTGGGGACAATGTCGCACAAACTGACCACGAAAACTAAGCTCTAGGCGTGTACTATGGATACCTACTAGACAACGACGAACAGCCTCATCAGTCCACATAGGCTATTCCATAGCACGCCACCGAGCTCAATCTCCAGCTCTTCGTCTTCTCCAGTTACCACCAGATACCTTGCGAACATCATTCCACCTAGTCTGAGAGCGCCCTACTCCACGTTTGCCATCGTGATCTCCACTCTAGAACTCGTTTTCTCCAACGGCCATCAGTTCTACAGCAAATATGACCATCCCATTGCCATTACATCTTGCTAATTCGCTGGGCTTTGTCTGTAACTTTGTCTCTGCCGCATTACTTCGTTCCGGATTAGTCCTCTTAGAGATACACGTTGCATATCTCTTTTCATAACCCGCTAAGCGACTTTGCCCTGGTGGGTGGTAGGAGAAATGTATACTTAAATACATACGAAACAGCAAACTCAGGAACAAATACTTCTGCTCGTGATAGGAATATCTGCTCTCACTGGGATTTGAAACCGAGCCTGCTGGATTCCTAGGCAGGGTAATTAACAACCAGGCTAATGAGCCGTGCAAACAGTAAATAGGTACAAGGATTAGAAATAATTAGAAGCAAGATAACAATATCTTTTAGCTCTATCTCAGCTTCAATTGATACTCGCAATTAGCTAAAGAGCAATGCATTTGACGTCTCAATTTCACTTGATAAACGCTTTACATGGGTAAATACTGGAGCAATTATATTAGGATTTTGAATTGCTATTATTAACGCAGTTTCGGGTTTCAAGAGCCCGTATACTTAGGCAAGTATTAATAAACTGATCTCAACTCTAATGCTCGTCTCGAGACGCGTCAAAAATGACAGCGTTCTATGGTTTGGCGTTTACTTTGACGTATTTTGTGACGGACCTCACAGTCAAGATGAGTTTATAATTACGGCTCAGGTTTTTAGGGTTCCGTAGTCAAACTAGGAACCCTTGTAGTTTCGCTATGTCCGATGTTCCGTCCGTCCGTCCGCAGCCTAGCTCAGAGACCCTCAGTACATGAATATACATATAAGTCACACCAATACAGTGGCAAAATAAAGACTTGAAAAAAAAAATTTTTTCTGCACCTGCCATGCGTAACTTGTTTTTTTTCCTCGTCTACCCCATATTGTGGGGCGTCGTTGGATAGGTCTTTCAAAAAGATTGCGGGTTTCTTTAAACAAATTTTCAATAAAGGGATTTGATTATTAAACATTAAACTTCAAATCGCAAATTTTTGTTAGAGCTGTGTGTGTCCTCAATGCCCTCTACACCGCTGCTTAAAATACAGTGTCGTTACGTAAACAAAAGACGGGATCATAGTAACAACATGGCACCGTTAATGACGCACCGTTAAGCAGCGGTGTGGAGCGCTTGCGTTAAAACGGTACGGATACGATGCGTCACTGCGATTCCGTACCGTCACAGTTTTTTAAGCATTGCTGTGGGCGTATCTTAAAAAGTGACCTAAACAGTCAAACCGTAAGAGTCTTCTTATGATTTTATTTACAGTGTCACTTCGACATAGTGCAAAGTGGTCAAAGAATCAATTTTCTTGACTGTACAATATGGCAACGTAGCAACTGACAGTACTTGGCCACAGCACGGGAAGCACAAATTGTATTTTCTCGCTTGACACTCAGTGCGTCTCTTTTGTTACTAACTAGATAGAAAGCGCTTCCATTTTCCTGATAGCGATGACACACAAGTGACAAATATACTGTCAGTTGCGAGTGCAAGCGTGATAGCGATAGCCGGCCGAAAGCTATTAAGATGTATTGGGAATACTTTACAACCAGTTGAATCCAGTTTAATCTGAATTTTCTCAGAAGCATTTCAATAAGATAGCATGTCAATAGATAAGGCATCTACAAGTTAGAACTTTAATTTTCTTTTATCTCTTCCATCGATATTTTAGACATTTTTATCGAGGGTTTTAAAATCAAGTTGTAACTCGGGAGATATGTAAATGGGTTCATCCTTTAGAGCGGTTTGCTGGAGTAAGTTAAATTGAGTTTTAGTTTTATAACTAGACTTAACTATGACATTTCAAACGTTAGACGACGCGTTGCCCTAGTTCGTAGTGACCCTGCCTACGAAGCTAGGGGTCCCGGGTTATATTTCTCTATATAAGTATGTATATCGTTGTCTAGTACCAATAGTACAAGCCTAGAGCTTAGTTTGGAACTAGGTCAATTGGTGTGACATTGTCCCCTGATATTTATTGATTTTTATACATCTAAACTGAGGCATACTTTTTTTATTTTTTTACTGCGAGTGCTTCTATTATTTAAATCTATGAATCTACTTTTTAAACTTCATCCCTCGCTTTGCTCAGGTGGGTAAACGTCTCGTGTCATAATGGTTTACTTAAGTCCCTTGTTGAACAATTTACTAATTAAATACTATTGAAATAGATAGCAAATAGTACATTGTGCATCAAGGGTAGTATGAAGGGAATTACTAACGAGAGTGTTAGAACCGACGCCGAAGGCGGAGGGCTTTTAATGACTCGAGTTAGTAATCCCCTTACTGCCTGTGATACACACAATGGTTTTCATCACATTTGCGTTGCGAGGAAAAAAAACAAAGAGAAAACACTTTAACTCTGCAAAATATAAAGAAATAACTTTTGACGAACGGGAACCACAGATAATAACTGCGTTTAGTTTCGACCTGGATTCGAGCCAGATTTAGCCAATTTGATAAAAATGTATAATTACTAAAATTAATGATAAATGTTGATATAAATTTGAAATAGGTATAAAAATAATGAAGTTTAATGAATCGTATAGGTTTTGTGTAATGTAAGTTAGTCTATAGCTAATTTTTAAAGATGAAATTAGAAACCGATTTAATTTTTGGCTGAAAATTAAACCTCCTTAGTCAGAAATGATGTACGAAAGAGTTGCAAATTTTAAAAAGAAAGTCATTACTCCCTAGGGATGATAAACTCGCCATAATTCCCGCGGGAACAATTTAGGCCATTGCCCTTCTGTATACAGGCATGGAATAACACCATTTACGAGCAAGTGTGGTGAAAACAATATTACTTAAACTAAATCCTGTTGTATTGGTCAGTTTATTTCTGGACGAACTCATATTAAGCCACTTGTAATGGCGTATCCTCTATTTCGTCAATGTCATAACGCAAACAGCAGGGGCTCATGTTACCAATTACGCGACATTATATCGTGATCGTTTAATCTTTGTCTTAATTAGTTCATTATATGTTTGGCCACGACATTAATTGGATTTGGTACTTCATTTAATGGCGGTCCGTAAAAAGTTCGTTTTAAATGCTGTGTGGTTAAGAGCTTATTTGAAACACTAATTGACAGCGTGATTTTTTGAAAAGATGTTCTGATTAAAATTATGCTTAGAGGTTTGTTTCTTATGTTATTAACAGCCCAATGGTACCCTGACCCGCCATGGAACTGTGTCACAGTGAAGTTATGATTCAAGTCGTAAGAAGTGTCAAACAAATTGTTTTATAATGTCAATGTGACAACGTTCTATGGTTGGTCAGGCTTCCGATGGGCTGGTAGTAACTATACTTATTTACTTTTCAGGGTTCCATCCAGGACCCTATTAATATGCATTCGCTATCCGTCCGTCTGTTTGTCCGTCCTTACTTAAAACAGCTGAATCTTTTGAACCGTTATAGATAGCGCATTTTTTTTCAGAATATGTGTGTGTCATTATAGTGGATTTACAATCCAAAAAAAAATACAATAATTACGGGGTCGTCATACCAAGAAACGTTTTTATTCAACATATTTTTAGTTTTGTTGTTTGGTTTAAACTGTGAAACATACAAGCGTAAAATTTTGACTACTTATTGTAAGAACGCTGAAGAACAACAACAAATACTGCAAATGGTCAAGCGTGAGTTGGGGTTGCGCTGATTCCATTCAAAATCGAGTTCTAATCTGAACATAATACCTACTGTACGGCGAAACGGATCCCTCGGCGCGCGAGACCGCCTTGCTCTTAATATAATCTAATAACAAACCCCAAAGGTTAGTTAACCGCATTCCTTAAGAAGTTGCGGAAAAGATAGTTATACTCCAGAGGAATAATAGTTGGTCACTTTACTTCCAAATTTACTTCCAATATGATCAATATTCCCTGTGATAATGGAATATCCCACCAGAAACAAAAATGTTAAAAAAGGCCAAGTTCTCTTAAGCAACCAAAAGTAGTTAAATATGAAAGGTCCTAAATTTGGCACTAGAATAATTATTTATTTATTTATTTAATTGCATTATTTGATTAAGACGTGTTGTCTGAAAAGGTGTCTTGTTGGGCTCTGGATAAATGACTTTCAAAATTAATTGAGACATGCATTTTGAGCTCTAACTTGGAAGTTTTCACATGATATTGTGTCATACTGTATACCTTGTGACTTTACTTTTCTTCGAACTTGGCCGGACACAGCGGTGTTTCTTGATACAGTTGTCATAATAGAGTTTCCAGAAGTTTCCTATTTCGATCAGTGCCGGAGAAAACCACTTTAATAACACATTGTATTGCAATGTGAGCCTTGGGCCTTGACATTTTCTTTCCGGCTTCGTTTGACCAAACTATCTAAGTTCTGTTTCGGTGCTGACTTAATTAAAACTTTACTTGGCTTTTAATATGGTCGAATATATAAGGTGCTAACAAATTAGTCACGGATATTTTTACAGCTGATAGTACTCGGTTCTCGGAGTACATTTAAGTATGAAACATCATAGGTTTTCTTATGTTTTTTTGGAGAATACTAGGAAACAATTTTGCTACGTTAAAACACCCTGTTAATAAGATAATTAAATGAGACCTCTTTAGACATTCTAGAACGTAACATCTAGTATTTAATAACCTACAGTTCTCCCGCCGAGTCATAATGACATTTACGAAAAACAACTTTTGACGTGACATGACAGACAGTGTTTAACATCTTGACAAGTGCATAATAGGGTGATTATTTTAAAGATTAATTATATTATTATTTTTTTGTTCGGTAAATTAAAACAATAAAATGATATACAAAGGTTCCTTAATTACAGTTAAAAGTTAATTGATTTAATGTAATCTATTATCTCTTAAAATATCCGTGACTAATTTGTTAGCACCTTATATAGAGGTTTTAAAATTTTCATAAAATTATAGTCGTTAATCCGAATTTACATTACGAAAGTCCTGGCATGAAAGTAGTTCCGTGACATTGATTTCATCAACAAGTTCACGTGTAAACGTCAAGTTTTACAGTGCATGCATCGATTTCACGACACTGAAACAGTTTCGTGTCGCGCGCGATTTCTGGATTAAACTAGTGTCATGCAAATAATGTCATCGTATAAACGCGACGTGAAACTACTGTCGTTAAAGCGCCTGCACTGATAGAACGTGCGTTTTTTAGTCGTCGCGTTATTCAAAGAATGTCAAACCAACGTTGGACTGCTGATTTAAAATATAAAAGGGTGATTGGCAATTTTGTATGGACCCCGTCCCCAGCCTCTAACTGTAACGGGATGCATGCCCATATGTTCATTAGGACCCAAAAAAAGACAAAATACTTATTCTTGTAGCAAAATCAATAGGATTTTTTAATGGAAACAAGGGCCAAGTAAAGCAAATCATCCATATATGTGTTCATTTTCAAACGAATTCCATGACGACGACGTCGCCATAGTAAAAATACATCATGTTGCCAAGATCTATAAACTGGCACATGTTTCATGTCTGTTGGAGGGGGGGGACATTTTTGCCCATCGTCCTTTATCAATGAATACCAACGAAAAGCGGGAATGAGAAAAATAAAGCTTTGATGTTGACGGAGCCATGAACACAGGCATACAGTGGATGTCACGAACCTCCAATAGGGCTAGTGCAGCGGCCGAAGCGGCTGAAAACATTAAGATTGGCAAATATAGTGGTCTTGGCCCGGAATATACTTTTATTCCATTTGGTGTCGAGACCCTTGCTCCATGGGGTGCTAGCGCTCTAAGCCTTTTTAAGGAGTTGTCCAAGAGACTCATTGACGTCACTGGAGACCAACGAGCTGGCAGTTTCCTCGCTCAACGAATAAGTTGTCGTTGAATGGCTACAACGAGGAAAAGCTGCCAGCATCTTTGGTATAATGTCGCAGGGACCATTCTTAGATTTAATGTTTTAGTCTATTTTTCTTATCTATCTTTAGCTTTAGATTTAGTTTTATTTAATATTAGTTTTAATTTACAATTGTTGTTTTATTCTTATTGTATGTTTTTTTGTCGTTTTTCAATAAATATATTACAACATACATGAAACTGGCCACGACACACACACACAGATACTATACACATTATACTTCAAACTCCCCTCTTTTGCTGGCGGAGGTTAATTAAATTAGGCTCTGTTCGCAGTCTTTGTCCTTTGTCATCAAACGTGTGAACTAGTGGACAAGTTATAAAGGAGGTATTCCATTGAAAATTCCATCTAATCGCCCATTGTTTTATGCCTCCATTTTTTAAATTCCGGGTTCCTACATATTTCGATATCGGACTACGAACCGGGCATCACCAGACAATTTAGTAGAATAGTCTGCGATATATTTCAAGATTTAAGTATTTAGTTATTTTTATGAATCCTCCTAAGTTTTAGTTATTGTTAGGGATACATTTCTGTTTTTATGTTAAAGGAAAGATTATAAATATGTGTTTTATCTCTAAATAGTACATGTAATTATTGCCTTTGCAAGAAAAAGACTACTAACTAAAATTCGTCCTTTATTTTTGGGTCTTTAAAATGTATTTTTATGGATTAACACACTTTGATCGTGAATTTTACATTATGTAAGATTAATTTAATTATATATTTTTTATTAGTTTCTTTCACTCCTTGTTTTTAGGTGTGTTTGCTGTTAATGCATGCTTGATGAATTTTTTGGTCAATGGTGAATCAATACTACACTGATTAGATGTTAGGCTATTCAATTTATTTCAATTTATTAATATAAACAATCATAGGTAAACAAGGTCTGAATTACACGATTCAGAACAGCAGTAAAACTAATAAGGACGACAGGAATGATAAAAAAAATATAATTAAGGCGAATAACACTTTTTACGAGCAAGTGTAGTAAAAAACGTGTATCCACTTCACAAGCCACAAGTGTTTTCAGTTAGCTTAGTAGTTCTAACCACATCCCACAGATGGCGTTAACGTTGTTTTGATAGCTAGCCGCCAGATGGTAATATAAAGTCACCTTTAACGCTGGAAATATGCAATTATTCCAAAACCTGCTTGTGGAGCTAACTTTTTTATAATATTTGATCGTTAATTTAAGTAAATTTATGAGTAATAGTGATACTGAAATGGCGAAATTTGAGACAAGTCCTGACATCTAGTTTCAAATTAATGTAACTTTGTAATTCTTGATTCTTGCTTGTAATAACTTTGTTTATGTTGAAAAACGTTGTATTCTTGTTTATTTATAAAAAGGTAAGTAGATACTGTACATACTTTGGAATTAGACGCATTCATTCCTCAATATTGCAATTTCACAATGTTCATGTAGTAAGGCTTGCTAAGATAGAATTATATCTGTCATAAAAACTACTTGTTTTAACCAACCCTTGTTGAAATTATCTGCTAAGAGTTCTAACAAGTTTTTCTACATTACCTAACCGATTCTCTTAAGGCGAAGGAATAATCTTTAAAAAATATTTCAAATACGGGGGTGAGTTAAAAGATAAGATGCCACTAATTTACATATAACATAACAGATTCGCATATACACTCAGGAGCAAAACTAACGGGTCAGAGTGCGTTTTTCATACTAAAGAGGCTATTTCGAAGCCTTGGTTGCTCGCCAGTGAATGCTTTTCGTGAAATCTGATGATGAATACCTCGAGCATCAATACAGGACTTCCAGAGTGCCTAGGATACCCAACTGAATGAATCTGCGGTTAACGCCGGAATTGAGCATGTTCAGAAACACATCTAAATTGGCAATAAAATGTAAGGAAATCCAAGTGCTGACCCAAACTCTCCCGCTGTGGTGTTAACTGATTGTGCGATCAGTTAGGTATCTTAAGAACTTTTGACCTCCTCTATTGAACCTCGCAGTATCCACCATTAAACCTCACTCAAAACAACCCTAGGCGAGGAACGAAGGTTTCGAAATAGTCTCGTTTGTATGAAAAATGCACTCTGACCCGGTATTTTTGCTCCTGAGTGTATATATATATATATATATATATTGTTGATCCTATTTATAAATCTAACCTTGGCATTTTCCTTTTAAGTGTTTGTCATACATTAAACCAGTGACATACATATAGGTATTCGTCGTAAGATGTCGACATTTATAAATACCCCAGCTGACCGCCCTACAGGAATAAATACTCCGTGGTAAAACGCATCAAAATAAAACGCCCACAAGCGATTTTAAACTCAAACCGTGTTGTTTTTTAATTCTTATTGCATTGCTGTTTTTTGTGAGTTGCGTTATTTTTGTTGTTTGTGTTTATATTTGAATATTTGGTTTTTCAATGTTAAGATGTTTCAGTTTGAATTGTTGGATTGTTTAGTTTGTTATCGATCGGGAACGACTATTTTGTAAAGATCTATGATCTGCATGTAAATAAAGTATTCAAGTATAATTATTAATACTAGCTTCTGCCCGCGACTTCGTCCGGGTTGATTTCTATTACCGTTATTCACACGGCCACTTTTAAATTTTCCGGAATAAGAAGTAGCCTGTGTTCCAGTTTAAACCATCTCTAATTCAATTTCATCCAAATCCATCCAGCCCTTGGAGTGTAAAAGTTACAAACAAAGGACAATGGGCAAATTTGTATGGGCACTGTCCCCCCCCACCAACAGTAACGGGATGCATGTCTATATGTTTATAAGGACCCAAAAAAAGACAAAATACTTATTTTAGTAGCAAAATCAATGGGATTTTTTTTATGAAAACAAGGGCCAAATAAGGCAAATCATCCATATATGTGTTCATTTTCAAACAAATTCCATACGATACGATTATGGTTTTCCAAGAAAACCCCATACATCTGGTGATCGTCTCCATAGTAAAAATACATAATGTTGCTGAGATCTATTAAATGAGACATGTTTCATTGTCTGTTGGTGGGGGGGGACATTTCTGCCCATGTTCCTTTACAAACTTTCACATTTCGGTGAATCAATTATTTGTTGTTGTTATTCTGTCCCGTAAGCCAGGAGACCAAAGTGATAGAGTTTCTTAGAAAAAATGTTATAATATATACTTCTAGCACACTCATGAGAAATGCCAAAAAAGAATGGGTTTGTAATTGCCAATAAAACCGATGAATTATATTGGAACCGTGGAATTATATCCTTTAAAATCATAGTTTTAAAGAGTGACCCAGGTGACGTCACCGTGGCAACGAGCTACTAAGTAAAGTTGATTGACACCTTTGAGTAAGTGTAACATTGTAAGATTAGTGAGTTAAAATATAGTAGTAATTGGATTGGGTTAAGCTTATACTTAGTGTGATAGACATTTGATTCTTATTTTGCAGCAGATAAGGGTTATTCGATTGATTTGCAACGATCAATTTAGGACTATATGCTCTTTGAATTAACAGTTAAGTATCCAATACTAACCAACACACAAACGTCACTCTAACTCTCCATTTTGTCTGGAGGTTAAAATTCTATATCGTTGAATTAATTATTGCATTACGAAGATTGTCTCTTGTTTTGCTAGATAATTCCGATTAATATCCAGAGACTCTCAATGAAAATTACTTAGGTGAATCGTTGCCTATACCAATTGTAGCTATCCGGTACCATTCACTCACAACTGATGCGTCAGTGAAGGTTATTGGAGCTTGATTGACTCCTAGAGATGGATGTCACTAGTATAATCTAACACGTATGTACGAACGTTAACTGTGACCCACTTGAACAAACTATGCTTACAGTTGTCAATGTCGTTTGTAACTTTTAGTAAACTCAACTTTATTGTTGTCAGGATGACTTTGGACCTTAGGTGGGTCCCAAATTTAAGTTCTGTATACACTCAAAAGTAATGAAAACGGTTCACTTTCTATGGAAATTCTGTACAAAGTGACCCGTATTCAGTTCGCTCGACTATAGTTAATGCAAAGGGATCATGGCCTGACCCAAAATGGGACAATGCACCGTGGAGTCCTTGTAAAAATGGTATGTCGTCAAGGTCAACGAGGTCAAGTGAAAAAGGGGTTAAGTCTAGTATTCACCGTTCACGTAATACCCTTTTTTATTTCGAATTAAGTCGACTTGTACCCTTGCATTAGTGCTTTATTGCCAACAGCAAATGTTTGAATTGATGTTCTGATAAAAATGCTCAATTTATGAATTGTTATTTACCGAGTTTTTTTTATTATTAGTGTATGTATGCCCGCTTTGGTTAAGGTGGGAATGATGTAATATTTCTGTTTGGTTTTTTGTGGCACTAGTTGTGACGTAAATAGTAAAATAAAAAGTACGTTATTGAGGCAAAGCACCACAATTATCGTTCCTTCGGAAACTTTTAAATCTCCCAGGAATACAGTAGCTAAAGTATTAATCTGTATATAAGCTATCTTTATTTCAAATTTCATCCGTACAGCCGTTGCAGCATGAAGAAGTAACCAACTAAGAGACAAACTTTCGCTTTTGTAATGTCAGTAGGGTGTGTAGAGTTGTTTCTATTTTCATTGAAGTCATTGATAAAAACAACGGTAGCGGATAAAAATAACTATTCGTCATTCGCATACGAGTTGTTGTAAAACGCTGACTTTCTATGAATCGAGTGATTTCTTTCAACTAATAGATGATAGATAACATTGATAACTCATAGATGCACTACGCTAACTAGCGTTTCCATTCGTTTCGTTTTTAACCAATGGCGTCATTGGTAAATCACGTGTATTTTCATATCACGTCATCTACCAGTGACGCGATTGGTTGAAAACGAAATGAATAGAAACACTAGTTACCGAAGTGCATCATGACAGAGCCCTCTGGATGAGACAGGGATTACCTGCTCAATGAAAGTCTGGGACGCTTCAGTAACAATGTTGTTGCGATTTCCACGCGGACGATGTAGTAAACACAGCTTGTTTACAATAATAACTATCAGCACCTCTATTCAGAGGCGGTATATAATCCAAATCGTATTTTGACGCCTGGCTCATTGCCTAACGCACTCGCGATCAGAATCGTTTTAATTTTGACAGTCCGGAGGCGAGTCTTCATACAAAATGAAAACGATTGTTCCACTTTGAAGTCTGCCTGCCGTTATGGATTTCTTTTTATATCGGCCGCCATTACTGCCAAGTATAGATGAAAAACTAAAGTAAAGTTTAAACCGTTCGACATTCTATATTTGAAATTTGTCGTAAGTCCCGTATTAGTTTTGTACACAACATGCAAGGAGCTTTATTGAGTTTTTTACCTATGTCAGCCATCAAAACGTTGACAATACGATCAAAAGCTAGTAGTAGTTAGGAAGCGGATTACGATTGAAGACAGTTTTCTTTTGTTTATTGGCAGATTGGTGTAGATAGTATAATACGAAAGATAGAATAAGTAAGCAACTAGATACATTTTATGAAGGCGATCACAATAAAACAGAAAAATATCAATATCTACCGATTGATACATTTTAATAAACCCCATGTTTGGGGTTGGAATGACCCAGTTTGGGTCCCAGGGGAAATCAGTGTGGGCACTGACAGAGACCATCCAGGATCCGTACATATGGTAGTTTAACGAAACTACTCTTGCGGAAGAAGGCTATCATAATAATGAATAGCTTGAGCAGAATCTTATCTTATCAAAGACTGATGTCGGATACACGACGGTCCTAAAAATGTTTATTGTAGACCTGAAAAACTGATCCATACTAAGTTGGTATTTTTTTTAAATAATAATAGGGAGCCGGGGCGCCCTAGGCGTACTTTTTCGAATCAAATCGGAGAAATACTGGAAAATGGCCGAATCTTATGTACCTGAAACCGACGTGCGTGCATAACTCGATGTGTGGATGAAGCGAAACAGATGTGTCCGGATCGTAGCGGGTGGAAAGAAGTGGTCTCTACCTACCCCTCTGGGATACATACATACATACCTTCACACCTTCATTCTCAGAATGGGGTAATTGTTGGTAATTCTGTAACCATATTTTGTACAAATTAGGCTTAGATGTTTACCAGTGTGTTAGTGACAAGGTTGCAAGCGCATCGCCTAACAGGACTACAAGCCTTTATTCCCTTAGTCGCCTCTTACGACATCCACGGGAAGAGATGGAGCGGCACTATTCTAACCCGGCAACCACATGATATAAAATAAAATAATATAATATTATATATACGAGATCGTTTTCGATTTATTTATTTTAATTTGACATCTGGAGACTCTTTACAGCTCCAAAATTGACCGTGGAGACTTTCTACATCTCCCTTGTTTTGTGTTTTTTTTTAAATTATATTTAATTCTTAATTTTAATTTGACATTTGGAGACTGTTTACATCTTAAAATTGTATTATTTATTTTAATCCGACATTTGGATATATTTAATTATTATTACTACTGGGACCTGTACATCCATGTGACATTTTAATTGTGTAGCTTAAGTCTAGTATTGTAATAAGTGATTTATTTAGAAAAAAGGCTTACTGTTGAGTTTCTTGCGGCGGCGCTTCTTCTCAACAGTGGACTCTTTGGAAGCGCTGGTAGACTAAGACTTGTAAAAATGCCTACAGGGCCTACTTACAAAACTTTTTAAAATAAATAAATAAATATCGAAAATGTATAGCATTAACGTTAGCTGCCGGGTGGTATTGTCAAGCCTTTATGCCAATAGGGAATATACATGGAATTTTAAATAGCATTTCTCAAATAAATATGATAATACCGTAGAGATCACCAATCGGTCAAGAAATACGGATTTTACAAGTTTTAAAACTGCTGATTAAACAGCGATTAGAGAGAGAGAGAGAGAGAGATCTGATACGCCTGTCATGCAACACTTCGGCCATATAGAATCCATGTTAAATTATGTTTTGCTAGAGATAGAAACAAATCTCTGTTGGCTAACATCAACAAATTATACACTCAGGAGCAAAAATACCGGGTTAGAGTGCGTTTTTCATACAAACGAGACTATTTCGAAGCCTTGGTTCCTCGGCAGGGGTTTTTTTGAGTGAGTTTTAATGGTGTATACTGCAAGGTTCAATAGAGAAGGTCAAAAGTTCTTTAGATACCTAACTGATCGCACAATCAGTTAACACCACAGCGGGAGAGTTTGGGTCAGCACTTGGATTTCCTTACATTTTAGATGTTTTTCTGAACATGCACAATTCCGGCGTTAACCGCAGATTCATTCAGTTGGGTATCCTAGGCACTCTGGAAGTCCTGTATCGACGCTCGGAGTATTCATCATCAGATTTCACTAAAAGCATTCCCTGGCGAGGAACCAAGGCTTCGAAATAGTCTTTATTGTGAAAAACGCACTCTGACCCGTTATTTTTGCTCCAGAGTGTATATCGGGGTTCTTATTTATCTAATGTCAAGGCTAAAAATATCATATATATAATGATATCTCAATAAGACTGTAGCATACAACACATGCAATCGTCACGTGGACTTCACGATCACCTTACGTGACTGTGACGTGACGACGGCGGTAATTAGCAACTGTACCAACACAGTTCCATTAAAGATATTAATAATCGGGTGAGGTTAGGTACGGTCACGGACTCAATGAACCATTATAGAACCTTGTTCCATAAAACCAACGATTAATTCCTTTATAATTTCAATCTGGTCACTTGATGCTATCATTGTGACAAGGTTCCATGGGCCAAACATGACTCCGTTTATAAAATATGTGTCACTTTTTGCCACCTAAGTACGAGAGTGACGGATGCTTTGTCAATAATAAATGGGCCCTAACGCAAAGTTTTTTTTAAATATCAATCTTATTTTTCTTATAAAAAATATCAAAATAATTTATTGCATTAAAAATAAAAGTTGTTTCGTTTTTATGACTACAATATTGTTGATTTTCAAAGGGCTATAAGAACAACGCTGTTTGATCTCGTTTCAATGACAGATTTTAGTGGAATTTGAATTGTATAATAACAACTGATTGTGTGTACGTACAAGGTTTTATAACCCGACTGCGCGACGCATAGAAGAGTAATATTATTATCAGCCTATATGTATGTTGATCCTTTGTTGCGTTCTAGAAGCTAAATGCACGGGCCGATTGTCACAAAAAATATTGCATACATACATAAACTCACGACTTCATTCCCAGAGTGGGATAGGCAAAGCTACAGAATTACCAACAACTCCCAAACTTTGTTGATCATTTCTGTAACCACATTATGTACAACTAGATGAGAACCCGGTAAAATGTAGGCTCATATTAAATTCACATGTATCGATATTTCACCAGTAGATATTTCTCCTAAATATTATTTACCTAAATAACTATGATGTGTGAAAGACCTTAGAGGTCACAATGGAGAAAGGAATACGAACCTGTGACACTTGTGACACGTGATGACGTGTCACCTACGCCACATTAATGACATTGACATGTTCACTTCGCAACGCCATTATATAGCTATTTATTTATTTTTATATTGAAAATACTCGATAATGAATTTTCCGCCTCTAAGTTGTCGACTCGGATCGGGTATTTTTTTACGCTCTTCAATTTGATGTGTATATCGTGCGAGTCTACCGTAGACCCGTACCAAACTATTAATATAGATAATATTAAGGCTGTTTACTGTTGCTGTTTACCAGTGATGTAACAGGTTCTTAGCCCGTGCTTCGAATAACGTACAGCAAATTAATACATTACAATGATATGACAGGAATCAAAATTCAATATAACATTCAATACAAAATTCAATGTAACTAGAAGCCATATTGAAATATGTCAAAATCAATGAATCATCATCATCATGTCAGCCGAAAGACGTCCACTGCTGGACATAGGCCTCCCCCAAGGCTTTCCACTCAGACCGGTCTTGTGCTTTTCGCATCCACCGCGGTCCCGCGATCCTGACGAGGTCGCCACTCCATCTTGTTGGAGGCCTTCACTCAGGAGCAAAAATACCGGGTTAGAGTGCGTTTTTCATTACACACTGCAAATCATTGAATAGGTATTTCAATAATCATTTAGTATTTATAGACATTTAAAGTTAGTTCGCAACAGTCGGGGTTTTAAAACTTGCTTTTCGTTTGACAGTTTGCTAATTTGGTACGGAGCAGTAAAATTAACTTTAAATGGCTTCTTCACGCCAACGCGTGTCAAATACAGTGCAGTGCAGGTTCAAAGGGAACACTTGTGAAGCGTTTCAATGTGTTCAAACGCAGCCGCGCGCTTTTGAGGGTTCCGTAGTCAAACAACGCTGTAATTTGGCATAAAATATACATATTAGCTACACCTAAAAAGGGGTAAAATTAAATATTTAAAAAACTACAGGTGTAATCCTCCCCTACACTTGGGGATGTTTTTTTTGTAGTGTGCTTTTTTGTATAGCTTTAATAAAATAAAATAGTTATTACTTGTTGTTTTTATGTTTTATAGTACTTATCGGCTTCGAACCCTACACTGAGCATGGCCTGACATGCTCTAACCCGGTATTTTTTGTTACGCTGCGTTCAATGTCACAGTATGACGTCCGTGATGCAATACGGTGTAAGAACAATTTAAATAATGTGCAAAAAACACCTTAGCAAGTAAAGCAGTAAGTTATATTTTGCAACGTTTTGTATTTGTTAGTTATGCGTTATTATTACCGATGATAAACATAGTTTATGTCCACAGGTAGATATTTTGGTGGCAATGTTAAAAATTAAAAAAAATGCACACAGGGTGCTCTCTTTTAGTAAGTGTTCAGGTATAAACTGGTACAAATAAAATAAAATATTTAAAGAAGACGCGTTAGCTTAGTTGGTAGAGACCCTGCCTTCGGATCAAGCGATCCGGGGTTCGAAACAGGCATTTTTTTATTACTTATGGCTTGGGGCGCGAACAATACTGTCTGTGGCATGTAGAGATGGGTGATAAATAATGTCACAATGAAAATCACAGTGATCAGCCGTCCTGAAGTATCACTGTGATTATTACAAGCGAATGATGTCACAAAATGACTTAATATATGTTGTAAGGTACGCACTGATGTTCCAAAGATTATTTTATTTGTATTAAAAATCGTTAATAATATCGAGTACACGCAGTGGTTGATATTGGAGCACTGTCGTGCATTGACCTAAATAAACGCCAATCGACGTAAGTTGATGATAATGCGAAATGAACGATATCCTCCAATTCTAGACCCCTTTCCATTCGAATCAGTATCTATGTATCTGTTAGGTTATTACAGACCAATTTCTATGTTAGAATATCGAAATACTATATCAGGAACGCATATTAAACTAACTCACATTATCATGATAGCTATGTGAGCAACAGGAGTAACACAATCACGGGGATATTTCACAGTTATTTTAATACAATCACGCGATGGAAATTAAACGTTTCCCATCTTTAGTGGCTTGGGGTATTTTTATATCGCTGCGATCTTTTCTGTTCCCTGCGTTTATTTTTCTCATGAAAGTTTGACCGACAGACGACAATTATAGATCGTTTATTAGTATAATAAAAGCGGCGTTAAATTTGATAGGGCACGGTATATAATATATTGGGGTCAAAGGGGACTCATAAAGATTGGTCTAAGATTAAACCTTTTTTAATGTTTATTTGATGAAAATATTTGTGCAGTAAATGGGCAGCATGAGGACTCTTTCACACGTAGGAAAGGAGTAAATCTACTAGCGCTTCAGACAAGACTATTATTGCGGGGAAGACGCACCGCAAAAAGCTCCAAGGAGTCCTTGACTTTACACTGAAATAATGTCACCTGTCACAAATTAGGGGGCTAGGCTAGGGTGTTAAAAAAACTCATCCTGAGCGAGATGCCGTCACAAGACACGTCGAAAACATTGAAAACTGTCGTTTTTGGCGCATCATGATACTGGCATTAAAGTCGAGATCAGTTTATTCATATTGGCTAAGAATGCATGCGTTGCCAACCCCAAAATCTTCTCTCAGTGCACCCCTATGGTATTCAAGGAATATTCCGTCCAAATTCAAGTCTCTATGTCCAACGTTAAAACGCGTTGTAATGAAGAAAATAATATTTATGGCCTATATGCTTGCATGCATATCGCGTGTCAAATGTGGATATAGCATCAATCAGTGTCGTACTTATTTACGTGTCAAAATGTGCCTTATCCAAAATTTGTCACGTGATAAAAGCAGCCATTATCATCGTAAACAGCTGCAGACGACTAAAGCCGAGTATTTGTCCTGTTCCGCAACCACTCTATGTAGTTATATACAATCCAAGAATATTCATCCACCAATCATAAGTTATTCAAAGGCAACATGGTTCTACCGGGCAGAATAGATTCACAGGTCGCTAGTAAACATTTTGTGACTCTTGTCGCTGTCACGGACAAACGTCGAGCTATTTTAGTGTCGTGTCGACACAGTTTCACGAAAGTCTTTTCTAACGTTAACGTTAGCTGTTCGAGTAACAGGCTTTTAGCGTATTTGGCTGGACTGCTGATGACACGTTAACACTTAAAGGGTGTCCGTGTTTGTTGGGAAGCTCCTGCAGTAGCTCTCGAAATGTATTTTAGATTCAGGTAAGTGGTAAATGGAAGTGTGACTGATAGTACAAAGTAGTTTTTAAGAGGACTGCTGACGACGTTGCTGGTTTAAGGGTGTTTGTTGCGAAGCTCTTGCAAGAGCGCTGGAAAAGTCTGTTACGTTCAGGTAAGTTGTTAATGGAAGCAAGTTTGAGAGATGTAAAAAGTATTTTTAAGAGCTTTGCTGACGACGTTGCGGTTTAAAGAGTATCGGTGTTTGTTGTGAAGCTCTTGCAGTAACTCTCGGAAAGTATTTTAGTTTCAAGTAAGTGGTGTAATAGAAGCGAGTGAATCTTGCTACAAAATGAACGTATTCGTCTTTTTATGTTTTTTTTTATTATTGCATAGAGAAGGCAAACGCGCACACAGATCACCTGATGGTATGTGGAAACTGTGACTCATAGACATTCGCATTCACAAGACTGCAAGCCTATGACTGCAAATGCGTTGCCAACCCTGAGGACTAAGATGGAATGCCTCTATGCTAGTCATTACACCGGCTGCCTTATCTTCAAACCGGAACACAATAATGCGAACACTGTTGTTTGGTTGTAGGTTAATGGATAAGATTGTGGTAGCGATCAGGACGGACCCTGCACAAGGTCCTACCGCAAAAAACTATCTATCTTTAGTGTAAAGCTGTCACGCTTTTTTACTCTAAGCTTTAATTAAGGCTATTTATACAAATAGATAACATCTAAATCTCACGACATATTGACATTAAAGCCTTGGGGGAGGCCTATGTCCAGCAGTGGACGTCTTTCGGCTGACATGATGATGATGATGATGATATTGACATTAGGTAGGGTAGTGACCTAGACAAGTAGACTAACTTTAGTCAGCGTTAATTAATCGACGTAGTTTTTTTTTAAAAAGGACTCAATCCAGGAAACGATCGCAAGCGGAGTTAAGTATGCCACGATGGTCCTGAGGGTCTAGACTATCAATTATCAAAAAGGATCCGGATTTTTTTTGCGGCAAGTTATTTTAAAATACCACAGGAACTAACCCACATCGCAGGGATATTATTTTAAATCTGAAAAAAGGTCCATTTCACTTGGAAACTGTATAATTGAAACTGGAATTGCATAAAAAAAAAGGTCATTTTCCCAACCAGCACTTTGTAAATTAGATTTTAGTTTTGTTTTGTTTTTGTTATTTGTGCCAAATTGTCGATGCTGTATACTTGCTAAGTACGTACTCGTATTTCTACTTTAAATATGTTTATGTAAGGTATTTGCATGTAGATTTTGTATATATTTTGCCACCAACTGTATGTATTTGTTTAATGGTATCTTTATGTATGTTAAGGTTGACTGGTAGAGAATGCTTGTAGCATTAAGTTCTCCTTTTGTACACTATTTTATTTTTGTGCAATAAAATATTTAAATAAATAAATAAATATATATATTCTATATTTCCTTTCAGTTACACTTTATTCGTTTAGCGTACTGTCCGCCTGTCACACTCAGAGCTGGCTGAAAATCAGCGCTGCAGGTGTTTAACACCTCAGCATTATGCTGAGCCAGTGTCCGATTCACTGCCACGAAGACACACTCACTACTTGTTTATTGTTGTTACTGTTTTCAATTATTTATTTTTCTGTGTGTCTTGTGTGTGAGTGAATAAATGTATTTTTCTTTCTTCTTTTCTTTATTTTCTCCATAGTATAATTTTATTAAAAATCAATATATCATTGTATCAAACTTAAAACTGGAATTAACTCGAGAACTAATCACGTTGGATTGATGCCTTTTCGTTAAACTACGTCGAAATGTTTTTGCAACACCCTATTTACCAACGTAACATTTAGTTTTCCTTTCACCATTTAACCTTGACCTAAATCTCATCTGCTTTAAACACTTTAATTTCAACCTTGACTTTATCATGATAAGTGTGTTTTTAACTGTTTATATAATATATTGCTTCCGAGGATATATTAATCAGCAAGAAATATATCACGCTATTAATCTGCTAAAGGGCTATGAATATACAGCATGTTTCTAAATATAAACACGTGAACAGCGGTCGACGCGGCAACAGGTGTGCGTTAAATATTTTTAAACGACTTTTGTTAGATATTATTGAATATAATTTGAATATTTAGAAAGTTTCACGCTGATATTTCACCGATTTCTTTTCAAAGATTATGTTTTTGGTAATCTCTCGTTTCTTTTAATGCTGTGATTATTCTGTATAGTCGGATTCACAAGGGCTGGTGCCAAATGGAACTAAAAACTTTAGTCACTTGTTATTGTGATACACAGAACTAAGTAAACCGGCCCTCAAAAAGAGGTCGAAAAAGTGCCTTTTAAAAATATCAAAAAAAAAAGTATTTATTTCATTAAGTAAGTAGTTGATACGAGTGTTTTTACCTAGTTACTAAGCCCAGGTGTATGATTAGCTATAAGTTTGAGCGCTTTACTCGGCAACAACCTGGATAACAGTTTGGCGAACATGTAATTATTTATACCAAGTCGCATTTTAAACATTTGTCTAAATTAAATTAATACAAATGTAATGTTAAACTACTTCCATTCATCCAATTAATCGATCGCAATCGCGTTTTGAGCGCATGTATTTATTTCTAAGCCTAGGAAGTTTTCTTAAATACCCAAAGTTACAAAGCCTATTAGTTTGGGACTGTAGGTAAATTTGTATGAGACTCCATAATATTGATTTATTTACTTAACTGGTACGAAGTAGCCAACTAATAAATCTAGTTTAAAACTCCGGCTCCGCTTCTTTGCTGTGTTATTTATTCTATTAGTTTATTAAGCCCACGTGAGTTAGGCTCGATCTAAAACTTCTGAGGCAAAACTTCTACCTGACCTATTACTAAATTTAATTATAAAGTTATTTCTTGCAAACAAATAGCAAACTCCAAACACTTAGGTTAAGTTGTAATATATTGTTTCTTGGATATTTATTGGTTGATAAAGATGCCATGCTCGTATTTTGTGGGCCTAATGTAGCTGCGTTTATCGCGTGACAAAATGTGACACGTATATAAGTACGAGAGTGACGGGTGCTATATCCACATTTTGTCACGCGATAAATACCATTCTAGGCCAGCTGATGTAAGTAAGATCGATGTCTTCTTTCTGGCAAGAAGAAGTTACACGAGCTGACCGGCTACCTGATTACAATCAAAGATCTAAGATACAGGATGTTTATCTGAATGAATTCTATTTGGACTAAAAAAAATATAAAATATAACCTATTATTGTGAAATGGTAGTTATATTAATAAAGTACCAATTGCACAATCGCACTTATGGAACGCGATGTACCAAATCATAAAAATAATAGCGAAAGTTTTGCAATCAACAGGGTGCTCCTTAACATTTAATTAAAAAGTTATTGTGTAAACTTTAGGAATTGTACGAAAACCAGATTAAGAAATGAGTTGATTACAATTTATGTTTGCTCTGTTTTTAAAGTAAAAGCTGGCGGAGAAATTGTTTTATGGTGTGGGCTTAAGACTGGTTAGATTAATATGGAAGTTTTTCATCTTAGTCTTAAAAGTTGGCAACGCATTAGCGGTCTTGGGATTGCTATCCTGAGGATTTAGACTGAGTTTGTAAACGTCTATGGGTCTCAGATCAGTTACATTAAAATAATATCTTAATACTTATACCTAACATAAAGTAGTCATTTTTAGGGTTCCGTAGCCAAATGGTAAAAAACGGAACCCTTATAGATTCGTCATGTCTGTCCGTCCGTCTGTCCGTCCGTATGTCACAGCCACTTTATTCTGTAACTATAAGAGCTATACTATGGAAACTTTGTAAGTAGATGTATTCGGTGAACAGCATTAAGATTTTCATACAAAAATAGAAAAAAAACAATAAATGTTTGGGGTTCCCCATACTTAGAACTGAAACTCAATTTTTTTTATTATTGAGGTTTCTAATATATATTTTTTCTAAACTGAATAGATTGCGCGAGAGACGCTTCCAAAGTGGAAAAATGTGTGTCCCCCCCCCCCCCCCCCCCGTAACTTCTAAAATAAGGGAATGATAAATGTAAAAATAATATATGATGCACATTACCATGCAAACTTCCACCGAAAATTGGTTTGAACGAGATCTAATAATTAGTTTTTTTTTAATACGTTATAAATCGTAAACCGCATTTTGCCTTTCATTCAATCAACTCCAATATAATAAAGAATAAAGAAAAACATTTATTTAGATGTATAGTGGTACGGAACCCTACGTGCGCGAGTCCGACTCGCACTTGGCCGGTTTTTTAATATGATATGTTTAATTATTTTTAAGTATATTGTGCTATTAATATCATTCAAAGATCTAAATAAAATATGAGCATCACTTAGTAAATTATCAACGTAACCAGTAATTTTAACAAACAAAATGAGTAATCAACTAAACTGTTCCATATTTACTTTTATTTATATTATGTATATATAGCTAAATAATTCTATAACTTGTAGCAATCGAATAAGATATACTCATAAAGAAAAAACCAAATCACGGCAAACGTTGCCAATAATTAAGCAGGAAACGCTCGTATTTCCGTAAACGTCAAGTTTACAGTCATGTTAATTATAAAGCCTGCCAGTCAGTTACGACCGCAGAGCCTTCCAAAAATACGCAATATGGTAGTGGTGTCCCCCTAATTCCAAATAAAAATAGAATTTAACCCCATTGAATTTGGGGGACACAACGCTTGCACGTACATCACCGGGAAAAACTCCATCTAGTGGATAATCAACGAACTTACATCTCAGGTAAGAATGGCTTTTCATATAAGTAAGAAAACGGTAATACGACTTATTCAATTATCAACCGTATCGCTAATTGGGGAAGGTGAAATCTGTTTAAGCATTATACAGGTTGTCTATGTGTTGTTTGTGTAGTTACGTTAGTCATTGATGGAGTGTGTTACTCACACGTTCAAAGACTTTTCTATTCAACCTGTATTTGAAAGACAGTGGTATAGAAGAATGACGTATTTTTCGTTGAAATAGTTACAGGATGATCGTTTGTTTAACGAGTTCTTTTTGTGAAGTACTGTAGAGCGTTACTTAAATTGTAGGTTTAGATTTTATCTGGCGAAATCAGACGGCTTTCGCAATAATTTATTAATGAAAAAAAATCAAGCTTTAGTAAAATAAAAAGGCGTTGCGTTATTTTGAGGATTGCCATATTTTCCATGCGGTGTTTTCATCACCAATTGATATCCAATTGCTATTATATCACTATTTTAATACTAAAAAGTTGAAAATAAATGCGAAAGTGTGTTTCATTGTTTTTTGGTCCGCCTTTATTATATTAACGCAAAAAATACATAGCTTGTAGACAAAATACGTAGACAAATAGAGTCTGTCTGTTTCTGACGGAACGGCAATAAACGAGTCGCAAGAAAAAACATTTTGCTGTGTTGGAAGGTTTTAGGGTTGAGTTTCTTGCTTCTTCTTCAACATTAAACTTGAGTCAAGATTTTACAAAAAAGTAACCGCAATCGAATGAAGCACTACATTTAAGAAGTCGTTATCAATGTATTTTTTTTATGACTAAAGGCATTTGCATGTCATGTCTACCTCGATTCTGGAGTCCTATTGAAAAAGGGTACAAGTCGACTTATACCCTTTTTGACTTGATCTTCAGACGACTTATACCCCTTTTCACGAGGACCCAAGAATTGTAGTCCCGAAACTGCAAATGCCGAAGATTAAGATAGAATTGCTATTGTCTCTATGGTAGTTATCCATCAGTTGTAAAAAAAAGTGGAAATGCTCTTTGGCGGTAAGATGGATATGATAGCGACGGGCGATGGTAGTGATCCACCACCACAGGCGTCGAGTCTTATTTGTAGAACATAGTTTATTTTATTGACGACGTGCTGGCCTAGTTGATAGAGACCCTGCCTATGAAGCCAGCGGTCCTGAGTTCAAATACCGGTAAGCTCAGATATTTGTGTGATGGGCGCAAAAAATAGTTCCTGAGTCATGGAGGTTTTCAATGTATAAGTCTATATGTTTCTTATAAGTATTTATATATGGTTAGACCCATAGTACAAACCTAGAGCGTAGTTTGGGACTTGAAGTCAAGTCTTTGACCAGTGTGTGTTGCCGGTGATGAGTTACGGATCTGAGACGTGGGCGCTAACAATGGGCCTCATAAGGAAGCTCAAAGTCACTCAGAGGGCTATGGAGAGGGCTATGCTCCGGGTTTCTCTGTGTGATAGAATCAGAAATGTTGATATCCGCAGTAGAACTAAGGTTACCGACATAGCCCGAAGAATAGCTATATTGAAGTGGCAGTGGGCGGGGCACATTGCTCGAAGGACTGATGGCCGATGGGATCAGAAAGTTCTGGAGTGGCGTCCGCGGACCGGAAGACGAGCTGTATGTAGGCCTCCAACAAGATGGAGTGACGACCTCGTTAGGAACGCGGGAGCGATGCGAAAAGCACAAGACCGGTCTGAGTGGAGAGCCTTGGGGGAGGTCTATGTCCAGCAGTGGACGTCTTTCGGCTGACATGATGAAACTTTACCAAACAATGGCAATAATTAACGAACCACTGCACTCGGATATTTCAGTCATGCACAGTCAACCCAATACGTAGAAAACAGTGTTCTAAATATCCGATGAGAATATTTTTTGCTGCCACCGGAAATGTGCACATGCATTCACGTGAACAGTGGCATGGAAATATCAGTCTGCGTTCAAATTCAAATTTAAAATTGGCTTACAGTCACGTGCAAAATGTTTGTGTTATTCACGGAATGATTTATTACTGGGCTTTGAAGGTGTTTTTTTTTAAACTGTCGTATCTCAGTAACTGATAAGTATGTAAAGTAAATTTAAAAACCAAGTTGAAACGCATATTAGTCTTATTTGCCTAGCAGAACCCGCGACAGCAAGGTCAAAAACTTGTTAATAAAACTCTAACTTTATAACGTATCCATAAAATGGCACATACCCGACGTATTGCAAGGTAAAATGTTTTACTTTATTGGGCTTATACGGGTATAAGCAAGTCTTAAAATGTAATTAAAAAGCTCAAATTAAAAGCGAAACTGACTTCAAACTTTTTTAACATGTTAAATCTTTAAGTGGTGGCCGCAGTAGGGAAGTTGAAAAAGCTAACTTTTCCCCCAAAAGTTTTGGGTCCGAGTGAAAAATTGATTCCCAACTTCACGGGGGCCAGTTCAGAACTTGAAATTTTAGCGCTCCTCAAAAGGTTTAGTGGTTGTGAAGCTTAGTTGTGACAAACGTGGATTCTAATTCCATCCGGGGCAATTTTTACACCCTGTAGCTTTAAGGTTACTTCCTTCGGCGCACGGTCAAAATACGCACGTGGATACAGTAGTAATAGCCTTATAAGTTGAACATTTTTGTACCTTGTCACTTTAACGCCTATTACAGATAAGCAAGCGCGTCGTTATCGCGGGAACAAAAACGATTTGAAAGGACTGATAGATTCATCCATCACCGATACTTTAATGGCGTGCAATACTTTAATGTTATCATTAAAATACAACCACAGATACAGGTTTCTTAATATAAGCCATTTGCTTATCGTTTTGGAACATATTTTTGGAAAGTTATGTCATGGATGTAGATAAAAGTTATTATAACATTATAATACAATAGGGGTGGTAGGACCTTCTGCAGGGTCCGTCCGGATCGCTATCACCATCTTATCCATCAACCCACCGGTGAAGGGATAAGACAACCGGTGAAATTACTAGCATAGAGCATTCCATCTCAGGACTCAGGGTTGGCAACGCATTTGAAGTCTTAGGATTGCACTTCTGCCGCCCTAAGCCAATAGGCAGTATGTCAGATAAAACTCCCGTAGCAATAACAACCTTATTACTAACCGAATAGAATTAAAACTGCTTTGGCTGTTGAATTTGGGATACTGCTTATCGGCTTAGGAGGGCATACTTGTGAGATGGTAGTCTTGAGATTTCAAATGTCTATGGGTCACAGATCCCACTTAGTGGCCGGAGTGCCCACGTGCCTTCTCATTGGCATATATATTCTTAAAACCTGTTTTTTTTTTATATCCTTCAAAAGTGTCTGGTGGTAATAGAACCTATACCCTGTCCATTTAACAGAGTTAACAAAGCGTTGTCTCTGTCGCACTTTTGTATGAAAATGAAAGGGACAAGAAACTGCCAGTGGGCGTTAACAAACGCACGTCAATGGCGGGCTCGGCTTACATGCCGCCTGTTGTTAAAATATTCGTAATATTTCTCGTTATTTTTGTTTGTAGTTAGAGGCACCTCAAATAATTAACTTACTGACATTGTCATGTCATGTTAATTCATCTATAAATCCTAATTATGTAATTTAAAGTAGTAGATAATATTTAAATATGTGCCCTGCAGTGCCGAGTAAACAAGCCGAGTCACAGGTTTAATAGGAAACAGTCCAAAAAACAAGCCGAGTCACAGGTTAAACGGGAAACAGTCCAATAAACGAGCCAGGTAAAAAATTGTAACCAAAGATAAGCACTTGAAAGCGTCCGCACCGTACGAGTGACAGATGTTGACTAAACTTTGACAGGCATGTAAACCTACCTTGTGCCTGTGCATCGTCCTTATCGCTGACCAATTACGTGCATTCTCTGTTATCTAGTATTAACTCTCTTAAATAGACAAGGTATAGTGCAGCGTCTCTCTGGATCGTTCCCACCATCTTATCCTTAAGTCTAGTGCCAAGCAAAATTCGCATTGTGTTCCGGTGTAGGGACAAAACAACCGGTGTAATTAAGTACCGATGTAGTGCATAATTGTTTTGCTTCGTATTATCACGGAAACGTACGAACGTGTCTAGCTATTTCAGTCGGTCACAGTACAAAAAGTACTGTATGTGACTGTATTAATAAACCCATCTTGCCTGTGAGGCCCGTCACAAGATACGTCAAAGTAAACGCCAAACCACAGAACACTGTCATTTTTGACGCATCTCGAGACGAGCATTAGAGTTGGGATCAATTTATTAATACGGATCTTAGGAACAAGATCTTAAAATAGTATTCTTGAGAATGCCAGTTTCTATAGATTTATTTGCCTTTCTCTGTCTCCTTTGTTGCATGGAACTTGGCAGGTTTTGACACCTCGTAATTTCCCGTCGAAATGTTAAAGCTAAATAAATACGTTGACGCGATAACACGGATTTTATCTTTTTCGGATATGGTACCCGCGACCTTCTACTTTCGCGGTTGAACACGATAAATGTGTTGTTACAAAAATATGTTTTACGATTCCTAAACATATTATAAATAAAGTGTGATTGTTTGATGAATTATGATAAAGAAGAAGAGCACACTACATTGATATTTCCATAAGATTCTACTCTACTACCAATAAAAATTGAGGTTAAGGTTTACATTTTTAAAACGGCACTTAAAACGCTATTTCCGTCATGTTCATAACGCTGGCCATATGACAAGTGTGACGTCACACGCAAGTAAATAAATAATAAAATAAATAGTTCATCGCTGAGCTATAAGCTAGCTGCAGCTCAGCGATGAACTATAAATATATATATCTCTCTCTTTTATTTACACGGGAGCGATTATCTTTTGTTTTGGGCGAGAAAATTGTCGATAGTTCATCTCTTACTCGCTCGCGATGGGACCAGTGCCTAATGATCTGTGATTACTTGCGTGTGACGTCACCAGCTGCAAACCCATTGCAAACCATTCACAAAGCGTTTCTGCCTGAGATAAAATTTCAAAAAATATTACTTTTTTTTTCGTGAAATACCAAAAAGGAGAGTTTAAGATAAAGTGAAATATGTAGTTTAAACTATTATCTGATAGAATGACCACATTTTGTAATAAAGTCTGGCAAATGAAAGATGAGAATGAACAAATGGCAACACTGTAGTGTCGTCCCTTTTTTCTTAGATTGATTTGAAAGGGACGACACTACAGTGTTGCCATTTTTTCATTCTCATCTTTCATTTGCCAGACTATATTTTCAATGTTGTCAAATCCGTCGAGAATGGCCCAAAACTTAGAGGCCATTTAACAAAAAAAAACTACTATTGTCAAGTTGACAATGGGAGAGAATTTGTACAATTTTAAACACATTTAAATTAGAAATGCGGTCAAATTTAGTATTAAAAGCAGTTCTTGGTAACCATTACGTGCGCCATAAGGCAGTTCCAATTTTTTCCTCTGCCAAGCGAAATCGTAAGTAATTTTCGACCCCACACAAAGAGAGTAATCAACTCTAGGAACTATTAATACCATCCTACTTATCCACTTTGGGATGAGACTATGTGTGTGAATCTGTGAAATTAAGAAATAGGGTTTTTCTTCATGATTGCAGACTAGCTTTTGACGATGAGGTTAGTTAGTAAAACCTTGCCTGCAAAGCAAGTGATCCCCATTTTCGATTCACGGCCGGTGTTCCCGTGTCTTAAACGTTTTTCATACCCATTATTAGTTTCGTCAATGTCTATAAACGTATGTAAGTACAGTAACGGAGTTAAAGAACCTTGTCGCATAAAACTAACGATTTATTCCTATGTAATTTGTATCTCGTCACTTGAAGCTGTCATTATGACAGGGTTCTATGGTGGATTCACATTTAAAGTTAGTGACTATAGTCTATTCGCCGGTCATATAAGTGGCATAGAACTAAAATTTGCGGCTACTTTTAAGGCCTACCGTATAAGCCAAGACTTGTTTCAGTTTTTGGAGTAATCCCACACAAATTTACGATTAGTTCCCCGGTTTTTTTTTTTTTCGCTGGATTCTTGTTAACGATGGAGAGTTCTGTCAAAACTTTTGACGGAACGAGAACCCGACGAAACAAGAATCCGGCGGATCAGGAATTAAATCAAATTGACGTAAGTTAATAAGTTCTAGTCTTGTACTCATCATCATCATCATCATGTCAGCCGAAAGACGTCAACTGCTGGACATGGGCCTCCCCCAAGTCTTTCCACTCAGACCGGTCTTGTGCTTTTCGCATCCACCGTGGTCCCGCGATCCTGACGAGGTCGTCACTCCATCTTGTTGGAGGCCTACCTACAGCTCGTCTTCCGGTCCGCGGTCGCCACTCCAAAACCTTCTGACTCCATCGGCCATCAGTCCTGCGAGCAATGTGCCCCGCCCACTGCCACTTCAGTTTAGCTATTCTTCGGGCTATGTCGGTAACCTTAGTTCTACTGCGGATATCATCATTTCTGATTCTATCACGCAGAGAAACCCCGAGCATAGCCCTCTGAGTGACTTTGAGCTTCCTTATGAGGCCCATTGTACAGTTGTGTAGTCTTGTACTAGACTAATGTACTCGTAATAATAAGTATTTAGAGAATTACAGACGTAATGCATAACGTACATCAAATTTTTTCGGACAAGTTTCCAATTGTCATGCTTGTCCAATTAGCTTATAGATCGTCACTGAAGCTGAGTGCGAACGCACAATAGATTCGACTTTTTCTGAGAAGGTTTCACAATACCCTGTTACCATACGTCTAGATCACAAAACGACTATCAAAAATAATACACTTTTTTTCACTCTGCAGCCTAAACGGTTTGATGGATGGACATATGAGACGTTAGATTTGTTTAATATTTTAATCAGAGTAGTGAGAGGGGGGTTATTTTTTTCACAATTTTTTATTGTCTAATTGTTAAGTTTCGTCATTCCAAAATTCAGTCCTACTTTCTACTCCATCAGTCATACTTTGTTTTTGGGGAGGTTGCGATGGGCCTGGTGTGCCACTTCGACTATTGCTGATGTTTGGACAGTGAGGAGTATCTCTTGTATATAGTGGTATATTTAATGGCTGAATCTCTTTTTAGATTGGAATTATCAGTACAAACCAGGTCCCTATCCAGTCACAGCACATCAGCGTGAAGCCGCAGCTAAGAAATATGGTTTATCCTTCGAAGAGTACCAACCCTACCCTGAGGAAATGGGCTATGGTGATTACCCTAAGATGCCTGATATTGGAGCAGATTCTAAGGATCATCATTATCCATACGATATGCCTGAGTTGAAGAGGAATTTTAACGAACCTGTGAGTGTTAGAGCCGGTTCAGACGGACAGCATTTGAACCGCAGAGTGGCAGTTCGAGGGTAGTTATGATGCAGAACAGTGCAGTCCGCTTGGAGTTCGCTCCCCGACTGCAAGCCAGCTGCACGGTTGGTTTGCAGTTTTAATGCAGTTACGTCAACTGCATCACAACTGTAACAGTTCTATTGGCGTTTTATTGCAGTTGCTCTAGCTGCATCAGGCCTTCATAACAAACGTAGCTAGCTTGCAGTCAGTGTACGGTTGACATGACTACCGCAAGCGGACTGCACAGTTGTAATGCAGTTTTGATGCAGTAACGTCAACTGCGTCAGAACTGCCCTTGAACTGCCATTTTGCAGCTGGGTTTCAGGAATGATCCAGTTAGTCTAGTTGGATTATTCCTGCTCCTGTTATGGTAGTTATAGCAAGTAGTTAAAAAACTAATGATGAATAAATAAAAATTTGGAAAAATGAATATTCCGAAAAAGTTATTCGGAATTTGAAGTGTTCCCAGCCAAGATGCATTACGCTTACTAGCGTTTTTATGATTGATTCCTTTTTCGGCACATTCCTTTTTGGACATATTCCGTTTTCGGCATATTCTTGTTTCGGCACATTTAAGTAAATAAATTATACTATGAAATACTTGTGACTTTACTTGCATAATAAAATAAGTTAACATTTACTAGTAAAATATTATATTTTAATCAATTAAAATAAAAGACAAAAATTAAACAGTACCTACCATCAGTATCCACTGACGATTAATTCCATTTTCGGCACCTTCCTGTTTGGACCTAATCTGTTTTCGCCATATTCTTGTTTCAGCACATTCCGTCTTTGGCAGAAATTATTATATACTTACAACAAATTAAAACAATCCTAGGTAAGAATAAATTCTTGTAGATAAAAAACAACGATATCTAGAATTGAATTCATTTGTTGTATATAATGATTTATGCCGAAAACGGAATGTGCCAAAACAAGAATATGCCGAAAACGGATTATGGCCAAAAAGGAATATGCCGAAAAAGGAATCAATCGTTTTTATTAGTTTCGTTTATATACCAATTGCGTCAATGGTGTTCTTTTCAAAATGGCCTTCTTCCAACGTACGTCTCTTTCCTATAATGTTCGCTAAATGTTTCACTTTCACTTTCCTAAATAGTCCACTCCACTGAGGCGGCGACGACCGGAGCTGTGCCAATATTAACCAATAGAAGGCGCGTGCCGTCACGTCAAGCGCGCCTTACGTACGTTATCTTAGATTCTTTTGGTTAATATTGGCACAGCTCCGCTCGTCTCCGCCTCAGTGGAGCCGCACCCTTAAGTAGAAAATAGCGTTCAGAGTTGAAATTATAAATGGGTTACCGTATTTAGGACTGGGTTAGTTTGTGATCACTAAATGTGGTTTTTGTTTTTTTCCAGCTTCACTCAAGAGCCGAGATATTTGGTGAAGATCGCTATGATATTAGCATGAAGCCTCGCTACCCTGTGTGGTATCAGGCCTTATGGTTTTTCGGTGTGATGTCCAGCTTTTTTACTCTGTATTTATACCTAGAAGACTTTAAGATGGGAAGACCTGTATGCTGCAAGCAATTCCCGCAAGACGCGCCGCATTTTGAGTTTCCAGCTCCGGGCGGTGAACATCATTGATTATAAAAAAGTACTTGGTTTTGAAAGGATTGTGTTGATTATCATTAATGATAATCAACACAATCCTTTCAAAATCAAAATGCTGTTAGGTGTAGATTTGAATACACGAGTAAAATAATTGAGAGTTTTTTTATAGCGCATACTATTTTAACTTCGGCAACTTGTCTTAAAAACAGGCAATTCGACAAGAAAAAATGATGCCGCCATTTGATTGTTTTTGGCAAGTAAGGATCAAATGCATAAATAGGATCAACGACTTATTCCGTCTATGCGCCCTAAAACAGCCACCCTAAGATGGATACTCGGAAACCCGTGTCTGTCTATCCACCCTGAACGGGTGGGAATGCGTACGAAGTCGTGGGCATCCTCTAGTTTATAATAACATTAATAAGGATTTTCGATATCACCACACAGTAGGCAGAGATAAAAATCTTACACAGACAAGGCATTTGTAACAAGTTAATGTAAGTTAAGAAATTAAACTAAATAGTAAATATAAATTGCAAAGAATTATCAAGTCTTTATTACTATAATATATACAAATATTATAAAGAGGTCAAGTTTGCAATCATTCTCTTAAGATCCATTCATCAGATCTATGATGTATCTAATGAATATTTTTTTTCTAACTAGATCCATCACGAGGAAGTATGGATCTAATGAGATATGATTTGTCACCTGATACATCTTTCTACCCAGTTGCAAGAAATGGATCTACGGAGAATATTTTTCTCAGTAAATCTTACATGTTGTCATGGATCTAATGAGAAATAAATAATGTATAGTCAAGGTCACCAACATACATATATTACAAAAAAAAACTCAAATAAGAGGTCACGGGAAGAGCTAGCAAGTAGTAAGTCTCTCTTATTTTTCAATCTGATGTACATTTTATTGGAGTTACCTGTTCCATGTTATATTCAAATGCTTGCGGTTTGCACAAAAAATAACGTAGTCGTCATTAAATTGAGCTCTTTCTCTTCCCACATCCTCTATTTTAACTAAAAAGGAGATAGAACCCTGTCGGCGATTAGTTCCAAGTTCTTTATATTCCATGTGTGAAATTTTGCAAATTATTATTGGGACGAATTCTTCTTAATGAAAAGTCTTATTTTTACCAATTCTTAATTTTACGAAAGCTTCATTTTCCTAATTATAGATAGTGCTCGTATCGATAGTAGTCGTCTCATAATATTACAAGGTAAAATGGTTAAAAAATAATATACGTCATGTCAAAATAATTTTATTTTAATACAGGTTATATACACCTAAGTAGTATAATGTCTACATTTAAGAACAAACCCCAATATTGCTTTATACGCAAATCACCTCAAAAAGCCACAGTATAGTTTTGAATCTTTCAAATCACCCATTTTATAAGATCTAGTACACATTGGTCAGATTCCTTTTTCGTCAGAATAAATTATAGCCTGTTTTTTTTCGGGCGAAAACGGAATTACTTTTTGGACAGAAAAAACTTTGGTTAATTTTTATAATTTATTTATTTGTTACATTATATTATTTAATATGAGGCAGTGTCGACGGAGCTCCGCTTACGCGAAGCTCCTATTTCTGGATGGTTTGGCCCTCCGGGCCTGCTGCAAAACTAACATAACCTAAACCTACCTACGTATTCTATCGTCATCCGCGTATCAGGTAATATGTGTCTCTGGCATTATGCGTCGGAAGCGAAAAAACAGCCTACATTTTATTCTGACGATAGCGGAATCTGCTCGAAAGTCCGTTTTCGTCCGAAAAAAACAGGCTATAATTTATTCTGACGAAAAAGGAATCTGACTAATGTGTACTAGACGCCCATTTTATAAAATGCAGCGCAGACTTAAGTATGTTTTTTAATATAGTGTAGTGGTAAACTAAGTTACCCAAGATAATATAGCAGAACTTTATGTAAGACGTGTGTCGGAGACGCAAATTAATGAGGTCTACGCATGCGTTGGCTTGATGACAAATTACCACTTAATCAGATTGTTAACGTTACCTTCCGCTGTATTATGAAACGCGTCGTATAAGTTATTTCTAGGCAATATTATATAGCAAACAGTTCACTCAGAATCATGAGAACCAAGGGAGATTTGACTTAGTTGACAAAAAATGAATAAGTTACGACATTAGTTAATCCACAGAAACAATAAATCCTCGGCTTAAATTACAATGAAGGCTTATTTCAGACATTATAACAAATCATGGGACAGTTGCAGATTTTCATTATTTAAACGAAAGATTTATAAACATTAAGTATTATTTACACAAAGTTAGAATTTAGGATTTGAAGAAACTAAACTGGCGCAAACCAAAAGAAGTTTTGTTTCAAATTGTTGTTTAGTATTTGGAATCTACGTGTGTGTACGTATGTGTGAATGTGGGTGAGTATGCTTGTGTTTATTGCTGCGATAGTGTATCAACCAAAGCTAATAGTAAAATTAGCAAGTTATTTAGTGATTGAACATATCTTAGTTGATCTGTCTAATATATTGGCTTGTATGGAATTAAGGTAGGTTATGTACATTATTCACAATCTTATAAGAAGATAACTTTTTTTTTGTGTTAATTATGTAATATTGTGGATAAGCGCCTAAGAGCGCTGTCTTGAGACCGGTGTTTTATATTAGGTCCATTATCAAGGCAATTTATTTTTAATAATATTTTCTTTAGTATAAAAATCTACTTAAGTTACAAATTTTAGTAGCATTTAAGGGTAAAGGTAATTGAGTTTTATTTCCTTGCTGTTAGATTCAAAATTCCACTCACAAATTTCCCTGTACGTGGTATCATAGTGACGTGGCTAAAAACAAGACAAATAGTCTACTTATTGTAATAGAACACAGAATAACTTCTCGAGGTTTAGAACTTATTAAATTTTCAACTACAGTCAAATGCAATGAAAGCGAGTCATTTTGTATAGAATTTCCATAGAAAATGACCCGATTTCTTTGCTTTTGGATGTAGAAGTGTAGGTCCCGCCTTTGCTGCCTAACTTGAAGGGCAGCCTAACGCACTCACAATTCTGATCGTTTTTATTTTAAAAATCGAAGGCTTGTCTGCAATTCTGCATACATTAAAACATTATTTTTTTCTTTGTCCCGCGGCGACTTGAACAGCTACTACCGCGGGAATATGGCGTTTCCACAATGAAGTGATTTCGCCAGTGTCAAGTATATATCAGTATAAATCAATATAGCAATAAAACACAATCCAATCTTCTCTAGGAAGATGGGGCAACGTTGTACGGTGATATGTAGGACAGAGGCCACGATAGTTTTAACCTCTGTACCACTGCGAGTCCACTTGAAACGAGAAGTAAGATGCCAGATACACGAAATAAGTCCAAATCACTAACAGAAAAGAACTTTGAACACCTAAATACACAAAAATAAAAAATAAAACAAATTACACATCCGCCATCTTTTGACGTTGCAAATGGCCTCCCCGTGAAAACCCCCGTAATTACGTGTGCGTTAGGCTATAGCTCCTGTCTGCTGACTTGACACTGAGACTGGTTTTAGATGGATATTCTATTAAGAAGCCAGATAAAATAAAGTCTGTAGTAGGTATTTTGCGATCTAAATCTCAGTAACCAGGATACACTATATTTGATCTTTCCTTGAGACTGCTAAACGTGAAACACTTTAGATAAAAACCTTGATAGTATTATTTTTAAAATATGACACCTTTTTCGTATGTTTATGGTTGAATATTCGAAACCCTATAATCTAATAATATATAACTTCTTAATCCTGCTAAATCGGTTTTTGATGAAATTATGTGGTATAGCAGCCATCTTGTCTTGCGCAAACTATCTCAAGTTCTTCGCCTGGGAGCACATAAAGCCATCCCTGCGGCTGCCCCATTTCAAAACCCAGTAAGGGACATTGAGGTAATGTTACAGGAGAGCGTAAAAACATGTTTAGGCTCAGCTGTACAAAATTTGATACTTTCTTCGTTAGTAAGATTAACCCGAATACGTAATATATAATCTTTTTTAATTTCCTATATTACGTGATTAGATGCAAATTAATAATTAGTGAGCTGACTATTTTCAAGTCTGTTTTTGCATGTCACATAATGAGTTTTTAAAATAGTTTTGTGACACTAGGTTTTGAAATGGATACGCCCGTTTTTTTGTGCACTTACTAGGTTTCGGGGTACTCGTAAATGTGAACCTGTGCGAGAAAGCCCTCTATGCTATGATTTTCCATGGACTTGCTAGAAACCGCGTTTAATACAAAAACCACATTTTTTTGTGACTTACAAGGAAAGGTACCCAACTGTCCGGCTCTGATTTTGTTGATTTTGATATATGTTAGAGAGTAGTTTAAAATAACAGACACGTATTTTTATTAGCGGCCCAAACTCAACCTGTTGGGAGAAATTGACTTCCTTGATTGAGGTTTAATCACTTTTCAGTAATTTACTGAAAAGTGACTAAACCCTCTTAAAAAATGCAAGATTCATAGCGATTTGATTATAAATGTTTAAGAAGATGAAAAAATAATGTTATATCGGCTAAAACTAATATTAATAAAAAAATACCACATGAAGTGTAGGTATCTTCAATGATCTTTGAAGGGATTTTAAACTACTCTCTAACATATATCAAAATTAATAAAATCGGAGCCGGACAGTTGGGTACCTTTCCTTGTTAGTAGGTTTTGAAATGGGGTAGCCGTGTTCATTCTTGTATGAGCATGGCATGTGTGGCCTCTTGAGATCAGTCTTTAAATAAGAATCAATAGTCAAAAGTTTCAACGCCTACTTTTATTCCAGGAATGTGTAGCCTTCTTCTAGTTCGCAATAAGATTACCAAATAAAGGTGCCATCGAATACTTTGATCCTATTTTCCGACAAAGAATTCAGCAGATGTAAACCTTAACTTGGCTAAACCCTTATTGTATTGGTATTTCTTTGATGTTTTCACGAAAAATCCAGGGCGTTACAATATGGAATAAGGCTTAGGAAGTTAATCCATAAGGCAATGTAAATAAAGCTTGAGCTGCCGCGACGCGCAGGTTGAGCGCTGGTTGTAGTTTTTTATACCTTACAGAGTACTTGGGTTCGCTTTCTAAATACTCAGGGGCAAATAAGATAATTGAACGCTCACGTAAATGGTTTTCTGTCACGAAAGATTTTCTGTGACACTTATTCTGGCAGCTTACGTCAAACCTATCAATTTTCTATAACGAAAATGACAAGCCAATACGTGTGACGAGTAGGGTCTGCCGCGTATTTCGGTAAGGACCGTACTCGCGCCTAATGGAGACTTTGTTCGGGGTTTGATTTCCAAGTTTTCTTATTCTATATGAGTTGTAAACTTATGCTTAGAGGCCCATCCCCCAGCTGCGAAACCTTTAGTCGCCTTTTACGACACCCCAGTCCTTGAAAGGGTGGTTGCTACTCTAACGCTGGACACCACCCGGCTAACTTTTATCTTATCATAGAAGCATCAAAATGTTTATAGCATTTGTACAGTTTATATTAATATTTTTTTAGGGTTCATATTTACAATTTGGCATGATATGGATTAAAAAAAACATATTTTTACTTTGAAGTTCAAAGATATAATACAACTATAAATAAGGACTTTACATTTAAAAGTTAAAGTTACAACTAAACTTATTTAAAATAAAATAAAATAAAACTAAGCTAGTCAAATATTAAAAATTAAACATAAACACCACTATAAAAAGAACACCCCCTCTAGCAGGTCCGCTCGCGGCATGGTTCCTAAGACACTGGCTGCATTACCTCTCTGGATGGCTAGCCCAATCCTTTGGGAAAGGTAAGCGCCAGCTCTAGGGTCTCCGGAGGTGTCGATGAGCCGGGATGACAGGGCCTTAATAAAACTTTTCATGACAGAATATTTTTATATTTTTCATTATTAGCATTTCAATAGTAACTTAGTGAAATTCAAGGCGATAAACACCTTCCCATACTGAGTTTGTGAAAGTTATGTTTCCCGATGACGTACTCAATTTCACGGCTATCACTCGACCTACGTGACTATAAGCCCCGTATAGTAACAAAGCGAAATCTAAATCCTTCGTATGGATTGCGAGGAACAGAGAAAGGGAATGGAAGATATAAGATTATTATGACTAACGGCGCCTTGGAACGCTAAGATGGTTCTCTTATAGCGTAACAAGTTATAACTTGTTAACCTTCAGACCAAACCAGAGTTGGACTTGTATTTTTTAACTAGTTCCTGAATCCTAATAATGTAAGTTGCTAATGTAAATAAGTGTTAGATATAGTCAAGGGCAATGAAATCGGGTCAATTTGTATTGAATTACAATAGAAGGTGACCTGTTTTCATTGCACCTGAGTGTAGATAAGAATCCCCGATATAACGGTGACTGTTTCTTTCAGAGTTGATATCTCTTAAATGGCTCAAGTGATTTTAATGAAACCTAGCTAAGAACTACCGCTAAAAACCGGATTATAAATAAAAACAAATTGCATTCAAATGGGTTTACCCGTTTTAGAGCTACGGTGCCACAGACACACACATAGCGGGAAGATAAGATAGTCTAACAATTAATTATTAAGTAAAAATGATGGTAGCAAAGTATAGATCAGTTTTGACGTCTGTTTTTTTCGTAGACGCAATATTTAAAAAAAATACCAGTTGGCATTCAAATATATCTTTTTCCATAACCCGTCAACTGATCGTCAAAATCTAAGCTCAATTCAAACCATTCATACAGAATTAGAAATGATGATATTACCGACATAGCCCTAAGAATAGCTAAACTGAAGTGGCAGTGGGCGGGACACATTGCTCGCAGGACTGATGGCCGATGGGGTCAGAAGGTTCTGGAGTGGCATCCGCGGACCGGAAGACGAGCTGTAGGTAGGCCTCCAACAAGATGGAGTGACGACCACGTCAGGATCGCGGGACCGCGGTGGATGCGAAAAGCACAAGACCGGTCTGAGTGGAAAGCCTTGGGGGAAGCCTATGTCCAGCAGTGGACGTCTTTCGGCTGACATGATGATGATGATACAGTTTCTAACAAAAAAATATAAACTTCTACTGCAGATACAAAACATCAAGCAGACTAAAACGGAAATGCGAACAATTAATTTACGCTAGAGTGAGTTTTCTAAGTTAATAGAAATTTTAATAATATGTCAAAAAAATCTTCAAGACTAAGTGCACTGTTTCAAAGTGTAAGTAATAGCTTGAGGTTCAATGGGAGTTATTAAGGCGAAGATAGATGGAGCCGAGACGCATTCGACCACAATATTATCGCTATCGAAAATGGAATGGATTAACGCAAGCAGATGGCCGCGTCAGCATTTGTTAATTTTTACATTTTGACAATTTTAGGCAACCTTTTTAAAACAGATAAAAGTGATTCAGTAAGTCGTTCGTCGTCGAAACTCAACAGTCAGTCGTTTCTTAAATATTGCTTGATATTAAAAAAAAACAAAAAATTAAAAACGTCGCCATGTGAACTGTCATTTCTAATGCGTCACGAAACACAGATAAGAAAAGTATTAGTGGCGACTGGCGACCCCATTAGAGGTTTATAATTTTTCTGCTCAGGCTTTATACAATTAGAATACTAAACCTCGTATTAGAAAATGAATTTAACTTAATAAATTAGCATGCGTAAGTAGTTATATTTTACGTTAGCGTAACGCATCATGTCTTGACCCTAGACAAGATGCGTAGCAAACCCGTTTTTTTTTACAAACATCTACTACCGCGGGGATATGGCGTTCCCACAATGAAGTGATTTCGCCAGTGTCAAGTATATATAAGTATAAATCAATATAGCAATAAAGCACAATCCAATCTTCTCTAGGAAGATTGAGGGCAACGTTGTACGGTGATATGTAGGACAGAGGCCAAGATAGTTTTAACCTCTGTACCACTGCGAGTCCACTTGAAACGAGAAGTAAGATGCCAGGATACACGAAATAAGTCCAATTCTTCTATCACTGTGCAACACAATGGCATAAAAAGTACAAATCACTAACAGAAAAGAACTTTTTACACCTAAATACACAATAATACAAAACTAAAACAAATTACACATCCGCTATCTTTTGACGTTGCAAATGGCCTCCAGACGAATTGACGCAAGCTCCCAGTTGTAACAAGCACTTCAGTCAGTTTTCGAAAATCTCTATATCTATATTTACAGTACATCTTATCTATATTTACCCCATTATTAAACGCACAACCTATTTTAGTTAAAGTATGTTATGTCACTTTCTATCAGATGCAATCACTAATAACGGATAAGGACAAAGCCTGTGTTGGCTGCCCGTTACATTCGGGGAGGGAAGATGGCCGATTGTAAAATGTCCGGCTTTTATTTTTGTTAATTTTGTTTTACTGTTCTATTTACTGATTATACTCTCTCACTGACACTGGCGGAATTAATTGGTGGTTAATTTAAAGAAAAAGAGCTGTTTCAAGCCTAATTCTGGGGTCCTGGTGAAAAAAGGGTTTAAGTCGACTTAACTCGTTATGAAAATGGGTACATGACCGGCGTATACTAGACAAACCCTTTTTCACCTGATCCTTCAGACGACTTATACCGTTTTTACTTGGACTCCAGGACCCATAATTTAGTCATCATCATCAGCATCATGTCAGCTGAAAGACGTCCACTGCTGGACATAGGCCTCCCCCAAGGCTTTCCACTCAGACCGGTCTTGTGCTTTTCGCATCCACCGCGGTCCCGCGATCCTGACGAGGTCGTCACTCCATCTTGTTGGAGGCCTACCTACAGCTCGTCTTCCGGTCCGCGGACGCCACTCCAGAACCTTCTGACCCCATCGGCCATCAGTCCTGCGAGCAATGTGCCCCGCCCACTGCCACTTCAGTTTAGCTATTCTTAGGGCCATAATTTAGTACTTGACAGAAACGCGTGGAGATAACCCCATGTGCTGTTTAGTCCACAAGAAAAAATAGATACTCGATATTGGCAAAATACACATTACCAGAAATTAAATTTGTTAATTAAAATTTGATTAGATTAGAAGCATATTTTAGGTGTAATGCGTTTATGGACAATAAGGGAAATATTTTGTTACTTATAATATTAACTATGCTAAAGACTGTCTGCTCCTTAAGACGCTGCGGCGTGCTTATGACATCTCTTTGATCCGTCAAGTGCATAAAGTAGTGGGTAAGAGACTGTTATTTTCTAAGATAAAAGGCTTAATTAGTTACTTAATGATATTGTTGTTCCATGTAATGTTAAATAAATACTTAGTCCCAAACAAATCTCATAGGCTTATGAGAATTGTAAAGCTAAAAAATTCATACAAATTAGATATCGTTGTGTTCTCCTCTTAAAAATAGTCAAATTTTTACCATTTCTGAATATGTTGTGGATATGGAAAACGAGGTTTGTACGTTATCCTTTTTTTTTAAATGTTGGCGTGAGAATGCGTTCTCCGAAGAAAACATGGTGTTTTTTCGATGTACAGAAATCATAGCAGTAACATCTCACTGAATTTCTTTTCGATTTTGGCTGCAATGCCATTTCACAGTTTAGCTTAATGTTATTTGAATTATTGAAGAACTCGCGTAGTTCGTGCAGGTTGTTTTCTGCATATGAAGTGTTTGCTCGCGCCGAACAAGAAGCTGCAAACAGCCTTATGTTATTTTAATCCCACGTATGGATTTATGAAAAACCGCTTTAAACCATATTCATTCATTTTTGTTTTCCCCCTCGTACCGCCTTTTTCCTCGTTCCTTAGAGATTGTTTAAAACACAATTAAGTATAAAATATAGCACAATTTCAATAAGCTATGGCGATATGACCGCCAGCTATAACAGTTCTACGTGACGTCACATCTTTCGCGTCGTGTGATCGAGTAGCAATGGTGCGTGTTTATGCGGCGGAATAACCCGTCATCCGCTTGACGCACAACCACTGCCCGACCACCGTGTTGCGCCACGCGATAACGGTGCGTCAGTGGCCCGAGAACGACGGACGTACTTCTTCCATCCTAATTCTACGCGACGTGTTACACCGCAGATCCAGCATCCATTCAGCTATGTATACTGCGGCGTTTGCTATATATCAGTGCATATTAATCTAGGTCTTGTCTTTGCTAGTATCCAAATTCAAAATGGTGTATGAACCGCACCCGAACTAATATTAGTTGACATTGGCCTTGATTTCTAGGACCCAAAAATCCGAACTTAATATTTATTTTTAACGTTCTAAGCCTAAATGAAAGGTTTAATCACAGACTAGGTTTTAATTTTACCATCCAAGACCATGTTATTCGAGTAACTTGTATCGTTGAAATTTCATTTATGTTTTAATGCCTAATAACTCGTAATTAAAATCTTTTGTTGATTATTTTTCATATGCTAACATATTTAATCACCTTAATATTATTATCTTTTTCATATATACAGTTAGTTATCGCGCTGTGATTTTGTAATTTTTTTTGAGCGTTGGTAATAATTTTTATCTAATAAATATTTTCACTGACCTTACGCGTTTCGGTATATTATTTTTTAGTCTCAAATTTGTTACGTATGTGCTCTCCTGTGTTTGTTCTGCAGTGTAGCGCTATAATTTGCATACTTTTCAAGGATTTAGGGACATAATACATCAAAAATATTCAGCTATATTAAAAGTAAGTTTTTCGGTCACTTGTACTTTTTTTCGACAAGGTAATTTTTTTTTGTTGTGTCAAATATTTAGTAACCGATTACATGATGAAAGTTGCTCAAGTTTTATTCTGCAAAATGATAAATTGACTAAAGTAAAACATGGTAAATAAATAAATGCCAAAGATTGATCCCCACACCGGAACCGGGTTTTGCAGGTGGTAGGACTCTGTGCAGATTCCGTCCGGATCGCTACCACCATCTTATCCATTAACCTACCGCCAAACAGCAGTGTTCGCACTGTTGTGTTCCGGTTTGGGGATAAGACAGCCGGTGTAATGACTAGCATAGGGGCATTCCATCTTAGTCCTCAGGGTTGGTAACGCATTTGCAGTCTTAGTCTTGTAGTCTTGTGAATGCGTATGTCTATGGGTCACAGTTTCCGCTTACCATCAGGTGGCCTGTGTGCTCGTTTGCCTTCTCTATGTCATACAAAAAAAAAAAAACAACAATACAGATGCTGCTTAGTGATAGATTAAAGGATAAAACGGTGGTTAAGATCCAGACGCACACACACACAAGGTCCTGTAACCACTAGAACCAATATTCACTGTTTGAAGACAAACATTTGAAGAAGCGCTTTCCATAATCCCATATTTGTAGTTCAACCCGTCTCACAACAAAGATCAATATAAAGTTCTGCATAGCGGAAATGATCGATCTCAGATCGCCTCAAGGCAGACTTAAGTGGCTGCTATCCTACAATCCTTTGATCTAAGCTAAGTTTCTCGCAAAGCCTTGCAGATTGTGAACCAGACCCAAAGCTATCACGCCGGTGTTTTACCGTTGACTATTTTTTTTTTAAGTTTAACTAGTGGCTACTTTGTTTGTTAATGTTTATTCAAAGTAAGTGTGAGGGTTAGTGTTTATGTGTAAGTAAATATTTATGTCAGTTTTAAATCTCTTTTACCGTATTTTAATATTCTGTTGAGAAATGCTATTTGAAAAACCCATGCTATTTCTCTTTTGTTCATCAAGTGGTATTATACTTTCTCGCCCGTTAGCTTTCCTGATAATACTCTTGTTGCAGAATGTTTCAAGTGGCAATGTCGGATATTACGCCTTAAGTTTTGATTCGAGTGGGCTGCTAACGATGAAAGTAAAGCAATTTCTAATATTATCTTCTAGAAGATTTATCTCTAATACTATTTTCAAGCGAAAAACAAGTCAGGGGTGAGATAGTTTGTTTTGAAACGATGATGAAAGTCAGTTGCTATGTTTTGGTCCGAGTTACATATTGCAATAGTGTTACATTCAATATATTTTTTATTTTGCATGAAATTCTTTTAAATTAAAAATGAAAAAAAATACATTGGAATTACAGCAAGTGTTCTTAATTGTAAACCGTATAGATTTAAATTCCAAAGTATTTTTTTATTAATGCGAGATTTTAACCAATAAAAATAAAAATAATAACTAAAAAATACTATTTTAAAAAAAAACAACTGAATTTACAATTTTTTTACGAACTACAATATCAGAAACACAAATAGTAATAATGCACGTTAAAATAACACTCCTCTCTTTTCGACAGGAGTTATAAATAGAGTTGAAAAACGACCATAAACTTTCTCGAATCTGTGCATCTGCACAGATACAGACCAAAATAGCTATTGCTAAACGAACATGCATTTAAAATGCAGCTACATTTAGCTGACCAATACCGCTTGAATTTTCGGCTATTGTGGAAGGTCTGCATATTTTACGTACAATTAACAGACAAAGCCAATTAGCGATTTCAATCCACGAATGCTCGAACAATTTTATATTGAATGGTACGACTATGGACGGGGCGTACTGTGGTCCTAGTGAAAAAACGTGTAAGTGTTCTGAAGATCAAGTGAAAACGGTTTAACTCTAGTAAACTCCGTTTACGTATCTACCCTTTTTTATTACGAAATAACTCGAGTTGTACCCTTTTTTCACTAGAACCCCCACTATTATTCCCACCTTCTTAATATTTCGGCTATCACGCTTGCACTCCCCTCTGAGAACATTGTCACTCGTGTGTATTATAAAAACGAAGATTGCCGATCGCTATAATGAAAACGGTAGCACTGTACATTTAAACCGTTTAAAAAGGTTAAAGACGGCTAAGTCATTTGTAAAATAGGAAACTTAACCTTGCTGCTGGAGGCCATTTGCAACGTGTTTTAGTTTTTATTTTTGCGTATTTAGGTGTTCAAAGTTCTTTTCTGTTAGTGATTTGTACTTTTAATGCCTTTGTGTTGCACAGTGATAGAAGACTTGGACTTATTTCGTGTATCCTGGCATCTTACTTCTCGTTTCAAGTGGACTCGCAGTGGTACAGAGGTTAAAACTATCTTGGCATCTGTCCTACATATCACCGTACAACGTTGCCCCCAATCTTCCTAGAGAAGATTGGATTGTGTTTTATTGCTATATTGATTTATACTTATATATACTTGACACTGGCGAAATCACTTCATGCTGCTGTAGAATGTCAGATTAACTTTGGACTCAAAATGGGTCACAATTTTATTCTGCGTCACACCACAGATTATAAAATAAGTGGTGTACGATGTGCTCGGCCGTGCACAGACTATAGAAATTGTAATTCAGGCGATGGCTGCCCACTGTTCTGTGCCCGCAAAATAACATTAGCATAATGGCCTATCTAGTGTTAAGCGATTTTCTTTTATGTATTTTTTCTCTTTGATCGTGTTTTTTTTAATTTGCTAGTTGTTCTAAACATAATTGATTGTTTGTATCTACTTTCCAGTTCTAAACGAGAGGATCTAAACAGCGAGACTAGCAATACAAATTGCAGAAGTTGATTGTTGTCTCACTTTAACTTCAGTTCTAAACCAAAGTTAGAGTAACACAGCAGTCAGTGTCAAATTAGATCTTTGATTAAAACTTCGAGCTAAAACGCTTCGTGAAATCTGATTGATCGCGGAAAAAATTCGCGGACCCCAACTAACAAATCCATAATAGGAACGGACTTCGCTTACGTCAATCCTACATTTTGTTACGTTTCGAAATCGCCAACTCAGCGTTAGCATTCAGTTGCGTCTTGTACAGACGCAACTGAATGCTAACGCTATACACCGTGTTTTTTTTGATTTACGATAACTTCGGCATATTACTAGTAATATCCATAGAAACTAATTGGTAGATTAGATTTTGAAATACTAAGAAAAAATTTTTTTTTTCGGTTTAGTACAAAATAATGAAATCTTTTATCTTTGGTCATTCTAAAAGGGCCTTTAGAGTTAACTAATAATCAGTGTCAAATACGTCTATGTTGGCGTGACATATACACACAAGTAAAGATAACACTTGACAGGTAAAAGATTGTCACTTTAGATTGACGCGTATACAAACCTAACAATTGGAAACTCTTTACTCATAAGAGTCATAAGTATTAAAAGAAAATTGCTGTTATCAATTAAGAGCCTTTTAGACTAGTTTAACGTGATTAACTGATTAAATTTAAAAATTAAATATCTTTAAAAACTGTTAGTCTTATCATTTGTCTGTCTTCGGGAAATTAACTTTGTTTGACCTAAAGAATGTTCCCTTAAAGTTATCGTAAATCAAAAAAAACACGGTGTATATATATAGCTCTCGTCTCAAATATGTTAAAACAACCCGTCAATGGATCGCTACAAGCATGCTATCGACCAATGACACTGTCTTTTTGCATCTCGACTAGGCCCCCAGGGCTGCCACAGCTACCGCCATAATAGTGATAATGATAAGAAACAAAGTCAATGGCTTATTCAACTACTGCCTTACACTTAAAGGTAATAACAACTTCTGCATATCAATACTGATACGCTGTTTTGGTTTTGAATAGGGCAATACATTACCGCTTTAATAGAAGCAGACAATGGCTCATTAATTCTAAATAGGGTCGTCACTATCTACATACGGGTGTTCAAAGTCACTGTGGGCCATTTTGTATACATTAATAAGAAGCTATTTTTGACGTTTACATCTTAATGATGGTTAATGCTACCGAAAACACTTATCTCAAACTGTCATAATGTATGGAATAGGGAAAATCCATGACCTTTTTTCATAGCTTTAATAAAAACTGATAGGTACATGTTACAAACAGTTGAGAAAAATCATTTTTCTCAAACATGCTCGGAAAACCGTTTTTTCCGATCATGTTTTACTCCTAGGAGTAAAAAAACCATATGAAAACACTTTCCGTCCATGTCTATATTTTTCCTAAAAATGCTGTCAATTTGCATACAAAATCAAAAGGACCAAGACAAAGATTCCAAACAGCCAAGGTAACTGCTCACTTTTTTAGCACAGTGCGTGTGTTTCTTTTTGAATTTGCATTCCAATTTCTATGGTTAGTATTTAAAAACAATTGACAGTCGGTAACATTCGTTCATTCTGCATAATTAAATGACTTGCTTTTTAAAAATATATTTGTACTATTTCCTCACTTGTTTGAGAAAAGCATTATGTATGCCTCGGCGAAAACGAGGATTTCCTGACTCGTAACCACCTCGTCAGGAAAACCCTTACTTTCCGCGCCTAGGCAACAATGTACCTACTATTTGAATAGCTATAAAAATGACCGATATATAAGCCTGCAAAGATTTGTTCCTCTTTCTAGCAAAACAGAATTTAACATGTAGTTTATATGGCCGACGTGTTGCATGACGTCACAGTGCATATCGGATCTTTGTCTAATCTGTTTAATCGTAGTTTAAAATGCTTGTATCATCCATTTCGGCCATTTCTTGGCCGATTTTAATTTCAATTCCAATTTGGTGATCTCTTTGACGGGATTTTCATATTTTGTTGACAAAATACAATTTTAAAATCTATGCATATTCCCTATTGGAAACGCTCGACCGTACTAGAATAGAGGAATTCCTTCTAGTCCTCAGGTTTGGCAACGCATTTCCAGTCTCAAGATTGTGGTCTTGAGATTACATATGTGTACGGGTCTCAGATCACACTTACCATCAGGTGGCCTGTATGCTCTATGACCTTATAACATTGAAAGAAAATATATTCATGCGAAATTTAATGTATTTCGAGCACTTTATAAAAATCTCGTTAAACCTAGTGTATTTACATGTGTAATACAGTATTTTTCGATTGGAGGTATTTCCAAACAATTACCTAACACAGAAAATGTCAGTGTTAATGTGAACGTTTTGTTTAACATGTTATGTAATAGTATATTGTACAACAAGGGCGTATAACAAACAATTTTATGTAAGACTTAAAAAGATAAAAAGTTAAAATAAATTTATTCAGTAAGTAGGCCGCTCGGGCACTTTTACACGTCAAGAATCTACCAGCGCTTCCCAAGAGGAGACCACTGCTGAGAAGAAACGCCGCAAGAAACTGAGCAGTCAGTCATTTTTTAAACATATTTCATATTACAATGGTGCTGCTTAGTCTAGCATTATATAAAGCTAAAAATATTAAATTAAATATAATATCAAATAACATGCGTAGTTCAGCAGAAAAACATGCCAACAATCTTACGGGAGAGATAGAGAGAGAAAAGAAAAGAGAAAAAAATGAATCAACTAATTATGTCTGTATAAGATGGTGCAAGATACCAAAAGCAGGAGCTTATAGTATCAATCTGAGCCAGCAGGCAAGTTTATTTAATGCAGTCACCTCGTCTGTCTGGCTGTAGGCCTTAATTGTCTTAGTCTAGATGACGACAATACTTTATAGCATAAAGAAGGACTTTAAGAGCATAAGAAGTGAAAAAATATTTTAGGTCATCTTTATTTGTACTGGCCAGACTTAAGCCGCTTACACACTCTAAATGGAACTGGCACGCTGCGGACCGTTCATACCAAAAAGCGTTTCATAAACGACGCACCGCGCCTCTGTACCCTTACCATGAGTATAGAGTACTCCCTGACAGTAGTCACGGTATTCTTATAGAGAGCGAGGGACAGAGCATTCAACCCGCAACGGCTTTATGTGGAAAAGGAAAACAACTTTAAAAATGAAATCCACTCTCATAGAAATTGTAACAGGATAATTTTCCACGCGGGCGCAGTCCAAAATCGTCAAAGAAATCGTTTGATTGCTCACAAAAAGTAACATATTGGGTCCTCGAGCAAAAAGGCGATTTCACACCTCTTAAACATAAAGTTGTTTGGGACGGTAATGGTAGGTTTACACGAGGTTAGTAACTAATGTTTAGTACTTGGTGGTTAGTGGGTACTAATCTCTAATTGTGATACGGCCACTAGAATCGTTTATGACGTTTAAGTCATCCTTTAGTGTGTGTTAAACACAGTTACGCCCCAGCACAATATCAAGACCTTTAAGTCATTATTAATCTAAGAGGATCATAAAAAATGAAAAATTATAAAATAAATCTAAAAAATATGTTTATAAATACTTAAGTGTCTGGTTGCCGTAATATTGAATTTTAATTACCTGTTGTCATATATTTATTGCCACTGACAGCATTAATACAAATCGATTGACATAAGAATCATAAAAACAGGAGCTGTTTATAGATTATCAGAGGCAGTGTCGTGAATGCATCGCAAACGTATGGCTACATTAGGTCGCACATGTTTATAAAGGTAAACGATTAGCGACTAAATCGGAACCGATCGCTAAAAGCCCCGCAAAAGTCGCTCTTATGTAACAACATAATATTGTACTTAGTGCTTCGTATTAGTAGAAATGCCAGTGAAAAGTAATGAGCGGTGCTATCTACTAAGCGACAAGTAACTCGCACCACAATCACACTTAGCATTTATGGCTTGGCGAGTCGTGTTAACTGACACGACAAGTGCTTAGCAACTGTACAAGGTGAAACACGGCGAGACGAAGATTTCCAAAAAAAAAGGTTGTATAAGTAAGTTACAGAATAGTCACAAACCGAAGCGTAGCGAGGCGCGCTAGTGTGTAAAAATCGTCGAGAATTTCGCGAGTGAATTGTTTGGAAAAAACAGTATGTGGGCTAAAAGCGAGAATCCACGAGCGCCTCATTAAAATCTTTCATTAAAACCTGGATTTTCATTAAACGCTGTGCTAGAACAGTGAAGTTTAGAAATGAGCTCTCATTTACATGTACAAAAGGTTTTTATCTGGTTATGTACGGGTGAGTCGTCAGTTTACATATAAATCAGTATAATACTGAAATAGAGAAAAACTATCGAGGAAGTTTCGTTCCGCAAAATCATGTTTGTGCTTAAACCATTACGTACGTACATATAACATAGGTTACATGGGCTTATTTAAAAAAAAACACGGCGGTATGTGAATTTTTTTTTTTGGAAAATTATATAGCTAAATTAACAGCTTTATTCATAAACGCACAATAGCTAAAATATGCTTTAAATATTAGCTTATAAAGTAGTGTATGTAACTGTACATAATTAGGCATTAAAACACTTGTGTGATGTTATTATGAAATCGTGTTTAATGCCCTTCATTATGTACAGTCAAATAAACTCCTATAATAGTTATATCATCAAATTAAAATTATCAATAATGAGTTACTACCATATTAGGTATAATTATGACACCTTTCTTTTAGTAATAGATTACATTTTTGAAAAATCCAATATATTCATATCCTCGTATACAGTGCCAAATTTACAAGCCTAATGTAGCTTTTTCAGAACGTTCTGTATAGGGCATGCGGTACCGGTACCATTTCCAGAACCGGGACTAAGATTTCCGGTACTGAGTCCGGGAAATCCCGGGATTTCGGTATTTTTCGGTGTTGAGTAAATTATTTGTATTTTTTTTTGTTAATGGTGTATTTGCTAGATAAAAAACCAGTTAAGTGATAATTATTAAGTATTTAATCCAGAATAATCAACAAAGGACAAAACAAATGAATAAAATGAGAAAACCAATCAACAAATGTCAATAGGCGCCAAAAAAAAACAAGCAAAATTAACATTTTTATAAGTCTTTCGCATCCGAATAAAACCGAGCTTGTGCGAATGGGCGGGGTGAAAGCGTCACCCGGACCGCATGTATTTTTTAATTGAAAAAATGACAACTAGTCTAGTCACATACTCAGTACCGAAGAAACCGAAGAACCGGGATTTTCTTCGCCAGTACCGGTACCAGTTGCAATGATAATTCCCGCGATTTCCCGGTTCTTTCAGGACCGGGAATTCCCGGGAGCATGCCCTAGTTCTGTCCTATAAGCAGGTCACGGATTATGCATTAATTACCTAAAACCTATATATATGCTGTATATGTTAATCGACATACTTTAAATCCACCACTTTTAGAGGTTTGTAAGTATATTTTTACCAATTTCCAGTGACTCGCGGCACTAAGACGAATCTAACGATATCTCGTTTTTCGAAATCGGGACAACCGTTACCATAATACATATAGGAAAGAAACCATACATTCATACAGGTTAAAAACATTACCCCCCCTCCTTGCTCCCCCCTTTTTTCAAATAAATTTCACGTCGTTTTCAAATTTTGTGCATTCGATACGTATGTTGCGAAATACGATCTGTGTCCGCAATTTTTCAGTTGACCGACTCGCAAAGCGCATCGCGTTTGCTCAAAGTTAACTGGAATATTCCATAGAAGCCAAACGTGTTATTCTAAAGCCTGGGTATCTAGTGAAAAAGGGTAACTCTCTTTTTAACTCTGTAAAGGCCCAACTCAAACTGTTCAGTTAATAATCCGACGAATTTAAAAAACATATTTTGTTAAGCTGTTTCACGTATTTACATATCTACTCTCGCTCTTAGGTGGTTTGCCGTTGTAACCGCCGTTGTACAATGAGCATAATGTAAACCTGACCCACCATTTAGAATTGCGTCACCCTGACGTCATGATTCAAGTCGTAAGAAGTGTCAAACAATAGTTATTTATGTAAACGGTGCATAGTGAAGCTTCTTAAGGTATCGGTGACTGTGACAAGTCATTGAACACGTATTTAAAAATTATGTTAATTTTCTTTCTTCATTTTTCAATTTTGCTTGCTTGCTTTTTATAAGACTTGTTTCCACTCTGTATAATCTAACAAAAACGCGGGTTTTGCGGGTGGTAGGACCCTGTGCAGAATCCGTCCGGATCGCTATCACCATCTTATCCATTAACCTACCGCCAAACAGCAGTGTTCGCATTGTTGTGTTCCGGTTTGGGGATAAGACAGCCGGTGTAATGACTAGCATAGAGGCATTCCATCTTAGTTCTCAGGGTTGGCAACGCATTTGCAGTCTAATGCTAATGTCTATGGGTCACAGTTTCCACTTACCATCAGGTGGCCTGTGTGCTCGGGTGCCTTCTCTATGCCATAAAAAAAAAAACAAAGTCATTACGACTGTTGAAATGCCAGAATATTCGCCCCTAAACTATTGGACCGAGTTTTATAAATGGGGTGTCATATGATTCTTGGAGAACGTGCGAGTGTCACCAGTCATAAGTTATATAAGAATTATGAGGTTGAGTCATTCTAGGGCAGTGGTTCTCAACCGGTGGTCTACGGACCACAGGTGGTCTGCAAGAGATAAGAAAGTGGTACTTATTATTCTGCACAAGCAACGAAATATGTTTAACAAGACTGATAACCGAAGACCGCTAGGCTTATTACGTAACGAAATTTCAATATCTTCCATTTTGACAGTCTTCTGGACTCAGCAGGTCTGCTTTCAAAATGAAAACAATTGTTCCACTTTGAAATCGGTTGCGATTGCGTGTGCGCTAGGCAATAGGCCAGCTGGCATTTATTATAGCCATTGTTGACCTTTTAAATCAACATTAATTATGAAAAGAACGGTTAACAGTAAAAAAATATAGCCATATTTCCACCATTATTGCACTGTAATAGGGTGGACACAATCTTTTTGCAGTTGACTGTACCAAGGCGTGACGTCACGGTTAAACATTTTATGCAAAACTTCAATCTACAATTTGTTTTAACATTTTATAATAAAAACGACCTGTTTCGAGCTGACCGTCATCTAGCCTATTAAAATCAATGATAACTTTCATCTTTTTATTATATTATATCTTTATCTTTATCTTTTAAATCATTTCTTTTTAATGCTCTTTTGCTGCAAATGTAATTGTGTTTCTTGAGTTTTGATGTAAAAAAGCTGGTATACATTAAATTTCGAGAAATCACTTTTAACTATCTTATAAAATGCTCTCTCCAAGTTTTCTGTATCTCTACATGTTTTGCTTTGCCAGAAATGAAAAAGATCTTTTTTTTTAAGTCACGGACTCGATTATTTCATATTAAATTTGTGCTCTGGAATTCCAGATAGAGTACCTAATGATGACAAACTTTTCTTTGCTAAAATAAGAATACTGGCCACTAATTTTGTGAAGCATTTTATTTAAAACGATTTACGTTCTGGGCACAGTATTACAACCTTTTTGTTTCAATTGTTATTCCACTATGAAACTCTATCATAATGACAGCGTCAAGTGATGAGCTAGAAATTACATGGGAATAAGCAAAACAATGGAAATGCTCCTTGGTCAAAAAAAAGTTGAGAACCATTTGTTCTAGGATATGGATTACCACATTACGGCGCCAGTCGGATATAGTTTTTACGGAACGGGTACGGTTTTTAGGGTTCCGTAGTCAAATAAGGAACCCTTACAGTTTTGCCATGTCCGTCCGTCCGCAGCCTAGCTCAGATACTGTTAGTACCAGAAAGCTGTAATTTGGCATGAACATTATAAGTCACGAATGGCTAAACTGAAGTGGCAGTGGGCGGGGCACATTGCTCGCAGGACTGATGGCCGATGGGGTCAGAAGGCTCTGGAGTGGCGTCCGCAGACCGGAAGACGAGCTGTAGGTAGGCCTCCAACAAGATGGAGTGACGACCTCGTCAGGATCGCGGGACCGCGGTGGATGCGAAAAGCACAAGACCGGTCTGAGTGGAAAGCCTTAGGGGAGGCCTATGTCCAGCAGTGGACGTCTTTCGGCTGACATGGATATTAGTCACGCCAACAAAGTGGTAAAATAAAATTTTGAACATTTCTTTTTTATTGTTCATACCGTGTCTCCCCGGCACGTAACGTGCGGATTGTGGTATTACGTTGCTCGCCCACCCCATAGTGCGGGGTGTCGTTGGATAGGTCTTTCAAAAATATCGCTTGTTTGTACAAATAATTTTTCGATTAAATACTAAAAAATCTGAAAAATATATTTAATGAAAGCGCGTGTAACGAATTTTATAGAAAAACTATCACAACTAAATAGAAATCATTGGTATTTGAGATACAGGCGATTAAAGTGTTTATACCTACTAAAATGATCTAAAACGGCACCAAATAAATTAAAATGTTTGTTGTACTTAGCGGCTTCGGAACCCTACACTGAGCATCGTCCGACATGCTCTTCCTTGGTTTCTGTATGACAAGGCAAACGAGCACACCAGCTAACTGATGATAAATGGGATCTGTGACCCAAAGGCATCCTTTAGAGTGCAATCCCAAGATTGCCAATCTGTTACCAATTCTATACAGGGTGTTAGGTATATAGTGGATAATCCTTGAACTACGGATAGAAGGCACTTAGGACGTTATGAAAAAGCTAAAATAGGTTTGGTAAAAGTCGCATGGTTTTCGAGATTTTTGGACTTTTTGTTTTTTTTTGAATATTGACACCCTTACTCGAATTTTTGGTCATGGTTGGTGTACGAAGATATTTTTTTTAATTTCCTTTTTCCCTTAATAATGTTTAATAGTGGTGCTATCAGATGAACATTACCAATATGGCGTCACTACCGTTCTAATAAAAAAAAAACGCAAGCTTGAATTTTGCATCATCTTGTTTTGTTTGTTTTACCAAACTTTGAGCTGTTGCAGTGAAAAAAAATACACTACCACAAGGTAGCCCATTAGCCTAAAAACATGCCCATTTAATAGAGATTTTAAAAACACTAAATATTGTTTCCAAAGCCAAACCAGACTGACTTATATATCAACGTACAGCCGAAACTACTGTACCTAGAGACTTGAAATTTGGTACAGGGGTTCCTTTCATGATGTTAGTGAGCACTAAGAAATTCAAATAATATACGAAGTTGCGGGGCGTCCTCTAGTATGGATGTATTTAGCCTCTTCGGACTTATTTTAAAGTTAAGTGTTTTATTTTGGCTCTGTGGCCTGTCGTGACGTCACCAAATGGTCCCAGTGGAAGCCCAGTGCTAGCTTTACAACATAGTAACATTACTGAGCTGGGACCATTTCACGTCATCTACGAGTAGCATTAAGTCAGTCTAGATGTCTTTATATTGTTTTCGTTCTATTTCTCTTTTTGTTTGTCTTTTTTGTCGTCTGGGAGATATTGTTATTTAAGAATAAGACCGCCTGGCTTTCCTACTTTTTTACCGTTATGTCCCCAATAATTATTACTACAGGAGGCGAATTAAAAAAATGCACCTCCTTACCAGGGACCGTTTTCGTTACGGTATTAACGGTATGGTACCGGTATTGGATATCGATACCGCTTTGTTATATAGGTAGAACTATACAGGTATAAAATAACGGTATCGCTATTTTTCATAAGTGCACTTCAATCTTTATTGAGACGGTAGTCAACCGGTATTATTTTGGTACCGATATTTAGATCGTCACTTTTTTTTAGATTCGATGTGGTACTTACTCGCGGCAGCGCGCGAGTGTCACTCGCTCAAGCCCAAGGCTGTTGGGAGAATTTAGGTTCGACCCAATAAATTCGATGAAATTTGAGTTATACCAATCTATCTCTTTTTTCGTGCATTGTATGTTACCAAATCAGGTCAAAATAACACTGTCTTATAATGACGCTATAAAACAACCGTTTTTTAAGACACTCAGTTATATTTAACCATTTATAGTGCCGTTAGCAACATAAAGTGTACTGCGATTGATTGGCAAATTGGTCTGTTTTAATCACCTTAAACTCTTCACTGAGTGTTTGTCTATCTGTTTCGGAATAAAAATGATGCCCAGTGATGTGAAGTCGAGTTTGCAGTATGTTTCGTCATCACTTTCTTTGGTAATTTTTTAATAAAGTTTTCTAGACCGAGAGTTGGCCGCAGTTTGATGTCTGGCGTTTCTGTTAGGCTCCTTAGTCTGCTTATGGGTTCTTATACTTTTATTTATTTTTTGCCCTGTTGATTTTGATGTTTTAAACTTTTTAGCCAAGTCTCATAGTAATGTAGGATTCTTCTGAAAAGCTGCAGTTACCTTTTTTACAGTATTTTTATTAACAACCCCAGTCTTACGTCCACTTCCACGCTGCCGGTTTCCGCAAACCGTTTGAGTACTCTTTGACCGATTTTACTAGAAATTTTCAGCTCCAATGCTACGTTTTCGTAGAAATGCCTCGATATTGATCTTTGTACAATTTTTTTTCTTGTTTCCACAGTTTCCACAGTTTAATCGCGACAGTTTCGGGCTTTTCAAATTGTGTTATTCAGTCAGTACATTACTAAGCGACATTCAAAGGTATTTAATTATTTAACCTCATCTATAATTAAAATAAAGTATAAGCGTCATGATTTCAGGGACTAGCTTTATATGAAAAAAAAATGGTTATAAATAACATGGTGGGTTTTGAGACATCGTACAAGACAACCTTTTTATTGCAGAAGGAAGACGCGCAAGATTCTGAGCATTGGTAGTAATAACAGCAGATATAGGTACTGTAATTGAAACATATAACGATATCGATGTTATAATTCTTATAATCAATAACTATGTCGCAAAAGCTGCCCAAAAAAAGGAACTTGCTCCAAGGGTTTACAGACAATGTTTGCTCGAGATAAATGATAATGGGTTACACATAGCTCTAACCCCATTCCAAACTTTAGCCAAAGAAAAACGACAAGTAATCGCAAAATTCATGCCCACAAGTGATTTTCAAGATTACATTTTGTCTGACTTTTATGATGGTGAAATAAAAGTCGCAAGTTTACAACTGTATACCATTCACTTCACGGTGACAGAAAGTGACAATAAAACAACAAATGTTAAACCGGTTGTAAAGTCAAAAATCGTATTTCATTATGTTCTAACTAATTAAAAGCCATGTTTCAAAATGGGAACCAGAAGTTGAGCATTATTTAATCCTTTCCACTTTCTACCTGTCACCGCTGTTAATATGGAAATGATTTTGCAAAGATAAAAATTACATTAGTATCCACGATGGGAACGTTCCAATTCTAAAAATGTGCATATTACTTAAAGCCTTCAATAAAAAATAACAGATAAATAGCACGTATTTTTCCATGCGTAAAATAGGTGCTAGATGTCGAGATGCGGAAACCAGCAAGCTTATAAAATAAAAATACAAACACGTCCCGGTAGACTCACTAAAGCCATCAGGGATGGAATGAAAAAAAAGTTATATCAAACATCACCTATATCACTGTATGAGTGCCGTCCTTTGAACCGATGTTCGAATTTCAAACCGAAATCCTGCTATTATTTTACACACTGCTTTCATTCACTCATTCAATCCATTCGTGCCACTCGTGCCAGCTCGTGCGAATCGAACTGTATGTTTGATGATAATGATGATATTTTAAATATTTCTCATGAGTCCTTAAATAAACCCTGTTATAAATAAATTATAAATGATGACCAATACCCGGCACAATCAAAAGTACCTTTAGAAATTCATACTTACCTACCTACCTAATATATGAATGCATGTAACTTACGCTTACGTTTATCTTTTTCACCGAAGTAGGCATTAAAATTCCGTGCATCAGGCAATACGCACGGTTCGAAATCACACTGTGTTTTGTTTTCGTGGTTTTTTCGTCCTTCGTTTCTTGGACATGTAATTCCCTCCTGTTATTACTAGAAAAAGTGTCAATGTAGGCATTGCGATTGTGTAATTAACTAATTGACAAATTAAATCAATGGATGGAATGAAATTTTTTTGTAAAATAAAATTGCACTTGAAAATACTTACCCCATGACACCCAGCACTTTTTTGAATTCAAATCTCATAAAATCATTAAAATTTAACAAGTAAATTGTATAATACGTGTAAGTAAGCGCTCGGCAAACAGCAAACCGCGACAACTCAGTTATCTCCCGCGCCGAATGAAATCTAACATTAATAGATTAGTTAGTGCTGTTGGCGGCACCGTCATAAATCCGAAACGATACCTTTATGAAAACGGGTTCAGGTATCGAAAAAACATAATGGTACCATTATATTCCGGTACCGGTTAACATCTTTTGCTCTACCGAAACCAACCGAAACGAAACGGTACCTTTATATTCCGGTTATGCAGTCCCAGCTCCTCACGTAAATTTGTTCTTTTAGATAAATAGGACCAAGCATTCAAGCAAATTAAACATCCTAATAAACATGTCAGAATCAATATGCTTTTATCGAGTGGAAGGAGTCCCTATTTATTCCGGCTCAAGTACTTTTAACAGATTCCAGGAAAATACAGGATCTGTTTTCATTTACAGAGAATTCCAATACGTTTTTGTTTCCGCTATTTCCGACTGTTTCCGGCCAGTTTGAAGCTGTAACAAAGAGTATTGTTTCCGATTTCACGTATGTAGCTCTGTTTGGTAGTTGAGATTAGTTATTCAATAACGGAAAAGAATAAGAATATACTTTTTAATACAGTTGCTCAAAAAGTGATACTTTTCGTAGCTGTATATCGTGCGGAAAGTTGGGTTTTTTCGAACTAGTGCTTTTTACTTTTCCTACTAAATAAACAAGGCCGTGCATCCAACCAAGGATATGCATGTTTAAATAAAGTACCAGGAGCGCAGAGATAATTAGGAGGGTAGCGCGGTGCGGCGCAGCGGCGGGCGGTCCGGGCGGTCGCGCCCGACACAACGCGGGTTGTAAGTAAAGTAGGTACTTTTAATGTTTATGCTTTCCTAGTATTTGATTTAAATTTAGGTAATTTCGGACAGAGTGTGTGCACACGTTAAGCTCACTTCAAAGGTCCGGGGGAAGAGCAGAGATACACAGATACCCGACACACACATATACACAGATACACATTTTTTCGCAACTGTATTAAAAAACGTCGTTCGATTCACGTGCGGTATGTCATTACTTCACTCATACCGAGTCTTGCCACTCGCCTGCGGCTCGTGGCAAGATATCTCGGTACTCGTGAAGTAATGACATACTATCCGCACTAGCATCGAAATGTACTATTATACCATTCTTCCTATAAAAAATATATTTTGGTGTTTGAATTTAGAACTCACCAATATGCGTGAATTCAATTACGCGATACAAACTCCTGTGCAAATAACTCCTCGAGATTTGATTGGTCGACATTAACGACAAGGAGTTTAGCATTACAATTTTTCCTTCCATTTTTCGTCATATAATCTAACTTAAATCTAACTTTTTGTCGTAGTCATGGTATAAAGTGTAGTATGTAACTCTCGAATAACACTGATTTATATCGAGGGCCGTGAATCACTCGCGTCGCTCGGGATTCTAACACTTTCAATCATCATGAAACACTGCCTGCAGTCGCGTTTCAGCCGTTAGTATCCTTCACTTGCTCGTGAGTCATCTATGGCCCTCGCTTTAAATACGTCCTTTATTCACTACTTGCATAATAAAGTTTTCAATAACGTCACTGTGACACAGTTCTATGATGGGTCAGAGTTCCTTGCACAATGTCCTAACACTAAATATAAAAAGTATAAAAATAAAATGATTACATATTTATTGAAGTGAAAAGAGTCGGTTTATTTTATGCGCCATGTTGGTAGGCTCTTCGTTTATTTAATAATAAATATACAGGGTCCCATAAAGATGTAATACCAAAGTGCTTCTAATATTTCAAATTGAATTCGGCTATATCAGATAAACTTATGCCTAAGGGCGTCTTTCAACTGAAGCTATGCGATGAAAAGGTAGCTTTTCAATCACAAATGGTTACTACAATAAGTCAGCTGTTCAATTTCTTTCAATTATCACTGGTAATTTAATCGAAAGAAACGGACTGAGCTAACGTCATTTTGAAATTCGATATTCAAAATTTCACTGGCAGGTAAGAATTAATATGTTTGAAATTGCAAAAATTCGGGAATTCGACGCATGGCGACGCGATGGCCTAGTGGGAAGTGACTGCCTACGAAGCTAGCGGTCCCGGGTTCGATTCCCGGTATATATATTTGTTATTTTCTATGTATTTAAGAATTATTTGTCTATATAAGTTTTTATATCAATGTCTAGTACCCACAATAGACACAAGGCTAGAGCTTAGTTCGTTACTAGATCAATTGGTATGAAGTATCTTTTTTTATGACTTCTTGTTATAGCCGCTTTAATAAACGACTTTTGTAAAATTAGGTTAATAAGATACAGCCCGTTGAGAAACAGACAGAGAACATGTTAGCAACTAAAAAGGGGATCTAAAACTTGCATAAACTATGTAGTCAAAAAACTCGTAACTACTTTGAAACAATAAACTAACTTCACAGTGATAAGTTATCTGTTAACTAAAGAGCTAACGCGTTGAATTGCCCCGCGCTTGATACTTTAGCTTCTTCATATGATTCTCTTAATTGGAAGATTTTCCATCAAATCCGTTCAACAATACCTTACCTGCAGTGTTAACAAAAGAGTTTAGAATATTATCACGAGAAAACGTCAGCGTATAAAGCTAAGTACTCACAAACCCCTGACAGTGGAATAGAGTGGCATATTTCCTAGAAAATGTACCGACGTACGGAGCCAACGCTCTCTACACAATTAAACTTACCTTTCATAACGTACTACAAAGAGGACGCCCGCATAGACTATTGAATATACATGGATTTTTTATCATCTCTCAACAAAATATCCAATAAGAGATCACCAATAGTGAAATTAAAATTATAACCAGCCAAGAAATACGGATGATACCAGCATTTGAAACTGCTAAATATACCACGATTACAGAAGGAATCGATATGCACTGTGACGTCATGTAACATTATGTTCTGCTTTTAGAACGTGACAGGAACAAATCATTTTTTATAGAAGCTGTCAACAAAAGTTATCAATGTTCCCTATTCTGCCGTATAACCAAAAGAGACGGCTAATAGAGATTAGGCAAGTGGATTAACGCTAACGTAAGCGATTTTCGATAACTGACAATATGGAATAGGCGCTCGACGCGACCGTCTGACAGCTCACGTCAGTCCTATTTTGGATGACGCTAACGAACGCCGAATGCATCTCCGCCTAGCGTATTTGCATACAGGGCACTCAGCTCGCGTGGCTCAACATCTCGTGTCATTATGGCTTGTTTTAGTCTCTCGTTGAACAATCTAATATTATGTCCTTCCAAGGGACTAAAATTATCTCTATACCAAAATTTAACGAAATCGGTCTAGCGCTTTCGCCATGAAAGGGTTCCGTACCACAAAAGGAAAAGGGAACTCTTATAGGATCAATCTGTGGCCCGTCTGTCAGCCTGTCAACACCTGTTTTCTCAGGAAAACGTTGAGGTAATGTGATTAATGTCAAATACTCGTCTGCAATCCCTTGAAGCTGTGAAAAACTTCTAAGTCAAGAGAAGGAAATACGGCCGGTTATGCTACATCGAATCAATTTTATAAAGTTATAACGTTCTGTGACTAAAGTGAGTTTGTTCTAATTTTAGAACAAAGTGTATCAACCATTTACGGACATATCCTGTCACGTTTTGCCCTAGGTGATTTTAAATTGAATGAACGCTATTGCGGTTAGCCATCTTCAAGTGTAAGTGACAATAAAGGAATTAAATATCTGACCCGCATTTGTTACGAACACTAAAATACTTTTAAACTCAGACTCTGTTTGATTTGTCATACGATTGTATTTTGTAAAACGACGTGTCATATTTTTGAAATTCGGTAAACGTAATGTACAATTTCAAGATGGCGGAGTACCTATGTTCCGATTTCAAAAACGTTCCGTAGTGTCTAAACTATGGTACTGGTGAACCACCCTTAACCTTCTAACATTATAAGATAAACATGCACGTTACGATCGACTTTTATAATTCCAATAAAAGATCTAGTACTCATCACAAAACAAAATATGCGCGTTAAAGTTATATGTTTATATCCGTAATAAAAACGGGACACGCGATAACGGCTTCGAACCGTCTTAGTATTGCTCTTGGCGATTTGGAAGACCTCGTTTTCATTAGAAATTGAAGAGGAACGAAACAATATAAAAAAACCGGTCAAGTGCGAGTCGGAGAGCGCACCGAGGTTCCGTAACGCCGCACAGTAGGTATTATTTTATTCTGATTTTTTTGGGGTTTTTTCTTTAATCGTATGCGATGCGTGTATGTTTTACCGATTTTCCGTTAAATAGTTTTAAAGATCTAAGGAAACATACAGCGGAAGCGAGTTCATTTATATAGGTACCTATATAATATTATAATTAGAGTTAGGACTTTTGGTGGCAAATCGTGGTTCCAGAATCCATGGAGTCGCTATTTCCTAATTATTATAATACATAACACTTTGATTTTGACCTTCAGTATTTTAATATTTCAAAATTCATTTATTCGTTATTCGGCCGCACCAATTTAAATTCAATTTGGTATTGAGGATATCTCTGCTGTGAAAGCGTTACAAACAAGCAAATATTAATAGGTATGAAATAACCGAACTAAATATGTATTTAATTCATTTTTGTATATGATAATACCGAAGGTCAAAATCAATTATAATAATTAGGAAATATCGACTCCATGGATTCTAGAACCACGAAATGCCACCAAAATCCTAACCCTAATTATAATGTAAAAAATAACCGCCCTCATTTTTTTTTTTCTTTGATTAAAATATTATATCCTACGTCACTCCTACAACACGGATCGGTAATTCAGATATTTATCTAAAATTGCCAAAATCCCGAAAAAAGTTAAGCGAATATGGCGTCGGCTTCTTAAAAATATTATTTTAACAACATAAGTTCCGTTAATATTAATCGTTTTGTAGGATAAAACGTCTCGTCAATTCGCTCTCAAACTTCTTTAAGTGATTAGATTAGGTGAGTTATCTATACATGAAAAGTAACATGGTGGCGTAATTTATTTATTCAGATGTCCAGGGAATTATATTATAAATTAAAATTGAGCCTCCATACAACTGAACAACGATGCCGACGCTGAAGATTAGGTAGGGTAATGTCACCAGTTGTCAGCCAGTGACCAGTATTCGACATTACATGAGTGCGAAGAGTGGGAAATATATATTTCGTACTCTTCCCACTCATACAAAGTATAGGCAGAGGCCGACAACAGGTCTCTGGCTGACCACTGGTGACTTTACCCTAAATATCTTACCGTATTTCTGATCCCTGCGTATGTACCTACGCTACAGTGTCGTTTGGCTTTTTCCACGAACTTATCCGTGCATAGTGCCGTGTGTAAAGATAGGATCTAATATTGTACCTTATACGGTCCCCCCCTAACTGCAGTCGTCAGCTATACTCGTGCATCGTGCGATGGCCTTCATTTCCCCCATCTGATATGCATCATAAGAGTCACCAACGGCACGATTATTTGATTTAAAATATAAAACGTCGGTGGGATTGTTCATATTTTTACAATTACTTTAATTCGAAAAACATTTTGAGGTATAAGGTTTTAAAGCCGTTCTGCATTATTAAGTTGTTGAAATATTTATCTATTTCGGATATTTCGACAGAAGTATATTTAACCGTTGTTTGATTTTCGTTTTCGGCTTGAAGCCCTCCTGGGTGTATTTTACGGGTTAGGCGAAATCCGCTTGAAATAATATGTTTTAATGCACTATTACAATCACATTTTATCAGTAGATATCATTTAATTGCACGTTATTTACTAGAAAATGCCATTCCAAATTTAAAATAATCATATCATCCATAAAATCTGCTAAATAAATAACGATATTAAAACAAAACTATTGGGTCAAATACAAAAATTAACCAAATTGGTATCTTAAATGAAGAATGTAATAACCGTGACTTATTTTTTCTGGTCAATGCTAATTTGATAATATTTGTTATGATTTTGATTTAAATGCAACACGTCGGTGAAACTGCGAAACCACCTAACATTTTTAATAAGGCGCCTTTTGCTCCTTAGTAAATTTATTTACGCCATTTTAAGTAACACAAACCACCTATCAACCACACGGCCCTACGTTTGAGTAGGTACCTATTGATTATTTATTCATCATCATCATCATCATCATCATGTCAGCCGAAAGACGTCCACTGCTGGACATAGGCCTCCCCCAAGGCTTTCCACTCAGACCGGTCAAGTGCTTTTCGCATCCACCGCGGTCCCGCGATCCTGACGAGGTCGTCACTCCATCTTGTTGGAGGCCTACCTACAGCTCGTCTTCCGGTCCGCGGACGCCACTCCAGAACCTTCTGACCCCATCGGCCATCAGTCCTGCGAGCAATGTGCCCCGCCCACTGCCACTTCAGTTTAGCTATTCTTAGGGCTATGTCGGTAACCTTAGTTCTACTGCGGACATCATCATTTATTCATCGGTGACAAAATATTGTAAGCTTAGCAAAAATAATACATTTTACGTATACAAGACAACTGAAAAATTTACGTAAGTACTAAGAGAATAAAGGCTTGTAAACTGTCACTAATACACTAAAAAAACCTTGGCCTGATTGTACAAGTGTATTTAGAGGTGTTGGTAATTCTTTCGCTCTGCCTATCCGAGTGATTGTATGCGTCTAAAAATATAGTACTGGAAATCAAATCTATAAATAAATATAGCTTAAACTAAATGAACTCCTGGCTGCATTTCTCACTGAATAGTGAAATGAATGTATTAAGAAAAGTGCCAGCTCTCAGGTTTCTAACTTGAGTAATTATTTCTCTATTTACATTTGGTTTTCGTTTTGTGGTATCCTTAGTGTATAATAGTGGTAGCATGATTTATAATTCCTCTTTAATTTATCTTGAAAATTGATTGTTTTTTCAGAATATGTACCTACTCGTAATATGTATAATATAAAGACGAATTTAACAACTAAAAATAAATAAAGACGGAGAAATAATAATGGGGTCCCCATACAAGGACCGTTTTTTTTCAACATATTTTTTTTTTCTTGTTTTTAACCTACTGCCAAACAACAGTGTCCGCATTGTTGTGTTCCGGTTTGGGGATAACAGCCAGTGTAATGACTAGCATAGAGGCATTCCATCTTAGTCCTCAGGGTTGGCAACGCATTTGCAGTCTTAGGATTGCAGTCTTGTGAATGCGAGTGTCTATGGGTCACAGTTTCCACTTACCATCAGGTGGCCTGTGTGCTCGTTTGCCTTCCTTGTGCCATATTTTTTTTCACACAAACCGCAGCGAAGCGAGGGCGGGTCGCTAGTACGATATAAAATGTCTTACAGCGATTCCTAAGCGAGATTGTACAATTATTATTGTCATGGATAACAATGTTAACTTTTTGGTAAAGTTGGTTTCAATAGAGATGGCAAAATATTATGTAAACAAATCAGTACCGTTTGACATATAACTTAAATATTTCTACAAACTAGTTTTAAAGTTATGAGGCACTAGTCCTAAAGATTATTAAGCCAGTCTCGTTACTCAAAGGAGGTATTTCCCGAGTATTTTCACCCCTTGGAATCTTAAAGGGGGGGGGGGGGGGGGTACAACCCGGAAGTATACTCGAAATGCAAGGTATTTGTGGTTAGATGGATTACTTTTAATATAATTTTGCAGCAAAAGGATTTATTTTGACAGGTGGTTGGTTTTTTTTTATTGGTCAAAAGTTGTCTAAGGGGAATTTAGTGAATGAAGAAGCGTATTTGAAGTGTAATTTAATTAGATATTAAAATTATGCCCAAGTATGTAATAGAACATTATTTCACATTTGACACAATCGATTGTTAAAAGATATAATTTTTATTCCGAAAAAAATATACTTCGCTCTACTTATACTTACTGTAAAGTTTGTACGTACAATGGATATGCTAGTCATTAAGCCTTAAATTTAGTCAGTATGTTATTTAAAATAGTTTTACGCTATCCCCGAGATTAATATGTTTCATTTCCATATTTTTAGGGTTCCGTAGTCAAACTAGTAACGTCATGCCCGTCCGTTGAAAAATATATTTCTTAAGTTACCTACCCTAGAAATAATCTGGGGATGTTTTTTAATTTTTCTTGTCTACCCCAATTAGTGGGGTATCATTTGATACCTAGGTCTTTTAAAAATATTGCGGGCTTTTAAATTTTAAATGAAAATTGTCATGTGTAACAAAATACCTCCGAAACGGCTTGACCAATTCTCATGAAATGTTCTGTGTATATTCAGTAGGTCTGAGAATAGGAAGTAAACTATAATTCATAACAGAACGACGACGGGCGCGGACAGCTAGTAGTTATATAAAATAAACTGCCTTTTCTGTTTTTTTAAGTACCTGAAAGACCCAAACTCATTCAGGTCGAAAACGAGATTTCCCGGAAAAAGCCGTGACGCATCGATTTCAGTACCGCAATACCTCTTCTAAGGGTTCCGTAATCAAAGTACCCTTATAGCTTAGCTTTGTCTATTTGTAAATCACTCTCACTTTTTATTGAACATTCTTTTTGAATATTCTCGAGGGAAATGTTGATAGAAAAACCAGTGGAGAATGTTCTAGGTTTACTTTTATCTATAGCCAAATACCTAGATAAATAGAAAGCCAATGTCGTGTCGGATGAGGAGGTTAATAAGCTAGCAGAGACCATTTCGCACTGCTAGATCAAAACAGAATGAACTCAAAATACAACTGTATTTTATAATCAACTTTAATATAACTTCTATGAACTTGAAACCAAACTAGCAAGGATATAGAGTTGATACGGTTTTGATTTAGCAGTGCGATTTATATAATGTGGTTGTCTTGCACCATTTTATTTTATTTTATTTGCTCTTGCTATTGTCAGTTTTGACACGTTTTTCTGCTCAATCAGAGGTGATGTTTTTATTATATCATCCAGTTTAATAGTTTTGTATAATCCTACATTAAGTATGATCATTGCTAATAAACTACAGAATTTTATTGCAACGTTTCTTCTCAGCGGTGGTCTCCTCTTAGGAAACTGGACGAATAAAAGCGCCCGTGCTTGTACTTCATCATCATCATCATTATCAGCCGCAAGACGTCCACTGCTGGACAAAGGCCTTCCCCAAGGTTTTCCACAACGATCGGTCCTCTGCTGCTGTCATCCAGCGGTTTCCCGCGACCTTTATCAGATCGTCAGTCCACCTTGTGGAAGGTCTGCCAACACTTCGTCTCCCGGTTCGCGGTCGCCACTCTAGAACCTTTCCGCTCCAATGGCCATCAGTTCTACGAGCAATGTGCCCCGCCCACTGCCACTTAAGGTTTGCAATCCGGTGAGCTATATCGGTTACTTTAGTTCTCCTGCGAATCTCCTCATTCCTGATTCGATCTCGCGAGGAGACACCCAGCATAGCTCTTTCCATCGCCCTTTGAGTGACCTTGAGCCTTCTTATGAGACCCATTGTAAGCGACCATGTCTCGGATCCATACGACATCACTGGCAACACACACTGAACAAAGACTTTTGTCTTGAGGCACTCTGGTATTTGACATTTGTACTTATTAATTAAAAATGTTTTTTTTTGTTAGTAATGAGTGGCAATTAGCCAACTGACCAGAACCGAGCTCTTCACTTAAATGAATGATTTTCCGCACGTGTAAGGCAAGTGTGAAATATTTGACATCTTAGCAATTTTAAAATAATTAAAGGGACCGTTTAGGAAATATACAACTGTAAAAAGATACTGAAATTGTGGCAAGGTCTTTGTCCAGTAGACCTTGGGGAAGGCCTTTGTCCACCAGTGGACGTCTTGCGGCTGATGATGATGAAGATGTGATGAGTAACGGCGACGATACTTCAGTAAGCATTGTTCGATTTGTTGGGTTTTTAAGGTTGTTATAGAAAAGTACAGCCAGGTTAGAAACTATTATAGTTTCGCCATTTCCGTCAGTCCTTCAGTGGGAGGTACAGTTTTGAGACCGTTTTTTGTTTTTGTTATTAACGGCTTCGAAACTATACACTGAGCATTGTCCGACTTGCTTGGTTTTTTACACGACCGGCCGAAAAATTGAGTGTATTGTTCCCATTTGGGTGGATTTTTGACGGCAAGGTTTTTAGTCATTTCTATGGAAATATAATCTGGATCTCGGAAACGGCTCCAACGATTTCGGGGGTGAAATGTCGCTCTGTCAAGTGGTCATCTTTGGGAAATGTCGTTTTCAACCCGAGCGATGCTCGGTCTTCGGGTACTGTTTATTGAAATGCGTTGTTGATTCTTCTTCCTAATAATTTATATAATTCATTAATCATCTGACTAGATGTAAAGTTATAATAATTTGTTAGAAACAAAGTGGGACAGGCCTCACAAACTTACAGCTCCTAGTATTCTGAAATTTCGTTATTTTTATCCATTTATGGTTTAAAACAGCAGTGTTTATAATGTTATGCCTATGTATTTTTATCCTGTTTAATGTATAAAAAAATATGTTTCTCGTAGATTATTCACTGGTTTTTTTAAATATAAAAAACTGCTCTAATAATCAACCCATTTAGAACACGTTTAGACAAAAAACATATCTAAGTACCTAATCAATTAATTAAATGTTATGCTTTAAAAACCCAACTACTTCATTTGACTTGAATTTTTTACTTTGTAAGTTGCATTGTATCGAAATAATCAACACTCACAGTGCTGGGGTAACGTTGCAAATTTGTTTAAAGTTACCTTTAATAATTAAGTTATTTGTGAATTCAGACCAAAGGGAGGGAGGGAGGCTCGGTAGCAAGTAACATACTCCAAAATACTATATCTATAAACATACTGGCGTAATATCAACGAGGGTGACTTATTGGAATGTAGTGGACAAAGCATTACATACTCTAAGGTAAGGTCATAATGAAAAAATTCGTTAGTACGAACTATGTCATTAAAATAATCCCCCATGTACAGTCCAGCAATCACTACCCCATTCATGTTACGAGTATTGAATTTTCACTCCGTCATATTGAAATTCCAAAGATCATAATAATGCAGCCGTTTTGACGGCACTCTGCTGACCGTTTCCCCGTCCATTTGTCAGGCTTCATGTCACAATGTCGCTCATAAAAAGAATAAGCTACAAAGCAGATATTGGGATGAAATCCTGATGGCTCTTGCCTCTTGTTTTCTAACTAACAATCAAAAACTTGTACAACGTGCTGCTGGGCCGATGTTATAGTCGGTAAATACCATATCGACGACCGTAATCTAAATTGGCGTAAGGGACAAAAGAGCGAAAATGAGTTATGAATGCAGTTGTATTCAGTTTTTTTTTCTCTTTCGAATGGTATAGGTTACATCTCGATAGCTTGAAAAAACATGCCCCTTACACCCTTAAAAAACGGTTACTTCGACGCAGTTTTTGAAAAAAAATTGACGTATCAAACATAAAGAAATAATATTCAAATCCATCGTGGTGTAACTGTCGTCTTCGCAATTCACCTAACGTCGTAAGGAGCCATCAAATAAGTAAAAGGCCGATACACCATTTTACGGTCTCAAAAAGTATCTACACAATACATTTGATTAAATCACAAATAGATGTAACTATCATCTTCTTCATTTACCTGAGTCGTAAGGGACAATTCTGTTAGCAAACATTTCTGCGATACGCAGTTTTGCTTTTGCAGATGTAAGACAATACAGACCTTACGCCCATCTGTCATTGTTTCAAATATGTGTTCATGGCATATACGTAATTTTTTCACTACTACAAGCAGTAAACTACCGGCCCTTACGTTAAAACATAACTGCCTAATTTGAACTATTCCCATAGATGTTAGCGTTATCTCTTTCATTAGATGACAGACGCAGTGTTCGTTGATATAGCTGAATTACTCGCAAGCATTTTAAATTGCTTTCGGGTAAAAGAGATATCACTATGACCATGTTTACAGTAAAGTCCCAGATAGACGTGCGAGTTAGTACGTCGTACTTGTGGCTTGGCGACCTTACTCGTCCCTGTATCATCCTAAGTAGGTACGCGAACTTCTAAAGGTAAGCGCGGGCGAAAAAGGTCGTCGAGCTTTCAGTACGCCTACTTACTCGTCCGTCTATCTGGGACTTAAGATGTTGCTGCTGGTTTTAGCTGAGTGCTGTGATGCTCAGTTGTGTTCTTCACGTATGTTTGTAAAGACGCAAGCTTCAAGTACTTTTGGAAAATTAATGAGAAGAGATATACTATATTACTCCATACAGAATCACTCTTAGCTCGAAGCGATAAATTACTGCGAGCATAAGACAAGTTATTGCAGTATATATCTTATATTACTCATATTATGAATGAGAAAGTGTCATTGTGTTTGGATGTTTGTTACTCAATCACGCTTCAAACACTCTAAACTGATTGAGATGAAACTTGGCACACATAGGTTAGGTTCTGGAATAGAACATAATCCCGAAATTAATAATCAAAATCTACGCAGATGAAATTGCGGGTAGAAGTTAGTTTTTAATAAAATATTTCATTTTCGGTGGCACGTAATAACCGGGTTTGTGTTTATTTTGCGAGACTTTTAGTATACAAAACAAGTTCCCAAAGCGTTATCACAAGGAATATTTACCCAGTATATTCACTCACTGACTTATATATCAAAGCAGAGCCAAAACTACTGTACCATGGAAACTTGAAATTCAATACAAGGGGTTTATTTAATGATGTAAGTGAGCACTAAGAAAGGATTTTTGGAAATTCACTCTCTAAGGGGTTAAAGTAGGGGGGGAGTAGCGGGAAACTAATTCTACGCGTACGAAGTCTTGGGCGTCCTCTATACAATTATGTTAATGTTTCGATATTTTGTACTCGCTTTTACATAAAATAGCGTGTTTAATTTTATTTTGTTACTTGTTATTAGTTACTTGCATATCATTATGATAACGTATGTACCTATGCCATAATTTATCTTTTAAATTGTTCAATTCTCTACTAAATAACACAATTACATTTATGATTTCGTGTATTATTTCAACAAATGATAAATTCCATGTACCTTTTACACCATGTAATAGATCAGTTTAAATGGAGTTACATCCTATTATTTTTAATTTCTCTTAATTTAGTTCTTGATACGTCAAATTTACCCCGAAGTCTAATACTAAAGAAGGGTTTATCGGACATTTTAAATTATTCGTTTGACGTAAGGGACATGCTATCTCGTTAACTAAGCGTTAAATGATAAATTGAGTTATTTGTACTTAAAGAGTGAGGAAAAATAAATAATTGGCTAATTTTAGTTACATGATACGTTAACAAACAACAAAATTATGAATTTTAAAAGAAAAAAAATACAGTTTTTTGGCTCTCCTGAAAAGTAGCCATTTGTCCGTTACGTCAATTTAGATTACGGTCGTCGATATCGTCTTTGATCTGTTATAGTATTGTCAAATAATATTTGGATTTAACCACCTACAATACTGCCCTCCTTGGAAAAAAGGGCGTATATCTCACAGAACCGCGTATCTATAAGCGACCTTATTTCATAGAAAAGAAGATAAAATTTACTTTGGCTATCAAACTGCGTATGCGTCCTTTTTATTTAGGAGGGCAGAATAAAGGTGCTGTTGTGGTATTGTTTTTCACTCAACCGTCATTACTGTTAAGTAATTAAGAGCTATCATAACGTTGACAATATAATAACAGATAGTATCGATTTTACCGTCTTGAATAGATGCCCTATTAATAACAGCTATTAACAGCAAAATTAAATGGCCACCCGTTGCGGTAAAAATAAAGACCGGCAACGGCTTCTATCTTAAAAAGTTAAGTTTTATGACAAGTGACTATGTAGGTAATATTTATGTTAAGTTATTTTCCATCAATCCATGAGCATGTCATAAATCTTCTAATAGCGACTCGCTCTTTACCGGATAATTAATTTAACTCAGCTTTCAATAACTCCCTAAATGGTGGGGTCTTATTAAGGATATAAGTCGACTTAACTCGTAATTAAAAACGGTACATACCTAAATACAGTAGACTAGACTTAAAACCTTTTTCATTTGATCTTTAAAAGACTTATACCCTTTTTCACTAGGACCCCAGTCATTAATTATATTCAGTTACTCGGTAAAACATTATTGCTTCTGACATGCCATGATATTATCAATATTATGATAACTCATATTATTTGATTAAATGATGGTCGATTTAAAAGCAATACAGAAGCAATATGCATTTACCGAGTAAAATACAGCCCCAGTAAAGTCAGCTAAAAATGTACGTCTACCCTACGGTTGAAGTTCATTTGCAAGTCATGATACAAGTTCGATTTTCCCTTGCAATAATATTATGACAGTGACAAGTGTCAACCTTAGCGATAATTAGATCTCACAGAAACTTTTGTCAAAACTGGTAGACCTCTTTCTTGGCTGACCGTACTTTTAGTATAGTAATGGGCCCGTTTCAACCTTGCGAAAAGAGGTCACAAAGCAATGCATTACTAGAACAAAGCGAGATTGAACCTGGGTGTTGATTCAGGGAAACAACTCGTCCGTACTTTCACCACCGAATCTTTAACCTGTAAACTGTTTTTAAGACTGTTTAATCAACTTTACAACTACCCTGGTTTAGAATGTAATTAAGTATTGAAATAGCATTTTCTAACGTTACACTTACATATGTTGAAATGCGCTCTTTGCGTAGTATGTGTGGTGTGAAATTGATTGATAGAGTAAGGAATGAAAAGGTCAGAGAGAAATGTGGACTAAAAGAAGATGTAGTGACTAAGATTGAAAAGGGCATGCTTCGATGGTTCGGTCATTTGGAAAGGATGGATGAAAGAAGATTGACGAAAGAGATATACAGAGCGAAAGTGAGTGGAAGGGTTGGAAGAGGCCGCCCTAGGCGTACTTTTTCGAATCAAATCGGAGAAATACTGGAAAAGGGCCGAATCTTAAGTACCCGAAACCGACGTGCGTGCATGACTCGATGTATGAATGTGGAAGAAGCGAAAGACATTTGTCAGGATCGTAGCAGGTGGAAAGAAGTTGTCTCTGCCTACCCCTCTGGGAAACAGGCGTGATTTTATGTATGTATGTATGTACACTTACATATTAAACAGATAAGATAAGTAGTCGATCCCGACACATTACACAACCATAAAGTCTCTGAATATTAATAATGTTGACAGCAGTAAACAATGCTATTACTTACTTCACACGCAACAAATATTTTTACTCTATGGTTTTACTGCTGTCAACCTTATCAACATTAGGAAACTTTATGCTTGGCCATTTGCAACGTCAAAAGATGGCGGATGTGTAATTTGTTTTAGTTTTTATTTTTGTGTATTTAGGTGTTCAAAGTTCTTTTCTGTTACTCTACTAGAAATAACTTTTTTTTATGGCATTGAGAAGGCAAACGAGCACACAGGCCACCTGATGGTAAGTGGAAACTGTGACCCATAGACATTCGCATTCACAAAACTGCAAGCTTAAGACTGCAAATGCGTTGCCAACCCTGATGACTAAGATGGAATGCCTCTAAGCTAGTCAATACACCGGCTGTCTTATCCCCAAACCGGAACACAACAATGTGAACACTGCTGTTTGGCGGTATGTTGATGGATAAGATGGTAGTAGCGATCCGGACGGACCCTGCACAAGGTCCAACCACCCGCAAAAATGAAAATGAATGAAATGGTAAAATTATAAGGTATTTTGTGCTAGTATTTTACAGTTTAAAAAAATTAAGTCTGACCGACTGACTGACTGAGGGATCAACGCACAGCCTAAACCTTCTTAGTATGACGTAGGCATTCGACAAGAAAGGGTTTTGCGAAATTCTACCCGTAAAGTGGTTCAATCTACTTCAAATTTTACATAAACATTCTTTAACAGAATTGATGGATTATTGAGATTCATACCCTAAGGCGGTGAAAAAGCACTAGATTTTTTTATTATTTTAGGGGTGATTTGCTTCAAAGTTGATATCAATACTCCTTAGTGCTTTTGATTTACATTAAAAAAAAATTATCGTAGAACTGATGGCCGTTGGAGCGGAAAGGTTCTAGAGTGGCGACCGCGAACCGGGAGACGAAGTGTTGGCAGACCTTCCACAAGGTGGACTGACGATCTGATAAAGGTCGCGGGAAACCGCTGGATGACAGCAGCAGAGTACCGATCGTTGTGGAAAACCTTGGGGAAGGCCTTTGTCCAGCAGTGGACGTCTTGCGGCTGATAATGATGATGATGATGACATTTTATTTTGACACATGTTTAAAAACTCAATCCGATTTTATTCAAAAAAAGGTTGAGCTCACATAAAATCTTGGTGCAATGCAAATACCCAAACCGCTGAGTCTAGAGATTCCAAACATGGTACATAGGTTCCTTATGAGGTCTCGGGGTGCAGTAAGAAAGGATTTACCGAAAATCTACCCCCAATTCTACGCGTACGAAATCTCAGTCGTCCTCTAGTACACTAACTTAAGGATTAATTAAATAATGAACTCCAAATGGCGTAGTAGCATTACCCAAAAATAAAAATACGTTTGTTTTTTTTGTCACTTTGACAAAGGGTGGTTATTTTTTATTTTTCCTATCACCAGACGTTAAAAAACAACAAATCGATTCAATCGTCCTCGTCCCTTTCTGATTTTTTTGCTAGAAAAAAGTCAGACCGAAGCCTTTCAGGACCGTCTATTCATTTCAATTAGCATGTAATTAAAGGGGGCTAATTGCAAAAGAAAAACAGGCCTTTCTGCACTGCGTTGATAAAAGAAGGCAGCTAACTGCATCATTTTAAATTTAATAGCAGTTAGCCGCTTTTTCCGTGTGCTTTGTGCAACCAGAGTTACCATTGATATCCTTTATTTCCTTACCAATAAGGTCTATCAAAGTGAAGGGGTACATTTACCCCGTGTTATATTATTAGAACAACCTTTTCAAAGTGGTCATTATGTCAGTGTAAATGTGAACAGCTTTTTTAATAGTAGATTGTACAGCAAGGGCATAAGGTAAAAAGGTAAAATAAATTTATTCAGTAAGTAGGCCGCACGGGCACTTTTACACGTCAAGAATCTACCAGCGCTTCCCAAGAGGAGACCACTGCTGAGAAGAAACGCCGCAAGAAACTCAGCAGACAGTCATTTTTTAAACATATTTCTTATTTCAAAAGCTACATGTATTAAATTAAAAATATAATATCAACTAACATCTATAACTAAGTAAATCAGTTATTAAAATTCAATATGGCGGCAACCAGACGCCATATAGTAAAAACGAAAGGAAATTCGACGAACTATGACAAATGACGTATCATTGGATAGGTAATTAAAAATCATATTTAAGTTTCTTTCATAATTTTTCATTTGGTACTATCATTTTGGATTTATAACGATGTAATGTTAGTTAGTAATAGTTTATTTAAAGCTTGCTTTTTGTTACACTTCTTTTTATTTGTAATTAACCGAATAAACACTTATCAAATAACCTATTTTGGCAGACCCAGTGAGGCTTGACAAGATGCATTTTGCTTTGTGCAACCAGAGTTGCATTAGCCCTTATTTGCTTATAAATACGGTTGATCACATTTGCACGAGCGCACAAGTTGATAACGAAAATGTAAAACATTGACGTAAGCTGCCGTAGTGAAGTTTTTTTACGCGTCGGTAATATGGAAAGAATCCACTAGCGCCACGGAAAAGAGAACAAGCTCTGCGAAAAACTCAAGCAGAATGTCATAATTTCAGTCATAAACAGTGACACTTAATAGTTAGTTACACTAAAAGGTAATAAAGTAAATAATAATTGAAACTAGCACAAATAAAATGAACAAATGAAAGTCAGAAAGACAAGTGCAATAGATGATATATGAGCTGTCACAGGGATCATGCAAGAGAGACCCAACTATAGTCCACACTAACGTAATTCCCAATCATAATTTGCATTTGTTTTTTTATCGCATAGAGAAGGCAAACGACCACACAGGCCACCTGATGGTAAGTGGAAACTGTGACCCATAGACATTCGTATTCACAGGACTGCAAGCCTAAGACTGCAAATGCGTTGCCAACCCTGAGGACTAAGGCGGAATGCCTCTATGCTAGTCATTACAGGATGTCTTATCCCCAAACCGGAACACAATGCGAATACTGCTGTTTGGCCCACTATCACTTATGTAACGGGTATAAGGGTTTTTACTATCCACAAGCTTTTAACATGTGTGGTTGGAAAGGACCTGCAATTAAGGGGCCCAGACAAGACTATACAGGTGACGATAAATCAATTCGAAATAATGGCTTCGTCTTTAGCCACAGTTTAAACGGTGTAGACTAAGCGGCAGCTTGGAATTCACGTATTCGGTTTAACATATTTGTGTTTTATAAAGCGAGCTCGTGTACGAAGTTTATTAATGTCTTGAAGTTTTATTTATACAATTTTTACAATCACTTTTGGGAAGTGGAGTTTTTTTTAGCATATGAGAGTTGAAGTTACCCTGGCTGAGGGTAGATTGAACAATTGATTGTAATAAATAAATAACTATAAAGGGACTATTGTTACAGACAACGATACAAATAACAAAAAAAAACATCGTCACAAGATGGCCCGCCTGAATAATTAAAATTGTATATTTTTTTAAAGAAACCTTTACAAGCAGAATTTGCTATTTAACAGCCGTCTTACAAAAGCAGTGCTGGAAATTTTTCAAAATGTAATGTTGGAGATGCGAGTTCTTTGTATTATTTTCTTTTTTAACATATTAGTAGTACGTATCTTGATACAAAACAGCCATTTTCTATAGACAAAATGCGAATCGGTGCTGGTAGATGTAACTCCACCCGTATAGGCCCATATATTAAACACATGCAAATGTACTTTTTTAAGCTTAAAATAGCAACGACTTACACAGATTTAATCAAACTCCAAAAATAGTTTTGTTAGTTTACGGTTTACTCGTAATAATTGAGAATTCAAGTTTGGTTGACGTGGAATATTAGACTACCGCCGCTCGGTGTATAATCGACCTCGGTCCCTCGATGTGGAGCTACTACATCTGAACGAGCCTCAAACGACCCAATGGGCACTTTATTAGCGTAAATGTTCGGTAGTTAGGACAGTTTTAGGGGACACTATTTAATAAGTTTAATAACACGTACAGTTTAGGCTGCTTACTGGATTTATGGAACTAGTAATGGACAATGACTAATAATAGACACTTCATCATTATACAAAATATATTTTTAGGGTTCCGTAGTGAAACTAGGAACCCCTATAGTTTCGCCTAAGTACTTTTTTTTGTTTACCTCCCCTACTCGTAAATTTAAATTTTAACATAAAAAAGTCGATTAAGGGATGAGTTTATGAAATATTAAGCTTTAAAACATTTTTGTTAGAGTCAAAAGTCCCCCCCCCCCCACCCCACCCCCCTACAGCCTACAAATACTAAAAATTAAAAAAAGAACTTCAACGAAAGCGCATATAACGAATTTAAAAGAAAAACTATCACGACTAAGTAGACGTTGGTTTTCGAGATACAGGCGATTAAAGTGTTTATACCTACTAAAATCATCTAAAACGGCACCAAATGACTTTTATGTTTGTAGTACGGTCGGCCTTATAAGAAGCTGCACACTTTAGTACTCTGTCACTTTAACGTCATGTTTGAAATGATAGACTAATCTGTCAAAGGCGTTTAAGCGACAAGGTACAAAAGTGTGCACCTACTTATAAGGTTGACTGTACATAGCGGCTTCGGACGTACTCTTGCCAGGTTTTTATTTTTATATCTAGACTCGAGCGTAACCCTTTTTCCAGCTCGGGCATCTTTTTTCAAACAATAACCGGACCCTTGGGAAAGCTAGCATTAAAATTATAATCAACTATTTCAGCGAGAGAATGCTTCTAGCATCTTCAAAGATTTTAGTGGTTGCCGGATTAGAATACTGCCACTCCATGTCTTTCCGTGGATGTCGTAAGAGGTGACTAAGGGAACAAAGGCTTGTACTATTCTGTGGCACTAATATACCTACACTGGTAAACATCTCAGTACCAATTTCAAACGATGTTAACCACTTAACAGACGATTAGATCGTTAACAGCTGTCAAAATGTATGAACTAACAGATTAACATTGATTAACATTTAACACTGTTTGGTGAAATTGATACTAAGCCTGTTTTGTGGAAAATATGGTTACAGAACAAGTTTTTAGAGTTGTTGGTTATTCTGTAGCTCTGCCTACTCCGGCAATCAAGGCGTGAAGTTATGTAACAATGTGGCATACCTAAATTAGACAGAACTTATTAATTTTAATTTATTGGCATAATAAGGAAAACCGGCCCTTCGGAGCACTCTGGAAGTCATTCTCTTAAAAACGGTCGATCGAATGAATGAATGCCTACCGAGCGAACTCACTTAACGGGTAAGCCCACGTAATTAAAAATGCAAGCCGTTGAATATTGTCTGCACACTCTGATGGGGCAAATTAAATTTGATTAATCTAGTATCTAATAGCAATATTAATTGCTAAATGTGTTGCCAATTCACTGGCCTTAGACAAAAAGAAGGTTATCGTTATCGATAAAGTATAGTATTGATGTTAATTACTCACATTTTGTCAGTTTTCGAAAAGCTTTACGTTTGCTATTTTACCAGCAGCCATATTTGCATAACGGAACAAAACCATGCCACTGCTGCTAAGTGGCAGTTTCATGAAGCATTGTCTATAAAATTGTATTAAGGTGTATGTGTGTGTATTTACACACCAGCCTATTGTAAAATGAATATCAAAATTAAACCTTATTATCGCTTCCTATTCCTATGGATGAATTTAGTAAAAAAAAATAAGTACATCAATGATATATTAAAGGAGGATGGGCAGAAATGTATGAACACTGGCCTAGAACCCAATAACAATAAGCACTAGATCATCGGATATGCTTTTTAATTCTACAACGGTTTAGTGTAGTGGGAAACCTCAAAGAACTGTGAGAAATATTTTTAAAATCGGGAACATCGTGACGCCTACGTAGACGACGTTTGCATAATTACTTTGAAACACCGCTGTCTTTGCACGGTGATAACTAGTATCACACAAAGTTTTCGAACTACCTGCCGTAGAAATAGTTTTACAACTTAGAATTACCTATCCGGTGACATATTGCTTGTTGTTATTGGTCAAATAGGCCAATTTGCCCACCCTCCTTTAACTATGGAGATTTAAAATACAAGTATACAATCAGAAAAAACCCTACAATCGTATCAGCTAGGATGTAAAGGCGTATAAATCACGCTCGGCAGAAGACAGCAACATGAGGTCCATTTGCCGCACAAACCAATAAATTAATTGTAGACTGTCACGCGCGGCAACCGATCCAGTCCACTGGCGAGCAAGCGACTGAAGCGAAAACGGATCGGATCGCTTCACGGCACGTTCGAGCGCGGCAAACTCCGAGCTGCCCAGTGTGGACCCAGACATATACTACAAATGGTTTACCCTTGTTTCACAGGTACTTAAATCATAGAACGTCTGAAGAAAATTCGTTTCATAGAAAGCTATTTTGAACCCGTGTGGATTTCAATTCGAAGCTAACCTAATAGCTAAACCTAACATAAGTGAAAAACTACTTAAAATATGCGATGATGCTAGCAAAGCTTTTGTTTGAGGCCACTAACCGAGTCACGTGATTAATACAGGTTTCTTTACCATTTATGTAACGTACATATTGTAAGGGTCCGGAACCCGCAGTGCATTTCTCAGTCGCACCTGGTTACTCGTATTTTACAATTTTAAACATCCTACGAATGGTTCTATAAATCTATTATTAAAACGCTCCACTGGTTCCGTAGATTATTTCTAGCAGTAGTAAAAAGTAAGGTCTCTTCTACAAAGTGGAACCCAGCTGATTCTGACAAATGGAATTAATAAACAGGAAGATTACAAACATATGGGATTTTTTAAAGTAATTTTTCATTTATCTGAAGTTTACGCTCTACCAAAACCAAACAATGTTTACTGTGGTAATACAGTATAAACAGTAGTTCATCGCGCCGCTTGCATGTGTGCGTGCCTCGACCGTACGCGCCGCGAGCCACCACAAGCAAACTCAACAGGACGGACCCGGCCGGTTTACACGGTCGCGCTGTTAGGTTGGGCCCGAGCGGCAATAGGTGACAGGAAATCCTATTTATATTTTGGCTATAGCTGTTTAAAGTATTACCAAATGTATAATTTCCCGACTTATTCATTTAATGTACCATCTTGTAGAGCCCTATAGGTTAGATTAGGTTAGTTTTTATAAAATCCTGAAACATTAACAATATAAAATACAAAATACAGAAAACAAAGCAGGTTGGCCAATAAAAAGTAGTTTAAGCTTCACGCTAATTCAATTAGACCACCGTAAGAACGAAGGAAAGAGAATAAAAAGAGGCACAAACTCGAAGCTCTTTCCAATAGTTAATTAGTCTTATTTAAATCCGCTCTCAATAGCCCTCCGGTTGTTGAGGAGGAAAATAATGTTTCCTGAAAGGATTGTGGATGAAGCAACGGGGAAGTGTTAAAAAAAAAAAAAAAAAAAATGTGTTTTTAGTATATATTGTTAAATTTTTGTGTAATTTTAATTTGGATTTTATTTTTTAACTTTAATTTTAATTATAGTGTGTAATATGGAAATGATTTTATTTCTGAATTAAAAATAATTTGAATGTGAATTTGAATAACATCATACTAGCGTGCATTTCATTAGCTTTACATTATACGCCCACATTCATTCCAACCACTCTTCATCCATTTCATAGACATTGCAATGCGAAATTGTATGCAATGAAAATTCCAAGCTTTCGCAATTGGACAGACAGCAATTGTAAATTAAGAGGAGAATTTGTTTGATGAAAACGTTTTCGCAACAATTTAGTTTGTTTTATTATGGCACATTTTATTATGGTAAGTGGAAACTGTGACCCATAGACATTCGCATTCACAAGACTGCAATCCTAAGACTGCAAATGCGTTGCCAACCCTGAGGACTAAGATGAAATGCCTCTATGCTAGCCATTTCACCTGCTGTATTATCCCCAAACCGGAACACAACAATGCGAACACTGCTGTTTAGCGGTAGGTTAATGGATAAGACGGTGGTAGCGATCCGGACGGACCCTGCACAAGGTCCAACCACCCGCATAGGTGCTCATAAACATTGGGATTGTTTATGAGCAGAACTAGTACACGAAATAAACTTTATATCAAAAAAAAAAAAAAGTAGATATATATCCCGACTGCAGTCAAAACCAAAACACCTCCAAACCTTTAGCATTCACACATTATGATCTTCCTATCTTCGTATCAGTAAGATGCAACTCTAAATTTATATTTTATTACTCTACATCGGGTGGCTTCAAATTGATAATAATAATAAATGTTTTACACTCATCTCTACACTAAACCCCTGCCCTAAGTTTTAATTAATCTCTTGTTTTCGTCTTAATGTGGTAACCCTACCACTGTGTTTCAATTGACAACATTTCATTTTGGTGACACCTGCAAATTACTATACGAATCGAAAGGGTTTTGCCTCCTGAACACGGCAAAATATTTATTTAGATTTATTTTTCTTGAATTACAAAATTACAAAAAAAGTATCGTGTTTTACCAATACTATGCCTGAATAGATAAAATACCATTGCCTTTTTCACGAGAAAAAAAGCTGTCATACCTACTTCAAATGTGACATTGACACTATTTTTTTTTTAATACAGATTGGACTTACGTAATATGTCCATTGTGTCGTAGAAATGAAGTTACGCCCTTTTAGAATAAGTACATCTTAATAAATGAATAATAAAATAGTTATTCATTCTAGAGAAAATTTAAAACTGTTAGTGTCTTCCTCCGTCCAAAAAGTATCTATAAAACGAATAAAATTAAAGTCTTGAAAATATGAAATCTTGTCAATTAGACTCATAGCACTGAGCGACACGTATTAAATGTAGGCCTACCATAATTCTGGATTTTAATTATTTGTTTCATTACAAAATTAATGTTAATCAAAGACGAAATTAACTGAGCCACAATAGTGTTTTGTATTAAGTGAAAAAGTTAAGTAAAGGTTCTCTTTCATGTAGATGTGACACATCTGTATAGACCGTTCGACATTCTATATTTGAAATTTGACGTGAATTCCGTATTTGTTTTTTGTACACAACTACGTGCAAGAGGACCTTTATTTAAGTTTTTTACCTATTATATTATACTAACTTGAAGTAACCAAGTAGCCATCGAGTATTTGGTGATCACCTATCGCTTCGCGTTGTCAAATATGAAAAAGCTAGCCAAGTTCCCCTTAGATACCGACGTTTATATCGTGATAGTGCTCGTGTTGAATTCAAGCTGTCAAAATAGTACCGCGTAACGACGGGCAAAATGTCAAAACTATCACTATTCGATTAGCGCGAGTGATAGTGATCACATTACAGCGTGTCAGTTGTAACGAGTGATATATCACGTGACTTACGTCAATTCCATACATTTTTGTGAGTGACAGGTGATCACCAAACGCTAGCGTTCTTATTCGATGGCAACTTATCTAGCCTGACTATGCAACCCTGTTTAGTGTTACATAATGCATGTTAAACAATACTTAATTGGTCGTCAGAAATAAAAATAATAACTGGCAAATTGAGTGGCCTAATCATAGCATTATTTACAAGCCTGTGGGTGCGTTTTTAATTTAATCACAGGTCTCGATAGGGGGGTGGCTAATAGGCTACGTAGTTAGGTTACCAACCGCTTGAGCTGCAACGCCTTTGATACCTGTGATTAAATTAAAAACTATAGCATACAACTTTGAGAACTTAGTGCCTACAAGTAAGCGAGGCATCTTAAGTTTCAAGCACTTTTTGTTTACTTAACATCTAAAAGTTTTGTGTAGCTTTACTAACTAATAATTATGTGAAAAATAACATTTTAATTGGTTTTCTAGTTAGACTTTATTTTTTATTGTAGCGAAGTGAACGAAGTGAGCGTACTCGTCCCAAACTGTTAGAGATATCAGGATTTGCGGGTGGTAGGACCTTGTGCAGGGTCCGTCCGGAACGCTACCACCATCTTATCCATTAACGTACCGCCAAACAGCAGCGTTCGCATTCGCGTTCGGTTTGGGGATAAGACAGCCGGTGTAATGACTAGCATAGAGGCATTCCATCTTAGTCCTCAGGGTTGGCAACGCATTTGCAGTCTTGTGAATGATCTTGATGCTGATGATGGGTCACAGTTTCCACTTACCATCAGGTGGCCTGTGTGCTCGTTTGCCTTCTCTATGCCATAAAGAAAGAAAAAGAAGATCAAATTTAGCACGTAAAATGATATCTAGCCAAAGTTGGATAAGTTTTTTTTTGATAAACTGACATACCACGGAGGAATGATCACCGAAAATCTGTTCAGATAGTTTCAATGGGAAAAATGGGAAAATAGCCGAAACTTCTATTTTACGCGCGCGCATGGAATTAACCAATCTTCGATCGTAACCGTTTTAAAGCTTCATCTTTTGCTGCCGTTTTAATGCTTCAGGTATTCTGGAGGGAACTCCAAGGTAAGTGAGTGAGCGTTACTGAGATATCTGAAATGATGGCAGAAATCCGCTTCGCTTTATTTAGACTTGCCCGGGGACGGCAAGTGCACCTAGTAGGCTCAAGCGTTAGCGTTTTCCAGGTCATGCATATTTTATCAAACAGTAATTAGAGTCTCGGGCAAACCGCTAGTAAATGTTACAATCAATAATTTATTATAATTTAACTATTCAGCGAGGAAACTGCTAGCATGTTCGGGACACTATCGCAGGCGCTATTTTAAAACTTTGGGTCGGTACAGATGGACTGCAAAATGGCAGTGCATCAAAACGTACGTACGCCAACTGCACTCAAACTGCCATAAATTTTGCAGCTGGGTCGCAGTTCAAATGCTGTCCGTCTGTACCGGCACCAAACTGCGTAGTTTTAGCTTAAATTTACTTTTAATTTTAATGTGTAAGTTTTTTAGTTTTTGTATTATCTAAATCAGTTTTTTTTGGAAAGATTTTTTTAAATGTATCCTGATAAAAAAATACATGCAAGAAGTAGGTCTCAAAAGTATTAAAAAAAAGATTATTTTTTTCATTAAATGATAAAATAAATATAGAGTAATTTTAAATGTTTGCAATGCCCGCTTTGGACTAGTGGTCGAAATGACGTCATTTTATTTGTAACAGCATTATGTGACAATAGCTGTGACTTAGAAAATACCATGTGGCATTAAAGCTTACATTAGCAGGAAGTTTAGTAAAAATGTGGCTTTTGGGCAAACCTGTATAAACATGTTATTCGCCGTATTCCTTCAAAGGGTTAGGGTTATTCTACAGCTCATTTGTAATGATTTAAGTCCAGTCAACCAGGGGTCAAAACTCATTGGTTTCCGAGTTATTCACGTTTTTATATTTTATTAGAATACCCGCCTCTCGACCTTAAACTAGTAATTTTGTAAAAACTTCGTCATTTAGAAATAAAAAAAAGCATTTGTTGAATAGCCAATGAACCACTGATTACGATAAATAATTAAAAATGCCAAAAAAATGCCAAAATTTGCAAATAAAAGGATTTGAAGTTACAAGTTAAGGTATATCCAAGTTATCTATAAACAATTGAATATGAGAAAAGGCAACCTGGGCCAAAAATAAATACATTGTTAAAACCTCAATTTAAATCCTTATTTATTTCCATATCGTAACGAAAGTTGAACCATAATCGAAGCTAAAATGATAAATGGCGTAAAGGACAACTACATTGTACTGTAAAATTGTCCTATACGCCAATTGCCATTTTACTCGTAACCATCGAATGATTTAAGTATAGTAATAGTTTAATTGAGGCCTTAACTTCTGTACAATGTTTTTGAAAACCTATGTTTTGAGATTTCGAAGTTCAAAATTAGCTGCAATTGTATCTGTAAATATAAGCGGTCGCTCTTTTCGGTTTACGAACTTGGCTTTATCACTGCCATGCGACATGACAATAAATATCCTATACAAATTGACCTAGTCTCGAAGTAAGCTGTTGGCTTATACACTCAAGAGCAATGATATCGGGTCAATTTCAATGGTAATTCATTACAAAGTGACCTGTATTTCATTGCTCTTGACTTTATTTATGAGATGAAAAACAGAACGTCGTTAATAACTAGGCGAGCCGCGTCGTCGACAAAGGATAATGATTTTAGAAGTGTTTTTAGGGTTCCGTACCTCAAAAGGACAAAATGGAAACCTTTATTGATCACTTTGTTGTCTCTCTGTTAAAACCCTTTAACTCTAAGAACATGTAACGAGGTTGCTACAACCTCCTTTTTGCGTTCCTGGCCACTTTTACATTTCGTTTAAATTCTTTCCAAATTCAAAATTGTCAATGATCTGTTGGTATTTGGATCTGTAACGAGGTTGTTACAACCTCCTTTTTGCGTTCCTGGCCACTTTTACATTTCGTTTAAATTCTTTCCAAATTCAAAATTGTCAATGATCTATTGGTATTTGGATTTATAATTCATAATTCACTCCAGAGAAAGTGTCTCGCTGTTCGTTATATTTAATTATTTTGTTTATTTTAAAACAAATCTGTAAATCTTTCTATTTCCATAATTAAATATTTGAAGAATGCGATTTATTTAAGTCTCCCAGATACCATCCTACCGTTAGAAATATACCATATACTCAGGTCTACAGTCCTTTGAATATTAAAGGGTAAGAGAGCCCTTTCCTCACCCTACTGAATATAGTTTTTTACACATTTTTGCCTCCCTTGGCTAAAATAGCAATATTTTATGTTATTAAAATTGAATTTACTGAAATTAGGTCGCCGGGAAGCTTCCGTAACTTAATTTTATGCCATAACTCTTAGTACCTGTTGCAGGATGAAAAAGCTGCGGCAACTTTTGCGATTTCACGTCACAAGTAAGTCGAAAGTTCTTACAAATACTCAAGTCATTAATTGAATTTTAAGGACACTAACTCAAGTATTAAAGATTTCTGAACATGTCCGATCCTGTCTATGTCAGTATTGTAGCAAGGATTCCAAACATATTTAGTTAAGTAAAGAACGCTACCTTCCCGTACATTTTCAAAGCTATTTTGTGATTCTAAAATTTGATATCAAATACAAACGCAGCATTCATACAAACATTATATACACCAACTCACGCCTCCATTTCCAGACTGGGGTAGGCAGAACTGCAGAATAATAACAAGTATAAAAACTTGTTGATGTCTAAAATACTAAACCAATCAAAATAAATCTATACTTCCTAATAATCCTGAGGTAAGTATTTTTAGTTTTTAGTTAAAAAACTTTTAGCCTTCGTACTGTAAAATATTTTTTTAATATGGCGGCAACCAGACGCCATATTGACAAAAAGAAAACTAAAATGTAGAACGAGGACAAGTGGGCTATCATTGAATGCTGATATTTAAAATACCTCTTTAGGTTTCTATTAAAAAAAATCAATTTGAATCATCATTTTAAAGGACGATGGGTAAAAATGTCCCCCCCCACCAACAGTGATGAAACATGTGCCAGTTTATAGATCTTGGCAATATGATGTATTTTTTCTATGGCGACGATCACCATATGTATGGGGTTTTCTTGAAAAATCATATTCTTATCGTATGGAACTATGGAATTTGTTTGAAAATGAACACGTATGTAGATGATTTGCCTTGCCTGGCCCTTTGTTTTCATTAAAAAATTCCCATTGATTTTGCTACGAAGATAAGTATTTTGTCTTTTATTGGGTCCTAATGAACATAATAATATAGACCTGCAGCCCGTTACTGTTGGAGCGGGGTTACGGGGTCCATACAAAATTGCCCATCACCCTTTATAACGATTTATGTTAGTTAGCAGTCGGGGTTTAAAAGGCTGCTTTTGGTTATAAAACTCGTTTTACACGTAAGTCTGAAGAAGAAACTAGTTAAATGCCTTTAAAAGGTCTCTGAGTATAACAATGTATTTATAACCGTATGTTACGTTCGTGTTTTCTTTAGAAATAGCATCTTGTTAAATGAAGCAATCTACTCTCGGTCGGTCCGGTACAGTCGGCCCGGGGCGATGGCGTTATTAAATCTGAAACACTAAAAACTATATCTCGTATTCATAAACGGGCAATAGCTAAAGTCGGCTTGAATCCTCTATCCTTATACACCGTGTTTTTTTTGATTTACGATAACTTCGGCATATTACTAGGTATATCCATAGAAACTAACTGATAGATTAGATTTTTAAATATAGCAAAAAAAAATTTTTTTTCAGTATAGAACTAAATAATGAAATCTTTTATCTTTGGTCATTCTAAAAGGGCCTTTAGAGTTAACTAATAATCAGTGTCAAATACGTCTATGTTGGCGTGACATACACACACAAGTAAAGATAACACTTGACAGGTACAAGATTGTCACTTTAGATTGACGCGTATACAAACCTAACAATTGGAAACTCTTTACTAATAAGTATTAAAAGAAAATTGTTGTTATCAATTAAGAGCCTTTTACACTAGTTTAACGTGATTAACTGATTAAATTTAAAAATTAAATATCTTTAAAACCGTTAGACATATTATTTGTCTGTCTTCGGGAAATTAACTTTGGTTGACCTAAAGAACGTTCCCTTAAAGTTATCGTAAATCAAAAAAAACACGATGTATAGTGTTTCAACGTACTTTAACTAATATAACTATAAATAAATATCGAATATCAAGGGACAATGTCACACCTATTGCCACAGTTCCAAGTAAAACTTTAGGCTTGTAGTGTTTGTACTCTGGGTATGTCTAGACAAAGATAATACAAATATTCGTCATCACACAAAAATCTACCGGGTTTTGGAAATCTACCATTGAGCGACTTATGGTCCAAGGAAGGCACCCGGTCTAGGGGCAGATCCCCTATGAGATGGACAGACCTATTAGGGCTGCTTTAGATAGCTCGTTACACCAATGCACGAGAAAGGCCGCTGTCAGAGAGGAGTGGCGGCGAGCTGTGAAGCTTGCCACCAGGGCCTGCGATGATGCCCACGACCACTCTGTTAAGAGTGAAAGCGACGTAGAAGAAGATAGAAGAACAATATCACGCATGACGTTGTTCTAAACAGTGATCTTAGAGGGAGTTATTCAAGTCAGTTGCATTAACCAGATAGTGGTTATTACAAGACCTTACCCATTATATTTTGAACCAGCAACTCTTGAAAAGCACAAATGACGATTAAGCATATTTCGGCCTCTGATTTCTCATAGTACGCGCATTGTTATTTGAAATGAAATCTCTTAGATGGTTTTGTTTGAATATAGTAACCAACAGTTAGTTAATTCTAAAATAAAAAAGAACATGAAAATCAAACATGGAGCTCTGTTCTACTCAGAAAAGTTTAATTACTTTGACATTGTTATCGTATTGTTTCTCTCAGCCGCCATCACTGTCAAGTAAATAAAAGCTATCAAAACAATACGAGAACATGGGCTAGTCTATGAAAAGTTACATAAATCTGAGGTCCTAGTGAAACAGGATGCAAGTCGATTTAACAAGTAATAAATAAGTCTAACGAAAAGCAATCTTAAAAAAAACCCACCTGCTGTATGGATAATGTCGTCAAAGTAATGTTACTTATCATGACATGTATTTATTTTTATTTAGCCAATTCCACATTTAATAGTACATTACTACAGAGGCCGGGACAAAAGGGGTTGCCGGCCGAACTTATATAGACGGCCGAGCGAAGCAAGGCCGGATATAGGTCTGAGGCGGGCAACCCCATATTTCCCGCCGAAGTATATATAGTGCTTTTCTCAAACATAATTCATTAACATAATTAAAACAAAAATTACAATGTCAAATAGGTACTAGGAGTGCATAAACATTAAAAGTAACCTACAGTGCTCAGTACGCCCGTCCGCCGGCCCGCTGGTGGCGCGCGCGGGGCTCGCCGCATCGTGCTAACCTCCTAATTACCTCTGCGCTCCTGGTACTTCAAATAAACATGCAAACGCTTTGTCGGATGCACGGCTTAGTAAATTAAAAAAAAAACTGCTATTTAGCCTTTTCATAAACACAGCCACCATGGCCAAATTTAAATTTAAAAAAAATTACCTCCCGGCCTAGGCCTTCAATTTCGTATGAAATTCCTTTACAGTTCTCTCGAGTTGTTCCGTCGGAAACGTGGCACTTTGAAGCCTAAAATAACTAAAATAACGCCGACATTACATAGCATGTTTGAGAAAATAATTTTAATATAGCCTGTGACACTCTCGTGGTTAAGACGAAACTACGTTTAATTTATTAAAATCGGTTTAGCCGTTTAGTAGATACGAGCAGACTAATGTCGGACATATATACAAGTCAAACACATAACTCTCCTTTTGGGCTTTGCCGCGGTTGGGTAAAGAGAGTGTAAGTCTTCTGAAGATCAAATGAAAAAGGGTATATAACGTTCATGTATAACGGAGTATACTAAACTTGTGCCCTTTTAACTTGATCTTCAGAAGACTTGTACCCTTATTCACTGGAACCCCAGAAATGGTATCGCATTTATATGAGAGCTTACGTTTATTTTCCTCCTTACCGAAGCAATTTCGATTCTATTGTAGTTAAATATAGATTAGCTAAAACGGTCTCGGCCTAAACTTGGCATCGTTTGAGATACTATTTTAGTCGTTATACGTACGATATAACCACACCTAGTTAAAGATAAAGTTTAACACGTATAATGTTATATAACGTCGCCACGGCATGGGCAATGTTGGACGTATCGATTTTCTTTCTAAGTTTTATTTACTGTAATTTATATCTTTCTTTACCTACTCTATATACAGCTGTTATTTAAGATGGTAGAAGACGCAATTGCACTGGGAGTCAGTTAGTTACAATTTGCATCGATTCTTAATGACAATTTTTACCAGTTCCCATCAATGGAATGAGCTGAAATTTGAAATACATGTGTCAATCCGATGACAATGCAAATGATAATATGGAGATGGTCTGATGATGGAGTTGGAAGGTGCTGACGTGATCTTTGCTGGAGCTAAGTACCCGCCGAGCTGCGGCTCGTTAGTTTCGTCTAGAGAAACAGATGATGTCTGAGCGGGAAAAAGTATAGTCGGAAACCAAAGCTGGTAATAAAAATGTTTGACAAATACTTACTGAGACAAGTTTAAAACAGGAACTTGTTTCTAAAATGTACTTGAGTACGGACAGTAAAACGAGACTTTATATTCAAAATTCTTTTTTTTTATATCATCATCATCATCATCACGTCAGCCGAAAGACGTCCACTGCTGGACATAGGCCTAGGCTTTCCACTCAGACCGGTCTTGTGCTTTTTGCATCCACCGCGGTCCCGCGATCCTGACGAGGTCGTCACTCCATCTTGTTGGAGGCCTACCTACAGCTCGTCTTCCGGTCCGCGGACGCCACTCCAGAACCTTCTGACCCCGTCGGCCATCAGTCCTGCGAGCAATGTGCCCCGCCCACTGCCACTTCAGTTTAGCTATTCTTAGGGCTATGTCGGTAACCTTAGTTCTACTGCGGATATCATCATTTCTGATTCTATCACGCAGAGAAACCCCGAGCATAGCCCTCTCCATAGCGCTTTGAGTGACTTTGAGCTTCCTTATGAGGCCCATTTTTTTTAATATATATAAATTGGCTATATGAGGCCTCGTGTACACGTCGATAATATGGAGTGAATCTACTAGCGCTACGCAAGACTATTGTGATTTTGCAATAAAAAAATCAATCATAATAAACTAACCACAAAGTATATAGATCAAGCCAAATACTGAAACATCAACACTTTCTTAATTTTCGAATCAATTTTCAAGCTTCATGTAACAAACAGATGAGAAAAATAATTTTTGAACAGCCTATAAAAATAACCGAGAAATTTACCACCAAAAAAATCCTGCCTCTTTCTAGCAAAACAGAATTTAACATGGAGTTTATATGGCCGACCTGTTGCATATTGGCATAGTGCATATTAGATCTCTCTGTGTACCTACTCGCTGTCTAATTAGCAATCATTTCAAAAACTGAACCCAGTTCCGTACCTACAGTGGAGACTTCCTTAAAATGCTATTATTTTAGTAAAAAAATTAAGCGTTAAAGCAATATTAATTAACTTAATCGTATTTTTGCTTTGCGAAAGTGATTTTTTAACATGTCAATTTCTGCGTCATTCATTTATTAGTTCATGTCACTGAATATAAATGAATAATGGAAAATATTTACCAATAATAATTTTATATTTCACTAGCGGACGCCCGCGAATTCGTACGCGTAGAATTAGTTTCCCAGTACTCCCCTTTTTTTCCCGTTGGGGGTCGATTTTCGGAAAATCCTTTCTTAGTGCTCACTTACATCATGAAAGGAACACCTGTACCAAATTTCAAGTTTCTAGGTACAGTAGTTTCGGCTGTGCGTTGATATGTCAGTCAGTCAGTCGGTCAGTTTCTCCTTTTATATATTTAGATTAATAATAAGGAAGTCTCTACTTTATGGAACAGGGTGTAGTTTTTGAAATTAGTGTTTTTCCGGGTCTTGCTAATGAACAGTTTAAATTGCTTGTTATTTTTTGGCTTATTTTAATATTACTTCGCTTCGCTCGCTCTTTTACTGTATTTCATCGTTGTCAAATGCGATCTGCATTGCATCCCGAGAGAGCGAATGCGGTTATAGTTCCAGGGTACAAACTAAACACTTTTCATTTCGATTGAGAGGGTAAACAAAGATTTTGTTGTTACAAATATTGTCTTCGGGTGTTTTCTTACAAAAATGACGAGTGAATTCGCCATGGCTGTATTTGTTTTTCCTCTACAGAAAACAGTAATATTTTTTTCATCACACTTGCTCGTAAATGGTGTTATTCCATGCCTGTATACAGAAGGACAATGGCCTAAATTGTTCCCGCGGGAATTATGGCGAGTTTGTCATCCATAGGAAGTAATGACTTTCTTTTTAAAATTTGCAACTCTTTCGTACATCATTTCTGACTAAGGAGGTTTAATTTTCAGCCAAAAATTAAATCGGTTTCTAATTTCATCTTTAAAAATTAGCTATAGACTAACTTACATTACACAAAACCTATACGCTTCATTAAACTTCATTATTTTTATACCTATTTCAAGTTTATATCAACATTTATCATTAATTTTAGTAATTATACATTTTTATCAAATTGGCTAAATCTGGCTCGAATCCAGGTCGAAACTAAACGCAGTTATTATCTGCGGTAGAGGTCACAAAAAAATATCGTTTCCATTTACGTTCCCGTTCGTCAAAAGTTATTTCTTTATATTTTGCAGAGTTAAAGTGTTTTCTCTTTGTTTTTTTTCCTCGCAAATGTGATGAAAACCATTGTGTGTATCACAGGCAGTAAGGGGATTACTAACTCGAGTCATTAAAAGCCCTCCGCCTTCGGCGTCGGGCTTCTAACACTCTCGTTAGTAATTCCCTTCATACTACCATTGATGCACAATGTACTATTTTTAAATCGCTTTCCCTACTTTTTACTTTCTCAACAGGCGCGCTGCAAAGTCAGTTTTAAGTCTGATCGTAGTATTTAATTTCGTTTGTTAATTAAGAAGTAGGTAATGTTAATTATCTATTTTTATCGAGCGCGTCATTTGACTATGCTTCTATTAACATTAGTACCCGGAAGACCGAGCGTCGCTCGGGCTGAAAACGATATTCCCCGAAGATGACAACTTGACAGATCGATTTTTCGCCCCCGTAAACCCCTATACTTTAAATATCATCGAAATCGTTGGAGCATTTTCCGAGATTCAGATTATATATATACAAGAATTACTCGTTTAAAGGTTTTAGATTAGATTATTATTTGTGTCAATTTCGGTAATCTACTTCAAGGTTAAATTTTTCGGTTTGTTTCATTTAAGTCCGAAAATCATGTAAAAACAGCTTTTCCCATATATCCAATCAATTATATTATTCAATTTAATAATGTAATTTAATGTAATTTATGTTTAATTTCAAACAATCCAGGGGTCTTAACATTGTTGCGTTTATCACGTGACAAAGTTTGGATAAGGCATCCGTCACCTTCTGACACGTAAATAAGTATGACATTGACGTATACTTTATCCACGTTTGACGCGGGACATAGACGCAGCCATACTAGGCCCACTGGAATATTAAATAGTAAAAATGCACTGAAGTAAAAATATCAACGTTTTTTGTGCTCTAACAAAGGGGAAGTATAAATATTTTATCCTGTTCGAAAACTTTTAACGAGACTTCGTTAAAAATGGATAATTACTCCGCGTAGTGCAGGGGCTTTATTCTGTTCGGCAAAACAATAATGCTTTTACATAGATATACCTACAGAGTGTCCCTAAAACCAACGCCAAAACTGAGAGGGCTGATAGAGCACTTAAAAAGTTATCGATATAACTCCTATGTATGTGCAGCGGTTTTTACTAGTTTTTTTTTAATGCATTGTGAATGCACACGAGCACTCAGTTGGTAAGTGGGATCTGAGACCCAAAGACATTTCTCGAGACTACAATCTCAAGACTGCAATCCTAAGACTGCCAACACTTCTCTTTCCCACCCAGGGCCTCCAGACTGCAACGCATTTACTCCATCTATTGTCAAGGCCACCAGCTCGATGGTCTGATGACATTAGAGAATGCTGGCCCTCTATGGACCAGACTAACTCAAAACAGGGCAAAATGGAAAAGAATTGGAGAGGCATATACCCAACCGTGGGCATCTAAATAAATGCTGTGGAAGAAGAAGAAGAATCCTAAGTCTTCAAATGCATGTTTGTGAAAATGAGTTTCGGAGATATTGATCATATTAATATCTCAAAAATTCTTAATTTCATGTTTTATTTCAAAAAAAAATCAATGGGATGCCAATCTTGCGGGCAAGCAAGTTGTACAAATATGCGGTATTTCAAGTTCATAGCATTTGTAGTTGCTGAGAAAACCTGCAGTGACATACAGACAGACAGACAACGAAGTCTCACCATAAGGATTCCTTTTTACCATTTGGACACGGAACGCTAAAAACTGGAAAATAGGTTTAAATCTTCGCTGATTCGTTATGATTCTAATTATATATTAGTTATATAATCAGACTTGAGATGTGAGACTTCGTTCAGTCTGTCTGTCAGCATAGGCATAGTTGTACAACTTGCTTCCCCCATTGTTTAGTATAAAGCGCCTTTTACATAAAATGAAGTTGTAGTAAAGCTTCTATTTCATATTGCAATTAACAACTAACTTTACAGACGTGGTGCTGTCTACCAATCAGAATGAGAAGAAGAATATTTTTGATGAATATTAATTTCCGACAGAAAGCAACGCAAAATGAGCGAGGGATTTAGTAACTTTCCAAGTATTAATAGCAAACCTATAGACTGCTAGTTTGAAGGACTTATGCTCGAAGAAATTACATAACGACTTAATTCCATAATGACCTTATTAGCGTTACAGATACTCAAGTATTTCTTTCATGTTTTGGATTGACGTCATTTCGAGATTAGTATTAGGAATATGTTCGAATACGAAATTACATTTATTTTATGTGTTATAGGACTGATTGCTGTATTCAGAGACATTTTGAGGACAAATAACTCGTTCCTTTTAGCGTTCCCCACCATAGGGAATCCCAACTGTCTCTAATCATGAGGCCATATTGTAAGGCTTCAAGCTATGACAAGTGGGGTATCATTCATTTGGTATTTAAAAATAACCTTTAGATTTCTATCATCATTTTTTATTTTGAGTTATCATTTTGAAATTATAACAGATTTAAAGTTGGTAAGCAAAACTTAGTTTTTTTATCAACACCTAAAACATAAGTCCTTGTAAATCTGACTCACAACTACAGAATGATTATCCTTATCATTCCATACATTAAATACAAATATACAATTATTTTTCCATCCAAGCCAAAATCTACCTTAATTTAAATGACCTTAATCTTGGCTTGCGTTTTGCCAAACGCATACATAAATTGGTTATGGCTTCCGCTGAGATAGAGGAAAAAAAATATTTATCGTTCCGTTTAAATTTAAATGTCAGAAAGCCAATAGTGTTTCATTTTACACACCGCAAGTGACTCGGAACGGTATTCGGTTTATTGGTAAACAAGTCTCGCCCGCTCAATTAAATTAACCCAATTGTGACAGTCGAAAAGTATGATTCATATTTGATAGTAATCGAAAATCGACAATGTACAAGATTGACGTAAGCTGATGACAGACCGAACGCTTATATCAACTTTATACACGTCGCGTCGATAGGAAAAAGGCTGCTAGACAAGATTAGACGATGGCATGATTTATAATTCGGTCAATGTAGGAGATCCCTGAGCCTCCACCATGCTCACAAGCACCATATTAAAACAGGGCTCGTTTTATAGTCAACTTTATCGCGGTGGAAAAAGGATCCGTCACTCTTGCACTTAGATACTGGTTAGTAAGTGATAGGTGTTTTATCCACAACGACAAACATGGCAGCGTTTATCGCGTGACAAAGTTTGGATAAGGCATCCTTCACCTTAAGATAAGTACGAGAGTGTCGGATGCTTTGTCCACATATGACACGCTATATAGATGCATTCATACTAGGCAGGTCCGCAGGTGATTATTCTTTTAATAAAATAAAAAAAAACGCCATTGCAATTTGTAAGAATGTAGTATGCATGAAAAATCAAGAAAAATGATGTAATAAATACTCATTTTTTTATGTGAACTGTCACCGGAATTATACTTGATTATAGTAAATATGTGCGCAGTTATGTGCTATATAAAAGCGTACAACCGTAGATAGTTATACTTTGCGCACACCGTGACTCTAAGTTTTTCAAAAGTTACCAACGAAAGTTTCAGTTAACCGAGCGTTTGTGAAGGAAAAAGTTTTTATACGACCCATGCTTGTAAAGTTCAAGTTATACGTGCTGTTACGTGGGGAGGGTGAAGTTGAGTTTCACGCCCTAGGGGCCAAAGGAGATTAGATGTTATAAACCTAACAAATCATGAACTGCCTGCAATAAATAGCAAATAGCAAAGCAACATAACAGGCCTGGAAAATTGGAGAAAGGCTAAATAAATAAAAGGTTTTTCTGAAACAACATTATTTAGAAGTAATACAAAGGTTGAAAAATAATTAAGGTAACGCCGCCCGCCCTTAGTGTATACTTAGGTTATTACAATGGCTATGAATCAAAATGCATTATAACATAATTAACCAAGAAAATCGAAAAACTGCAACCCAGTTTTACTTTTGTAAAAGTCGTTCGGTTGGTTGCTGTTTTTAAACTGTGTAATGTAAAACAAAAACTGTGTTGATTTTATTCCATTTAATAAAGGCGAATTCCGTGGCCAACCGGCCGGCGAGCCAGAAAAATGTCGAAACATGTGTACGATACAGTAATTACATTATTTACTTGTTAGTTGGTACTTGTAACAAACAAGCCGAAAAATAACTTTTTTGGCTCGATACCAATTAAATAGAAATGGTTATTCTTTCTCGTCGGCCACTTGGTTGATAATCACCAGGCATTTGACCCGTGCGCTCGCAGGTGTTATGGGGCGTTATGTGCCTATGGACTTGGTTGAGATGTAAGTACGACTACATATCAACATCAACGTACTTTTTAAAACTCGTCAAAGAGAGAATCGGCAAACTTGTTTGCGGGTGGTAGGACCTTGTGCATGACCATTTGCAGTCTTAAGGCTTGGTCAAACACACGGCGCGACGCAGCGCCGCGGCCGCGCCGCGCGACCGCGGCGGCTTTAAATACATGCTAACAGGTTAGCGACGTCAAACAGACTGCGTCCCGCCGGCATCGCGCCCATGTTTGACGTCGCTAACCTGTTAGCATGTATTTAAAGCCGCCGCGGTCGCGCGGCGCGGCCGCGGCGCTGCGTCGCGCCGTGTGTTTGACCAAGCCTTTAGGCTTGCAGTCTTGTGAATGCGAATGTCAATGGGTCACAGTTTCCACTTACCAACAGGTGGCCTGTGTGCTCGTTTGCCATCTCTATGCGATAAAAACAAATGCAAATTATGATTGGGAATAACGTTAGTGTGGACTATGTATAGTTGGGTCACTCTTGATCCCTGTGACAGCTCATTATAATACTCATATATTGCATTGTCTTTCATTTTATTTGTGCTTATTTCAATTATTATTATTTACTTTATTACCTTTTAATGAACTAACTATTAAGTGTCACAGTGTATGACTGAAATTATGACATTCTGCTTGAGTTGTTCGCAGAGCTTGTTCTCTTTTCCGTAGCGCTAGTGTATTCTCTCCGTATTACCGACGCGTAAAAAACCATCACGTGGTAATGTACTGTTTTTTTTTTAATGAATTCAAAAATAAAACTTTTTTTTAGGGTTCCGTAGCCAAATGATAAAAAACGGAACCCTTATAGATTCGTCATGTCTGTCCGTCCGTCTGTCCGTCCGTATGTCACAGACACTTTATTCCGTAACTATAAGAGCTATACTATGGAAACTTTGTAAGTAGATGTATTCGGTGAACCGCATTAAGATTTTCATACAAAAATAGAAAAAAAACAATAATTTTTTGGGGCTCCCCATACTTAGAACTGAAACTCAATTATTATTTTTTCATCAAACCCATACGTGTGGGGTGGGGTATCTATGGATAGGTCTTCAAAAATGATATTTGAGGTTTCCACTATTATTCTTTTCTAAACTGAATAGTTTGCGCGAGAGACGCTTCCAAAGTGGAAAAATGTGTGTCCCCCCCCCCCGTAACTTCTAAAATAAGGTAATGATAAATGTAAAAATAATGTACATTACCATGCAAACTTCCACCAAAAATTAGTTTGAACGAGATCTAATAATTTTCTTTTTAATACGTTATAAATCGTAAACCGCATTTTACCTTTCATTCAATCAACTCCAATATAATAAAGAATAAGGAAAAACATTTATTTAAATGTATAGTGGTACGGAGCCCTACGTGCGCGAGTCCGACTCGCACTTGGCCGGTTTTTTTAAATTCATTTCGTTCGTTTATTCGTTTCTTCCACCCTGTATATTTCTGGTCGATAGAAAACAGAAATATTGGTAGCGTTTGCATCTTGACTACGCTTATAAGCATTAAGCAGTATCCCAAATTCAATTACCAAAGCATTTTGAATTTCATTAACTAAGTAACAAGGTTGATATTGCTACAGGGCTTTTATCTGAGATACTGCCTTAGGAGTCAGGACTGTCCGACTATTCTACAAATTAACTTAGCGTTGAAACTAAGCTTTCAAGTTCTAAAACTTTCATTGAAACTTGCAACTTGAGTGTAATCTGTAGATCATTATAAGATACGAAAATGTTTGTTCGGTAACTTTGGTTTCTACGTCACTTTGCTTTGGTCTCAGCAGTATGCGCGTGTAATTGAACATGAATAAATGTATGTATTTGGATGAGTTATTACGTTTTTTTTACTAGCTTCGTCCGCGTGGAAATCGCAGATAGCAACCACTTTCTGTCTATAATGTCCCGCGGTTTCTTTGAATAACTCTCGTTGTATCATCAATAGCTAAAAAATAATAACTCTGCTTAAGTAACATTGTTTTAAAAGAAAGGAACAACGTAAAATGATTTTTTTTTATTTTTTTTTATTTATCTACAATTTTATTTTTAAAAAAATACCCACTTAATTGACTACGGCAGTTTCATGTATGTTTTTAATTTGATTAAGATGATTAATTTTAGCCCGGACGGGTCGACAAAAAATGAGATAGACTTCATCTTGTCTACCAAACGCCACATATTCAATGATGTCTCTGTGATCAATAGGCTAAAGACTGGCAGTGATCACCGAATCGTAAGAGGCACATTGAATATCAACACAAGGCTTGAAAGGTCACGACTGATGAAGTCTACGCTCCGTCCAACCCCAGTCCAATGCCAAAACCCCGAAACCTTCCAGCTCGAACTCCAAAATCGCTTCGAATGCCTAGCAGAATGCGAGTCTACGGACGATCTGAACAACGGGTTTGTACAGGCTGTCCAAGCTGCTGGGTCGAAGTTCTTTAAGACCCGCAGCCAGAAAAGAACCCAAAAACTCTCAGACCACACTCTTAAGATCATGGACGAACGGAATGAAATGCGGCTGCAGTCTTCAGTGGACATGCAGAAGTACAGGGGGCTTAACAGACAAGTCTCTAAGTCATTACGGACAGACCTGCGCACCTTTAATACTTCGCGTATTAAAGATGCTATCGAGCGAAACAAGGGCTCTAAGGTGTTCGCTAGGGATTTGTCTGTTGGGCAGACCCAGTTGATGAAACTGAAGACCGAAAATGGCACCGTAATTTCGTCCAAGGCCGAGATTTTGAGTGAGGTTGAGAAGTTCTACGGACAGCTGTACAAATCAACTCGACCCGTTGAAAGTTTGGCTACAGATCCCAGAGCCAAACTCACCCGACATTACACCGAAGACATCCCGGACGTCAGCCTGTACGAGATCAGAATGGCCCTGAAGCAACTGAAGAACAATAAGGCGCCAGGGGACGACGGAGTTACGGCTGAGCTTCTGAGAGCGGGTGGAATGCCGATACTTAAAGTCCTCCAGAAGCTCTTTAACTCTGTTATTCTCGAAGGCGGTGTTCCAGAGGCGTGGACCAGAAGTGTGGTGGTCTTGTTCTTTAAGAAAGGCGATAAAACCCTATTGAAGAACTACAGACCCATCTCACTTCTGAGCCACGCTTATAAGTTGTTTTCAAGGGTCATTACAAATCGACTCTCACGCAGGTTCGACGACTTCCAGCCTCCTGAACAAGCCGGTTTCCGGAAAGGCTTTAGTACCATAGACCACATTCACACGCTGCGCCAGATTATACAGAAGACTGAAGAGTATAATCGGCCCTTATGTCTAGCGTTCGTGGACTATGAGAAAGCCTTCGATTCGGTCGAGACATGGGCGGTGCTCGAGTCACTACAGCGGTGCCACATCGACTATCGATATATCGAAGTGCTGAAGTGTTTGTACAAAAATGCCACTATGTCAGTCCGGCTCCAGAACCAGAGCTCGAAACCGATTCAGTTGCAGAAAGGTGTGAGACAGGGAGATGTCATATCTCCGAAACTGTTCACCGCTGCACTGGAAGATGTCTTCAAGCTTCTGGACTGGGAAGGACTTGGCATCAACATCAACGGCGAGTACATCACTCACCTTCGATTCGCGGACGACATCGTAGTCATGGCAGAATCGCTAGAAGACTTGAGTAAGATGCTCGGAGACCTCGATAGAGTTTCCCAACGGGTGGGCCTGAAAATGAACTTGGACAAGACGAAAGTCATGTCCAATGTTCGCGTTTTGCCAATACCGGTTCACGTGGGGAATTCTCAACTTGAAGTTGTTGATCAGTACGTATACCTGGGACAAACTGTCCAACTAGGTAAATCCAACTTCAAGAAAGAGGTCGATCGCCGAATCCAACTCGGATGGGCAGCGTTCAGAAAGTTAAAGCGGATCTTCTCGTCCAAAATACCGCAGAGCCTTAAGTCGAAAGTCTTCGACCAGTGTGTGTTGCCAGTGATGACTTATGGATCAGAGACTTGGCCGCTGAATGTGGGCCTCATAAATAAGCTCAGGGTCACTCAGCGTGCAATGGAAAGAGCTATGCTCGGAGTTTCTTTGCGCGATATGATCCGTAATACGGTAATACGCCAGAGAACCAAGGTAACCGACATAGCTCAGAGAGTTAGCATGCTGAAGTGGCAATGGGCAGGCCACATAGCTCGGAGAACTGATAACCGTTGGGGAAGAAAAGTTCTCGAGTGGCGGCCCCGCACCGGTGGACGGAGTGTTGGACGGCCTCCCACCCGGTGGTCTGACGACCTGGTTAGGATCGCGGGGAGCCGCTGGATGCAAGCGGCTCAAGACCGTGACTTGTGGCGCTCTTTGGGGGAGGCCTTTGTCCAGCAGTGGACGCCCCCGGGCTGATGATGATGATGATGATTAATTTTACGTTGTTCCTTTCTTTTGAAATACAATGTTACCTAAGCAGAGTTATTTTTTTTAAGCTATTCTTTCGATTGGCATCATAAAAGTAGGATGTTTTTTTTTGACATTTAAGTCGGTTCGATTCCCCGAAAAAGTAATTAATTTTTAGAAAATCTATGAATGCAGAATTACTAACGTTTAAAAATAACATAAAGGCTTCTTTCAGCAAAATACACTATCTACGATATTTAAGGTACTTCCCTTTCATGTCCCATAAGTTTGGGACGCCCTGTATAGTCACGAAAACTAATATAAGAATATAGATAATATGTCCGCAGAACATTCCGTAGAAAAGTCTATCTAGTCTATTCCCCTTAACAGCACTTGTGCTTTTTTGAGCCAAAACGATATGCCTAGCTGCCAAAGCTTACACCTAGGTTAATTTGACCAATCAAAATACTTCACCAAATTAAACCACCAATCACAATACACATTGACTGTCAATCGGAACGTTAGGTTCTTTTTGGTATGTAAAGTCTTTTACTAATTTAACTCTTTAAAAAAAACATTTTATTTGGTATCAACCAACCAGAAAGCAGCTATATTAAAATCATTTCTCAAATCATTAGGTGTTTTTTAGTCCCTATTTCACAAGTTAAATCGATTGTGCAACTTTTTAAAAAAAAGGAAACCTGTCAAGTGCACATCAATTTAAAAACAAAGTTAACCATAGACACATATTTTGTTGTTTTCGAATGTTTCTCGCTCGTTTGTTGTTCTGTGCTTCGTTCGTTCGTATTCTAACCTAGGTATATTAATAAAATTTTGTTAATTTAATTTTGCATTTTATTTGAAACCTGGTCGTAGAAAAAGTATTGTATGCAACGGTGTATAACTAAGTCAAAAAATACTCGTGGCGTCTTGCTTTACGATGTTCGCCTGCGGCTCACATCGTAACCACACCACTCGTCTTTTTTGACCTCTCTTATACATCTGTTGCATAAACTACTATAGCCTAATTGTGCAGAATCTCGTTACAGAATTATCAACAAGCTTTTAGTGATGTAGGTAATTCTGTCTCTGCCTACCCCGCTCTGGGATTACAGCCGTGAAGGTATTTAGGTCGAAAATCGTTAACGTTAGCGTTAAGCTAATTACGTCTAGGCTCACCGGGCGCCTATTCAACACGTTAAAGCAATATTGCTGTAGATACGTCAACAGCGTAATTGTTCTATCGTGTCGAATACAGGCCCTGTCAATTTGTCACCTGAAAATTGGTTTTCGACCTGTCCAAGCCGTCTTCCAGGTAATTTACTTATACCTTGCCATTTTCCGAAATGTGTCAAAATTTAATTTGAAGTATTGTCTATCGCTAGTTAGAATAATGGAAACGGTTTACTAAATTATGATAGAGTATCTGTTAATCGATAAATGAGAACCCGTTTCAAGATATTTCAATAATGACAGTTAATGGTTTGTTGACTCGAAACGGTAATTTCAGCCCATTCGTTTATTCATATGCCCTTAAGCCATCGCCCAAGTTTAAGTGAGATCTGTCATTTTAAGTGACAGCATAAATACAGGCTAAGTGCAGGGTCGTGATCATAAATTTAAAATGATGATTGAGATTGTATTAGTATAGAGGTTTTCGAAACAATTAGAATTTAAAATTTCATAACAATTATTATTATCTGTCCCTAATTCATTTTAAAATTATGGTCACCTATCATTTTCATGTTTGAAAATCAACCGATCACGAGCAATAAATTGAATATGAAGGGTGACCATGATCCTGAAAAAATATTTATTACATTGAAAAAACACTCGAACAAATCCCACCGTTAGAGGCCCTAGACAAGATTCTAAAATAAAGTCCTTCATCTAAAAGAAGTAAAATAACATCTTGCACTTTTTTTTAATAAATGTTGTTGTGAAAACAATTTTTAGATTAAGGACTCCGTTTATTTTTTGTTAGAGTCATGTTTGTGCCCCCCCCCCCCCCCCTCTACAGCCAAAACTACATATAACATTATAACGAACATTTAAAAAAACTATCATGACTAAGTAGACATGATTGATTTTTGAGATACAGGCGACCTTCTACAATCATCTATAACTTGTTGTTTACGTTTGTAGTACTATCGAACCAACGGAACCCTGACCCACTATAGAACCTTGTCACAGTGATTGATGTTAGGACTGTCATACGACGCTATACGACAATCGTACGTCAATCATTGTGACAAGGTTCCATGGTGGGTCAGGGTTCCGTTGGTTCGATAGTACATAGCGGCTTCGGAACCCTACACTGAGCATGGCATTGTCCGGTTTTTTATTCTTCTGTGGGCCTGGCACCATATGTGGCCACTTCAAAAGTGAATTGTTTGAAAAATTTACCTTACTTTTAATCGTATATTCATTGCAAATAATATTATTCACAACTCGGGTATTTTACATTGAAACGTTAATAAGAGGTTTCAGTTACAATACAATAACAATAGAGGCCAAGACAATGTAGAATAAGCGCCATAAGGGCCCGTTGTCTGATAGAATAATTACACGGTCGCGATTTTATTTTATATTATTGCATAGCAATGCGGTTGGTAAAATATTAATAACTACAAAAACATGTTACATATATATTGCGTTTTTTAACTATAATACCTAAAAAACGGAACCATCAGTGCGCGCGTCCGACTCGCACTTGATCGGTTATTTTATAATGTCTCTAGTTTCGTTTGAAGACTGTACCGAGGACCACGTGTACCATGTGTACAGTACCCAAGGAAAATGTTCAGCACTTTCGTGCGTTGTCAAAGTAAACTTCAAACAGAACATCAAATGACACACGTGACAATTACAACGACATTCACAATGGCAGGGTTCTAAGTATGGTCAACATTTGGCGCCCTCATTCCTATAATGGTGTTTTCTAAACTTATAAGCATTTTCTTGAGAACAGAGTATTTGTTTGTTATTCAAGTGAATACTCACTACGGTGCCATCGAGCTGGTATAATGTTGGAGACGGAAGCTTTACTAGCCAGAGTAAATCCTGACTAGCTCATAGATTGAACTCATTTGACTAGTCTTATGAAACTGTTATAAACGTTAGAAGCACTGGCAATTAAGTGTAATAGTGAAACCGGCCAAGATACAAAGAAAAAAAAAGATAAGTAATTTATTCAGTAGACCGCTCGGGCACTTTTACACGTCAAGAATTTACCATCGCTTCCCAAGAGCAGACCTCTGCTGAGAAGAGACGCCGCCAGAAACTCAGCAGTCAGTCATTTTTTTTTAATATTTTATATTGCAATGGTACTACTTAGTTAAAGCATTATACAAAGCTATAAATATTAAATTAAATATAATATCAAATAACATGCGTAGTTCAGGAGGAAAACATGCCAAATAAAAGTTTCGATATGTTTTCCTGCATTACCATCACGATGTCCCCTAGACAAGATAAAGCATTATTGCATTTTAACAAATTATTATTGACCTAGTTTCGGGATTAGAACATGCATTTTTGTCTGTTAGATAATCCTCGACCCTATAACGACTTTTTCAAGATTTCAAGTGCGGGAAACTTTAAAAAAGTGCGAGTCGGACTCGCGCACGACGGGCTCCGTACCATCTATAAAAAAATCACGTTTATTGCATGGGAGACGCCCTTAAATATTTATTTTTAAAGTGAATACACAACTAAATATTCTAAAAGTATTTCAAGCGTCGTCTACCCATTGCCGTTTTTAATATCGAGCAAAATACGCCAACAAAAAGAAAAGTTGTATGGGAGCCCCAATTCAATATTTATTTTTCTGTTTCTAGTTTTTTTTAAGGAAATACATCATCTGAGGTAATTTCAACTGTCGAGCTATCACGGTTCATGAGATACAGCAAAAAGTTTATTACAATCGCAACTCGACTATAAGATATAAGTATAAATATATCATTATATCACAAGAGCATAATGGCTTATTTACAGCGACGCAGTAATATTGAATCCAAAGTGAATATTCCAACGTGTAGGTAATATAATAAAGATGAAAATAACTTTTCTAACGCTGCTTCTTACTTCCTTCCACTAAAAGGAAAATGGAAAAAACATGTCCAAAGTTACAAAGTTTTATTATCAAACAGTAGGTGATTACCTACTATCTTTTATTTAAGTTATTAAATGCTATTCCTTCAGAAACAATCCTATTAAGCTATAATCTATATTTTTATTAAATTACACGTCGGAACGCATTAAACAACTCGAATATTTTCTTAATGTTATAAAAACTGGGTAACGCAGGAGAAAATACACGTTTTTAAAATCCGGATACAATAATGGACGCCAAAATTTACAATTGGCTTGCCGTCGTCTAAAATAAAATCTGCGAGGAGAGGAGAATTTAAACGAAAGTTCAAGTGAAGTTCTTGGACGTTAAAATTTGCATTGAAATCCATTAAGCCTTTCTGAAATGTATTTGAGACTAACTTTTAAAATAGAGATTGAGACCAAAGTTTTAATAAACCCTGTGAGATAATTAGGCGTTGCATAAATAACAGTATTTATAAGGTCTTGCGTTTATTTCGATATCAGCATTTTGAGTGCTTTATTTTCATGCAGTTAGAGACGGATATTTAATGGCTAAAACTGGTCGTTTATTAAATCAAAATGATTTTAGTGTTACTTGTTTGTGGTACAGTCGGGCTAATAAGTTGCTCTTCACTTTAGTACCTTATCGTTTTTACGCGTGGGTCGGATTATTGCAGCGATTCAAACATGAAGTTAACGTGGCAAAGTACTACAGATTGCTGTTACTTATTCATTCGATCGTACCTAATAAAATTACACATATTCCTAAGTATGAAATAATATGAGTTCCCTTAAACGTGCTTAGTCACAAATAAGTGAATAAACGTTATTTTAATGAATAGATACAAAAATATTATGGTGTCCAAACTGTATGTAAAATCTTTTTTTTTTTTGTATAATATTAGGTAGGTGTCTAAAAAAATAATTTTTTGACAGGTTTTTTAAGGTTCCGTAGTTAAACTACTAGTACTATAGTTTCGCCATGTCCGTCCGTCCGAAGCCTAGCTCAGAGACCCTTAGTAGTATAAAACTGTAATTTGGCATGAATATACATATTATTCACGCCAGCAAAGCGGTAAAATAAAATATGGACGGAAATATTTTTTTAGTGTACCTCCCGTACACGTATGTTGGTTATGTTTTCTTTTTCTCGTCTACCCCTTAGAGTGGGGTGACGTTAGATATAATATTAATATTTAAAGAGCTAATTTAAAAACCGCATAGTTCAGTTTGTCGCGAGGTCTAATTTGTTCGTAGTAAGGGGTTCGGAACCCTACACTGAGCACGGTCCGACATGTTCTTGCCCGGTTTTTAATTCATCGTGTCAGCCGAAAGACGTCCACTGCTGGACATAGGCCTCCCCCAAGGCTTTCCACTCAGACCGGTCTTGTGCTTTTCGCATCCACCGCGGTCCCGCGATCCTGACGAGGTCGTCACTCCATCTTGTTGGAGGCCTACCTACAGCTCGTCTTCCGGTTTTTAATTACCTAAGCTTATTTATGCCGTTCTTGGTATTTGGACGAGATTTGGGCGGAAAAAGAATATTATCAAATGTTTACCATATATTTTCTCAGTAAGTTTTCACGAAAATAATTCCACATTTCTAGATAAGTTGCTTCATGCAAATTACAAGTCCCAACGCAAGAGACCTCGAAAATACGTTTTTTACAGGCTGTAGGAATCGTTCGAACCAAAGCCTCGGAGCGCGAGTCTTATTTTTAGGGTCCCACACAAAAAACGAAAAAACTGAACCCTTATAGGATCACTCGTGCGTCTGTCTGTCCGTCCGTCTGTTACAGCCAATTTGGACCTATTGAGTTGAAATTTGGTAAACATAATGTAAACTGATGACCCAAACACAGATGTGCAAAGTTTTTTTTAAATAAGGACCATAAAATAAAAAAAATATGTACGGATCCCTCTCCACGCGAGTTCAACAACTCGCAGTTGGCCTGTTTTTTTTTCTGAACACAAACTTATAGCCAGGCTAAATTTTATTTCACCGTGTTTTCGAGAATGCTAAGGAAACCCAAGGGACTTCCCAAAAAAAAACACTGGTGACTTATCCGACATCTCATACATAATCTGCAACATAAAGATCCTACAACCTTAAGATGTCTTTGGAATCTACGAGAGCTCCCAACTTCTTATCCCCGAATGAATAAAAACCGGTCAAGTGCGAGTCGGCTTAGCGCAATGAAGGTTCCCCGACCATACTAAATTTACCAGGTCGTGATATCCGATCTGTAAAGGCGATAATTCTTCTAGCCATCAGGTCCGATCTGTAAAGGCGAGAAATCTTCTAGTCATCAGGTCACTTATAAAGTAATAAACAATCAGACTGGCGCATTATTAGTAAGAAAGTAAGATTCATCCCGAGTTAATAATATATAAGTATCATTTAAGAATTAAAATGAACCTTTATTCCTCTAGAGCGCGGGATTACAGGAGCTTACTTCACGATTTTTAACCCGAAAACAGAGGCGGCTTATAAGTTTAATATATGTATCTGTGTTACATTGATTAAGTTTTAATTGCAAAGAGACGTTTAAAGCACTTGGGCTTAAAGGCTGACCGACTTTTTTTAAGCATAAATTTGTTACACTACCAGGGCCCACTACATTGCCTTTGATGTGTTAGATATCGTAATGTTAAAGTTACGATACCTCTCAGTTACTTGACAGTAAACGTCAGCCGATTTAAGAACCGTATATCGTAACACGTCAAAGCAAAATCAGCTTATAATAGGGGATCTGATAAGGGGACGGCCGGGCTGTTTATTCGATAGAAAGTATTTTTATATCTTAATAAGTTAAGTCATATATAGGTAACCTAACGTGCGCATATTCTGTAGGCTTTAAACTTTCGATTAGTTAATAATTTGTCAATTAAACAAGCTACTGCAATTAAAAAAAAACCGCTAAGTAAGTACTGGACTGATAATTTTCAGCCTACCTATGCACCATATATTACTTACCATATGAAAGATATAAAATACTTTTTATCGAATAAACAGCTGGGTGAAGGTCGTCTCTATTCGGATCTTAAACCATTAACCATGTAGAATTAGAGGCCGATTGTATGTTTAAAACAGGTGACTAAGTTTGTTAAAAAAACATAATGGACTGTTTTGCATAAAAAAACAAGTTATATAAACGCATGGACTGAACCGGTAAAAATTACTCGTTTTATAATGTTAAGCCTAATATTGATGTTATGTAATTACGTGGCCAAAAAGAAGGGGAGGCCTTTGCCCAGCAGTGGGACACAAAAACAGGCTAGAAAAAAAAAATACACTTATAAATATTTTACTTGATATTTAATTTATAATTGAAAAGCAAACGTTCCTTACCATGGAACCAGCATGCATGAATACAGCATATCTAGAGCTTAGTCTCTTGAAGCTGATAATAAATATTATACATACATACATACCGCCACGCCTTCATCCCAGAGTGGGGTAGGCAGAGCTACAGAGTTACCAACAACTCTAACAACTTGCACAAACAGGCCAAGATGTTTACCAGTGTATATTAGTGACAGCTTGCAATCCCATCGCCTAACAATACTACAAGCCTTTAATCCCTTAGTCGCCTCTTACGACATCCACGGGAAGGCATGGAGTGTCACTATTCAAAGCCGGCAACCACACGGCAAATTTTAGCAATTGTTAAAAAGCAACCCGATACCAGCTTTTTCAAAATTGCTAATTTTAGTTCAGGCCGTAAAATTAACGTCAAATAAGACCTCATAATACGATTCTACGCCTCTAACGAGGCTGAACGGCTAAAACAAAGGTCCTGAATCAGAATGGCATTTTATGAGCTCGTGATACGAATTTGACAGGCAATTCTGTTTTGGCTGAGAACAGGCTGGAAATAAGGAGCTCATAATAGAACCCCAGGTCCCACTTATCATCAGGTGGGCTCTCGTGTTCTTGCAAAAAAATCGATAGTTACAATCTTGTTTCACTTTTTTATAATTCCTTTTACATAAATGATTAAAATATTTTTAATGTTTAATTATTGTTAATTAGTTGCTACGAGTGTTTTTAGCAAGCATAAGTAGGTTTCAATGTGTTTTTGTTTGTTCTTTCTTCACAGTTCAATCCTCTACGAATAGAGATAAAATTCAGTTTAAACATATTATAGTTAAGAGCAATGGAAACGGGTCACTTAGTATTGTATTACCATAGAAAGTGACCCGTTTTCATTGCACCTGAGTGTTGTTAAAGACCCGAAGACCGAAATAAGTTACTAGACCTAAATAGCTATAAACCGAGTGATACTAAATATTTAATGGACGGAATAACCTGAACTCACAATTCCTCGATGCACTTTACAAACGCCAATGCGACGAGTGACGGAGGCTGGTAATACTTGTTTTTAATATTTAATCCCCTTTTCAAGGAGAAGCTAAGGAAGCATTATCAACGGTCTCAAAGTAGAACTACTAGGAAATTGTTAAAATGGCCATATTACGGAAACGAACGACAATTATTTTCCATTGCGTCGCATGTAACAAGAATTAATTATTAACTAAGCCGTCGGCATTGCTAAAAATAATAAAAAAGGTCTTTCTTCTTTTTTGGCAACAATATAGCCTCATAATATCTTGTAATGCGTCTCATTAGAATATTTATAACCAAGATCGTCGTGGTTAATACACGTCCATTTTTATTAATAGTACTAAATAATCGTAATTTTTCTTAAATTTTCATTAAGTTTTTCATTAAATGCGGTTACAGATGGACAATTTAAAAATGGGTTTCCGTCGAAAACGGCCAAAACAAAAACTGCAGGACAGGAAGCATTAACGAGTTTGCAGTAATGAGAAAAAATTGATGCAGCTTTTTATAAATCGAACAGTAAAACCTAGATATAATGTTTTTGGGGATCATGTATTATGATTGCCATGATATAATAGAATCGTTACAAAATGCCACAAATTGCCGTGCACCTTAAGAAGTGCATGCCGTTTAAGAATTTTTCCCCAAACTTTTTAATAACATTAATAAAAAAAATTGGTCGCATTTTTTATACTCCCCTATAAAGTCAATACTTAAATGAGAAGTCAGTATGATAGCTCAAAGATACTACCAACAATCCCAATCCTGATCATTCCCAACCTTTCTATTCCGCCTAGCCCTGGTATAGGACCCATCAACTATACCTATACTGGTAGTAGTTCGGTCATCTACGTAAATCAACTTTGTCAATATGATGCACCTTATTTTAAAAAATCTGTTTAACCGAGACTGTGTAATAACAGACATTGACCGGAAAGAGAAACTCAAGCTGTGTTGGTGCCGACCGATAATAGCACCACCCCATCTCTTCCCGTGGGTGTCGCAAGAGGCGACTATGGGACAGACCGGAGGACGGGCAGCAGCGGCATTTTCCCCTCAACGGTTCTAGATCCAAAGGCAATTATGAATGTACATCAACAGCCCAGACCCCTAGTCCCCGGCGGCCCCGCTATTCCTGGCTCCGGTAGCAGCCATGGTAATTGCGAGGCAGGGGGTGCTTTAGGTAATCTCCGGCAGAGACCCGGCTGATCGCGGGAACGCGGTGGATGCGAAAAGCACAAGACCGGTATAAGTGGAGAGCCTAGGGGGGAGCCTATGTGTAATAACAGACACTGACCGGAAAGTGAAAAAACTGGTCCACTGTGTTACCCTTGAATCATCCCTCATATTTTATATTTTTTATTGATTTTTATTCATAATGTTCATTAAAGTATTTATGTGTGTTACAAAAACATGCAGTATAAAAAAAAAACTTTTTCAAACATAGTTACTTTACATTGAAAAACCACATTTCAAAAATCGTCGACCTTTTTGTTTTATTTTTTAAATTTAAATATAAGTATTTTACTGTTTTACTGTCTAATTCTAACTGACATTGTAATTTCGTATAAATGCGTGTCATAATAAATCATTCTTCTTATTATTATTCTACTAATTCTTATAATTTGAAAGATAATATTATTTTGAGTTAGTTAACCGTCGACGAGCTATTTCTAAATGCTTTGGCCTTTCAAACCTGCCGAAATTAATATAACACCTAAATCAACTAATTAGAATTGGATCAAAACCGGCTTGTCCAAAAGGTTACAAGCAAGTATTTATAAAAAACCGCAGAACGTGAGCGAGTAACAAATAGGACATGATGGAATTAACTGACCATAGATGTCCACTTGTTAACACGGGCCTTTCACGGGACCTCAAAATACATAACTAGTCTCAAATCCAACTGGTACCCGTAACGAGTCTACCATACTTTATCAGTTATATTTAACTGTAATTGAAATTATAAATTTGAACGGTGCTATTTTCAATATTATTTCGTAAATACAGCCCAGAATTATTACTTTCACATAGCCGGACGTGAAACTTCCTTATTAGGTGGTACCGGAAGTGAATTTTCTCCGTGGGGTGGATGCAACAGATCGAATTAGCTGAAGCTGGTGCCGTTAGCGCAGTTAATTAATTTACCGGTCCAGGAGAACCTGACTTCCGTCCTCGACGAATAAACGTCTAAATCTATATTTTCCTATATTTTTCAATAATAACACTTTCTTTTATATATTTTTTGTTTTGTGGTCACTTTTTTACGGAACCTAAAGTTGTCAAAATATTAGAACGGTGTTTTATGCGCAGAAAAAATACCCGTAATTATGAAAAGTACAGTGTCAATTACGTCTAGAGTCGGGTTAATGGTTAATAACGTTTTCCTTGTAACGCGTAAAAATAAACGCGTTAAAATATTTTTTTGTGTTTTTTAAGTAAAACCTAGAAAAATCTAATTTATTATAGAACTATTGAAGCAATTAAGTCGTACATTAAATATAAGGTGTTTTTTTCTAATTAACTAAAAAAAGCTTGTTGGTTATTTTAACACGGGATTATGGGATTTGTTTCACAATGTAGACTAAGGCTAACTTTAAGAGATCCTTTGTTTTTTAATATAATTTAATGTCTATTATAAGGTTTTTTTTTCAAAATAAAACATTTCCACGCATAAAATTAAGAGAGCTTCTCAGGGAATTAATGATAATGCCTTTAATATTTATCAGGATTGATTTTTTAAGATTAAAATAAACACATTGATTTACGATAACTTTAAGGGAACGTTCTTTAGGTCAAACAAAGTTAATTTCCCGAAGACAGACAAATGATAAGTCTAACGGTTTTAAAGATATTAATTTTTTAAATTTAATCAGTTGATCACGTTAAACTAGTGTAAAAGGCTCTTAATTGATAACAACAATTTTCTTTTAATACTTATGAGTAAAGAGTTTCCAATTGTTAGGTTTGTATACGCGTCAATCTAAGGTGACAATGTCACGGAATCTTTACTTGTGTGTGTATGTCACGCCAACATAGACGTATTTGACATTGATTATTAGTTAACTCTAAAGGCCCTTCTAGAATGACCAAAGATAAAAGATTTCATTATTTTGATCTAAACTGAAAAAAATTTTTTTTTGCAATATTTAAAAATCTAATCTACCAATTAGTTTCTATGGATATACCTAGTAATATGCCAAAGTTATCGTAAATCAAAAAAAACACGGTGTATAATCTTAATTTACGCGGAAACAAAAAATAGGAAATCATGGTCGCCCCTGTATTTTTTTAAATTTAAAAACGCATAAAAAAATATAAATGTAATAATATTATATTATTTAAAATATATACAAAAGTAATAAAAACGCAATGCATTAATTAAAAACAAATCTTTGAATTTATATATGATAAACGCTATTAATGCCATCATATTGACAAATGTAATTAACAGAATAAACGTTTTGATAATAGAACGCTTTTACAAGCCTTATAAAAACGATTTATATAATTATTGTTATCATTCAGGATAATTGGTCACGTAGATGACACGATAGCCGTCGGGCAATCAAAGTGATAAAAGAAAACGCTCTCTACCTACGGATTCCCTGTTTTTACATCTCAAAAAAATGTTTCCCCAACAAACTTGACAAAAAACTGTTATATTAAAAACTTTCAGCAATGCAATATGATGGAAAAAGTTTTATTTTATAATGTGACAACTTTTTTACTTCGCAAAAGTTTTTCCTTTCATTATTTATTTTTAATTAAATTACCAAAACTTTTTGGAACATCAAAGCGTAGCTAATAACATTAAACATCTTAATTAATACGCAGCAGCCGCCAAAAATCGCAATGCAATACAATGCTTGGCTTCGCTGACTTACCTTTAATTCAGGTGGGGCACTCTCACAGCTTTCTCACTCCGCAACAAACTGGACCGAACGAAATCCGCGGATACTGCGCTACACAGAAGCGCGTCAGCTCGCTACAGCCGGCAGAGGAGATCTGAAACGGCGCCAGCATTGGGGGGGTTATTCCTCATCGGGAACGTGGGAGGGGACTCTGTCTAAACTAAAACTGATAGGGTTATTCTGTACCGGTTTGCCCGCCGTCTTTAGTGGGAACTCTATTCGGATTTTAGAATAAAAATGAGTTTATTAACGCTAATATTAATTAATATTTAATTATTGAGTATCATTAATGATTTCAAGTATAACCCTAAAATATATTATCTCCGGTACCCTGATATTTATTTCAGTAAGAAAACAGACCATTCTTATATTTTTTTAAGGTTCTGTAGTCAACAAAGAACCCTTATAGATTCGCAATATCCGTTTGTCTGTCTGTCCGCGGTTTTACTAAAATACCCTTGGTACTACAAATGTGTAATTTAATATGGTTATAAAATTAATTTCTTGGGGCCTAGTGTCAAAGGGTAGTTTAAGCCCAGAATTATGCTGACAGAGTTGCAGAAAATAATCTTGATAAATTTTTTTTTTAAACCATGCCAATATATAATATGTAAATGTTTATATCAATTTTTCTAGACTTGGGCACGTTAAACAAGTTTATTATTCTTTGGTAACTAACGGATTTGCTTCCACTTAGAGCGGATTCAATCAAATGAGAGTAAATATTATTCTTAGAATAAACCACAAGTTAATCAAGAGGAAAAGTTTTCCATTTTACCGACGATAATTCTAAGAATAGTGAACCTATTCGAATAGTAACTGTACCACCATTTCGCGTAAAATAACAGAGTTACTTATTCCAAGAATAATGTAATTGCGTTTTTATTGTTTTGTGCTGTCAGCGCTGTCAACAACACTCATTTTCAACTGTCAGTTATTTTCCAGTTCTTAATAAATACTATAAAAGTAAGTAAAGTACCGTCAATAAAACTTGCAAAAGATGTAAACAAAACAATGATTACTCGATAATCGCATACTTTTAAAGATCAAGTGAGGTCTTCTCAACGATTTATACACTGGATCATTATTTTCAAATTAAGGTTATTTTTAACATAAACACGCTTGGTGAATATTTGAGGTTATGTGTCACACAGTAGGTACTAATTTGTGTACATAGTTCATAAGTTCCATTGACGGAGACTTTAGACATGACATGGGCAGCGTTCGGGAAGCTTCGCAGCACCTTTACGTCCAAATTACCGCAGTGTTTGAAGTCAAAAGTCTTTGACCAGTGTGTGTTGCCGGTGATGACTTACGGATCTGAGACGTGGGCGCTAACAATGGGCTTCATAAGGAAGCTCAAAGTCACACAGAGGGCTATGCTCGGGGTTTCTCTGTGTGATAGAATCAGAAATGATGATATCCGCAGTAGAACTAAGGTTACCGACATAGCCCTAAGAATAGCTAAACTGAAGTGGCAGTGGGCGGGGCACATTGCTCGCACGACTGATGGCCGATGGGGTCAGAAGGTTCTGGAGTGGCGTCCGCGGACCGGAAGACGAGCTGTAGGTAGGCCTCCAACAAGATGGAGTGACGACCTCGTCAGGATCGCGGGACCGCGGTGGATGCAAAAAGCACAAGACCGGTCTGAGTGGAAAGCCTTGGGGGAGGCCTATGTCCAGCAGTGGACGTCGTTCGGCTGACATGATGAATTAAAAACCGGGCAAGAACATGTCGGACCGTATCGGATATATATTAGACATGACTGAAGTATTGACATCGTTCCGGTGGTTTTTTTAGGTAATGTTGATGATAATAATATAGTTTAAAAACATCCTGACATAGCCGTCTATTGAGATACTTTGTAATCTAACGAACGAACGAACTAACGTGTTGCACGCAAAATAGGTGCATACCTTAGTCGTCGAGTTGCGGAAAAGAGTCCGCCACAACCTATAACGATTACGTAACGGTTACGATTATTTCAAAATAACTTTTTTAAACTAGTTCTGTAAAAAAACCAGCACCACGGTTAAGTATTGTTTGAAATATTTTTCTACATCAAGTACCCAATTCTATAAATATCCGTCACAATGTTATATTTACAAGGATAGGTACCAAGCTGTCCGATTTCGATTTTGTTGATTTTGATATATGTTAGGGAGGAGTCTAAAATACAAGAGACGTATTTTTTTTAGCTTAAAAAAATTTATATAAAAAAAAGTATATAAATTTGAAGGATATTTTTTTTAAATGACTTTTAGCCAGTATAACAAAACACGTGCTCATTATTTTTTCATATTCTTAAACATAATAATGAAATCAGTAAGAAAATAGTTTAGTCACTTTTCTTCACTTTGGAGGTCAATTTCTCAACAGGTTGAGGGCAGCTAAAAAAAATACGTGTCTGTTATTTTAGACTACTCTCTACCATAATATCGAAATCTACAAAATTCCGAGCCGGACAGTTTGGTACTTTTCCTTGTTATACAACAGTTTCTACGGACCATATCATCAACATAATTTTGTTTTCTAGTGTCCATATTTGTCTCCCTTGAGCTTTATAGAGCAATTTTAAAACCTAGTACTAAAAATTACCATTCACAACTGATACTTTTTGTACTTATTTTTTTTAAATGTGCTGCTGTTCTATTTTATGTTTTGCCCTGTAAAGGGTTAAGAAATGATGTTTTAAATCATTATTTTTAATAATATAGGTTTCTATTCTTTTAGTGCCCGTTATCCTTTGAATAGAACAATAATAAATCCTGACAAGTGGTGTTTGTATTGACGGACGTCAGGAAACATTGCCATATGATGAGACTGAAATATTATTATGCTAAAATTGTAACACAAGTAGAAAAATATGCACTTAAATTGTAAAATAATAATATACCATCTTAATTTCACATGTCACTTAAATTATCTTATCGCATGTATGCACACGCACGCACACAGACACAAACACATACACACTCACACATACGCACACACACAAACACACACACACACACACACACACACACACACACGCACATAATTAACCATAACGAGTAAAAAAGCTTACCTACTTAGGTTATAGGTCTCAAGCGTAAGTTAAATATATAAAGTAACTGTTAACTGTCTGGTGAACTCTGTATTGTATTGGTTGTTTTTCTACCCTTAATCTTGATGCTGGAAGAGCGGGATCTTCTGTCACAAGTATTGCCATACTTACTAGAAGGTCCCAACCCTTTCCTTATTGTAAAGACACTGATTGTGACCAATAAACGATTATTTTTTTAATATGAAAATGTATTTTTACTGTTTTTGTCATGAGATTCCGGTAAATTTGTATTTATAATTCCCTCATTCGAGCCATTCGTGCCAGTTCTTGTGGAAAAAACTATTAGCTGCGGAATTACGAAGCCTATTCGAAATATAATTTACCTTTTGAAATGTGCAAGTAATATAATGTTATCGAAATGGTTGATGAAAACAATTATTCAAATTGAAAAAATACTTCTGATATCGTACTATTAATAATATTTATAATTAATTTATAATTAATTGCGATTGATTCATTTGACGTGCACTGTTGTAGGTACTAACTGCGGGGGGCGGGTCATCTAAAATTCTAATTTAAATAAGTAAGCCTCATAGTTATATGAAAATAAATGGTATTTATAAACTCAAAGATCTATTCTAATATATAATTGTTAACACAGTTTATAAACTATTAGCATGCAAAAATTTAAATTGCGTAACTGTTAAATTACTCAAAATGTTATTAGTACAATTGTGAATTAAGCTGCCGATATATTCATGCAATAAAATTTAAAAAATAAACAAAAAGCTATCTAAAAAAAGGAACGATCAATTTTCTATTGAAAGTAATGCTTTGGTGCGTGTTCGCTTAGATTATTCTTAATTCGTATGAAATAAACAATTACTATGCCAACTTACAGCTTTGTAGTACAGTCGAGCTCATAAATATGTATCGGTACACTTTAGTACCTTGTCACTTTAATCGCTGTGACAATTCATATATGGCAGTCCACACATGACATTTAATAGACACGGTACTAAAGTGTACATATATTTATGCACTTGACTGTACCATGAGGCTCTGAGTTAAACCGTGGATAGACGGACAGATGGACATGGTGAAACTATAAGGGTGAAAGGCATTAAAAATGTTCCGAAACATTTTGTCAAGCGACTAAGAATTCGCAAGTGTCAGGAGAAATTTCTGTAAGGAAAACCCTTAAACATTTAAAACAAAACAACACTCGCAAAAAATATATATTAATAAAATAAAAATCTTGGACCAAGTTGTTGTGAAATAAAAAAAAACGGCCAAGTGCGAGTCGGACTTCCGTACCGTACACTCTACAGCAATAAGGTTGGGTTTCCTATCAATTACAAATGACTTGGCATCCCTAATGACGATGACATCTTCAAGCAGATTTTCTTTGAAATGGGTAGCAAATTAACGTCCGTGACCGGACGTCTCTGTTCTTATCTAATATAATGAACAGAAAGGGTAAAATCGGCCGAAGGACTGTAACTCTTAGAACTGATAAATATGTTTAGAGTGGTTTCCAATTTCATTGATAAAACATCGGTTGTAGAAAGCCCTAAACTCTCCACCTTTAGGCGCATTCGTCGTTCCTCGTTGTGAATAACGCTTCGACTAAATTGTTGATAGCTTAGATAGGATACTCAAAAAAATCCCGGAATACGTAAGATAGCATGTTGTTGCAATTTCCATGCGAACGAAGTCGCGGGCCCAGCTAGTCTATCTATATTTTTTTATAGCCCTCGGTGCGCGCATCCGACTCGCACTTGACCGGTTTTTAAAGTAGGGGGTGTAGTGGGATACTAATTGTACGCGAACAAGGTCGAAACTGATGAAATTGGGTCTCAAAATAGAATACACAATAAAATTAAATTAAGTCAGATGTCTCTGATTATTGTAGTTAAGCATAAGTAAATTAACTCAAACAGTTAAGGTCATTCCTGAGTGTTTCAAAATAAACTGATTCTCTAAAATAGCAATAGAGTAATCATATGAATTTTTGACATTATGACCTCTCAAGACCGCCTGTGAATACAAGTCAGACGTTCGGTTAATGTCGGTTGTATTCGTTAGACAAACGCGACACAACTACCTCTTTCCCGTCAAGGGTTAAAATAAGCTCCTATTACTTCGTTTTGTTTATTTGCAACATTAAACATATATACTTTTTGACTGCCGGTTAACCACGGCAGTCAAAAGTTATAGTTTTAAGTTATAGTTTTCATTTGGTCGTTTTGAAATTTTGACTTTATATTTTTTGATACTACACACAGTAATGTTAGAATAGGGTAAAGGCACCAGTGGTCAGCCAGAGACCAATAGTCGTCCTTATACGAGTGCGAAGAGTGGGAAATATATCTTCCGTACTCTTCCCACTCATACAAAGTATAAGCAGAGGCCGGCTACAGGTCTCTGGCTGACCAGTGGTGACTTTACCCTAATTATAACGTAACTCAATTAGAAAAAAAAGCGTTTTTCTGGGTGTTATAAGTATTGTACTTCCAGTGCTAAAAATGGCGGTAAATTGGTGCAGTGGCGCCGTAGTGACCGTTTCAGGCAACTGATGGTCTTGGTTACAACTCCGCCACTCAGAAGTAATTATAACGTTTGCCGTTGATGCGTTTTAAACTGTGTCGGATATCAGTGTAATAAAAATTGTGCGAAACGATTGGTTTTATTGCTACAGTAATGACATTGTCTATGATCAATTTATTTTCTGTTCTGTTACATCTGGGGCGTCATGGTAGAACATGTTTGAAATGTTGATTTTGATCACTTACTTTTGACGATGACTGTCCACAATGAATGGTAATTTCAGACGTCCGTTTTCACTACACTGGTTTTTTTTTTATGGCATTGAGAAGGCAACCGAGCACACAGGCCACCTGATGGTAAGCGGAAACTGTGACCCATAGACATTCGCATTCACAAGACTACAAGACTAAGATTGCAAATGCGTTGCCAACCCTGAGGACTAAGATGGAATGCCTCTATGCTAGTCACTACACAGGCTGTCTTATCCCCAAACCGGAACACAACAATGCGAACACTGCTGTTTGGCGGTAGGTTAATGGATAAGATGGTCCGGACGGACTCTGCACAAAGTCCTACCACCCGCAAAGTCCTCGTTAAATCAAAACAAAACACAGGTTCAAGTACCGTTTCTGTACCAAGAAACCCGGGGGATAGTATCCTACCGTTTCAATTCATTGATTTTACTAGAAAAGTTTAATCAATTTACGGGTCTCCACTAAGTCGCTCGGGTACACGGAGCGTAGACAATAGTTTGAAAAATACTACTTGCACGCCTCCGCACAAGTTAGCGCTGGTCATACTATTCTCGATGGCGTGCACCCACGCGACTTAGCGAACTCAGGTGGCTCGCACCGGCTAAAAACACCAATGCCCCTTGTTATCAAGGAAGTTAAAACTACCCCAGCCAGTGCTGAAAGGCCGGAGGAGAAGTTCATTCCCCCGTTAATGCATCGGCGGGGTTAGATAGGAGGGAGGGAGGAAGGGGCAGGGTGGTTGCTTAATCTAGGTGAGTGGATGACCTGATGCACGTTTGCTTATAGAAAACATGGCAATGGAAGAGTGGGGTTTAACTAATATTTTAAGATATCAAATATTGCTTCAGTCGCGTCTCAGTAAATCTTTGAGTATATTCAATGTACGCAAACACATACTAGTACCACGAGTTTAGGTATAGCCACTTAAATTAAATACTAGAAATATAAATAAGCCTGCTATTTCAGGTCACCGTCCGTAAGGTAAGCACTTCGTTTGCGGGGAACTGCATAATTATATACGTTGTTACAACAAGATATTTGTTCTGATTTCCTCAATGTGCCGTTCAATATATCTACGTCTCGCATAAACCGCTGTTTTTATAATAGCGCATATTAAACTTTAATGACTTTATTGGGGACCAAGGAAGGGCCCTATAATGGCTGCGTTTAAAGCGTGACAAAGTGTGGATAAGGCATCCGTCACCTTCTGACACGAGAATAAGAACGACAGTGACGGATGCTTTATCGACATTTGACCCACAAGACTTGTTTAAGTAGTGCCAAGACGTGTCTAGGATATTTCTAATATATGCATCTTGATAAAATGCTTTTAAATAAACTGTGTATTTAAGCTCTCAATCTACCTGCTACCCGCAGGCAGAGCTACCCGCTTGTACAACGGATTGTCAAACGCTGCAGGAGTTAATAATTCACGATAACTCACAAAGTTTTAAACGAAATTTTCTAAAATATTCATCCCACTGTCTTAACTTTCAAAAAACCTGTGTTTATACATTAGTTGTAGTACGTAAGTAGTATGTATTTTTAATATATTTTTAAGGAACGAAATGAAATATATGTATTAATTTATATAATTCATTAAGCTTAATGAATACTGTGTAACTGCATACTGTGGGTACCTATAATTAAGTGAGCATTATGTGTATGTTTCGAATGTAGGCCTCAAGATGTTTAATGTATCACTTGCTGGTAACGTTTCTTTAAATCGGAACACGCTGTATTGTAGTCGTATCTCGCCGTTCAGCTATTTCATACAATATAATTTTCTATGTTGTCCGACAGCGTGAGCACGACATGCTCGCTCAAAGGTCTTTGTTTACGGCGACGTCGTTCATCGGATCGCCAGCTTACAGAGCGCATGGTTGAGGGAGGCGATGGCTTAGACACGCTTCGTACACGTTAGCAAGGACTTGTTTGTTAATTATTCTAGTTACGGCGTTAGAGACCTAACCGTCGGGCTTTTCTCCTAGTCAGTATTAATAGTTTAATGTTTATTGATTTTAGTTTTAATAAGTATTATTAACACTTTATTACTGTGTGTGTTATTACTGTGTATGTGTGTGTTTTGCGGGTGGTAGGACCTTGTGCAGGGTCCGTCGGGATTGCTACCACCATCTTATCCATTAACCTACCTCCAAACAGCAGTATTCGCATTGTTGTGTTCCGGTTAGGGGATAAGACAGCCGGTGTAATGACTAGCATAGAGGCATTCCATCCTAGTCCTCAGGGTTGGCAACGCATTTGCATTCTTAGGCTTTCAGTCTTATGAATGCGAATGTGTATGGGTCACAGTCTCCATTTACCATCAGGTGGCCTGTACTCGTTTGCCTTCCCTATGCCAAAAAAAATAAAAATAAAAAAAAATGTTTTGCGATTGAAAAGATGACCTTAGTCTGAATCTTACGGTGCTTCTTTTCCGCAATGATGGTGTTCTCCGAAACACTAATAGCAATCCTTATTAGCGACGTGTAAAAGAGCTCTCGTGCGGCTAAATTACTGATATTAAGTTTGAATTTGGAATTAAATCTCGATATAAGTACAAACTCTATAATTATCTGTTATCGTTACGTAACCTATATGCTTGCTTTGTTTACATTTCCACAGACTATAGTTGTTTTTGTTTTTATTTTATTGATTCTGTTACCTTTGTGTTGCCAACTATACCAGGCTATAAATGTTATGGTCGTTTGAGACGTTCGAGATAATCTCGAACAAATGATTGTATTTGATCCTTGATGTTTTTCTTTTAGCTTTGTTTTGTGTTAAGTGTGTCACTTTCCGTTTCTTCACCTAGCGGTTCCAACGGAAGACCAGTGCTGGCTTTACGGCTAGCAAATGCTGAGTTGGGACCGTTTCGCAACAATTTTTTTTGTCTTAATATTTTTGTATCTATGTAATGTGGTTTTGTTTTGTTGCGAATAAATGTCTCTTTATCTTTATCTTTATAGCAGCAATAAAAAACACTGAAAATTGCTTCTACCTTATCATTAAGGAGGAGGGTTCATAAGATTCAACCCACTGCCAGACGAACAGACAGACTGCGGAGGCTTATAATAAAAACCCGTAGGTTCTTTTTGGGGGGTATTAGTCACTCGTATTTTACCTAAGGAAACCGTATAAACAAAATACAATTGTTCCTTAATAGTTATTTTCATAATCGTGTTATAATAGAGAGCTTTTTAGTCGAGTACCTTGTTTAGGCCACGAAGCTTGCTGAGTGGCCTAAGTAAGGTACGAGAGATTAAAAAGCTTGATTATGACACTATTGTGAACCATATTTTTTGTACGAGTTCATTAAAATTAATAATTTAAGTCATTAATACAATCACCACCACATCGACAGTACTGTGCTGTTCTGTTGGCTAAAAAACTAGCCAATCACAAACCGTAGTTTTTTTAATTTTTTTTAATGCTTGGATACAGAAGCAGGTTAAAATAGATTTTTGACAGATGACGCGACGCTGCTAAGTTCCGAAACGCCATAGATTGGCAATTTTGTATTGGATCGAGTCTCCTTAAACAAGGACATATATTATTGAAATACGAAGTTCTATTTTCAATTTATTTTCAGTTGTCTTGAGCGTATCGAAATGGTTATTTCGGTTGTTTCGGAAGTGTCAGTAGAGCTATTTATAACTTGGGGTCGCGTGTGTCATTGAGGGAATTCTTCAAGGAAATAGATATTCTAAAACTGCCGTCGCTATATGTATTTGAAATAATCATCTTTGTAGAAGAATCTACATAATTTCCCAACGAACATTGATAAGCCAAAAGCTACCAGGAGCACAGGAAAGCTCAAAACCACTTTTTATAGACTGGCCTAAACTTCAAAATCATTCTTGGGAAATTGTGTAAAATTCTACAATAAAATTCCAAAAAGTATTACTGAACTTACTGATTCTAAATTTAAATCGTATACGATTGTATCGTATATAATCGTATACGTAATAAAGTAAACGATTGTATCATGGATAGGCATGTTTGGCAGTGAGTCGTCCGTCCTGCATGAGTAATCTACGCATAAATCTACCTACGCTTAAAAAAGGTGCACCTACTGTACAAAAATACCGTGATATTGTAAACTATTTATAATTATAATGTAATGATGTAAACCTTTTTCTTGAAAAAAATATACCTTGCCGAGTTTCTTACGCCGGTTCTTCTCGGGGCAAAGGTTTTATTTTTCGAACCGGTGCGGTGGTAATGCTTTTTGACATTCATAGGTGCATTATATTATGCCTAAATTGAAGAATAAAGAACTTTGACTTTGACTTTGACTTTGTCAACGATGAAAAGAGTGACGTTGCAGTCTTCTTTATGAAATCTTAATACACAGATTTTAATCGACGAGTACAAAAAAGTAATTTCAGAGTGTTTTAAAGCTTTATAACGTTTTTTACAAATTAAAATACACCGTTCCAACCCAGACAATGCTAACCGACCTAGAAATTTCTCGGCAGCGAACGAAGCGTCTTTTGTATGGAATCTCTATAATCTTCCAGAAATCTCTAGACGGAGGGTATGCCAGCTTAGTAATGCACCAAAGGCTACAAAATGCATTGGACGAGGTGAAAAGAAGTAAAACAAACTTAAGAGATTAACAAAAATGACTTTTTTTTTTATGGCAAAGAGAAGGCAAACGAGCACACAGGCCACCTGATGGTAAGTGGAACCTGTGACCCATAGACATTCGCATTCACAAGACTGCAAGCCTAAGACTGCAAATGCGTTGCCAACCCTGAGGACTAAGATGGAATGCCTCTATGCTGGTCATTACACCGGCTGTCTTATCCCCAAACCGGAACACAACAATGCGAACACTGCTGTTTGGCGGTAGGTTAATGGATAAGATGGTGGTAGCGATCCGGACGGACCCTGCACAAGGTCCTACCACCCGCAAACCGCTTACCGCTTACCGCTTACTTAAGATGTATTTCGTCGATGGTTTGAGACCAAAATTTTGGCAAATCATGCTTATTATAACGAAAACCAAATAAAGATAGACGTTTATTCTTGACAAATAACAGCAAAGAATTAAAATACGCTCAAGACCAATGTAGTCACGAAATGGTGCAAAATTTGGCGTAATGCTGGCATTTAAATCAGCACTTTTTTAAACCAATCACGTCACTGATAGATGACGTGATACGAAAAGTCACGTGATCTACCAGTGACGCGATTGGTTCAAAAACAGAAATAATAGAAACGCTAGTTAGCGTAGTGCATGGCAGGGGCCCTCTGGTCTTCCGTTGCAACCATCAACCATCAGATTTACCACGGAAAGTTACACATAATTATTGGAACACAAAAACAGACACATTATAGCTAAAAAAAGGTTCTTTTTTGCATGCAACCTTATATGCCCTAGTTTTCATTGGCAGAATTGGCAAAGGTCCTTAGCCTTACAAACTCTCTATTTCTAATAACATTTTGATGCAAACCTCACCTACACTCGCGGACTAATAATACGGGTCAGAGTGCGTTTTTCATACAAACGAGGCTATTTCGAAGCCTTGGTTAATCGCCAGGGGTTGTTTTGAGTGAATTTTAATGGTGGATACTGCGAGGTTCAATAGAGGAGGTCAAAAGTTCTTAAGATACCTAACTGATCGCACAACCAGCTAACACCACAGCGGGAGGGTTTGGGTCAGCACTTGGATTTCCTTACATTTTATTGCCATTTTAGATGTTTTTCTGAACATGCACTATTCCGGCGTTAACCGCAGATTCATTCAGTTGGGTATCCTAGGCACTCTGGAAGTCCTGTATCGATGCTCGAGGTATTCATCATCACATTTCACTGAAAGCATTCCCTGGCGAGGAACCAAGGCTTCGAAATAACCTCTTTAGTATGAAAAACGCACTCTGACCCGTTTTATTAGTCCGCGAGTGTATTTAATACAAACAAATATACAATAATAGATCAGGGCAGAGATTCTAGGCGGTAAAACCATATCGTCTTTGCCCCGTTATGGTAAAAAACACAAATCGAATATATCCAGTTTGCGTGCCGTTACTGTTGATTGATTGTTTATGAGCTGACGTCTGTCAGAATCAGCCCCGTATTATAGCTTGACCACAAACATTTTTATCGGGGGGGCCATTTGCAACGTCAAAAGATGGCGGATGTGTAATTTGTTGTAGTTTTTAATTTTGTGTATTAAGGTGTTCAAAGTTCTTTTTTGTTAGTGATTTGTACTTTTAATGCCTTTGTATTTGCACAGTGATAGCAGTCATGGACTTATTTCGTGTATCCTGGCATCTTATTTCTCGTTTCAAGTGGACTCGCAGTGGTACACAGGTTAAAACTATCTTGGCCTCTGTCCTACATATCACCGTACGACGTTGCCACCAATCTTCCTAGAGAAGATTGGATTGTGTTTATTACTATATTGATTTATACTTATATATACTTGATACTGGCGAAATACTTCATAGTGGAAACGCCATAATCCCGCGGTAAATATAAAAAAAAAACATTTTTATCACACTTCACGTACCCTGATCGCCTTTACTATTTGACTAGCTTCTGCCCGCGACTACGTCTGCATCTTCGACTATAATTATTCGCTCCGAAACTTTTAAATTTTCCGGAACGAAAAGTAGCCCATGTGTATCCGATGCTCTTACGGTGAAGGTAAAACATCGTAAGGAAATCTGCACACACAAAAGGGTAAAGTGTATCTGTAAGATAAGATAAGATAAGATAAGACAATCCTATGTTACTAAAGTAAAAAAAGGGTATATGCTACATTCCAAACTTTATCCCAAACCTTCCAGAAGTTGCAGCCTGAATTAGTAATTAACACGCACAAAATTTCGCACTTATAATATTACTGGTATTATGTTCTATTCTACTCGGTGTTATCTTATTGCTTTTGACATGTTATCGTCTTGTTTTCGACACGATAACTATCGTGCTCGTTAGCGTGCAATGGGAGAGTCCTATGTCCAGCAGTGGACTAACATAGGCTGATGATGATGATTACTATCAATTAAATAAGAGTTATAAACGTTGACAATACGACACAATTTCAAAAGTAATATGTTTTATCGGGTAGAATAGGACATTGAGTACGAAATTCAACATTATTTAAAAGAAGACGTCTTCATTCATTGGTTCACGTTTCCTTCACTTTGTGGAGTTGTCAGCCATAGAACAGAAGTTGACCTTATATGAGTGCGAAGAGAGGGAAACACATCTTTCGTACTCTTCCCTCTCATCCCAGTATAGGCAGAGACTGACTGGCTGGCCACTGGTGACTTTACCCTACTTGATGACGATATAAAAGCCAACGTTAACTTGGTATCAAATACTAGAAACCTAGCTAGATCGATTTTTCGCCCCCGAAACCACGTGCATACTAAATTCAATGAACATCGTTCGAGTGTTTCCGAGATCCCGAGATTACATATATGCAAGAATTGCTCGTTGAAAGGTATTAGATAGATAGATAGATAGAAGATAGATAGATACGGGGAGTTTTCGCTAATTGGCATACTCAGTTTCTCGATGAAGACTCGTTAACTTTATTTAATAAAAGGTAAAGGTTTCTGTTCGTACTTTTTGCTTATTGCAAGGGTTTTTCAAGAGGACAATCTCTCACCAATTGACCTAGTTTCAAACTAAGCTCTAGGCATGTACTATCGGCACTGGACCACTTTAAACTTACTTATAGGTGTTTGTTTTAACTGGGATATTATAGTGAAGTCCGAAACCATATGAGGCATAGGGCCTCTATTCCCTACTGTAAAAACCATATAGTATTTTTGCATCAGATCCCACTCTCTCAATTCCAACATATCAGTATTTTCATATACCGAATTGTAAATATAATCGTAATGCCAAAACGAAATATACGAATCAGGGTATTGTTAATTATATTCACCCAAGATTTCGAATCTGTTTTCTTGGGAACCTGGTAAAAAGTTTGACATTTTGACATACTGGTATTTTGGGAATAAGCGAGTAGATACAGGCTAAGCCATTTTTGGGGTCCATGTAGGGTTGCCAACTCTACTATATACCTAGTACAATGTATATTTATTGTGAAACTACCATAATATCCGCATTACGCAATATATTATATTGCGTAATGCGGAATGCAGACTTAACCTTTATCAAAGCCCGCTCCGCTCTACATTTAGAGCAGCGTAAAATAATAATTTAAAAATTAAAGTAAACATTTTAACCATGTACTAACTTTTTGTCATCAAAAATGATTTTAAAAAAAAAGACCTGTGCCTCTATTTCCGACGGTACAAAACATTATCGTCTTTAACCTGGGGGGTTATTATGAAATACCAAAGCAGTTCTGTTTACGCTGAGAGAAAAAGACAGAGCTATAGAACTGCTATAGCTCTGTCTGTTTCGCTCGCCGTAAACTGAACTGCATTGCCATGTCGTAATAACCACCCTAGTTGATTCTTGTCGTCAAAGTCAAAGTCAAAGTTCTTTATTCTTCAATTTAGGCATAATATAATGCACCTATGAATATCAAAAAGCATTACCACCGGTTCGAAAAATAAAACCTTTGCCCCGAGAAGAACCGGCGTAAGAAACTCGGCAAGGTATATTTTTTTCAAGAAAAAGGTTTACATTCATTACATAATAATTATAGATAGTTTACAATATCACGGTATTTTTGTACCTTTTTTAAGCGTAGGTAAATTTATGCGTAGATTACTCATGCAGGACGGACGACTCACCGCCAAACATCCCTATCCATGATATAATCGTTTACTTTATAATATGCTCGGGAAATTAGTTTTTGTTTTACGACAGATTTAAATTTAGAGTCAGTAAGTTCAGTAATACTTTTTGGAATTTTATTGTAGAATTTTATACAATTTCCTAAGAATGATTTTGAAGTTTTGGCCAGTCTATAAAATGTGGTTTTGAGCTTTCCTGTGCTCCTGGTTGCTTTTGGCTTATCAATGTTCGTTGGGAAATTGTGTAGATTCTTCCTAACAAAGATGATTATTTCAAATACATATAGCGACGGCAGTGTTAGAATATCTATTTTCTTGAAGAATTCCCTCAACGACATACGCGACCCCAAGTTATAAATAGCTCTAATAGCCCTTTTTTGCAAAATAAACACTGTACCGATATCCGCAGCCGATCCCCACAAAATAAGACCGTACGTAATTATACTGTTAAAGTAAGCGAAGTAGACCAACCGTGCCGTCGCTACATTGGTAAGCTGCCTTATTCTCGTCGTGTAAAAGTACTCGTGCGGCATACTTACTGAATAAATGTATTTTATCTATTTTATCTTTTCTACAGATGAAACGTTAGCCTAGTCGGTAGTGACTGCCTGCGGAGCAAGCGGTTCCGGGTTCAAATCCCGGGAAGGGCAGGTTTTTGTGTGATAAGCTGTTTCTGTTTCTTGGATGGTTTCTCTGTATATTAGTATCTATTTCGGTAACCCATAATTTCATCAAATTTTATTTGATTAAATGCTATTTTCTGCACATTAATTACGTAAGTTAGGTCAGGTTACAATTGTGACTACCAAAAACAACTTACTGTCGCGGTGAGAAATGCCTTTTGAAAAAACGAAAATACTGCGTAATGATACGTTCGTAGGAAGTGCGGGTGCGGGTGGTAGGACCTTGTGCGGGGTCCGTCCGGATCGCTACCATCATCTTATCCATTAAACTACCGCCAAACAGCAGTGTTCGCATTGTTGTGTTCCGGTTTGGGGATAAGACAGCCGGTGTAATGACTAACATAGAGGCATTCCATCTTAGTCCTCAGGGTTGGCAGCGCATTTGCAGTCTAAGGCTTGCAGTCTTGTGAATGCGAATGTCTATGGGTCACAGTTTCCACTTATCATCAGGTGGCCTGTGTGCTCGTCAGCCTTCCCTATGACATAAAAAAAAAGGTGTTTCGATAAAATGGCAGGTATATATTTTTCTCTATATAAGTATGTTTATCGTTAGTACCCATACTTCATGCCTAGATCTTAGTTTGGGGCTAGCTCAATTTATGTGAGATTGTCCCCCGATATTAACTTTAATATTTAAATAATCCATAATCCATAAATCAACGGATTTCATTGACAGAAATATATTGTTTGTAATTGAGATGATGCTGATGGCCGATGGGGTCAGAAGGTTCTGGAGTGGCGTCCGCGGACCGGACGACGAGCTGTAGGTAGGCCTCCAACAAGATGGAGTGACGACCTCGTCAGGATCGCGGGACCGCTGTGGATGCGAAAAGCACAAGACCGGTCTGAGTGGAAAGCCTTGGGGGAGGCCTATGTCTAGCAGTGGACGTCTTTCGGCTGACATGATGAATTGAGATGTTACGTCAACGAACGAAATACTGATTACTAATAAGAATGACAGTAAAAGACTAACGCAGACTAACAGCCCACCGGACTGACAGTAGTTTCTATTTCGCTGTCGATTTCTACGAATTTCAAAGGTGGCCATTTCAGGCGGACTGTCGGGCAACTCACGGGGAAATCCGGTATACATTTGCGGATGGCCGGCAGGCAGTTAGATAGCGACACTTGGCAGTCGGTCTATTTCGAGCTGTTGTTTGAAAACTGGGCCGAGATTCGAGGTAAAAACTATTTGACCCGTTATCGTAATGTAAACTTTTTCAAAGCTCGTATTTACTTGCACAATGGCGGCCGAGATATACTTAAACAATACCATAACAGGTCAAAGACGATATGTTTTTAACCGTCTAAAGGACAGTGCTATGGCACTTATATAGCTCTGTCCTTTACTCTCAGCGTAAACTAAGGGCCTCTATTCTACAAAGCAAAATTACATTGCCTTTGATGTGTGTTTTGATATCGTTTTAAACTCGTCCGCCATTACTGCCACGAAAATAAGAGCTATCAAAACGTTGACGATGTCAAAAACAATAAGGTTTAACTGAGTAGAATCAGGCTGGTTATCATTATTGGTATATCGACGGTTCTGTGACTCAACCTCGTATATTGAATAATGTCCAGTATAAACTGACACTCACTAAGTACGCAAGTGCATACTTAGTGTGTGTCAGTTTATACTGGACATTATTCAATATACGAGGTTGAGTCACAGAACCGTCTATATGCAGTTATGTGACAGAGTTTTTAACGCATACTCCACGCCAATTAAGTCATGCGTTTACTGTGCGTTAGCGTTTTTGGAGCACTAGTATGATCAACCCTTCAATCGTATGAGAATACGCTCCATTGATTTCTAAACGTGCGAGACCCTTGACCTTCTCTTTGCCATAGAAAAACCACCCCCACCCATCACAGTTAAGTGATCTCGCGACTCTCATTAAAACAACGAGATTATTTAATGGAACCTGTCCGGATCTCAGACGTATAAATTGCCGGCAAGCAATTACCAAGGCGAGTCTGCTTGAAAAGTTATATTTCTGTGGGCTTGTGAACGCGGATGGATAAGACTGTCTTAATTCGTAATAAATGCAGTCCCTTTGAGAGATGATGGTTCATCAACAGCTGTACTGATTTTCAGGAAACCTAGCTACAAACATTTTTGATTTAACTAGCTTTCTTTATAAAAAAACCGCGTTCATTTCGGTTCATCCGTTTGATAGCTACGATGACAGACGTAACACCCCTTTTTTAAATGGGGATTCTAAAAAGCGTATACCTATAATAAATTATGTACACAGTATGCTAGACTTATTCCGTACAACGTGAACATTATGGTATGTTTACTGTGGCATACATTGCCAAATTCAGGGTTAAGATGGCCTTGGATCTAAGTTAATTCGTGTAAAACTGTCGATAGACATTTATTTATGTCTGATGCACTAATTGAATTAGTGTGAACAAGCTAGCTCATCCCATTCCATTCATTAAATATAAACCTAAAACTCAAACACTATGTAAATACGCTAATTGGTCCGCTCGACGAATTTATATTTTGGCAATCGACTGGTGCTGTGACGTGTTAATTCCACGTACCGCATACTATATTTGTAACCGAGTCGTTTATATCTGTATTACATGTCTCTCTATTCCTAGCATTTATTAAACCCACGTGGTGGTGGGGTCAGCGTTCCTGATCTATCTTCTCCACTTCACTCTGTCAACATCGCCCTCGGATGCCTGACACTCCTGCATGTCCTTCAGCACTTCATCCTTGTTTTGGGTCTACCCCTTTATATACGACCAGAAAACTCTCTGGACTTCCATGCTCAGGATACACCGTACCTGAGCGTGGACGCCCAGACAGCCCCTCGTACTCTGGGCAAAACCGCGCTCAGTCATTGAAAGGCCGGCAACGCACCAGTGACTCCTCTGGTGCTGGTGTCTATGAGTAACGGCAATCGATTACCATCAGGCGATTCGTCCGCTCTTTTGCCTCCTATACCATTAAAAAAAATGTAATGTCAAATTCCCAACGTAGTCAGGCGGCTATTCTTCACGTGGCCACACCATCGCTGTCTACTCTCCTGCATCTTATCGGCGATATTACGTACACCCAAGCTTCCTCGCATGTACTCGTTGCGAATTTTATCTAGCCTTGTGACACCGCACATCTACCTCAGCATTATCATCTAGGCAACTCGAATGGCATGCACGTTCTTCTTGGTTGCGCACGTTTCCACACACCACTACTACCATAGATAAGGACAGGGCCTCTCTTCCCGGTAAAAAACATATCGTCAGACCTATTATGGTATTGTTTTGACGTCATCTGCCGATACTGTCAAGTAAATAAGCTATCAAAACGGTGACAACACGATAACAGATAAAACACAAAACAGGTCCGTACAGGTTGCTTAATCAGTTTAATCACCATCATATCGTTTAGCCTATGCTAGTAATTTTACCGGTTGTCACTCCACACCGGAACACCGCTAGAGGTAGGCTAAGGCCCTCCGCACACGACGTCGTATCGGAAGCGTATCGTAACGCGCATAATACGAGAGCGATACGAGCACGTAAGCGTATTATTTCTTAAACGGATCTGTTTTCACTAACCCGCAATAATTTTGAAAGACCTATCCAACAACACCCCGCACTATAGAGCAGACGAGAAAAAAAAAGTACCCACGTTACTTGTAGAGGAGGTACAGTCAGCGTCATATAGTTGGTAGCATCCAAAGTAGCCAAATAGTTCGTTACACGCCCTTGTTACTACGGTAATAATGACGTGTAACGTACTATTTGGCTACTTTGGAGGCTACCAACTATATGACGCTGACTGTACAAGAAAAAAATATATTTTGTTTTACCACTTTGATGGCGTGAGTAATATTTATATTCATCCCCAATTACAGCTAGGCTGCGGACGGACGGACGGACATGGCGAAACTAGAAGAGTTCCTAGTTTGACTACGGAACCCTAAAAATGGAACAGGGTATCTATTGAACAAGTTAAAAACAATATCGGTTTTGACCTGTTATCGTATTGTCAACGTTTTGATAGCTCTTATTTACTTGACAGTAATGGCGGCTGAGTTAATAGTACATTACTAGTACTACAGAGGCCGGGACAAAAGGGGTTGCCGGCCGAAGTTATATAGACGGCCGAGCGAAGCAAGGCTGGATATAGGTCTGAGGCGAGCAACCCCATATTTCCCGGCGAAGTATGTATAGCGCTTTTCTCAAACATAATTCATTAAAATAATTAAAACAAAAATTACAATGTCAAATAGGTAGGTACTAGGAGTGCATAAACATTAAAAGTAACCTACAGTGCTCAGTACGCCCGCCCGCCGGCCCGCTGGTGGCGCGCGCGGGGCTCGCCGCATCGTGCTAACCTCCTAATTACCTCTGCGCTCCTGGTACTTCAAATAAACACGCAAACGCTTTGTTGGATGCACGGCTTAGTAAATTAAAAAAAAACAGCTATTTAGCCTTTTCATAAACACAGCCACCATGGCCAAATTAAAATTAAAAAAAAATTACTTCCCGGCCTAGGCCTTCAATTTCGCATGAAATTCCTTTACAGTTCTCTCGAGTTGTTCCGTCGGAAACGTGGCACTTTGAAGCCTAAAATAACTAAGATAACGCCGACATTACATAGTATGTTTGAGAAAAAACAATAACGTAACGATTTGGATTTGACGCAGTTTGTGTGTGTTCAAACCGCAAGCGGGTTTGCAAATCATTACATATCATGGTTTTTCATAGATTACATTTGTCAAAATTTATTTTATTTTTACTTTAATATTACTGGGTCAAATCCTTACATACATACATACCTTCACGTCTGTAATCCCAGAGTGGCGTAGACAGAGCTACAGAATTACCAACAACTTCAAAAAACTTCATGTTCACCAGTGTATTAGTGACAGGTTGCAAGCCCATCTCCTAACAGTACTACAAGCCTTTATTCCCTTAGTCGCCCCTTACGCCATCCACGGAAAGACACGTGGCACTATGCTAACCCGGCAACCGTACAGCGCATATCATAGTTTTTCATAGATTACACACTCTATAAAACATATTACTTGAGCCAACATTATTGTAAATCATTATCTTATTTTCCAATTTCATTTTGTCTTTCATCATCATCATCATCCTGTTGCAGTCCACTGCTGGACGTAAGCCTCCCCCAGGGTTCGCCACAAGGCCCGATCTCCCGTTTTCGCCATCCAGTCACCACCAGCCACTTTTTTCAGGTCGTCGGTCCATCTGGCTGGAGGGCGTCCTACGCTACGCTTGCCGAGCCGTGGTCTCCACTCGAGAACCCGTCTACACCACCGATCATCGGTTCTTTTTTTTTTTTTTTATGACATAGAGAAGGCAAGCGAGCACACAGGCCACCTGATGGTAAGCGGAAACTGTGACCCATAGACATTCGCATTCACAAGACTACAAGACTAAGACTGCAAATGCGTTGCCAACCCTGAGGACTAAGATGGAATGCCTCTATGCTAGTCATTACACCGGCTGTCTTATCCCCAAACCGGAACACAACAGTGCGAACACTGCTGTTTGGCGGTAGGTTAATGGATAAGATGGTGGTAGCGATCCGGACGGACTCTGCACAGAGTCCTACCACCCGCAAAAACGCGGTTCTGCGACAGATGTGACATTTTGTCTAGCAAGTTGTTAATTTATACGTGGAGTAGACTATTTTTTGTTTGTTTATACAGCAGCGAAGCGAGAACATTTGCTTCTCTGGTAATTAACTAATTAACTATCAGAGAAGCTTTTAGATTTACTAGAAGGTAGGCTAATGCAGCGGATTTACTAGGAGGTGGGCAAATGCAGCGTAAATTATGTATATTTAATTAAGTAACCCGACACAGCCATAACAGATCTAGCAGTAATTCATTAGCCATCTTAATGTATCGTTAAGCTTCTAATAAAACTAGTCCTATTGTTTGGTTGCCTCACATTTAATACCTCACCGTCATACTTGGGCCTCTGTTCAACACGGTAAAAACAATATTGTTTTTGTTATTTTTTTCTTTGCCCCGCGGCGACTTGAACAGCTACCGCGGGAATATGGCGTGTTGAATGAAGAGATTTCGCCAGTGTCAAGTATATACAGTGTGTAAATGGTATACGGGCGTTCCTTTTAACTGTGGTTAGTATAACCCCTACTGAGCACATTTAGGCAGATTTTGTTAAAATTATATTTAAAAAAAATAACCATACAAAATAATTTTACACGTAATGTATAACGAAAAATGCAATTAATTAAACATTGCGTACTTACCTGACAGATGGACTTCGATGTACATTGCGGGTCGATAGTATGTTCAAAAATTAATAACGGTGTATACGTTAGAGTAATCAAAATAATTCTTCCTGTTAATGATTAGTAGAGTCTTAATCTATGTCCAGTTTTAATAAACGCCCGTATACCATTTACACACTGTATAAATATAAATCAATATACTTAGTAATAAAACACAATCCAATCTTCTCTAGGAAGATTGGTGGCAACGTTGTACGGTGATATGTAGGGCAGAGGCCAAGATAGTTTTAACCTCTGTACACTGCGAGTCCACTTGAAACGAGAAGTAAGATGCCAGAATAAACGAAATAAGTCCAAGTCTTCTATGACTGTGCAACACAAAGGCATTAAAAGTACAAATCACTAACAAAAAAGAACTTTGAACACCTAAATACACAAAAATAAAAACTACAACAAATTACACATCCGCCATCTTTTGACGTTGCAAATGGCCTCCTGTCAACGTTTTGATAGCTCTTATTTGCTTGACAGTAATGGCGGATGACGTCAAAACAATACCATAACAGGTCAAAGACGATATGTTTATTACCGTCGGGAAGAGAGGCCCTGTCATGTTACTCGTATTGTTCGTTAGGCCTTTACCTCAAAAGCATAAATTCCATGTAGCGGTTCACCGAATCGATGCATGATCGTGCATTTAACTATCGCGTTGTGCCTCAATCGTCATATTTTTGTCGATATATAAGTTTTTGTCGCATTTCACCTCGAGCGTGTGATACATTTTCGCTTTGTATCCTAATCGTCTAATTCAGTATTAGACAATATCGTTAGTCGCAATGTACTTTTTTTTTTTTTTAGCCAGGTTCAGGCTCCGTATTTTCTCACAAATATTGAATTATATAATTATAATAATAATTATTGTATCCTAATTTAATGTCACTGTACCTACTTCAATTTCGCAATGACAGAATATCATCTAATATTTATTAGTCACAAAGATAATATTTCAATGACTTTTATAACATTTAAGACATTAAACTACAGGTACAAAACGCGTTTTAAAGAAAATGTTACAGAATTTTAGTGCGAACATCAATTAACGCGGCACATTAAATAGAGTCCCAAACAAACATCGATCGCGACGAAATGCGTCTAGGGTAAAATACTACAAGAAAAGTTAAATGCTACAAATTAATTATATTAATGTAAAAATCCACGCGAATTGCTCCAAGTAAAAGATTCTATTGAAATTTTGTTCATTCGAGGTGAAATGCGATTTATGATTTTGAGGTAAAGGACTAACAAACAAAGGATAACCGCATTAGCCGCATAGCTAAAAAAATGGGATAAATTAAGACTTGAAATTAATAGCAGCATGAGACTTAGGAGAGGCGTTTAGTTCAAGAGATGTGTGTCAATTATTGATGTTGCATTGGTAATTTGGAGTCACGCGGTAAATTAGATTCACAAGTAATTAACTATGTGTAATCAAATACAACTTAATTGGATTGACTTGCAAATTGGCATCACTGGTTCACAAATTATTGTCAGTTCGTTGAAATTTACCCCATAATTTCACAAACGGTCAGTTTAGAACGATTTCAAATATAAGTTTGAGTAATAAGGCGATGGGTCGTTAATTTGTAGACAAAGCTGTTAATCTTACTTTGATATACACTAATATTGTTAAGTGGAAAGATTTGTGTTTTTGTATATTTGTAACGAATAAACTCAAAAACTACTGCCATATTTTGATTTGAATTCAATTTGACCATTTAGTATTTGTTGTTCTTTCTCAGATTTTGTGTTTAATCATTTTGTACTTACTAAATTTGACGCATCTATGATTTACCGTTTTAACGAGAAAAATTAAAAAACGTTAAAAACTTATTGGACCCATTATTTCTTTAGTTATTTTTATTTTTTTATAAATCCACCTATGTATTACACTTTAAAATAAACAGCCCTTTAAAATTAAGACGTATGGACGGACGGACGGACAGAGTAGTATTAACAAGGTCCCGTTAATTCAATATTAAGTGTACCAAACATGCGCGACCAAAAACTTCTATACCGTTAACATTAGACAAAGCGAAGGGCACCTGTACAAAACACAGTGCTGTATAAAACCATCATCATCATCATGTCAGCCGAAAGACGTCCACTGCTGGACATAGGCTAGGCCTCCCCCAAGGTTATCCACTCAGACCGGTCTTGTGCTCACTCCATCTTGTTGGAGGCCTACCTACAGCTCATCTTCCGGTCCGCGGACGCCACTCCAGAACCTTCTGACCCCATCGTATAAAACCACGTATTCAATATGCGAAATATTTTACCGTTTCGATATCTATTTTCTAAAATAACGATGTTAGCGTAAATACACGATACGTAAACAAAGTGGTGTTGCTCATTGCGCCCTAATGTAAACAAGTTCCAGTACCTTGTTAACAGTACACTTCGTTTACACGTATTAAAACTCGCATTACGTGTGTTCCACTCAATATGGGGATCTATTTTAATCGTTTTAATCATATTGCCTTATGGTCTAAAATCCGGACAGGAGACGATTTGCACTCGGCTGTTTATGCGCTGAAAAGTATTTTATATGAAATTTAATACGCTAAATAGTGTGTGGTGAACTGGTGAATAGATAGACTGAAAAATTTCAGGCCAGTACTTTTGTTATTAAAATTGCTAATGCTTTTTTATCAGACAAATTACCAATCGAAAGTATGAAGCCTATAGAATATGTTAACGTTTGGTTTGGTGCGAATTATTAGTACCGATTTACCCTGTTTAAACCTGCTTACCCAATAGTTTGACGTGAAAAAAATAGTCAACCTAACGTTTGCATATTCTATAGGCTTCCTGCTTTCGATTGGTAATTTGTCTAATAAACAAGCAATTGAATTATTAAAAAAACGACTGAAAATGTTCAGCCTACCTCGCCAATGTTACCCACTTTGCATATTAAATTTGATATAAAATACCTTTTATCGAAAAAACAGCCTGGTGCAAATCGTCTCCTTTTCGAATCTCCTACTTTTTGGGGTTTCTTAGATATAACAACGTGTAAAAAAGGCACAAGTAGAAATGTCAAATCAAACTAAGTCGGTGAGAGTCTGCTTCAATGCAAACAAAATGACGGCGTCTGGTGCAAATGCATGTAGTTTTTAAGTCGAAGGAGGCACAAGCTGGATGAATAACTATTACATACCTTCACGCGTTCACACCCCACGGTAGGCAGAGCTACAGAATTACCAACAACTGTAAAACATTGTTAACAATTCTGTGAACACATTTTGCACAATTAGGCTAAAATACCAGCGTATTAGTGACAGGTTGCAAGCCCATCGCCTAGCAAGCCTTTATTCCCTTAGTCGCCTCTTACGACATCCACAGAAAGACATGGAGCAGCACTGTATATAACCATTAGGTACATAATAATGCTAGATATCCTTTCTCGTACTCCATTCAGAGCCGATATCTTATAAACAGCTCAACCGATTTTGATGAAACGATGAGCTAAACCACAGCTAGAAAAAGCGCTTGCCGCCATCGCTTACCGGGAATCGCACCTTGGACCGCTTGCTTCGTAGGTAAGGTACCAACTAGGCTCAGCCTGTCGTCATTGAAAAGCAAATTTTGCACGACTGCCCTTTAAAAGGCGCTTAATGTTTTCAGAGTTTCATGTATTTATGTATACGGTAACGGAAGTTAATTTGCTACCCATTTCAAAGAAAATCTGCTTGAAGATGTCATTGTCATTAGAGATGCCAAGTCATTTGTAATTGATACGAAACTCAGCCTTATTGCTGTAGAATGTCAGATTGAATTTGGAACTAAGGTGGGCGACAAATTGAATTCCTTGACTGTACGATTCTTTATTCCACCATAACTTTTAAACGCCTGAGCCGATGTAGTGTGTGGTAATTATTAACATAGGTATACGGACGACAGTATAAAAAATGCAGTTGGCTTTTTAAAGCTTGGTTTTGATTAGTTAATCAACTCGGTTTGCTGGCACAAAATTAAAATAACAATCGAATCTGTGATTTTCATCAGTCAACTAAAAACTACTTTCTATTAATTCAATTCGCGTCCGAATCAGTTTATCCATACAGAAGATACAACGCCTCGCTGATACAGACGTAAACCTTAAAAGATAATGATGGAATGATGAATGATGAATGGTTGAAACCACAAATGAAGATTGCATGTGACATATTCAATATAAACTAGGTAGGTACCACGACTTTGATGCGTGCGGTTTGTACCATCTTCTTACTAATAACAGTTTGCATAAGACAGTAGTTTATCATAGTAAATATAAAGAGGAAAGCGTTGTGTTTTTGTTTGTTTGTAACGAATTAAATCAAAAACTGCTAGACCGATTTCAAAAATTCTTTCACCACTACAATGGTACATTATCCTTGAGTAATATGGACTATGTTGTATTTTTCTGCGCAGACGAAGTCGCGGCCAACAGCTAGTCTCCCAGTAAATGTATATAGTGCGGCTTGCATGTGTGCGTGCATCGAGCCGCGACCTCATGCAAACTCCATAGGATGGACCAAGCCGGTTCCAAATGGAGCCACTGTCGCCACTTTTGGTTGCATGCATACAGATTGACGCATAAGGGGCTTCTAAACGGGCCATGTTTTGCTGCAATTTGTGGCCGGCAACTAGTGCTATCTTACTCTTACTTCGTATGTTAGAGCAAGATGCGTATAGTTGCCGGCCACACATTGCCGTGAAAATGTTGCTCGTTTAGAAGCCCCCTAACAAAAACGTCGTCACGTGATGGTCACATATTATGGACATCCCTAGCGCCCGAGCGGTTACAGGTAAAAATGTAGTGAAATCCGTTCCCGTCGTTTTTTGTTCGTATTTATCTTGCTTTCTCAATTAGCTTCAGAACCCATCAATAAGCCAACTGAGACAAAAGAAGGGAAAGGATTATTCACTACACCGTAACATAAACTCTCAAAGGGGTACTTTTCTATTTATACTATGATTGCGCAGAAATCAATGAAACGGATCCAATTAATATTCGGGTGGTCAGTTCGTTGGTTTGCACACCGAGCTTTGTGCGCTGTGTGCTGAATTCGCTCTCCTGCACACGGAATTACACAAGCGTGTCGTGTGCATCAAGAGGTGGTGTGTGTGTGAGGTGCACTTACACGGGTCGTTTGAGACGTTCGAAATAATCTCGAACAAATGATTGTATTTGACCCTTGATGTTTTTCTTTTAGCGTTGTTTTGTGTTAAGTGTGTCACTTTCCGTCTCTTCACCTAGCGGTTCCAACGGAAGATCAGTGCTGGCTTTACGGCTAGCGAATGCTGAGTTGGGACCGTTTCGCAACATTTTTTCTGTCTTGATATTTTTGTATCTATGTAATGTGGTTTTGTCCTTAATCTTTAAGTAGCATAGAGGCATATATATATTAAATTAAATTTGCAGTAACATTTACAATAAAAAGTTTTTTTACTGGAACTGCATATTATCTTTTCTTTACCGAACGAGTATCTCCTTCATTTGCCATATTACGCTAAAACCTGAAAAGATAGAAAAACAAGAAGAAAAAACACTGCGTAATTGTTTAGGATGAAATCCGGCTGCATCCGGCCGCGGCCGGATTGAAAACCAATCCGGTTTGCAATATCTACATAGAGAAGATAAACTCACTGAATAGTAAAAAAAACTAGTTAACAAACCGAGCGAAGACACGAGTAACAGCAAGTTTACTTTATCTATTGCTGTTGTTTATTTATAGTTGAAATCACGGCGTCTGTCTCTATTTACATAACGTCTAAATATAAACAGCATGTGTACAATATTCTTAGTTTTGATTGTCTCGACTATGGAAGGTCACTGGTTTGATGCCCAAATAGAGCTAAGAAATACCGCTACATTTATGTAACCCATTATCTATATAATAAAAATGAATCGCTAACGCTCGAAAACGGCTGAACCGATTAGGCTGATTCAATTTTTGTTGTTGTCGTTATTGCCAGGACAAGGGTTGTAAGAAAAAAAAAACCACCGGGAATGTCAGCAATTGACAACATTTCAAAAAAAAGCATTTCTGTTTTTTCGCGTTTATAATAGCTGATTAAAAATTAGACTGCCCGTGTTTCTCGGTTTTCCTTTATTTTACTTAAATTCGTCGTTAATAATTTATTAAATAAATAGTCATTAAAAAGACCGTATATACAAAGTGGAGACTTTCTACATCTCCCTTATTATTATTTTTTATTTTTTTAATAATTGTATTTAATTTTAATTTGACATCTGGAGACTTTACATCTCCAAAATTGACCGTGGAGACACACTATCCTGCTCAAGCTACGCTTGAATATTTTTTATTTTTTGTTTTATGTTAAATTCATTGTTTTTTATAATGCTAGGTTAAGCTTTATAATTGTCATAAGAAGTATTTAAAAAAAAAAAAACGACTTTCTGTTGAGTTTCTTGCGGCGTTTCTTCTCAGCAGTGGTCTCTTCCGAAGCGCTGGTAGATTTTTGACGTGTAAAAGTGCCCGTGCGGCCTATTTACTGAATAAACATCTTTTATCTTTTTATCTTTTATCTTTTATCTAGGAATACTGATGTCGTGATCTTAGCATGATATAAAATAAAAAAAGTAACAGAACTGACTGTCATGTCATGTCACTTGTCAACCATTCGTTGCCGTTCACTCCAACGTTATTATATAGATTCCATTAAATAAATAAATAATTTCGCACCAAAGACTACTATTGTACACGTTCACAAAATTATTTCGCGTTTACTGCTTTGAATCTCTTTCTATAATAATGACGACATGACAATGACAGTTGCGTATTTTTTCTATTCCTATGGTAATAAATGAACTAAGGGCTCTATAAGTGTATTCCTAACATTCACAATCCAACTTTTTTACTGTTTTTCCTAAATATAAAAAAAACTACTGAATAAAAAAATCCAATTTTATTTTTATTGTAATCAGCAGTGTAAAATCTACAAACAGTATTTTTATTTTACGGCCATAGCACATATGAATTGTTGTCAATAAAATTTGCATCGGGCAGAAGCCGCTGGCGGGCCGCTAATACAGTTGTAAAACAATAGTGTAGGACGTTGGTTTTCCAATTAGTTATTATTTTATTGATATAAAGAACCCACCGTGTTGTTCCTTTGGTCGTTATTAATATAGAAACAAGGTTTTTTTTTATTATGAGGCTGGCTTTAAAAAACGAAGTACTTACCTACTTAAGGACGGTTCTCCGTAATTTTAATTCCTTAGGTCCTTATGGGTGATTTTTTTTAAATCCTTTAGCTGGTGCACCGGGATATGCAAGGAATATTCTATCGTTCTATGACGGTGCACTGTCCTAGTTGGTAATGCTAATGACCGTGCCTACGAAGCGAGCGTTCCTGAGTTCAAATCCCGTTAAGGTTCAAGGGCAGATATATTTGTGTGTCGAGCGCGAATATTTGTTCATGAATCATGGTGGTTTTTCATGGAAATGTTATTAAAAAAAAACTGGGGCAGAAACGCTATGTGATTGGTTTGCAGCTGTGGTTACTTACTGGTAACTCACACGCAAATAGCCACAGATCACAATATATCTCTTCAAATGATTGTTTATTGTTTACTTGCTTGTGACGTCATACTTGTCATATGGCCAGCGCCATGATAGAAACAGCTACATTGATTACAGTAGTTATGTAATAAAAAACCATTTAAAAGGCTTTTCTAAAATAAGTCAAATAGCCTATTTATGTGGCTCTGATATTTATTTAGGTACTAGGTGCCCGTGTCCGACGCCGCCCGGGTGTCATTTTTTTTCATACGTAACCTGTCATGCAAAATTAATTTTCTCAAACATGCTATGTAATGTCGGCGTTATGTTAGTTATTTTAGGCTTCAAAGTGCCACGTTTCCGACGGAACAACTCGAGAGAACTGTAAAGGAATTTCATACGAAATTGAAGGCCTAGGCCGGGAAGTAATTATTTTTTAATTTTAATTTGGCCATGGTGGCTGTGTTTATGAAAAGGCTAAATAGCTGTTTTTTTTTTAAATTTACTAAGCCGTGCATCTAACAAAGCGTTTGCATGTTTATTTGAAGTACCAGGAGCGCAGAGGTAATTAGGAGGTTAGCACGATGCGGCGAGCCCCGCGCGCGCCACCAGCCGGCCGGCGGGCGGGCGTACTGAGCACTGTAGGTTACTTTTAATGTTTATGCACTCCTAGTACCTATTTGACATTATAATTTTTGTTTTAATTATTTTAATGAATTATGTTTGAGAAAAGCACTATACATACTTCGGCGGGAAATATGGGGTTGCCCGCCTCAGACCTATATCCGGCCTTGCTTCGCTCGGCCGTCTATATAACTTCGGCCGGCAACCCCTTTTGTCCCGGCCTCTGTAGTAATGTACTATTACCAATACAAGAAAAAAATAGTCGAGTCATTCTCGAGTTACGGCGTTACCATGGGAAACAGGGATTCATTTTAATACATATCTATACAAATAAAATGCTTTGTCCTGAATGACAGACTGACTGACTCACTGACTGACGGATTAACTCACAGCCTATACCGCTGATGGTAGAAACCTGAAACTTGGAGGGTGTGTTCTTTGTATGACGTAAGCATCCGATAAGAAAGGATTTTTCAAAATTATACCCCTATGGGGGTGTCAAATGGGGGCAAAGTTTGTATGGGACAACGTGATTCCTTGGTCCAATCTATTTATCAATTTATCTTCAAATTTCGCATAAACATTCTTTAACAGATTTGATGGAAGACGTGTTTTGTATTTTATTCAAATGCATCCCCTAAGGGGATGAAAAAGGGGTGGAAAGTTATTTTGGGGATCATTTACTTCGAAATAATAAAGTGTTTTTGATACACATGACTTTTTATTTTGACACATGTTTAAAAACTCAATCCAATTTTATTCAAAAAACGTTGAACTGACATAAAAGCTTGGTGCAATGCAATAATGCAATTACCAGAACCGTTGAGTCTAAAGATTCGATTTTTGGTACATAGGTACATGAGGTCTAGGGGTGCAGTAAGAAAGGATATCTACCCCCAACAGGGAAAAGTAGGGGGAGAAACTAAATCTACGCGTACGGAGTCGCGGGCATCCTCTAGTTGTAGATACATATTTATAGAGTTCGCGTTATCACCGGCACGTGGCATGCTTCATAGTTCATTATGCATCTGCTTCTTGACGCTAACCGCTCGCCGCCTCGCTGCCGCTGCTTAATTGTGCCGTCAACTGTGAACATTAAATTGTCAGTAGAGATATAGCAAAAACAAATTTTAGAAACCTGACTGTTGCTATTCAACTTTTAATCGTTATCCTACATGATCATTTTAAATGGCAAATGATTAAGGAAACTTAAAGATGACTTTTTAATTACCTATCCGCATATGTACAGTAGGCCAAACATGTGGTGGTGTGGTACCCTAGGAGTTTCTTACGGCGCTTCTTCTCCGCAATGATGGTCTTGTCCGAAGCGCTGGTAGATTCACTCTATATTACCGACGTGTAGAAGAGTCCGCATGTGGCCAATTTACTGAATAAATATTTTGAATTTTGATTTTGAATTTGAATTGTTTGTTGTTTAGTGTTTGGTTTGTTTATGGTTTGTTTTCTGTTCTGTTTCGTTGTGATCCCGCTGGCGCTAGTAGTTAACGGTTGTGTGTGGGCTGCGTTCACTGTTACCGTAAAGGCCCATACCACGTAGTGCGGGATGCAACGTTTCGATGTTTGTATTTTTGTTCATTATTTCCTTCTTTTTTTTTTTATTATTATGTGTGTAGTTTAGTATTTTAGTTATATTATTTCTTAGTCCTTGTCATTTGTGTATCTGATGTTGTTGCCCACCGTGCTTTCACCGAATGGGTCCTGCGGAAGACCAGCGCTGGCTGTAAAGCTAGCAACACGCTGAGCAGGGTCCGTTTCGTGACAAAGTGTGTTTTTTTATTTATTAGTTTTTTTTTGTATGTGTTTTTTTTGCCGCGAATAAAGACTTGAACTTGAACTTGAATTTATCAATTTACCCCAGCTTCGTAGGCGGTCACTACCAACTAGGCCAACGCATTATTAAAGACAATTCCAATATCCAATCGGGGCGTCTTTTCTATTGCGTAAAACCATATTGCTGTAGACATGTTATGGTATCATAGCTCTTTTCGTTTTATACAGGTGTAAGACTACATAATTATACACACACACATACTACATGTATATTCGGGTGGTAGGACTCTGTGCAGAGTCCGTCCGGATCGCTACCACCATCTTATCCATTAACCTACCGCCAAACAGCAGTGTTCGCACTGTTGTGTTCCGGTTTGGGGATAAGACAGCCGGTGTAATGACTAGCATAGAGGCATTCCATCTTAGTCCTCAGGGTTGGCAACGCATTTGCAATCTTAGTCTTGTAGTCTTGTGAATGCGAATGTCTATGGGTCACAGTTTCCGCTTACCATCAGGTGACCTGTGTGCTCGTTTGCCTTCTCTATGTCAATAAAAAAACATATGATAGTTTGGCGGTCAATTATGTACATCAATCAGGATCTGCCGCGTCCTACCAGAATTTAGGGGTCCTACCCTCATTGGGAGGGTATGGGGCTATAAATCTATCATTCAACTTTTAACAAGAATTATTTTGAGTATTTCCAACAAAAACCCTTCACATCTCGCAAAATATTGAACCTTTATATGGATCTCATTCTATTCAGTGCAAAACATTACATGGAAAATGACAGTTCCCTCGCCTAATAAATTCCCCCCCCAATTCTATTCTATTCTCAATTCTAGTGCCAAAATAAAATTATAAACAAAATTTCATTGATTTACATATTTTGCCTCCAAAATCTCGACAGTAATGGCGGCTGAAAAAAAGCAATCAACAATGGTTACCAAACAGAATAGAGGCCGACTCATTTGTAGTACGGAAGCCTAAATTCATTCATCAGTGGTGCCCTCGATACGTGAACTTGGCCGGTATTTATTCATCCTTGTAAGTGTAATAAATACCGGATAAGTGCGTGCCGAGCACACATTAATTTTAGCGTTCCGTACCACATATAAAGTTACCATGTACTTGACTTGCAACGATCCAATAGGCAACGGTTGTGTTATTCCGGTGTTGCTACGCAAAATAGTTTATTAGTCTTTGTTCATCTACTGTACTGTTACCAGTTTTATGTTTAATTTAGGTTAGTTTTCAAGTCAGGGTCCCTCTGAAAATCAGCGACGCAGTTCCACTGCGGCACAATGCTGAGAGGAGTCCAATCACAGGGTCCTCTTCAACTTAATGTCTTCCTTTTACTTTTATCTTCTATTGTTTTTCTTCTCGGCGTTGAATGACACCCGTGTTCACAAACGTCACTATACGACCAATCACAAAGCTGTATTGAACGCAGTGCGTTTACTCAGCCAGGGATCCCTTAAGTATTGTTTGTGAATGCGGGTGGCTAGCTGAATGTATATTTTATTTCAAAAGTACTAACTAATACAAACGAGACTATTTTGGAGCCTCGGTTCCTCGCCAGGAGTTGTTTCGAGTGAGGTTTAATGGTGGATACTCCGAGGTTCAATAGAGATCAAAAGTTCTTAAGATACCTAACTGATCGCACAATCATTTAACACCACAGCCGGACAGTTTGGGTCAGCATTTAGATTTCCTTACATTTTATTGCCATTTTAGATGTTTTTCTGAACATGCACAATTCCGGCGTTAACCGCAGATTCATTCAGTTGGGTATCCTAGGCACTCTGGAAGTCCTGTATCAATGCTCGCGGTATTCATCATCAGAATTCACCAAAAGCATTCCCTGGCGAGGAACAAAGGGTTCGAAATAGCCTCTTTAGTATGAAAAACGCACTCTGACCCGTTTTTTTCGCTCCTGAGTGTAATATATGAATATATTACATTTTAATTTATTACTGCGGCTTGATCCTACTCGACGAAACCTAGTCACTGTCTTGTTATAGTTGCTAGTTATTATTAACCTGTTATTTACTTCATAGTAATTACGACATGTTAAGCCTACTTGGCAGTAACCAGCTGCGGAACCAGCGGTTCTGGGTTCGATTCCCGGTACGTGTAGCGTAATTCTGTAATGTGTTCCTGAGTCTAGGGCGATTTCAATGTATATAAATATTTATTTCTCTATTAAATATTTATAACGTAGTCTAGTATCTATAAAAGTAGAGCTTATTAACTAGGGTCTTATTGAACAAGGGTATAAGTCTTGTGAAGATGAAGTAAAGAGGTTTTAAATCTATTATACTCTGTTCTGGAAAACTAAAGGCGGGGTTATATGTGACATATACACCGTGTTTTTTTTGATTTACGATAACTTTAAGGGAACGTTCTTTAGGTCAAACAAAGTTAATTTCCCGAAGACAGACAAATAAAAGGTCTAACGGTTTTAAAGATATTTAATTTTTAAGTTTAATCAGTTAATCACGTTAAACTAGTGTAAAAGGCTCTTAATTGATAACAACAATTTTCTTTTAATACTTATGAGTAAAGAGTTTCCAATTGTTAGGTTTGTATACGCGTCAATCTAAAGTGACAATCTTGTACCTGTCAAGTGTTATCTTTACTTGTGTGTGTATGTCACGCCAACATAGACGTATTTGACACTGATTATTAGTTAACTCTAAAGGCCCTTTTAGAATGACCAAAGATAAAAGATTTCATTATTTTGTTCTAAACTGAAAAAAAATTTTTTTTTGCAATATTTAAAAATCTAATCTACCAATTAGTTTCTATGGATATACCAAGTAATATGCCAAAGTTATCGTAAATCAAAAAAAACACGGTGTATAATTGATGTGCCATGCACCATGTCTTGGAAGCGACTCCCGACATGACACATGAATAAACGTCGCTGTTGTGGCTCCACAGAATACCAGCGTCGCGCTTCCAATAGGTGGTACGGCGTACAGCTGAGTGGATACCATTCTCTCACACTGTAATAATTCAATTTATAATGAATCGAAATAATAGTACATTGTTGCGCCTAGGCGCGGAAAGTAAGGGTTTTCCTGAAGAGGTGGTTAGCAGGCCGAGCAATAGCGAGGCCTGCTAAAATACGAGTCAGGAAATCCTGGTTTCCGCCGAGGCATACATAATGCTTTTCTCAAACATGTGAGGAAATAATACAAATACATTTTTAAAAAGCAAGTAATTTAATTATGCAGAATGTACGAATGTTACCGACTGTCAATTGTTTTTAAATACTAACCATAGAAATTGGAATGCAAATTCAAAAAGAAACACACGCACTGTGCTAAAAAAGCGAGCAGTTACCTTGGCTGTTTGGAATTTTTGTCTTGGTCCTTTTGATTTTGTATGCTAATTGACAGCATTTTTAAGAAAAATATAGACTTGGACGGAAAGTGTTTTCTTATGGTTTTTTACTCCTAGGAGTAAAATGAGGCTCTTTCCGTCCTTGTCTTTCAATCGGAAAACCGTTTTTTCCGAGCATGTTTGAGAAAATGATTTTTTATTCTATTCTTTTCTATCGACTCATTTGCATTTAATTTAAAATATTTTAAAAGCAAATAAATCATTCCTCAAAAATGACAGTGCAATAAGGTCAATTTCAACACTACAACCATATTGTACTGCAGTGTATTTTATTGTTTATTAAGAGTTAAGTTGTCTTATTCCCTTATTCACTTCGACCCCAAAGATACAGTGTGAGATTGTACCCTAATATTTATGTATACGTGTAAACCCAAAGTGTAATACATAAGGCACTTGGTAAAAAACTTTATCCCCTGTACCCCGTGGTCCTATTGTGGTGTGGAATCGATGTGGATAGAGGTGGATAAAACATTATGTCACTCTCTGTCCAGTAATTAAGTGTGACAGTGACATATGCTTTATTCACTTCGATAAAGATGAGCATAATACGCGCCCTGCGTGCCTAAATTTCAGCCAAGTATATAATAAATTAAAAACTTAAAAATTAACACTGTTTAAAAAAATGAAAGCTGAGTTTCTTGCGGCGTTTCTTCTCAGCAGTGGTCTCCTCTTGGGAAGCGCTGGTAGTATCTTGACGTGTAAAAGTGCCCGAGCGGCCTACTTATTGAACAAATTTCATTTATCTCTTTTTATCTCTTTATCTCTTTTACATACCAATCGAAAGTATGAAGCCAATACAATATGCAAACGTTAGGTTGACATTTTTTTTCTCGTAAAACTATTGGGTAGGCATGTATAAACGGGTTATTCGGTACCAATAATTTGCACCAAACCTATCGTTTACACATTTTATAGGCTTCATACTTTCGATTAGTATGCAATTTGTCTATTAATCAAGCATTTTCAATATAAAAAAGGGCTTTTTTTTAATGATATAAGTGGTAAACTGAAATTTTTCAGCTGGCCTATTCGCCACATATTATTTAGCGTATTAAATTTGATATAAAATACTTTTCATCGAATAAACAAGCCCGGTGCAAATTAAGTCGTCTCCAAAAAGTGAAGGATGTTTTTTTTACCCACATTTTGTCACGTAATAAAAGCAGCTATGTTAAAAATATGATTTTTACAGTATATTTCGTATTCAAGAAGAGTTTTAGCTGCCAATTAAAACTTCCATCCGTTTTCTGATCACGCGTGCACTAATACAGTTTTCAACTTTATGAATACGCAGTACAAACACGCCAATCAACCGAAACGTGATGTTTGTTTTTACAATTCTGTCATGAAAACGGTCAGGCATTAAAAAAGCTAACGTACGCGGGTGTTTTTACCATAATATTAGGTGGAAATAAGAAGTAACCGCGCATTTTAGGACCTTATCGCAGTTATTGATATAGTAAATTCAATCCGCTATAACTTTAACACGTTATTGCCACAAGGTACTTAAATGTACAGTGACTTTTGTTTACCTATTCCCCATAGTAAGATTCTTTAGGGCCATAATTATGTTTTTTCCACGTGTAATCTTGAGAGATATTGTCTGTATTCTAATCGGTAAAACCGTATTGGCATGTTATGGAATTTTCAACGCTACGATAACTCTTTCTTAGTTGACAGTAGTGGGAGCTGAGTTAAAAAAAATACCACAGATGATATACTTACATTTGTTTGAAGACGAACTAACTGTTTATAACTACAACTAGCGGACGCCCGCGACTTCGTTCGCGTATAATTAGTTTCCCAGTACTCCCCCTTTTTTTTCCCGTCGGGGGTCAACTTTCGGAAAATCCTTTCTTAGTGCTCACTTACATCATGAAAGGAACAACTGTACCAAATTTCAAGTTTCTAGGTACAGTAGTTTCGGCTGTGCATTGATATGTCAGTCAGTCAGTCAGTCAGTTTCTCCTTTTATATATTTAGATTACGACTTCATTTCAGAGACAGGTACAAAAGGCAGAGCTACAAAATTACCAACAACTGTAAAAGCTTGTTATTAATTGTTTAACTACATTTTGCACATACAGGCTAACGCCTAACAATACTACAAGCCTTTATTCCCTTAGTCGCCTCTTACGACTTCCACAGGAAGACATGAAGTGGCACTATTCTAAGCTTTCAACCACACGGCATACCTGTTTAGACTGTGGTTATTAGAACAAATTGTGGGTGGGAAACGGAGCTGCCCAAACTTGCTAAAGACCGAGAGAAGTAAACAGAGCTGATAACCAAACTCCACTAGAGGCACAGGAAAAGAAAATTAAGGGCGCCGTCGATATAATTTGCAAAAGAGGTCAACAAATGATTACTCGATAATCACGTACTTTTAAAACTTAAGTAATAGTAGGAGATCCGAATAGGAGACGATTTGCACCAGGCTGTTTATTCGATAAATAGTACATTGTTGTAGAGGTTAGAAAGTAAGCAATAGATGGACGAGTTAGTTCGAAAGTACGAGTCCATCTATTGCACTTTCGGCCGAGGCTTAACACAGTGCTTTTCACGACTACTGCGAGGAAATAAAAAAGAACTTTATTTCAGATAATTAAAAGCAGACATATATGGCTGTATGGAATCTGATTCCTTTGCGTATCCGTGAAGGGATGAATATTATTAAAAAATAAAACGACTTCTCACTGGACAAATTAATTTCATATGCAGCACAAAGTGTGTTCTGATTGGTCGAATTAGTGATCAGCGGACCGATGTTATTGGTCAATGGAACAGACCAACAATGTTAACATAGTTGGTCTGTTTAAATTCATAGTAGGCCTGCTCATTCAATGTACAACTATCGATTGTTTTGGGGACCAAGAACAGACCATCTTTCGCCACATTTCCGAGCAGTGGCGTGAAAAAGTATTTTATATCAAATTTAGTATGCTAAGTAATATATGGCGAATAGGTAGGCTGAAAATTTTCAGTCCAGTATATCACTACATAGTATAAAACAAAGTCGCTTTTCCTGTCCCTATGTCCCTTTGTATGCTTAAATCTTTAAAACTACGCAACGGATTTTGATGCGGTTTTTAATAGATAGAGTGATTCAAGAGGAAGGTTTTTATGTATAATAAATTCTGGATATTGTACGGGTGTTACAGAAAACTTACATAAACCGAAGAGAAGCGAGGGCGGGTCGCTAGTAGTTAATCAAAATTTAAAAATGAACTTAAACAATTGTAATTTTTTGTTCATTTCACAAATTACATACCTACCAATCGAAAGTAGCCTATAGAATATGCATACGTTAGGTTGACTATTTTTTTCCCGTCAAACTATTGGGTAGGCAGGTGCGAACAGGTAAGTCGGTACTAATAATTGGCACCAAACCCAACTGGACTGACATTTTTCAGCCTACTTATTCGCCACATATTATTAGCGTATTCAATTTGACTTAAATTACTTTTCATCGAATAAACAGCCCATAAGGTTTGCAATGCTTTATAAATTAAGTCATTATTTACATATTAAGTTCAAGATGAAATTTATTATACGTTATTTTTAATAAAAACACGCTTGGTGAATATTTGAGGTTATGTGTCAAACGACCGTGCAATCACGGCTTTGTCAAAAGTCAATTTTACTAAGACAGTAATTGAATAAATAATAGATAAATATCAGGGGACAATGTCACACCAATTGACCTAGTCCCAAACTAAGCTCTAGGCTTGTACACATCCATGTAACATCCATGACTAAGGAACAAATATTCGCGCTCATCACACAAACATCTGCCCTTGGATTTGAACCCAGGACCGCTAGCTTCTAGGCCGCACTACCAACTAGGCCAGCGTGTCGTCAAATTGACTTTAGAGCTTTTAAAGCTGCGTGCGTATTGCTCGTGCTTAACCTTAGTCGTTTTCGAGTGTAAAAGCCGTAGGTATAGTTTATGATAGTGTGTCGAAATCAGCTAAGAAAATGACTCAACGCCAATATAAAAAATGTAGACCATTTTATTTTAGGTTATGTTTTCCTTTGCGATTTATAAGCTGCGATTAAAGAGACCCTTAAGCGATAATGCTTTAATTAAATTAGCTTTAAGCGTAATAATCCTTAATTATAGCGCGATCTTAATTCTGATAATTTTACTGGTAATTTAATAACGCTTAAAAAGTTGACTGAGGTTTATACCGAGAAATCAAATAAGACATGTTTTTAATCGCAAAAATATGAATATAGTTGGTCAAGTGGTCAAAAAAATATCACTTTAATGACAGGCATTACTTTACGACATTTTCCATATTAATTAGGTAAATAATTATTTAAAAAACTAGGCATGAGTATGTGGGACCATGCTCAGTGTAGGGTTCCGAAGCCGTTACTACAAACAAAAATCTATCTCAATAAGTACGATGTAACCAGGCCACTATAGAACTATTGTCACAGTGACGTTATGTTATGACTCAAGTCGTAAGAGTGTCAAAAAAATTGTTTCATAAAGGGGCTTCTAAACGGGCCATGTTTTCCTTCAATGTGTGGCCGGCAACTAGTGCTATCTTACTCTTACTTCGTATGTTAGAGCAAGATGCATATAGTTGCCGGCCACACACTGCCGTGATAATGTTGCTCGTTTAGAAGCCCCCTTAAGTCATTATGATACCGTTCTACGGTGTGACAGAGTTCCATGGGCCTTATATCTCCTGTAGTTTTCGAGTAAAATGGCTGTGGCATACGGACGGACGGACAAGACGAAATGAACTCTTTCTCATCTCATCAACTCATCGAACAACATGGAGGGGACTAGGCACTCGCACTATTTCCCCTCTATCAAAGTACAAGCCCAAGCGGGCATGCGCATCTAATAAAACTAGTTGTCACTCGGATTGTCAACTAGACAGAGTCCAGTCGCGCGAGTGAACGTTTCCTACACTTAAAATGTCGAATTTAAATGTGTGTGGTATCATTAGAATCCTTTCATCATCCCGGGTAACATAGGATACCTTCTAATTACTACAATATGCGTATCATTTGAAAGGTCTTAGGCCCGTATTAATAAACTGATCTCAACTCTAATGCTCGTCTCGAGATGTGTCAAAAATGACAGTGTTCTATGGTTTGGCGTTTACTTTGACGTATCTTGTGACGGGCCTCACAGTCAAGATGAGTTTATTAATACGGCCCTTAATGAGACCATGGAGGCCATTTGCAACGTCAAAAGATGGCGGATGTGTAATTTGTTTTATTTTTTATTTTTGTGTATTTAGGTGTTCAAAGTTCTTTTTTGTTAGTAATTTGTACTTTTAATGCCTTTGTGTTGCACAGTGATAGAAGACTTGGACTTATTTCGTGTATCCTGGCATCTTACTTCTCGTTTCAAGTGGACTCGCAGTGGTGCAGAGGTTAAAACTATCTTGGCCTCTGTCCTACATATCACCGTACAACGTTGCCACCAATCTTCCTAGAGAAGATTGGATTGTTATTTATTACTATATTGATTTATACTTATATGTACTTGACACTGGCGAAATGACTTCATAGTGGAACCGGCATATCCCCGCGGTAGTAACTGTTCAAGTCTCCGAGAGGCAAAGAAAAAATAAATAATAAAATGACCATCTCAACAGAAGTATTAATAAACGGGTTTAATAATCATATCAAAAACTGTAGTTGGATTTTTGAAGCTTGATTTTCATTAGGTATTGTTTTGACGGTCATAGTAGTACCGCCCTCAGTGCAAATTTCTAGTCTAGCTACTCGTATTGTGGTTTAAAAAATACAGCCCCGTGAGACAGATGGTCAGTTGATTTTTAGTGATTGGTCTGACATAATATTTGCCCTAACTTATTACTAACTAGGATAGGCGTCGTAAAAACAACCATAAATAACGATGTAATTAATCCCTTTGGTATGGCGACCTCTACCCAGAGCTGATTTCTCTTAAACGTGCCATAAGCAATTGGCAGAGTGCAAAGCGGGTGGAGGGGGTAGCCTAAACGATCACAGCGCTCGCTACGGCTAAAATTGACATTTTTGTCGCTGACTTGAGCTGTCAAATCCATATTGCAGTAAACATTTTCTAATCGTTTTTGAGATAAAAATATGGTCGTGGTAAGATGTGTTGTTGTGAATTGTAATAACACCAAGAAGATTAGCGACTGTAAATTTTACCAATTTCCAAGACCATTGTGGAAACGAGACCAAAGAAATAAGTGGATATTTGCCCTAAGAAAAAAACGAAACCCCGTTTTAGTCACGAGTAGGCTCATTTCTCACTGAAAACAACAATTTTAATATTATTGGCAATAATGTTACTGACTACCATTGTCCAAAATTGTGTAATATAGTAAAATAACACAAGATTTCATTAATATTTTTCACAATATTTACTTACTTCTTGTTTGACAGCGGTGACAATATTGTCCATAATGGCCGCCTGTCACGTGGCGCTGTCGTCGCGCTCGGTCCCAAATGACGTCTGTCACAGCTTCAATAAATGCTGATTCATGTAACAAACAGTTGAGCCAATACATTTTCTGAAAAGCTATAAAAATAATCAAGATAAGCCAACAAATATTTGCCGTCCTGTGACATGACGTCACAATGCATATCGGACCTCTTTTACAGTATTTTCATGCTTTGTTGAGAAATGCGATTTTATAAATCTATGTATATTTCCTAGTTGGTGTCCGAATCGGTGTATCCCTTTGGTAGGTAATATCAGCACAATGGAACCCTGACTCACCAAAGAACAGAGTGACGATATGATTGAAGTCGTAAGAAGTGTCAAACAGATTGTTTCATAATGTCACTCTGACACCGTTCTATCGTGGGCTGGTAGTACGATGCAGCAGACAGACAATACATACACAAAGATACACATTTTATACTTACAGCGACGCACTTATCTAACCTCCCCACTTATTGCATAGGGGTTAATAACTTTACAAAAATAAACCCAAGGGTATCACTGCGGATGAAGTCTTCAATAATGTAGACCCTGCACAGGTGATCCCGTTCCAGGCAAAAATAATGATGCAATATCCCTGAGTCATGGGTCTCGCGCTGACAAGGCGAATTTTATGCAGCCACTACTACCCTTATATGTATAGCTATAAAGTCCAGATTAACAAAGTTCTTGACAAAAATAATGTTGTTTTCCCACGAAGGTAAAGATGTTATGGGCCTAAAATGATTCCCTGAGGTAGGCAATACATCTCAAATGGTTAAAGATAAATGTAAATATCGATAGTTTGGAAAAAAGATTGCACTATTTTAAGTTGTAACGGTTCCGTGACCAAATAGAACCAAATGGCTGAGGTTTTACTGGCCGTCTGTCCTGACTTTAAAGAACTGGAGGGTTACAATATTATAATAAAATAGCAATGTAGTTTGTTTACGCTGAGAAAAAAGGACAGAGCTATACAACTGCTATAGCTCTAGCATTTACACTCGCCGTAAAAAGAACTGCCATGTCATAATAACACCCCTGTAGGTATCTTTTGAACTTTAAATATAGTTTCCAGTCCTTTTCAAGTGAAAAGTATACTTTCCGTGTCTGTTCGGTCTGTTTGTGTGTCACACACACTTTTTTGAAACTATCAAAGTCATTAAGATGAAATTTTGTATGTATTTAAACCCCACTAATATTATAAATGCGAAAAGGTGTGTGTGTTACTTTGTTACTCCTTCACGCAGCAATGGCTGAATGGAATTGGAGATTGTGAAGCGCCGCTAAATCGAATAGCCGTCAAAGTTTAGCTCCATGCAATATCACTTCTCACCCCTTAAATCAAGTCCAATTTCCACGATTTTCGAATATGTTGTAGTTATTATTATTTTTTTATTATTTTTTTATGGCATAGGGAAGGCTGACGAGCACACAGGCCACCTAATGGTAAGTGGAAACTGTGACCCATAGACATTCGCATCCACAAGACTGCAAGCCTAAGACTGCAAATGCGCTGCCAACCCTGAGAACTAAGATGGAATGCCTCTATGCTAGTCATTACACCGGCTGTCTTATCCCCAAACCGGAACACAACAATGCGAACACTGCTGTTTGGCGGTAGGTTAATGGATAAGATGGTGGTAGCGATCCGGACGGACCCCGCACAAGGTCCTACCACCCGCCTAACGCATAAAGAACTAGGTCTGTACTTTTTTGTTTTTGTTTTTTAAATATGTTTCTTAAAAATAATCGTAAAAATCGCACGAGGTTTAAGGCGAGAGAAACGTCATCGCATTTTGTATGGACTATTTTTCAAAAGCGTTTTTTTTGCCGTGAAAACGGGGATTGCCTGACTAAGATTTTAGCAGGCTGTGCCCAACTTATAAGCTAGCCTGCATCAGGTCACCCACTCCGCGACTCTGTTCTAACTCCGCAGATGCATGAACGGGGGAATGAACTTCTCCTCCAGCCTTTAAGCACTGGCTGGGGTAGTATCCGCGGGAGTTTTAACTTCCTTGATTACAAGGGCGTAGTCAACAACTTTTGGGACTGAGAAGGGGATAAGGTTGAGTTTCCATTAAGTTATAAATGATTTGGCATCTCCAATGACATTGACCTTGAGTGACTTAACCTGGGCCCTCCATTTCCAGGTCCAGAAGGGACTTTCATCTCTGCCCCTTTCTCACGTAATTTTCAAAATTAAATTGTCTTAAAACAAGGACTTATGTCTTTGGCCCATCAGGCAACAATAAAAAACGCCTCGTCAGGTCAGGGCAATTCCCTACTTTCCGGGCCCTGGCAATGAAGTACTCATCTGCTATAGTGTGGTCATGGTAGTGGATATGCTGGCGCTGTAACGTAATGTTCTTATTACGATATCAAATATGAAATATTATGTGTATAACCCTCCAAAACCAACACAATCTAAATAGGTTCCTATTCTAGCATCATATGAAATTAAATTCAATACGAAATGTCAGCTCGGTAGGTATGTTTTTAATAGCTTAGCACCTACAGATATGTTACAGGTAGCATTGGTAGCAATGCGGGTCATTTTCTCCGGATTCTAAACGCATCTTAGAGTACTTATTGTGTGTGAAGATCAAAATAATGTGCGACAAAGTACATAATTAGGTGTTAAAACACTCAAGATATCTTATTATGAAACACACTAGTGTTTTATAAGACCTCCCATTATGCATAAGTTACATGAACTCCTAATATAGACGTTTAACTAAACATTATAGGTATGTATTGCCTATGTAATCTCAAACCCAACACTCGCAACAATCTGCACCGAACGCCAACGTCGGCGGAGTAAGTAGTTAAGCCGTGCTTTGTCGTATTCCAATGGCACAGTGACAGATAAGGACAAAGCCTGGCTTAGCTACTTCACAGTTACTCCACGCTTTTAATGAATAAGGGATTTCATTGGAATCCACTCAACTGAATTCAAAAATACTCGATTATTTTCTTTAAAATGTGGTGAGTCGACGAATTCAGTTGGACAGACCTCGCTGCACCAACCGGCCATTGCCGACGTACTGCAGTTAACTAAAAATGCAACAGGACTGCGTTACAAGCATGCATATAGCTTGCAGTCGGTGTTTGGTCAACAAGACTACACGCCAACTGCAAGCGGACTGCACGGTTGTAATGCAGTTTCGATGCAGCTACGTCAAATGTATCAGAACTGCCCTCGAACTGCCATTTTGCAGCTGGGTTCCAGTTGAAATGAACCGGCACTTATTTATTTTATTTTATTTTTTTATTTAAAAAGTTTTGTAAGTAGGCCTGTAGGCACTTTTACAAGTCTGAGTTTACCAGCGCTTCCAAAGAGACCACTGTTGAGAAGAAGCGCAGAACAGAAAGCAAGAAACTCAACAGTAAGCCGTTTTTTCCTAATAAATCACATTACAATACTAAACTTAAGCTACACAATTTAAATGTCACAGAGATGTACAGGTCCCAGTAGTAATTATAATTAAATATATCAAAATGTTGGATTAATAATTATAGTGTTCAAATTAATAAATACGGCTGTAACAGGGTTACTCCTGGCACAGGTCCTTCATTAAAATAATGTTTATCTACATCCATGGTATAACTGCACTATAATACTCGTATGTTCAGAAACGATAAGCAAATAGCCTATATTAGTAAACCTGTATATGTGGTTGCATCGTAATGTTTAAATTACAGTATAGGTAGCCAAAACTTTAATCACATTCAAATTTCGAACATCTTTTTAAAAATAAGGAATCATATTTGGTTGTTAAATGTTAGTCATTTGTTTCGAACTTTCGAATAATTCCGAAGAATAGAAAATAAAGTTATGAAAATGTAGACCATATTGTACATGTAGTAGAAAACTTATGAGATGCATGTAGATAAAGTTTTGTATGAGTCTGTACGCATAATTAGGCATTAAAACACGCGTGTGATCTTATTATGAAACTCGCCTTTCTGCTCGTTTCATAAAGCCGCACTCGTGTAATGCCTCTCATTATGCTCCAGTCACATAATTAACTTATTATTTGTTGTAGATTGAGGAGACATTGTTATTAGAACCTTGTTGTCACTGGACCACAATTGGTTAGGATCGGTTGTCACTTGCACAATGTCATCAAATTAATCGACTGAGACTAAACCCCCCCAATTCTACTCGGTAAAAACTTATTGCTTTTGACATGTTTCCGTATTGTTAAGGTTACTACAGTTGTTTTTTACTTGACTGTAGTAGCGGCTGAGTTAAAAACCATACGAGAGCATGTGGAAAGCGATATGGTGTTACCGAGTGGAATTTATCTAACATTATGGCTTGTACTTCTGGTTTAGGGCTAACATGCCCATAACAGACGTTTCTGATGAAGTTAAAGTTCTTGTAACTCAGTCAAATCTGAATGTTTTATGAAAAAAATATGTTATAATCCTACTAATATTATCAAAGCGCAACAGCTGGGCGGATTTGGATGTAATTTGGAATGGAGATGGCTTATACGCTGGATTAACATATAGGTCATCATCCCGGAAAATTGGAAAATTCCCGAGGGAATAAAGATAATTCAAATGTACGCGGACGAAGTCGCGGGCAGATGCAGTGCTAGTTATCCATATATTCATCCACCTATGGTTATACTTTTATATTTTTTTAAAAACATGACTATTTTAACAGAAAGTTGGATATTTCTTTTTCAACTTGACGTCAATTGATATGGAAATTACACCTAAATATTATTTATCTAATAAATAATTGAAGGTTTTTTTTAAAGTGATAAATATTGAAAAAAAGGCGAAAAATCTACTTTCATGGAGTAGAAATATCAAACTTAGATACCATAAATCTCGATATCAGTGATTTGTAAAAGAAACATTTAGATGGCAGCCAATTTAGAACAGCAGTGTTAAGTTGCAAATAGGTTTTTCACACCACCTGCTCGACAATGCCAAATTACATATCATGCAAACCTTACGCAAACCAAGTCATTAAAGCCCTTGGCTTTAGCCGGGGTGTAATGTTGTACTGAATCTCATTATAAACCGCTGGGTTGTAATATTTTCACTTTTCATAGTTCTTATTACAATGGCCTTAAAGTCTAATTTCGTAATAAAAGATCAACTAATACTCGAAGGCCGGGCGCGGCGCCGCCGCCACCGCCGCGTCGAACCTAATTTGAAAATCGAACATTTTCTAAAATCGAGCTGGCCACGGCAAGCTGAATGGAACACATTTGAAATTAAACAAAAGCCGCGAGTATTGTAAAACGCTGCAATAAAATACATTGGTGATAACTGGACTAATGTCTCAAATATCAGTTTTCACTTTTAATTTTAATTTACTATAATAAAACGCTGTTTTTAGTAGACTCGCTTTTTCATTGTCTCGCAAAAGGTGAGAAAAGTAGAGTACACTCCTCGGGGATAAAGCTGTTTTCGTCTTGGGCGCGCTTGAACCCCTCACTGCGCTCAGGACTCTTCTTAATTCCCTCGCTTCGCTCGGGAATTAACTCGTAACACCCTCGCTGCGCTCGGGAGTTAAATCTGGAGTCCTTCGTTACGTTCAGGATTCAATATCGCGCCCGTGACATAAAACTGTGCTTTATCCCCTCGGTGTATAATCTACTATTAACAACAAGAGAATCCTACTAATAGACTCAGGAGCAAAAAGAAAGGGTCAGAGTGCGGTTTAATACTAAAGAGGCTAGTTCGAAGCCTTGATTCCTCGCCAGGGAATGTTTTAGTGAAATCTGATGATGAATACCCCGAGCATCGATACAGGACTTCCAGAGTGCCTAGGATACCCAACTGAATGAATCTGCGGTTAACGCTGGAATTGTGCATGTTCAGAAAAACATCTAAAATGGCAAAAAATGTAAGGAAATCCAAGTGCTGACCCATACTCTCCCGCTGTGGTGTTAACTGATTGTGCGATCAGTTAGGTATCTTACGAACTTTTGACCCCCTCTATTGAACCTCGTAGTATCCACCATTAAACCTCACTCAAAACAACCCCTTTCGAGGAACCAAGGCTTCAAAATAGTCTCGTTTGTATGAAAAACGCACTCTGACCCGGTATTTTTGCTCCTGAGTGTTAATGCGATAGTTGTGTGTGTATTTGTTACTCTTTCACGATGCAACAGCTAGACGGATTTGAATGAAATTTGAAATAGAGATAGCTGGATTAACACAGGCTACTTTGCATAAAGGAAAATTATAAAAAACGACCTGGATTCCATAATATTTTAGACCTTTTTTCACAGCTTCAATGTAACAAAGAGTTGAAAAAAAACATTTATTGAATAGCTAATCAGCAAGATATAAGCCAACAAAGATTTGTTACTATCTCTTTCTATAAAAACATAATTTATGATGGAGTTTAAATGGCCGACGTGTTACATGATGTCACAGTGCATATCGGATCTCTCTGTCTAATTGCTGTCTAATTAGCAGTTTATTATACTTGTATCATCCGTATTTCGTGGCCGATTTAAATTTTAATTTCACGCTTGGTGAGGTCTTCTAAGCTTCTTTCATATTTTATATATTCATTTCAAATTTTCGCCAAATACGCCCAGAATAGCTAAACTGAAGTGGCAGTGGGCGGGGCACATTGCTCGCAGGACTGATGGCCGATGGGGTCAGAAGGTTCTGGAGTGGCGGCGGTAGGTTTTATTTTACCCAAAGAAAAAAAAAACGCAATTTAAGTAAAAGCTTGAACAAATTATATCATATGACGTACAAGTAACTGAACTTTTAAACCACAAAGGCTCATTAAATTAATATTGTACAGTTGAAAAATATGGCATGGAATTAAAAAAAAAAACAATATTAAGGTGACCCCTAAGGTTCTGGAGTGGCGTCCGCGGACCGGAAGACGAGCTGTAGGTAGGCCTCCAACAAGATGGAGTGACGACCTCGTCAGGATAGCGGGACCGCGGTGGATGCGAAAAGCACAAGACCGGTCTGAGTGGAAAGCCTTGGGGGAGGCCTATGTCCAGCAGTGGACGTCTTTCGGCTGACATGATGACGCCCAGACGTTGCGACGTGAAGGAGTTGTTTGAATTTGACTCTGCAATCAAGGTGCGCACTAACTATATGTATGTTACTTTCTCGCGCGAAAACACATAACGCCATCCCTTTTGATTTTGTGGGTGTGGCAGCATATGTGGCCTCAGCTCCACTTAATTGTGGTCAATACTGGAATGACAGGTGTCAGGGATTGATTGGGTTTCTTATCGGCCGTGCACTATAGTTCAGCGGTAAATGAGACGCGTCAGAGCGTAAACGTGACGTCATCGTATTTACCCGACTACGCGATGCAAGGGAGAGTAATGCGTTAATAAGCATATATATTTATGTTTGTATTTATGTTCGTTCCTTTGTGGCGCTCTTGAAAATAAACGCGTGTACCGATTCTGATGATTCTTATATGGATTTGTCTTAATAAAAAAAAAGATAAAAGAAATTTATTCAGTAAGTAGGCCGCTCGGGCACTTTTACACGTCAAGATACTACCGGCGCTTCCCAAGAGGAGACCACTGCTGAGAAGAGACGCCGCAAGAAACTCAGCAGTCAGTCATTTTTTAAACATACATATTTCATATTTAATATTACAATGGTACAACTTAGTCTAGCATTATATAAAGCTACAACTATTAAATTAAATATAATATCAAATAACAGTAGTTCAGCAGGAAAACATGCCAAAAATCTTACGGGAGAGAAAGATAGAAAAGAATAAAATAAAATAAAATAGAATCAACTACTTATACACCGTGTTTTTTTTGATTTACGATAACTTCGGCATATTACTAGGTATATCCATAGAAACTAATTGGTGCATTAGATTTTTAACAACTGCGAAAAAAAATTTTTTTTTCGGCTTAGTACAAAATAATGAAATCTTTTATCTTTGGTCATTCTAAAAGGGCCTTTAGAGTTAACTAATAATCAGTGTCAAATACGTCTATGTTGGCGTGACATACACACACAAGTAAAGATAACACTTGACAGGTACAAGATTGTCACTTTAGATTGACGCGTATACAAACCTAACAATTGGAAACTCTTTACTCATAAGAGTCATATAAAGTATTAAAAGAAAATTGTTGTTATCAATTAAGAGAGCCTTTTACACTAGTTTAACGTGATTAACTGATTAAATTTAAAAATTAAATATCTTTAAAACCGTTAGACTTATCATTTGTCTGTCTTCGGGAAATTAACTTTGTTTGACCTAAAGAACGTTCCCTTAAAGTTATCGTAAATCAAAAAAAACACGGTGTATATGTGTATATGAGATGGTGCAAGATGACCACATAAAAGTTTCGATATGTTTTCCTGCATCAACGGTGTCCCCCAGACAAGAAAAAGCAGGACAAAGCATTTCATTTGTCATGTCACAGATAGCTCAAATCTTGTGAGTGTCAAAGATATGAGCTATCTGTGACAAATGTGGTATCATTGAATAGGAATTTAGAAAATACCCTTTAGGTTTCTTTCATCATATTTTACTTTGAAAGATTATTTAGGATTCAAAACCATTTAAGGGTCCTGATATTGTGCTGGGGTATTACTGTATTTGTGCATGATAGTTACTGAATTTTCCATTATTATTATTGTGTTGGTAATTCTGTAGCTCTGCCTACCCCACTCTGGGATAACAGGTTTGAAGGTATGTGTATGTATGTATGTATGTATCACGGTAGATTTTATAGAATCTATAATTACTTAAACTACAGTGTGGTTCATCGTAAAAGTATAACGTGAAACATGGCTCCAATAATCAAGGGGACTTTCGTCTTCGGTTCTTGGACGTTCGCCAGCCGTAATTGTTTCTATCTTTCACCTGTTATAAGGTCAACGTTTATAAGAGTTGGACGAGAAGTAGTTGCGTAAAAATTTGACAGATTGAGGTCGCCATTTTTGACGCTGTCAGGATTATGGAGACATTTTTTTTTTTCTAAATTTTACGGTTATTTGGTCAACAAGGAACCCTTATAGATTCACTATCTCTTTTCGTTTGTGGTTTATCTCAGATAGCCAAGGTACGGTCGGCCAAGAAAGTGGTCTACTTAGTTTTGATAAAAGTTTCTGTGAGTTCTAATTATGGCTAAGGTTGACACTTGTCACTGTCATAATATTATGTGCAAATGAACTTCAACCGTAGGTTGGTAGACCACATTTTTAGCCGATGGTACTACAAAGCTGTAATTTGGCATGGTTGTACATATTAATCATGCTTACAAATTTGTTAAATAATATGTAGAAACATTTGTAATCGGGTAAAAAAAAAGGGATAAAAGATGTTTATTCAGTAAGTAAGCCGCACGGGAACTTTTACACGTCAAAAATCTACCAGAGCTTCGCAAGAGACCACTGCTGAGAAGAAACGCCGCAAGAAACTTAACTGTCAGTCGTTTTTAAATACTCCTTATGATATTATACAATTATAAAGCTCAACCTAGCATTATATAAAACAATGAATCATACACAAAATAAAATAAAAAATATATTCAAGCGTAGCTTGAGCAGGAAAATGTGTCAAAACTCTGAATCTTCATAGGGGGTAATAAGTAGTAGTAATAAATATATATATGTATATATTAAATAAATATACTTACCTATGACAGTGCAAGACAACCACATACAAAGTTTCGATACATTCTCCTACAGAAACCGTGTTCCCTAGACAATATACAATATGAACATATTTTTTATGACTAAATTATTATTCAGTTACTTAGGTGTTAAGTTTAGGCCAAGCATTTTTATCTGTTAGATAGTCCTCGACCCTATAGTAAGCTTTAGACATCAACGACGTTTTCGAGTAAGTTTTAAGTACTGGAAATGGTAACTTTAAAACTGCGTCAGGTAATTTACTATAAAAAAAAATAAAAAAAAAAAATATGATGGTATCTCCGTACATACTACGTATACATACACAGAGGTAAAACGGGTATCGAATGTGGAGTCAGTTAGGGCACCACTTGACGCTCGGCGGCGTAAACTTAAGCCAGTATGCAGTTATTAGAACTGCACATGGACTGCAAGTGACCTGGACAGTTTGCTTAGTGGTAAAATGAACTTCTTTCTGACTGTAATAGATCAGTGGTCTAATAGATCATTGTAAATAACCCATTAGTACAACTCCCTTCAAACAAAATGATCAATTAATAGATTTCCATAGTTAGTTAAAGCAATATCTCAGCTAATAGCGTTTTAATAACGCCAATTGTGTCCAATTACACATATTTACAAGTTAAATGCCGAGCTCACAAATTTCCATACAAATTTGGCTCGCTAAGGAGCGTGTGTCCGAACATGTCGCGTATTCAGTGCCATACATCGTAATATTCAAGCCAAATTGACTCCATATACAGCCTTGGGCATGAGACTACATGAAGGGTACAGAAATCTGGGTTAATCCTAACGAAGACCGTGAATTGGTTGTATCACGTCAAGGTTTAAATGAGGGTCTGAAGTCGAAAGTCTTTAACGAGTTATGGAACTGAAATGTAAACGCTAATGCCTTCACAAGAAGGTTCAAGGTACTCAAATGGAAATGAAAAGGTCGGAAGTTCTCTGCGTGATCGTACAGTCAAGGAATTTAATGGTTGAGCCTATATGGAACCATGTCATAACGACAGTGTCAAGCTGAAGCAAGAAATTACGCTAAAATTAATTATTAACCTTATGCGACAGGGTTCTATAGTGGATCAATAATAAGAGTTATTGACTGTACCAGAAATGAGGAGATCTGAGACCCTAGGCAAGATGGTTGTTAACGCTAACGTAAACGATTTTAGAAAACTGACGAAACGTATCGAATTGGGTTGTCTATTTTTCGACAAAAATATCTTTGGCAAAATGTGTCGCATGCCAACCGGCTTTTTTTCCGTAACTTTAAATATGTAAGGATTTTTCTAAAAGCTAACCTAACCTAACTTTTAAGGTAATATACACGATGGTATGCAATAAATTCTGAAACATAAGCGAGTTTGCAAATGAAACGGTTGGGAAGCGATACCTTTTGCCAAATTATTATCATTTATAAAGCAGGATATCATGGAATTGATGTTAGCATTCGACACGAACGCTGTCAGTTTACGTAAATCCTCATTTCCTCAATTTTCATTCTATTAACGATAACGAACGCCGGATGCGTCTTGTCTAGTGCCTCTCCACGAGAGCCAAAGTCATATCCATGTAGCTCTAAGAATCGCTAGAGTTAAGTGGCAGCGGGTGGGGCACACCGCTCGTAGAACCGTTTTCCAATGAGGTCGAAAAGTTCTTGAGTGGCGTGCGCTATAAGATGGGTAGTCCAACAAGATGGACTGACGACGTGGCTTAGGTTACTGTAAATTGATGACTGGTCCCGGTGTCAAACCGAAAGAGGATGATGATGAAAGATGTTGAACAGACGTAGATTTGCGGGTGGTAGAACCTTGTGCAGGGTCCGTCCGGATCGCTACTACCATCTTATCCATTAACCTACCGCCAAACAGCAGTGTTTGCATAGTTGTGTTCCGGTTTGGGGATAAGACAGCTGGTGTAATGACTAGCATATAGGCATTCCAGTCTTAGGCTTGCAGTCTTGTGAATGCGAATGTCTGTGGGTCGCAGTTTCCACTAACCATCAGGTGGCCTGTGTGCTCGTTTGCCTTCTATAAGCGATAAAAAAAAAAATACGTTATCACCAAATTTCAAGTTTATTCAGTGGGAAGTTGAAAAATGAACACCACAATATAATTTCATAAAAGCTAGCTAACAACCATCCTACTGAAAACTGCGTGAGAATCCAGTGAAATGGTCTTTCCATTTTGGGAAATACGATGTATGTAACAGAATTTCAATACTTAGGTACTTACTGGACACTTTCTGATTCCAAATTCAAAATCACTTAACTTTACTGGACACTTTCGTAGTTATTTCCAGGAATTTCAACCTTCTGGCTTCAATTTACGGTGTTATGGCAAGATTACGAAGCATATACACATACGAGTATATATACGAGTTCGATTCCCGGTTCAACCATGTAATTATTTAAATATCTATGAATGCAGTTTAAATTGTTTTTTAAATTCAAATGATGACTTCTTTCAGTAAAATGTCCCATCTACAATATTCAAGGTACTTTCCTTCCATGTGTCATAGCCGTGGGACGCCCTGTATTTAACAAACCTCTTTTTTCACCGGGTAATATAAATCAATACGTCACGCATTCAAACTCATCACAAAATTAATAAACTGTTTTGAATATTTAAAACCGTAAAAGGGTCGATTTTTTATTAAAATTTGCTTAACAACTCCTTTATTGTAAAAGACGTATTGGCAGGGACCCTTGCCTATACGGCTTAATCGTAGACATATCGCATTAAGCTCAAACTTTTCCAATAATCAATGGATATGCGTCATGTGCGACCCTAAATACGTCATTATTTCATGCCTAACCTGCTATACAGTGTGTAAATGGTATACAGGCGTTCCTTTTAACTGTTGTTAGTATAACCTCTACTGAGCACATTTAGGCAGATTTTGTTAAAATTAAATTTAAATAAAAACCATACAAAATAATTTAACACGTAATGTATAACGAAAAATGCAATACAAGTAAACATTACGTACCTGACAGATGGACTTTGATGTACATTGCGGGTCGATAGTATGTTCAAAAATTAATAACGGTGTATACGTTAGCGTACTCAAAATAATTATTTCTGTTAATGGTTAGTAGAGTCTTAATCTATGTCCAGTTTTAATAAACGCCCGTATACCATTTACACACTCTATGGTCTCTATAACCCTTATTTGATTGCATAGACTAGAACTGTTTTTTTTTTTATCTCAAACATGCAATGGAAAGTTGGCGTTAAGTTAGTTATTTTAGGCTTCAAAGTATCACGTTGCGGGCGGAACAACTCGAGAGAACTGTAAAACAAACACAAAATTTAAGGCCTAGGCCGGGAAGTATTTTATTTTAATCTGAATGTAGACATGGCGGCTGTGTTTAAGAACTGGCTAAATAGCAGTTGTTTTTTTAATATACTAAAGCCGTGCATCCAACCCAAGCGTTTGCATGTTTATTTAAAGTACCAGGAGAGCAGAGCTAAAAGGGTGCGTGGCGCAACTTAGATCGCAAGCGATGTAACTCGGTGTGGCGCAGCACAGAACTATATCGATATAGTTCTGTGTGGCGCAGCGGCTGATGACTGAGCACTGTAGGTTACTTTTAATGTTTATGCACTCCTAGTATTTGACATTGTAATTTTTGTTTTTTTAATGAATTATATGTTTGAGAAAAGCACTATACACATGCCTCGCCGTGAAAAGGGGTTGCCAGCCTCCTAACTATCTATGTGAACTTGGCCGGCAGACCCCTACTTCCCGGCCTCTGTAGTAATATGTACTATACTTATGTGGCGCCGACATCACAGGCAACAATGAGTTTTCTTTTAACATTTCTTTCTTTTCATGATCGGATGGTTTTCAAACCACATTTATTATAATGTTTTAAACATAACTTATTATTTACATTTCATGAATGCGTTACTTAGAATTACACTCGTGCCTGCGTGCAACGTTGTGTAACATATTAAATAGGGTCACCTAAATGTAAACATGACCACCTACTCGAGTACGGCGCGCTGTCAGCAATGGTAAGCTGATGCGCGATGCATGGTTTATACGTTTAGGGTTCCGTAAAGGAAATATAATTGTGTAATTTTGGTTTACCATAAGATACATTTCTTTTCAAAAAGGGGGGAGTACTGTGGCGTCACCCCTACGGAATTTGCATGGTCAAATTAGAAAACCGAAGCGAGCGCGGGACACGCGAGCTCAGTCCGCTTCCAACCACCATTCATAACGGTATCCCGTCCGTTGTGCCTCGCGCCCGCCTGGTCACGCCTGTATCATTTAACATAAGTTTCAGTGATTAAAATAGTAACTAAATTAAGTGGTTTCTTTTATACTCTGCTCACCGAATTCCCTCCGGCCATTTATTAACATCATTAGGCAGTTAAACTTACTACAAAAAGTACTAGAGCAGAAAACATAGAGTATCCTACCTAAAGCTTGTCCCAGAAAAAAGTGTTGCATATTAACTTGTTAAAAAACCCCACCATATAATAAAATTCATTAAATTTTACAATACAGTTGTATTTGAAAGTTCTTAAAATATATTTTAGTTCCTATAAATATTAGTTTAAGTTTTGTTCATCCAAAAACTCCTTAATTTTGCTTTAACCCGTGCCTTTAATTTTTGTACATCATCATCGGTGATTAATTTGGAAGCTTCATTCCATTTCCGTTTGAAGTTTTCCACTGAAGTAGCATTACTTTTGTGTTTTAAAAGCCTTTGCTTCATGCGAGCCCAATATTTCTCAATGGGCCGTAAGTCAGGGCAATTGGGAGGATTTTGGTGTTTTTCAACAAAATCGATACTATTTGCTTTGTACCACTCTATTGCCCGCTTCGTGTAGTGACACGTGGCCAAATCAGGCCAAAAGAGGACAGGTTTACTGTGCTTCCTGATGAATGGCAACAGTCGTTTTTTAATTCATTAATTCAGGTATATATCACCATTTATGGTTCCTTTGGCAAAATACGATGTACTGCGTTTCCCACATGAACAAATCGCCTGCCACACGAGAATTTCAGCATTTCTAGAATGTGTGAATAATTAAATTTGTTTCATCACTAAGATCTTTTATTTTCCTCATAGGTGATGTGAAAAGCAGTATGTGTCACACGGTAGCAAAATTATTTCCACCTTGGGCGTTAACACTTGAATCTCTCACTACGCTCAGGATTATATTTTAGAATCCCTCGCTACGCTCGGGATTCAATTGTCCTTCGATTCGTTCAGGATTCAATGTACGCCCTCGCCTTAAATATGTAATTTTGCTCCCTTGTGACACAATCTACTATTTCAAACCTATTTGATTGAAGTCTGACCAAACAACCTCGGTTATTAAAAGCGACACTTTTTTCTGGGACAAGCTTTAACTGATCATTCATGATCAGTTAAAGCTTGTCCCAGTATCAGTTCAGTTTCAGTAAGTATCAGTTCTTGAGAACCGGTAAAAGACAAAACTTTCATGTTTACTAACATGTTTACTAGTTAATTAATTTACAATATTTACAACGCTGATTTCAACTTAATGTCAAGACAGCCAAATTTAGCCGCAACCTTGAACTGATTTTGGATCAATAACAAATAAAGATAAAGATAAAGAGACATTTATTCGCAACAATACAAAAAGCATATAAATACAAAAAGAACAAGACAGAGAAATTGTTGCGAAACGGTCCCAGCTCAGCATTCGCTAGCCGTAAAGCCAGCACTGATCCTCCGTTGGAACCGCTACGTGAAGACACGGAAAGTGACACCACACAAACCCCAATACTTAACATAATACCGTTTCAAACAAGTTTATGTTTACCTACTCGGTTCTGCATATTGTGTTTATTTCGCATTTCATTTATTTTCTATACAGTGTTCCATATATACACAACAGAATCTTTTAAAGTAAATCAATAACAAAAACCCCCCAAAAACCTTCATCTACCAGCTACCCCAGCAATTAGGCAAATTTTAGGCATCAGCGCCCCTTTCTCTCCGCAAATAAATCCAAAGCTTTTAACTGACGCTTTTCGAAACAGCGATCGCTTTGGGATATTCGTAACAACGTTGCGAACGACTCATTTAACGTTGAAATAAGTTACTTAAATACTACTGTGCTTAAAAAAACTAGAGGGTAACCAATTTAAAACTTGTCTTAAGAATTGGCTCATTGAAAAAGCGTTCTATGAGGAAAGGAATACTTCGCCCAATGAGATATGAGCGAGATATGTTGTAACTTACTTGTGTAATTTTAGCATAGCCTTTTTTTTTTTTTATATATTATACGTCCGAAATGGATAGAGTCTGTCTAATGAAAGCTGAACCTGGATTTTTCTTGGCTGACGAGTCTGGCAACACTATTTAATATGACGTTTGGACTTTGTTGTTGTTAAAACTTGTCAATTCGAGATCTAAATTGATAAAAATACGGAGTAATCATGCCGTCGACGATAAGAGGCGGTGTCCGGGAGATTCTGTATACTATTATACAGAAGTACAAAGAAAAACAAGAAGAAAGAAAAGCATTATTGATGCAAAAAATTAATTGTTTAGTTACGGTGACCAAATTTATAGGTTAGTACGGCTTTAGTACGGCATGTTCATTTTGATACTTCTTATTTCTCTATGTGCAATCCTAAGTTTAATTTACCTTTTTCTGTCTATTATACGATGAGATTAAGAAATTAAACGAAATTAAATTCGTTTCAGAAAACCTGGACGTGCACGTTGACAAAAGTGTGCTGGAAAACGTAAAGCAGCTGAAAGAGGTTGAGGAAACTGAGTTAGCCTGCCAGACTCAGACGAAATATTTGGAAGAAGTATCTTCAATGACCGGTAATTACTAAAATTATCATTGTCTTTCCCTATATAATAGGTGTAGGTACCTATTGTCTGTCCCTATATCATGTTGAATCTCTTAGCATTCACAATTTTATTAAATTAATTTAATAGACAGATGATTAATGTAACTGACACTCATAGTTTCAATAAAACAATAAGGAGGTGTTTAGTTAAAAGATATCATAAACATATTATTTGATATGTATTTTCTGTGTGCGGAGCAAACAGCATTTTGTTGTTTATGAACCAAATGTACACTGTACAATCGATTTCATAAATATGTGTACACTTTAGTACCTTATCTATTTATTTAATGTCATTTTTGATCGGCCAGATATAAAAGATGTTCGGGTTATATGAGTCTTCCTTGTTCTTAAACCGTTGCGATTAGAACCTCACCGATGCAATTTCATTTCACCTAAACCCAAATGTTTTTAGGGCTGTCGGACTGTACAATGGGGCTGTACTGCGCAACCACACAATGTATTTCTAAATGGTGTTCTGTTTATTTAACACTTTCTTTCTTCTTACAGATATCAGTGTTTCATCTTTAAAAAGAATAAGTAATGAGGGAAAATTAAATAACGGTGTCTTTAGTACTCCCGGAAAAAAGCGACCTCACAAGGCCGGTGTTGTCAGTGGGGTCCTGTCTGTTCACGCTTGCAAGAACCTGTTTTCCAGTTAGTTATTTTAGTTATCGTTCCTGACGTAGAGACCTCGTCATGTTGTTCTCCTAGTCACTATTTTTAATTTACTCAATGTTATTGAGCGTACATTTGTAACGACTAAGTTTGTGTTGTTAGAAATAATTATTAATTACTTTACTACCTTGTAATGTTACTTTTAAGAATAATTGTATTTTATGATTGGAAAAAATGATCTGCTGGAGTTTCTTGCGGCGCTTCTTCTCCAAGATATAATTGTCGTTAGATAGAGGTGTAAGGGTGATGAGAATAATGTTACCTCTAATTACTTTATTAAAAAGGTTGAATATAATATTCCTCATCATCATTGTTTTATTATGCTGTGTGCGACACAGACGAAAACCTCTCGTATCAATGAAATCTATCAACAGCACGACTAGCACAAGTTGCTCGTGACTTGTTTGTCGCTCGGATCTCCCTTACTATCTAGTCTGTTACGATAGAGACGCACAGAGCGACAAGCGAGAAAATACAACTTGTGCTACACGTGCAGATCACTATATTTTCATGTCAAATATATTTCGAAAAACCAAATGTGCTCCAGTCACTGTCATCGTATTTTACCTAAAGTGCTTTTCATCAAAATATAGCGCTCGTAATAATATATATGAAAATATAGTACGCGTTTCCTCTTCCTTTGTGCCCACCAAAATAAATAAAATAATAAAAGTATCAATATCGTTTATTCCTTCATTGATCGGTAATACCATATCAAGATTTTTTGAATTTGCCGCTTTTTCCCAGGTTCAGCTTTCATTAGACAGACTCTAAACTGTTGAGACTTATTTCTTGTTCTCATCTTAGTATGTACACAGTTATACAATAGATGATATTTCTATTTCTATTTCTATTTCAACTGTTAAAACATTTTTGGTAGGTACAAGCTTTTGTAGGCGACAATTTTTTTCCGCTCACACATCATCTGCAAATCACGTCGTACCTTCCGACTTCATCAGATCAGCACGATGGTACCATAATATGGCGTTGTCATCAGGTTTACACATGGAATCCATATTACAGCCCATTCCATTGACGGGAACTGGTCTTTGACTTTTATTTTGCCCAAAGAAAAAAAACCGCAATTTAAATAAAAGCTTGAACAAATTATATCATACGACGTACAAGTAACTGAACTTTTAAACCACAAAGGCTCATTAAATTAATATTGTACGGTTGTGAAAATATGGCATGGAATTAAAAAAAACAATATTAAGGTGACCCCTAAGGTTCTGGAGTGGCCTCCAACAAGATGGAGTGACGACCCCGTCAGGATCTCGGGAACGCGGTGGATGCGAAAAGCACAAGACCGGTCTGAGTGGAAAGCCTTGGGGGAGGCCTATGTCCAGCAGTGGACGTCTTTCGGCTGACACGATGATAATGATGAAGGTGACCCCTAATTTCAGAGCTGATAACTCCTAATTAATAATTAAAAATAACAATTACCACTTCAGTCGTTTATACAGTCGAGTTAAATAAATGTTCAGTTTAGCACCTCGTCACTTTTATCGCTGTGGCAATTCACATGACTTCATGTACAGTATAAACATAGAGAACGCCCGCGACTTCGTACGCGTAGAATTATTTTCCCGCTACTCCCACTATTTTAACCCCTTAGGTGGTGAATTTTGAAGAATCCTGTCATAGTGCTCACTTTTATTTATTTATTTATTTATTTTTGGGTCAACAAACAGTGATCACAATCAAAACTTATCACTAGATTAGCTAAAGAGTATTAAGTTATTGTGCCACCAACACCGTTAACCACAGATTACTGACAAAAGTAAACAACATTGAGAAGTGGCAATGTGAGCAAATTCACATATTTCTTACAATTTTATATTCTTAAAATAGTTATAGGTTAAAGAAGAAAAAATACATATTTTATTTTCATAGAAAATTAAAGTAGCGAGTTTAGTAGACTTACATTAGATTAGATTAGTGAATTTGGTATTTGCCAAAGTTTCCCAACACTATCGCGTTAAGGACACTCTAACATCACCAATACATCTTTTTTAAATTTTCCAATACGTGTAGCCATGATGTCAATTGAAACAAAGTGTGCGTTATATGAATCAACTAGTCGGTAAAGCGGAGAGCGCTTACCAGCATTCGTACGACACGAGCTAATAGCAAAGAGACGACATTGGTTACGACAGTGCGTCCTATAGGGGACCCTATAACATATTTTATTGTTAAGTTCCATACAGTCGTATTTATTATGACACAGGTCATATAACATCATTGTTTCAAGTAATGAACGCCTAGATTTAAGCCGAATCAGGCCATATTTAGATAAAAGTTTGTCATAAGGTAATTTGCCACGAAAACATTTAAAGTGCAAGCGACGCAAAAATTTTGATTGAACAGCTTCCAGTGCATCGATGTATTTATTATAAAAAGGATTCCATACAGGCACAGCGTATTCTAGCTGAGAACGAATAAGTGATTTGTAAATATGAAGAAAGGTTGATGGTCGGGTAAATTCAGCACATGAACGCATGGCAAATCCGTACATTCTGTAAGCATTACTTATTATCGTATCTATATGCGTGTTCAAATGCAATTTACTATCGAGTACCACTCCGAGATCTCTAATAGATTCAACAGCGTCAAGAAAGGATCCACACAATTGATAGTCATGACGGATAACATTTTGTCTTTGTTTTTTGGTGAAAGTGATTGTTTTGCATTTGTTTATACTTAGATTTAATTTATTATTGCTACAGTAGTCGGAAAATCTGTTAAGATCCTGTTGAAACTTAAGGTAATCATCATCACTTTCTATTGTGTGGTAAATTTTCAAGTCATCTGCGTATAAGAGGAAGTTACAATATTTAAAACAGGAGGAGACATCGTTGATAAAGATTATGAATAAAAGCGGTCCCAGAATAGACCCTTGGGGTACTCCTGAGCTGATTGAAATAAATTCTGACTCGTGACCATTTATGATAACTTTTTGGGTACGATTGGTAATATAGGAATTAAACCAACGCCAAAGGTTTCCTTTAATGCCATTGAATGCAAGTTTCTCCAGTAGTATTCTATGATCTACTCTATCGAAGGCCTTCTGGAAGTCTGTATATACACAATCAGTTTGTTTGTTGGCATCTAGGCTTTCAAAGAGATAAGTGGCATATACTAAAAGATTCGTCGTAGTAGAACGCCGTTGCACGAAACCATGTTGCTGTTCAATAATAATCTTATGTAAAGAAGGGTAGATGATATTATGGATTAGTCTCTCGAAGACCTTCGATAGAGTGGACAGAATAGATATGGGACGATAGTTCTCTATATTGTTTTTTGAACCGCCCTTATGCACAGGCACAATACGAGCGGCTTTCCAGATTATAGGAAAGAGGCCATCCTGCAGACACAGGTTGAACACATATTGAAGCGGCTGACAGAGGAAAACAGCAGTAGATTTGAAAAATATTGGGGGAATGTTGTCAAGACCGGGGCCTTTAGATATATCAAGAGCCTTAAGTTCATTAAGTACATCGTCTTTTGTTATATGTATTTTACTAATGATTAGGTCAGATTCTAAATTAGTTTCGGGAATATTATCCACATCGAAGTCACTGCACAAAGTGGATGGTTCAAAAACAGACTGGAAAAAGTTTGAGAATAAATTACAGATCTTAACAGGATTGTTTGCTGTGTCACTTTTTAAAAACATGCAGTCTGGGATATCCGCCTTATTTTTACGGTTATTTATGTAACTCCAGAAGTGCCTAACATCATCACAGATGTTGTTCTCTACCATCTTTATATAGTTTTTATAGCATTTGTGAGATTCAGATTTAAACCTCTCTCTGTATATACTAAATACATTGTAGTCTGAAATATTTTGATATTTTTTCCATTTAATCCAGCTTCTATCTTTATTTTTAAATATATGTATCAAGGCGGGTGTGAACCAGACTGGAAATTGTGAGCGTCTTATTATTTTAGTATGTATGCGTTTTTTAATAATCGAAAAAATACGCTCATAAAGTACAGATACAGCGTCTTCAGCACTTTTATGTTCTAGGATTGCATCCCAGTCTACTTTTTCCAAGTCGGAATTAATTAGTGTGTAATTGGCTTTATTAAAATTATATTGCTTACGGGGTTTGAATTGAATCGATTTTATGAAACTGTTAACGGGAACCAAGACGTAGAAAGGAGGATGGTGGTCATCCGGAGGAACTAATGTGGCAGTGGCTAGAGTAGGCTTACAATTATCTATATTGGTGATAAACAAATCCAGTATACGACCGAGCCCGTTTATAAAATTATTAATTTGTGAACAATTCAATATTGACATGAAATTTATTAGACTTTTATTGGCCAGGCAGTTATCATTCCGTATAACAGGTTCAAGAAGCGAGTGACGCTCCCGCCATTCTAATGTGGGCAAGTTGTAATCTCCTACTATAATAACATCATCAACTTGAGGCGATTGTAGCATGAATGTTAGAAAATTGAAATACGAAATATATATGTCTGGACTTAAGTTAGGCGGTATATAAGTAGCGGCTATTTTTTTTTTTTTTTTTTTTAATTTATTATTCATATTATTTATAAAAAATTACAAAGATATTGGCTTAATACAGCGAACGGAAACCGTATGCGGTTTATTTGTCGCTGCCATCGCTCAGTACTATTTAACTTATTTTAATTTAAGTAAGGAAAAACTAATCTAATCGCCACTTTTATGACCAACCTTCAAATACATTTGTTTGAGATTTTTTTTACATTTTTGAGGATCATTTCGAATCTTATCATACTCACAGGAGGGTATGCTATTTAATATTAGCGGGAGGAGGTACTCCCACGTTCGCTTGCCGTAAACATTATTAGATGTTGGGAGTATGTACCTTTGCAAGTAGGATAAGCTTCGCAACTGTGTGCCTCTATTTCTTGGTTTCAGTTTATCCACATTTTGAATTTCATCGCAGGTTAGGGCGATATTAAACTTATTATATACACTAATAACATTACAATATTTTAACAATTCTATATCATTATTTTTATACTTCTTTCTAATAGACGTAGGTACAATCGTTTTTAGCAGCCTTAGTTGTAAGTTGTAAATATTTTCAATATAGGTTTTATATGTCCTACCATAACTGCTCAGACTATAATTAATGACAGAGTCCGCTAGTGCCATGTACAACATTCTTAGGGTGCTGTAAGGAAGTTTATGTTTTAGTATTGACAATTTGGCGAGTACAGCTCTAAGTTTTCGGCATACATAGTCTATGTGTGGACGCCAGTTTAATTTACTATCTATTATTAATCCGAGATAAGTGTGTTTACTAACTAATTCTAAAGGTTCACATTTACAGATGTTTTTAGTATTATCACAATGGAGACACAAATGGCTGTGTAACATGACACTAGGATTGGTACAAACTTTCTGATGGGCAGAATGAATATGCATCAATTTTGTTTTTTGGCAATTGATTACTAGGCCCACGTCATGGGCCCATTTACTGAGCAGGTTGAGGTTATGTTGCATTATTCTTTCCGCCACGTGAATATCTTTTTGCGCTGTGAGTAGACATGTGTCGTCAGCAAATTGGTATACTGACCCTTCTGTAAATATATTAGGCATATCATTCACATACATCAGATATTCAGTCGGTCCAAAAATAGATCCTTGTGCCGTGCCTCTTTCCGTTAGAGTCATGTCACTGTACTCGTCACCTATCCTAACAGTTGTAAAGCGGTTTGAGTGGTAGTTTCTAAAAAAGTCTAGGAGGGGACCTTGAATACCACTTCTAGATAAAGTATCGTATAGAGTGTTGTAGTTTAGGGTATCAAAGGCCTTACTGAAGTCAACGAATATAGCTAGCACATGTTTTTTCTCATTTAAATAACTATTGACCTCATTTGTGAATTGGCTAAGCAATTGTGATGTGCTTTTCTTTTTTTGAAAACCGAATTGTTTGTTGTGAATAATATTATTATTTGTTAGAAATTTGTTAATGTTAAGTCCGAAATATTTTTCTATTATTTTATCCATGCAGGACAAAATAGTAATAGGCCTGTAGTTGTTAACATCATTGAAGGCACCTTTTTTATGTATCGGCCGGATAGTACCAATTTTTAATTTTTCTGGATAAGTAGATGACTTTATGCACGTGTTTATCAGATGTGCGATAATTGGGGTAATTTCAGATTTAACGCATTTTATATCTTTAGCTCGGATACCGTCTATTCCAGGACTTTTTTTGTCATTTAAATGTTTCAATATAGAAAATACCACCTCATCCGTAGCTTTACTTAATTTCATTGTTAGAATAGGTTCTACGAGATAAGAGCTATCCGCCAGCAAAGGTTTGTTACACTGAATGCATATTTTTTTTACATTACTATTAAATTCATTTGAGAAGTTATGTACAATGTCTTGTAAGCTTTTCTTTTCGAATGCTTTTATAATGATATCATCAATGGTCTTAGTAATTTTTCCACATAGCCTATTTATAATTTCCCAGACTTTTTTTGGATTTCTAAAATTATTACATATTTCTTTTTTAGTGTGTATATTTTTTAAATTGTAAATATATTTATTGGTCTTATTTCTATATTTATTATAAAGTATCTTGTTTTTAACATTACTTTGATCCCTTTGCCATATTTTAAGCAATTCGGCCTTTTTTTTACACATATAAATTGCTCTTTTATTAATCCATTCACACGTACTTCTTTTACATGATTTTATTGTAACTCGAATTTTACAGTTGTTGTATACGTTATTAAACTTGTCAACAATAAAACTCAACACATCGTTTGGATTATCGTAATTTAGGCCGGGACTCCAATCAATTTTCCTCAATGCAATTTGGACCTTATTGTTGTCAAACTTGTATATCGTTTTACGTTGCATCAACAACTCCGCGTTATCAGTAACGAGAGCGACACCGGTCATAAAGTGATCAGCTGGCGCATTTTTTATGACAGCTGTTTTTATCAGTGCAATGCGCCCGCTCCGGTTCGCTGCGCTCCGAATGAGTATATGGTCAATACACGACCTAGTTATACTGTCGCCCCTTAATTCTATGCGGGTGTACTGATTTATCCCAACCTCGAACCCGTTATCGCCTATGGTATTTAGGTATTTCGTTACGACTGGGTTGTTTTGCTTAATATCAATATTAACATCTCCTAAAATACAACAGTTACGTTTATTGGATAGGGACGAGATAAGTTGGGATAATTCAGAGATAAAAAACAATTTATTTAGGTTCGGGGGCCTATATACGGCACATAAGTCAACAGTTAGGTTATTATTGGTTTTTAACATACCTAGGATACATTCAAAGTTCATCGTTGATGTATTCGTCCTTATAAATTTTATACTTTTGTGAACATACACGATAATACCACCTCCCTTCCTATTAGAGCGAAGTTGTGGAAATAACTCGTAGCCATCGAGCTCAAACAGTCTTACACAGTCGTCTGATACGTTGGCTTCGGTGACAACAATAACATGCACCGTGCGGCAGCTGCTTGTAACTATATGTTCTAGTTGTGGAAAGTTTTTGATCAATGATCGTATGTTAACATGTAGTGCTACTAATGAGTGATGTTGCATTGGTATAACGTCTACAAATTGGTTCCAATCGTCTAGATTTTCTTCAGTTATATTTGATTCGTATTCGTCCATTTTAGTTTAACTCGTAGATCGGTTATATATTATTCATCTCTGGTACAAGGTTACAAGCCTATTTATGTCGTTTTCCGATTTAATGGCATTAGCCTTTTCTTTGTCAGCCCTGCGGGTTAATACAACCCCGTCCTTAAACCATACATATTTACAAAGGCCTGTGGTTTTTAGCGCCATTTTGGCTTTCCATAGTAGAAACGAGTTCCGGGGAGTTAACGACTCTTGTACGTATATTTTTGAGTCTGCCTGCCATCCTAGGTCCTTGGTGTTAAGGTTTGCGGTTTTGGCAGCTCCAATCCACAGGTCGCGTCGTCCTTTTTGTAGTGAGACAATAATCGGGGGGGTCCTATTACTTTGAGATCCAGTACGGATATTCTTTTTTCTGTAAACTTTAATAACATCATCTGGGCTTTGATTAAGTTTTGTGCTAATTTGATCGGTTATTATCTTCACATCTTCGTTTTCTTGTTCTTTTATTCCGTGTATTTCAAGTTCGTTAAGTAACGAGTTCTGTTCCGTACTATTCATCCTTTGTTCCAGAGCCTCATTTTTTAAGGCTAGGTTCGTGCACATATTTTTTAAAGCAATATGCTCGTTCTCATAGTCTCTCATTTTTTGTTCATAATCATCAATCTTGTCTGCATAGAACTTTAATGCAGTTTGTAACTCCATTCGTACCACCTCGCGCACTTCTCGTCGTATATCGCTAAGCATTTTGCCCGTGCCTGTTGCCGTTGGCAGTGACTCCGTGTCTGTGATGTCCTCCTCTTCAGGGTCAGGCATAATAAACGACATTCGCTTAGATTTGACATTACCAGCGCAATTGCGGCACTTCCAGTCCGCTGATTCGGTGATGCAAAGAGTGCCGAGTTGCTCCGGTGTTAGGTTAGCACACGTCCCGTGTATCCATTTGGAGCACTTATTACACTGTAATCCAGGAGCCTTTTTTGTCACTAGCTTGATACACCGGGCACACTTAGCACCTTTAACCATTTTAATTGTTTAAATAGATGATAATTGGTAGTAATTACATATATTTATTTTTAATGCTTTACTCGCGGTAGTTGAGAAATCGGGGTATGCGCGCGCGCACTGTTAGATACGTGACTAGTCGGCACCGCTGCGACTGAGCGACTATTACACAGCAATAGCCGCGTACGCGTATTTCAAGTAGGAGCCAATCAATTAGCGGCGAGGGCGCTGGATGCGCGGCCGCGGCGGCGCGGGCGCGGTGCGGGGCGCAGCGCGGGGTAGCGGCTAGCTCGCGCCGCACCGCCACCAGCACGCCGCCGCCGTCGCGCCGTCCGCTTGCCGCCCGATCCCGGTCACACCTAAACACTCGATACCGTGAATCCATATATTCATCATCGCTAATGTCGCTATGTAGCCAAGTTTCCGTTAAAATAATTACATCGTAGTTATTGCTCATGACGTTCATGTACAGAGTATGTAACTTTGTTCTGATACATCATGAAAGGAACCCCTTTACCAAATTTCAAGTTTCTAGGTACAGTAGTTTCGGCTGTGTGTTGATATCTAAGTCAGTCAGTTTTGCCTTTATACTTCTTACATATATAGATTTATGAACGCTACTGTATGTACAGTCGCCATCAAAAATATCTATATTCTTCAGGGTGCTCAAAAATATCTGAACATGTACTCTAACACCTTGACATAGAGACGTGTTTAGATATTTATGAGCACCTCGTTCGTTGCGATATATCTGATGGCGACTGTACATATTACCCTGATCTGTTACTATGATATAAATGCTTTCTGTACTTGCTAATTATTATTATTATTGCTGTAATAAATAAATAAACCACGTAACCAATTATCTTAAAACTGGAGTAAGAACCACTCCCATAATATTACGTCGATGATAATGCAAAACAATGAAATAAGATGCAAAATACACCTTTTCACGCCACTGCTCGGAAATATGGCCAAAGAAGGATCGAAATCAGAATAGAAAGTTGCTCTTAGTAGTACAACACAAAAACAGTCCAACAATGTTGAGTTGCAAAGTAAAATGGAGTGTTTTTAGACCAGTTTACTTTCTACTCTGCTATTGGTCGGTTATTTATGACATTAGTAACTCGTTCGGAAATAAATAAAAAAATGTTTGACAAATATGACATTAGAACGTTTAATTAAAAAATTAAAACGTCAAATCCGCTCAGTGAAAGTGTATTTTTGCGATTGTAAACGTGTTTTTATGTAAGTTTTTAAGGCGTACGTGAAAAACGCCTTTGCATCTTTAAATAAGGTAAAAATTAAAAAAGTTAAAAAGGCGGGAATGAAAATTACTTCTGTTCTTTTAATTGGAAACAAACGCTAAACTTTTGAACTTTTGATTGGAAATTTGTACGATATTCAACAAAAATGAGTGATACAAGTACAGATATGGATCTTACACCGCCTGAAATTCAGGATACGGCAAAGTCGGTAATTCGGAATTTACTGCCAATAAAATCCCGTCGCAAATATCAGAAAGTGTATGAAAATTTCAAAGCATGGCAAATAAATAAAAAAACGAACTCTTTCTCTGAAAGCGTAATGCTGACCTACTTTGATGAACTTTCAAAAATATCAATATTACTTTTAATTAAACTGTGTATCATGTCCTAACCTGTTTTATTTCCTTACATTAGGCGTGAAAAGCACATAGTATTGCCTCGGTAGAAAGTGCAATAGATGGACTCGTATCTTCGCGGTCCTCACCTGCGGCTCGGCCCGCGAACTAACTCGTCCATCTATTGCTTACTTTCTGTACCTGGGCTACAATGTACTATAGCCAGTAAGTCAGTAAGGTATATTTAGCACCGACGAATAGCTGTCTTATAAACAAAACCGCGTCAAAATCGAACTGTCCGCTAGCTACGATGCAGCAAACAGACACACAGACCAACACAACTTCACACGTTACTCCACCCCCCCCCCTCATTTTGTAGGGGGTTAAAACACGTACTTCGCACAAATTGTACCTTGCAATAAAAACAGGTCACTTTGTATTGAATTATCATATAGAGTGACCCGTTTTCATTGCTCCTGAGTGTAAAATAACGATAGCCCCATGCTGTTCGTGTTACATTGCGTCGCTGCAATAGCACTCGGCTCAATAATGTTAAAACAACCCATCAATGGATTCCTTAAAGGCTCAGACTTAAATATCTTGTGCAATAAAAAAACTGTGATTTTCATGAAACTAGGGACCGTTTTTAAACTCATATAAAATCATTACTAATCTGAAGTCTGTCGAAATATCCGGGTAAAAGCCATATCGTGTTTGATCTGTTATCGTATCGTCACCGTTTTGATAGCTCTTATTTCCTTGTCAGTAATGGCGGCTGAGTTAAACAATAGGTACAGTCAGCCTCATAAGTAGCTGCACACTTTAATACTTTGTCACATTAACGTCATGTTTGAACTGCTGCACTAATCTGTGAAAGGCGTTAGAGCGACAAGGTACAAAAGTGTGCAGCTACTTATGAGGCTGACTGTACCATAACGGGTCAAATACGATTTGGATTTTACCGCCTAGAACAGAGACTCTGTTATGGCATTGTTTTTAGTTTGGCCGCGACTACTGTCACGTAAATAAAAGCCATCAAATCATGAAAATCATCACAGTTTTTTTATTGCACAAGATATTTAAGTCAACATGACAAGACAACATGGTTTTTTGAATAGAAAGGTCTCCAACGTCAAAAAGATTATCTATATTATACATTGACTAAAGAAACAGGTCCCCGCTAGCGTGAACAGACAGGACCCCACAGACAGTGTAACGAGGTTATTACAACCTCGTTTTTTACGTTCCTGGCCACTCTTTCATTACGTTTTAATCAAATGGCAAAAAACGGAACCCTTATAGATTCATGTCTGTCCGTCCGTCTGTCCGTCCGTATGTCACAGCCACTTTATTCCGTAACTATAAGAGCTATACTATGGAAACTTTGTAAGTAGATGTATTCGGTGAACCGCATTAAGATTTTCATACTAAAATAGAAAAAAACAATAAATTTTTGGGGTTCCCCATACTTAGAACTGAAACTCAAATATATTTTTTTCATCTATCCCATACGTGTGGGGTATCTATGGATAGGTCTTCAAAAATGATATTGAGGTTTCTAATTATTATTTTTTCTAAAACTGAATAGTTTGCGCGAGAGACGCTTCCAAAGTGGAAAAATGTGTGTCGTCCCCCCCCCCCCCCCCCCGTAACTTCTAGGAATGATAAATGTAAAAATAATATATGATGTACATTACCATGCAAACTTCCACCGAAAATTGGTTTGAACGAGATCTAATAATTGGTTTTTTTTTAATACGTTATAAATCGTAAACCGCATTTTACCTTTCATTCAATCAAATCCAATATAATAAAGAATAAAGAAAAACATTTATTTAGATGTATAGTGGTACGGAACTCACGGGCGCGAGTCCGACTCGCACTTGGACGGTTTTTTGAATAGAAAGGTCTCCAACGTCAAAAATATTATCTATAATATACATTGACTAAAGAAACAGGCCCTCGCTAGCGTGAACAGACAGTGTAACGAGGTTGTTACAACCTCCTTTTTTACGTTCCTGGCCACACTTTCATTTCGTTTTAATCTTTCTAAATTCAAAATTGTTTATGATCCATTTTTTATATCGATCCATGAGACTCTGGGATTATCTTTCGTTAACACCAGACACGGGGTCCCGTGTCTTGCTATATTATTTTTCAATATCTTTTATTTAAAACAACAATTCTATTTTAAAGATTGTTTCATTTACTAATTTACCACCTTTAATAATCCTCTACGGGTCACCGAGATACTTACCACTGCTACGTCAGAACAGCGTTCACGAGTACATTATTATGACGCGTATCATCGTGTCACCTCCCTCAAGTGTTTGGGAAAGTGGCAACCCGATCAACGACACCGTACCCGTAGAACTTTTTTAGTAATCTATCACATCTGAACCAGACTGTAATATTTCGTACATTTCAAATACAATTTGTTTGAGTATTTGATATTTCTATCTGCGGTTGTTTACTTTAAACATTTAACATAAAGCATCTACGATAGTAGTTTCTATTTGATATTTGATAAATTCAAAATGCATAAAATAGTAGATCCTAAAATGTCTCATCACGTTATTTATTTTTAGGCAGAGCCTGTCTGTCGTCCTACCAAAGAAGGCGTCTAACTGCACAGTAATACTTGTAGTAAAAGAAATTTTAATTTAATATGGTTACCAGTAGGGTATAGAATGGTTTGACTACTACATTGCAGACAACCGCCTTCTTTGGTAGAATATAAAAAGAAATAGATTTATTGACAAAATTTGACGCAAAGCATACATAACACAAAAAGAAAGAAAACCAAATATACAGTATACTCGTAACAAAGTTTCGAGTATCAAATAATGTCGAATAGGGTGCCACAGCATGATGACGTGGCGTGGCGGACCACGACCCACGAGGCTGTTTTTTTGTTCAGTGGCCCTTGTTTGAATGACTTCACGAAAACCTATGTACACAGTTTTCTTTTTTTCTTTTTCTTTGCTCCGCGGCGACTTGTACAGCTACTACCACGGGAATATGGCGTTTACAAAATGAAGTGATTTCGCCAGTGTCAAGTATATATTAAGTATAAATCAATATAGTAATAAAACACAATCCAATCTTCTCTAGGAAGATTGGTGGCAACGTTGTACGGTGATATGTAGGACAGAGGCCAAGATATTTTTAACCTCTGAACCACTGCGAGTCCACTTGAAACGAGAAGTAAGATGCCAGGATACACGAAATATGTCCAAGTCTTCTATCACCGTGCAACACAAAGGCATTAAAAGTACAAATCACTAACAAAAAAGAACTTTGAACAGTGAACACTTAAATACACAAATATAAAAACTAAAACAAATAACGCATCCGCCATCTTTTGACGTTGAAAATGGCCCCAATGTACAGTTAAAGAAATGTATTCGCGTACCTTTTTGACTCTTATTGTCATTGTAACAATAGTGAAAAATATATTATACTATTACTACATATCTACACTTCCTTGACCGCACTTAAACAAAACAAAAACAACGTCCAAGTGCGAGTCGGACTCGCGCACGAAGGGTTTCGTACCTATAAATTTTACGGCGCTTTTTAAATTAATACAAAATGACACATTTGAAATCCTTACAGTAAGACACGAGTTAATTACTACTAGCGCTATCTAGTGGTGCTTTATTGAACTATTTTCCGTAAGTGAACGTATTATATTGAGTTTACCATTTTATCTTCATTGATATAATTCTTATAGGTGTTCCTGTAATCTACAAGCAATGAAGTATATTTGGTATTTTTTTCAAAATGTTAGGCCCAGTAGTTTCCTAGATTAGGGGGGGGTCAACTTTCGTCTTCTTTCATGAATAAAATCAAAACTATTATTTGATATATGACGCAGTAAGGTACATTACACCACCATCCTACCCTGTGATCCTACCTCACCTGATTTGGTCCAATAGATTCGGAGCAAATTGGGTGTTACAGACGGACGCACGAGTGATCCTATAAGGGTTCCGTTTTTTTGTTTTTTTGACGTACCCTAAAATCACGAAATTCTAAACAAACATTAAACAATTAAATCTATGCGGACGAAGTCTCAGGCAGAAGCTAGTGTCTACATAATACGTCAGGGTTTATTTGTCAACTTCAACCTTGGCAACTAGTTCAATAAAGTGAGTACCCTCCGTTCCGAGCGAGTGGACGTGTTTTGCCTGTGCGGCAGTTATTAAATTGATTTAAAATAGCGAAAGAGTGCTAACAGTGTAAATGTAATGTCGTCGCGATGTGGTGGCTGTGTTGAACCAATATACGAGACTTCCTATATGGAATGTACAAAGGCAGAATGCAGAAAATGGTTTCACCTTAAGTGTTTGGCAGTGTCGACGAAGGAGTTCGAAACTCTCACGGAGGAGTACAAAAACCAGTGGTTGTGTCCAGGATGTGCTTGCTCTAAGCTGAAGCGCGGTGACACTCCGGCCAGAGGAAGAATCATGGATCAGACTTTTACGCGCGGAGTTCACCATCAAATGGATATGTCTCTTAATGAAAATGAGTCTAAAATATTAGAGGTACTCTGCGGCTTCCAGACAGAGATGTGGGTTTGGTTTGATAAACAAATTGAAGCATTTAAACAGCTACAGAACTGTTTTGTTAAAAATCGATCAGAATTATATGAATTGCGCGAGGAAATGAGGGTAGCGCAAAAAAGGATAAATAACGTAATCGAATTGGAAGATCAAGTAAAACAGTTGAAAAGAAAGAACGAACAACTTGAAGCCTACATTAGGGGTATGGAAAAGAATGAAAAAAAGCCGATGTCAGGTCTTGAATGTCCAGATACACAAAAGGTATCGTATGCGAAGGTGAGTTCGACAGGCGTACCCGCGATAGCCGCGAAAGTGAGCTTCAAAAATCTACCCGTGACAGCCGCAACTTCGTCAAAACAACAGGATGGGGCCACGAAACAAGGGAGTTTACCGCTTAGCGAGAAACGATCAGCAGGCGCAGCGGTCCGGGAAGATACATTTAAGACTAAGGAGACTGCGGCTATTAATGAAAATAAAGAAGGTGATAGCGACTGGACAGAGGTGAAGAAAAAAAGGAGAAGTAAATTTCCGAATAACCAAGTGCATAAAGGCGGAAAGGTTGGCTCATCTCAAATTCAGGGCGCAGAACGGAAAATCTCTGCATGTGTGGCGCTTGAAAAAAGAAACTACAGCTGACAATCTGAAAGCGTATGTTAATAAGGGTATATGCGGGACAGAATATGTAGGAAAAGTGGAGAAAATACTGCATAAAACAGAACGAGACTGTGCATCTTTTATTATAAGTGTTCCAGAAAGTTGTTATGATCAACTGTGTGAGCCGAGCGTTTGGCCGGTTAACGTGGAGTTCTGTGAGTGGGTCTGGTTTCGCAAACCCAGGGACCCTAAATACCCCTCCCACTAAATCGGTGGACGTGTATTACCAGAACGTACGAGGACTTCGGACAAAGTAAGAAGAATTTAATGCAGCACTGGCATCCTCAAGTGCAGATTTATTTGCAATAACTGAAATTGGATGCAATCATTCATGACGCTGAAATAATTCCGCCTGGCTATAAAATTATCCGATGTGATCGAGCGGACGGACGGAAGCAAGGCGGCGTATTTCTTGTGGCCACACCGCGCATTGAGCTGCGGGGCGTGCGTTTGCCGGGTGACGTCATCGTTAACGATAAGGTGTTCGAACTGGTTTGTGCGAATGTGTATATGCGCGATAGATTATTATTTTTGCGTTGCGTTGTTTACATCCCGCCGCATAGTAAGGAAAGCGATTATATGTTTTTATTTAGAATTATAGAACAGTTATCTGTTATACATAGTCGATTAGTGGTATCTAATAGGCGACGTTAACTTGTATTCGTGTACTTCACATGTGAGTGACTATTTTGAATATTTTCAGACATATTGTGGATTCATTCAGAGAAACGGAATAGCAAATTGTAATAATCGTCATTTAGACCTAGTATTAACATCGTTGGGGGACGCCGTCACAGTGCGAGATGCATGGGAGACTATGGTTCCGGTTGACGCGTATCACCCGCCGCTCCAGGTGCGGGTCTCGTGGTCGGGCGCCGCGGGGTGTAGGGGCGGGCTCGAGGTAGGCTCCGATGCCGATACCAATGAGCAGCAATCTTATCGGGAGTGGAACTTTGGGAAGGCTAACTATCCACGGTTATACACATTGATAGCCTCTATTGACTGGACGCCGTTGTATAGTTTAAGTGATGCGGACAAATTTTTGCGTTATTTCTACTCAAATATCAATGACGTAATTGCCAAATGTGTGCCGCCTAAGCCGCGTAAGCGTATTTCATCGCGGCACAGTTATCCTGAATGGTACAATGCTGATTTAATTCGCGAAATAAAGTGTAAGGCTGCTCTTCATAAGAGATATAAGGCTAACGACTCCCGAGAATATTATTTAGCTTTCGCGAGGTGTAGGGCACAGGTTAAAAATATGATTTAAAATGCCTACGCACAGTATCAGCACAGTGTTCAAACACATTTAAAAAAGGACCCCAAAACTTATTAGAAACTACGTGAAGTCAAAAATGAAACGCAAAAATTATCTAAAAATGGTGTAGTTCTAGATGGAAAAAAGGGTGTGAAAGAATTCGCCGACTTCTTTCAAACGGTATATACCTAGCACCGCCCCAGCTAAACTAAATGTAAGCGTGGCAGTGGCGGAGGCAGAATGTGTGTTCAACTCAGCGCAAATACATCTGAAGAGGCTTCATCTGGCTGTTGTGATGCGATCACTTTCAAAACTCAAACCGAAGCGGTCCGCCGGACCAGACGGCATTCCCGCTTTGGTATTTAGAGACTGTCGATCTGTGTTGGGTGAGCCGCTGCTGCACTTTTACAACGTGTGTTTGGAGAAAGATTTTTTTCCTGAAATATGGAAGATAACCCGCGTAGTTCCAGTTCCTAGAGGGGGAAGAGGAAGGGGGTTGAGGGATACAGGCCGATGCAGTATTGTCTACCCCAGCTAAATTATTAGAATCAGCGTTGCAAAATATTATTTATAACCAAGTCGACCGGGTTGTAGTACAGCTACTAATTTACTTAGTTACGTGACCCAAATTATACCAGAAGTGGACAGCGGGGGCCAGGTTGACGTTGCATACTTGGATTTTCGTAAAGCGTTTGATGTTGCTGACAATGACATTCTGCTAAGAAAACTAGCCGAAGTCGGTTTTACCTGTTAATTAATTATGTTATAGGTGTAAAGATAGAGATTAGTTGATATATACTGTACCAAAAAGTAGCTACACTATTGTCTTAGGGCAAGCCCTGTAAAAATAGTTGTAAGTGTGGAATAAATAAATAAATAAATAAATAAATAAATAAATAAAGGTTCTACGAGTGATGTAAGTAGTACTGCTACTTTTAATACAAATGGTAAATGCCCATGATCGGGGTATGGGACATGGTGAAACTGTAAGGGTCCTAGCATTATGAAGAGACCTTGAAAAAGTTGTAAGAAGCCCCCGGCCTCTATTCCCGAGAGTAAAAAACATATCGTCTTTGACCTGTTACGGTATTGTTGTGACGTCAGCCGCCATTACTGACAAGTAAATAAGAGCTATCAAAACGATAACAGATCAGAAACAATATTGTTTTTACCATGTTGAATAGAGGCCCTCAAAGCTTACCGAGCAGGAAAGAACATATTTTTCTAACTAGCTTGAATAAAAAAGCTCATAAACATAATCCCTTGAAAGCTCTTGTCACGCACTTCGCCGGAGGGTAATGAAGCTTTTTAAAACGCTCCATTTCAATCAAGTGGGAGTAACACAAGCTTTTAGAATGAACGTTGGAATAATGTTTATTTGAATATTCATTATTGCGTTTTCCAATATGAAAATGAAGAACAGGGGACAATCTCACTTGAATTAATGTCGTGGCTTAGGCTAGGCTTGTATGACCACGGACTTCAATTGATAGAACCTTGTCGCATAAACCAACGATTAATTCCTATGTAATTTCTGCCTCGTCACTTTCATTGAAGATATTTTTCTGATTTTTAGTATTTGGAGTTATGGCTGTAGGAGACAGTTGACTCTAAGAAGATTGAGCGCTTTAAAGCTTAATATTTCATAAACCATCTATCCGACTAAACCCGAGACTATGGGGTAGGCGAGAAAAAAATATTCATCCCCACTTTACGTGTAGGTACATTGAGAAAAAACAACCATTTTGCTGGCGTGACTAATATGTATATTGATGCCATATTACAGCTTTCTAGTATTAAGAGTCTCTGAGCTAGGCTGCGGACGGACGGACGGACATAGCGAAACTATAAGGGTTCCTAGTTAGACTACAGAACCCTAAAAAATGGTGATAACGGTCGATATCATTAGTCATTAGTATGTGACATCAGTTGACAGAAAAGTTAGTTACTGTTAGATGTATATAGAGACTTTGCTACCGCATAAGTGGTCGATTTGTATAAGATCTAAATTATAGTCGTAGTACCTTAAATTACACATCAATAAAAGCGGGTCAGTTTGTATAGACTTTCCATAGAAAATGACCCGTTTACATTGCTCGTGAGTGTAGATATTTATTTACATTAAAAAGTACAGGCACAAAGTACAGTTTATCCTTACAAATATGATGCACTTTAACATTAAAGTGCATCATATTTATAGCCCCAGGACATCCTCGGGCTATAAAATATATCCGTACCTTTGACATCATTCGTTTAAGGCTTAAACTGAGAAGACGGAGCAAACAACGATGTTTGCTGCGCCTGCGTTATCTATTCCTGGGATAATAAATGGTATTTTATCAAAAATAGTCCTTTGAATCACACAGTTCTTTGAGAATATTCTACAAAGACCAAGATTATTCTTTTTATAGATACGCTTGGAAGAAAATCGTGGTTGAATACATACAGGGTACATATTGTACATATTGAAAGGGATGTAATTTTAGGATAATTTGTCGGTACAACATTTTTTACTGGTTTTTTTTATTAAACTTTTTAGTAAAGTTTCGGCGGTACACTTTCTCGTGACGTGTCACCTTTGGATCTAATTGTCCAAAAAAGGTAAAACAAAATGCATAGTAATAGTATACATACATAGTCAGGGTTATAATAATTGATAACAATATTAGACCAATTAAAAAAACGGAGTAACAGCTCACAAAACACGATTTTCTCAAAAAAAACCGTTTTTCTTAGCGTTTTTGGATCTAGAATTAAACGAAGAATAAAAATAAGCAAAAAAAAGGGGGAAATATCTGCAAAATTGTAATAAAATCGTGTTTTTGTAAAACCGTGGCTTTTATCGGCATGAGCAATTGAGCAGACATAGGAGTTTTTGTCGTAGGAAAGTCCGCAAGATATTATTTGTCGATTAATACTTTCTTATGACAGTTATGACATGAGATAACGTATAATATGCACACGCAAATTGCATAACTTTTATGCAGTATTAAATTTTTGAGTAAGAAACAAGATAAACAATAAAAAATAAAATTCTATGAATTACTTAAATTTCATATTCAAAATATCACTTAAAAAAAGTATTTCAAACAGTTATACGAAATTTAATTTCGGAAGTTCCCAGTTAATTGACGTTTTGTCCACAAAAACTCCTATGAGGAAGCGTTATTAACACAGGATAGTTGACAAATTATCACAGTTATTTTTTACGCCATGAAGTGTGTAAATGGGATCTGTGACTTATAGACATTATAGCATTCTCAAGACTAATCTTTAGACTGCAATCCTAAGGCCCGTATTAATAAACTGATCTCAACTCTAATGCTCGTCTCGAGATGCATCAAAAATAACAGCGCTCTATGGTTTGGCGTTTACTTTGACGTATCTTGTGACGGGCCTCACAGGCAAGATGAGTTTATTAATACGGCCCTAAGACCGTCAATGCCTTGGCCCTGAGGACTAAGATGGAATGCCTCTATTCTAGTAATTTCACCGGTGGTCTTGTCTCGACACCGGGACACAGCAATGCGTATACCGCTGCATGGCAGTTCAAATACCTATACAATACAACCAATCAGCGGACATACCTTGCCCAAAGGGTTCTATCACTACTAAATAATAATTTAATTATTAGCATTGTAGCATCGGGTTAAAAGTATTATTTATTTCTGACAACGATATAACGTAAAGCGACATATTTATCGATTCGTTTGACATTTTAAACCACCCGTTATAAGAGAATAAATAATAACTACACGCCACCGTTGCCAATCGACTTGTGTTTGAAGCTTGTATGTGTAAGTATGTACAGTCAAGGTTTGGAGACAACCTGTACTGTCAAGGAATTAAATTCAAAGCGGCGTAAACAATCAAAACGTAAGAGACTTCTTATGATCAAGGATCGGGAAAACGCCCGTCATTTTGATAACATAACCCTGTTCCGTGCAGCAGAGACTTCCTCATGATGTTAATTAAAAATATTAGTAGGAATTTGACATTTATTATACCATAATTCATATGTTTTCAGTGACAATATTATTCATTAATAACACTGGAATGGTTTTGGGAAAAAAAACTCTCGCCAATCAAAAATAACTTCATTTAAAAAAAAATTTACTTGTTTGTCCATAACGCATGAATTTAGGACCTATTTATGATGAGTCAAAAAAGTTCGTTCACAATCTACGGACGTCATTGGGGCATATTTAATCGTTTAAGTTGGGTTACTGTTTGTCTGTTTGTTTGCGTTTTCCCATTACATTAGCGATGAATACAAATACATTATTGTATAATAAATAAATAAAATACATAGTAATATTTTTATTTTACATCAAGGAAGTCTCTGCTGAACAGGGTTATGTTTTCAAAATGACGGGCTTTTTTCCTATCCTTGCTTATGATTTTATTTACAGTGTCACTTTGACATAGTCTAAAGTGGTATAGGAGTTAAATTCTTTGACTGTACAGGTCGTCCCCAAAATTGATTTAATTATGACTGGTTGTTGATAAAAAACGGGCAAATAGTTTTCAAAACTTCGATGGTTCGTAATGATTCTAATTATGTAAGATACCACTGAAACTTATGAAATAAAACATGATATTAATGGTATGATAAGGATAATGGCTACTTGAAGTTAGTTATAATAATCTAACATGGTTTCAAAAAGTAAAGAACGCAAGATATAATGCCATTTCATACATTTTCGCGATCACTGCCATCGCGGTGTAAACAATCACTTCTTTTTAATTTGCCTTTGCCTGGAACGATAAACTTCGCGTGCTGTTTTTCCACCCAATTTAACATTTCCGAGCATGTCTGAATATTATAATTATTTTCATTGCTATATTCATAATTCTCAAGGGAAATAGCGTCGAACAATGCCACAGGCGAACTCACGTCTATTTATTTTATTTCATTGTACCCTGTATTAAATCATAAGGGAAACTGATTAATGTGACGTTGCCTCAGAAAATAAAAAAATAGCAAGGGTGTTACGTTAAAAATAATGTACAGAGGCATATTGTTTCTTTTCCGGAAGCTTTTGTTAAAACAGGACCGTAGACCGACCGAAGCCAACATTGAAAACTTTATTTGAATGCACAATCATTTTTTTACTTACTACCAATTTCAACAAACGATATTAAATGTTAATTAATGGTAATCGCCTGTTACACTCGGGAGCAAAAATACCTGGTCAGAGTGCGTTTTTCATACTAAAGAGGCTATTTCGAAGCCTTGGTTCCACGCCAGGGAATGCTTTTAGTGAAATCTGATGATGAATACCGAAAGCATCAATACAGGACTTCCAGAGTGCCTAGGATACCTAACTGAATGAATCTGCGGCTAACGCCGGAATTGTGCATGTTCAGAAAAACATCTAAAATGCCAATAAAATGTAAGGAAATCCAAGTGTTGACCCAAACTCTCCCGCTGTGGTGTTAACTGATTGTGCGATCAGTTAAGAAGAACTTTCGACCCAGTGGCGTAGCTAGGGGGGGGGGGGGCGGGGGGGGCGGTCCGCCCCGGGTGTCACCCGTTTTGGGGTGACACCCGACCTGACCGTGGACATCAGTAGTGAGTGCCATCTATAACAATTCGTAAATGTGTGGCAGATTACATAACCGCCATCAATAAAATAATGTAATAAATATGTAATGTAAGTACCCAACAATAATAAAATTCGTCTGTTGACTGCCAAAAGTCACTACCAAAACATTCACTACTCTTCAATCAAAACCTCGTATCTCGGTACGTAGTCGATATTGAGATACGACTTTTGATTTGAGTAGGTATTTGTTACTTAGAGAGTTTTGGTTGTCACCTTCACCTGACGAAATGTAGGTAGGTACCTACTCTACTACCGAGGCTGGACTTACACTTAAAGCGCAACTTCAAAAGGACATGTTAGAATGTCTTGACAGATTTAATGTTGAACTCGAAACAAGATCAAAGTCTATTCAAGATGTAGCTTCATTGTTTGAGGTTGTGCAGACAAAGACTTTGCTTTTGGCAAACACTGAAGAGTTAAAAGTTGCTATATCAAAATTTACTGACCTTTACGATGAGGTATCAGAAACAGAACTCCTCTTAGAGATACTAAGACTGAGAAGACATTTAAAAGCAGCCAATGTTACTGTTACTAATTGGGTGACACTGGACTATTTAAAATTCATTGTGGAATGGGATTTTACAGAATCTCTTCCGAATCTAATGGTCGCACTGAAGTTATTTATAACAATATGCGTATCAGTTGCTTCATGTGAGAGGAGTTTTAGCAAATTAAAATTGATCAAAAATTACTTGCGGGCTACAATGACTGAAACTAGATTAAACAATCTTAGTATTTTAACAATAGAGCATGAACTGCATGAAGCAACACAAAGTATAAACTTTGACGACGTGATCTCGGAGTTTGCAAGTGTTAAAGTTAGAAGGAAGACATTTTAATTTATTTCAAACATCGTTGATTACTAATAAAAAAAACCTATGAAAATAATTTGTAATATTTGAATAAAACGAAAATTAAATTTACTATTGTTTTTTATTTTAACAATTTTATTGAGTTTTGGGGTGACATCATCAATATCCGCACCGGGTGCCACCCATGCTAGCTACGCCACTGTGTCGACCTCCTCTATTGAACCTCGCAGTATCCACCATTAAACCTCACTCAAAACAACCCCAGGCGAGGAACGAAGGCTTCGAAATAGTCTCGTTTGTATGAAAAACGCACTCTGACCCGGTATTTTTGCTCCTGAGTGTAGTTCATACATTTTGTCAGCTGTTAACGCTCTAATCGTCTGTTAAGTGAAATTTGTACTAAACTTTTAAAATAAAAAGATACAGTTAAACTGACGACGCGACAGACTACTGTGTAGTGACTCTGTCTACGAAGCTAGCGGTCTCGGGTTCGATTCCCGGTATGGGCGGATATATTTATGATGAACGCGAGTATTTGTTTCTGACTGTTGGATGTATTCTATGTATTTAAGTATTTACTTAGTGTGGGATTGTCCTTTGATATATTTCTCGACATAAAACGTTTTCAGCTTCACTTATTGTATTTTATGTGCAGGGAAGCAAATAATTGTCGCAAATACACAAATTATAATTGTAGCAGGTGAAGAAACGAGTCCTCCCGGAAAACTAACATGAAACGAAGCAAATGTTATGTCACTGTAACATAAACATGAAAAGACGGGCCAAGTAAATAGCAGATAAAGGGATTATTTAGGACATGTCTAATAATAAGAAACAAAAAAATGCGAGTTAAACACACACACACTGCATAAGCACACACATTGTTCTTTATTTACACACACATTTTTTGTACACACATTTTTTGTTATTAGCAGAAAACTAACTGTCTACCAATTAAAGTTCATGAAGTGCAGCCCGCTGATATACAGGCGGACAGACGAACTGCACAGGCTTAGCAATACGGTCCTGTACACCCAATTTAGGTACGAAAGCCTAAGCCTAGTAAAAGATAAAAAAAGATAAAAGATGTTTATTCAGTAAGTAGGCCGCACGGGCACTTTTACACGTCAAAAATCTACCAGCGCTTCGCAAGAGACCACTGCTGAGAAGAAACGACGCAAGAAACTCAACAGTCAGTCGTTTTTTTAAATACTACTTATGATATTATACAATTATAAAGCTTAACCTAGCATTATATAAAACAACGAATTTAACATAAAATAACAAATAAAAAATATTCAAGCGTAGCTTGAGCAGGAAATGTATCAAAACTAAGAATGTTCATAAGTAGTAGTAATAAAAAATTGAAATATATATATATTCAAAAAAAAAATACTTTCCTATGACAGTGCAAGACAACCACCACATACAAAGTTTCAATACATTCTCCTACAGAAACTGTGTCCCCTAGACAAAATACAATATTTTTTATGCCTATCGCGTAATTGTACGTGTCAGAAAGTTTCGGATGTTTCACATTTTCTCACGCGATAAATGCAGCCTTATAGGCAAATTAATTATATACATTTATTTTGAATTTTAATGTATAGAACAATCAATCACAAATTCTAACTACGGTGCCAGCGTATGGGTTAAGTAAGAAACAAAAAAGCCCGTTTTATCAAACTTGGCAGCCACACTGCCGTGCACCTACCCTTCAAAGTTCCCCGGGGACGTTAATTAGCTGTTCTCATTAATGTAACCTTCAGGTAAAGCTTTCAGTGCCCGTAACAGGTAGCTTTTGTAAAGTATGCGCTTGATAATTAGCTAGCAACGTTGAGTGGCTGCACAATATTATAAAGGAATAGGTTTTTCATCTACTGCTCAGAAAATTAGCATTTTCATAGCTCAATAATGGGCTCATTAACCGGCTGAAAGTGGCCATTTCCATCCCTAGGGCTGTAAGAACACTCAGTACTCATAATAGTTATTAAGCCTAATATTTAAAATGTGTAAGTTTCTTAATCCGAATTTCAATACTTTTACTACAATGAGCATTATAATGAGCATTATATAAGCTGATTTATTTAACAAAAAGTTGAGAAAAAATTTTTTTTGAATAGCTATAAAACTGATACATCATAATTCCTATCATTTTCTAGCAAAACAGAATTTAACATGGAGTTAATATGGCCGCCGTGTTACATGACGTCACACGGATATGTCCCCTCTAATCGCTGTCTAATTCGCAGTTTAAAATGCTTGCAATTCTTGGCCAATTTTAAGTTTAATTTCACTTAAGGAAATGGAATTTAAAATATCCATACGTATTCAGTATTGTATCCTTTTATTTAGGAATGAAGGAGGCTGACCTTATTCTAGAATAGGTATAAAGCGCACTACGTCGCGGGAGTTGGTTTTTACGCGTCATATAGGTGCGGTAAGCGCGGAGTGAGGGGAGCGCGAGTTACCATAGCAACCGCATATTGGATAATTATGTTTTTATAGTCCAAATAAGATAATATTATTTCACGCCACTGCTCGGAAATGTGGCGAATTAAGATGGTCCTGTTCTTGGTCCCCAAAACAATCGATAGTTGTACATTGAATGAGCAGGCCTACTATGAATTTAAACAGACCAACTATGTTAACATTGTTGGTCTGTTCCATTGACCAATAACATCGGTCCGCTGATCACTAATTCGACGAATCAGAACACACTTTGTGCTGCATATGAAATTAAATTGGCCAATGAGAAGTCGTTTTATTTTTTTAATAATATTCTTCCCTTCACGGATAGGCAAAGGAATCAGATTCCATACAGCCATATATGTCTGCTTTTAATTATATGAAATAAAGTTTTTTTTTATTTCCTCGCAGTAGTTGTGAAGTACTAGGCCGAAAGTACTAGTCCATCTCTTCCATACAATCATCCATCCATACAATCTCATCCATACAACATACATCTCTTCCAACTAACTCGTCCATCTATTGCTTACTTTCTAACCTCTACAACAATGTACTATTATTTGTTCATCAACAGGGGTTCCCAAACTAGGCACAGCCTAAGTGGGCAAGCAGGTAAATTCAAAAGTACTACCAGTCCGTCGGAGTTCTAACCTACCATAGTACGGTGTCACAGTGACATTACATTATAAAACAATTTTCAACACACTTGCTCAAAACGACCTTTTTATTCCACCGATTTTTGGCTCATAAACCTAGATATTCAACACGCGTGCTTTTTCAGTATATTACGCACAAGTGCCTTTAGTTTATTAACCCAAACAATTTACATTTGTAGCCTAGTACCAAGTTGTAAGTACGAAGAAGAAGCGATATAATTTAGTCGGGTTATACCTTTTTTTTTCTTAGCAACAAACAGTTTTTATGCGGCAAACAACATTAAAATTTGACTAAATGAAGAGTTTTTTTTTTTCGCAAGTGTGTTGAAAAACGTCGTATGTAACACGTGTGCCTGTGACCATAATATACGCGGCTTTCTTGTGGCGCACTCGCTTTCGCTCGTGCGCACACATAGCGCCTTGTATACAATGGTCAACTTAGCACACTTGTATCATAATGTACTATTGTTTGACACTTGTTACGACTTGAATCATAACGTCACTGTGACACGGTTCCATGGTGGGTCAGGGCTCCGCTGGGCTGATGTACAGTTGCCATCAGATAAATCGCAACGAACGAGGTGCTCATAAATATCTAAACACGTCTCTATGTCAAGGTGTTAGTGTACATGTTCAGATATTTTTGAGCACCCTGAAGAATATAGATATTTTTGATGGCGACTACATAGGTTTTTTTTTTCTTAATATTAATTACAGGACTAATTAATAGCTACACTAAACTATATACATATAAATAAGGCTTACATAAAAAATGTTTCAAAAATATATCTGTGGAAAAGTAAAATATGGTTAGTGGACGGATAGTCTAAAGTTAAAAGCCAACTAAATACTTTCTGCTTAGCTTCCAACTATTTGAGAGGATTGTGAAGCCCCCCCAAAATCACGTAGCTGTCAAAAGAAAACTTCTCTTCTCAAAAAAAAACTTCTCACTCACTAAATCAAGTCCGATTTTCACAATTATTGAATACGTTGTAGTTATTATAAAGATCTACGTCTGCACGATCTTGTTTATTGTTTTGTTCTAGTAATATTTTCTTGAAGGACACATAGCTTTTCATGATATCTACAGCATAATCTGAAATCGTAAAGATCATCGAGATCAGCGCGCGGGGCTCGCCGCATCGTGCTAACCTCCTAATTACCTCTGCGCTCCTGGTACTTCAAATAAACATGCAAACGCTTTGTTGGATGCACGGCTTAGTAAATAAAAAAAAACAGCTATTCAGCCTTTTCATAAACACAGCCAACATGGCCAAATTAAAATTAAAAAAAAATTACTTCCCGGCCTAGGCCTCCAATTTCGAATGAAATTCCTTTACAGTTCTCTCGAGTTGTTCCGTCGGAAACGTGGCACTTTGAAGCCTAAAATAACTAACATAACGCCGACATTACATAGCATGTTTGAGAAAATGGTTTTAAATATGAGATAACGTTTAAAACAAAAGACTAACAAACAACTTGCATCGGTTTACAGTTTGTATGGAAATAAATAAGGTAGATGAGAGAAGGAAGATAGGATGTGAACAGGCGCGCTCACCTGAATTTCCTCAACATCAGTCGTAGAAGATCACTTCACTGCACCATTAGCCTTGTTGTCCTTTGTTTAAATGCTCTTAAATAATTGTCAGAACTACGACACGAGTTATGTTAGATGCTCACAGCTCACAATATGGCGGTTTAACGAAGAGTGATTTGACATTAAAATTACCGAATTCGGCCGTAGATAGATGGCCATAGCATTAGTGCACATGTTTGATAGCGATGTGCATAAAAAACTTGAAAAAAAAAACGAAATCCTACAGCGTTGATCGATCAGTCAGACAATTTCTTCCTTTATGTGTAGAAGACTACAGTCTAGCGTACGAACCTTCGCTAGTCGCTTCGCTATTCGTATCGTATTTTAAACCAATTGCGTCACTGGTAGATTACGTGATGCGAGGACACTTCAAACCCTTTCTGAATTCACTCCAAGGAATATTCGATCCAAATTTCAAGTCCCTATGTCCAGTAGTTTAGGCTTTGAGTCGTCTGACAGACAGCCAACCACGATTTTATACTTGTATGTGATTAGATAGAAGATATCGTTGGCAACTCATACATACATACACATACTTCACGTTTTTCTCCTAAAGGGGTCGGCAGAGGCTATAGCGGCCTCTACACGTAAAGTTTGACCGAGGGAATATCACGTGCCGTTCCAATCTTCGTTCCGAACCGTACGTTTTCTACTATTTTCCTATTACAGTTGCATTTACATGTACGGTTCGGAACGAAGATTGGAACGGAACGTGGCGTTTCCCGCGCTCCAAACTTTAGGTATGCAGGCCGCCAGGTGCACCAGTCCAAACAACTTTCGCTTCCTCTACATGCTTCAACCTCTTCATGCATGTACGTCGGTTTCGGGTGCTTTTGATTTGGCCCTTATTCAGTCATCATCATCATCATCAGCCCGGGGGCGTCCACTGCTGGACAAAGGCCTCCCCCAAAGAGCGCCACAAGTCACGGTCTTGAGCCGCTTGCATCCAGCGGCTCCCCGCGATCCTAACCAGGTCGTCAGACCACCGGGTGGGAGGCCGTCCAACACTCCGTCCACCGGTGCGGGGCCGCCACTCGAGAACTTTTCTTCCCCAACGGTTATCAGTTCTCCGAGCTATGTGGCCTGCCCATTGCCACAACATGTATTCAGTAAATCTTGAATATTGATCACTGTATGTGCGTCGAGGGCGTTCCCTAACAACATGTCCACTTTCTCGCTCGCCATACCTCTTTCGTAACTTTTCTTTCATCCATCCTTTCTAAATGACCAAACCATCTTAGCATACCTTTTTCGATCTTTGTCACTAGAGCTTCTTTCAATCCTCGTCGTTGTTAGATTGTTGGCAGCTCCCTGTCCCATTTTGTAGAATCCGTACATTTACTCCAGAATAACAGACAGAAACCCTCGCTGTTTGTCTTTATAATAATACTCATATAGAATAGTAGGAAGACGGTGTTTGTTCACAAGCGGGGGAGTGTAGGGCTGTCACTCAGCTTGACAATCTTAAACTCCGGATATTAAATTTGTATGTTACTAAATTCATAATGTAAATATTGACTCAATAACATATACACTCAGGAGCAAAAATAACGGGTCAGAGCGCGTTTTTCATACTAAAGAGGCTATTTCGAAGCCTTGGTTCCTCGCCAGGGAATGCTTTTAGTGAAATCTGATGATGAATACCTCGAGCATCGATACAGGACTTCCAGAGTGCCTAGGATACCCAACTGAATGAATCTGCGGTTAACGCCGGAATTGAGCATGTTCAGAAACACATCTAAAATGGCAATAAAATGTAAGGAAATCTAAGTGCTGACCCAAACTCTCCCGCTGTGGTGTTAACTGATTGTGCGATCAGTTAGGTATCTTAAGAACTTGAACTTAACTCTATTGAACCTCGCAGTATCCACCATTAAACCTCACTCAAAACAACCCCAGGCGAGGAACGAAGGCTTCGAAATAGTCTCGTTTGTATGAAAAACGCACTCTGACCCTGTATTTTTGCTCCTGAGTGTAGATGTGATTTATTATCTGTGCCTCTATTCTAGACGGTAAAATCCAAATCGTATTTGATCGGTCGCCATTACTGTTAAGAAAATAAGAGCTATCAAAACGTTGACAATTCGATATTGTTTTTACTGTGTTGAATAGAGGACCATTCTAGCTGCGATTAGACAGGGATTAGAGATGAGAGTTGTACCATAGACTTACGTCAAAGTGCATATGAATTGACAGCTTTTCCGGAGGCCATTTGCAACGTCAAAAGATGGCGGATGTGTAATTTGTTTTAGTTTTAATTTTTGTGTATTTAGGTGTTCAAAGTTTCTTTTTTGTTAGTGATTTGCACTTTTAATGCCTTTGTGTTGCACAGTGATAGAAGACTTGGACTTATTTCATGTATCCTGGCATCTTACTTCTCGTTTCAAGTGGACTCGCAGTGGTACAGAGGTTAAAACTATCTTGGCCTCTGTCCTACATATCACCGTACAACGTTGCCACCAATCTTCCTAAAGAAGATTGGATTGTGTTTATTGCTATATTTAATTATACTTATATATACTTGACACTGGCGAAATCACTTCATTGTGGAAACGCCATATTCCCGCGGTAGTAGCTGCTCAAGTCGCCGCGGGGCAAAGAAAAGAAGAAGACAGCTTTTCCAATTCCAAACTAATTGCGGTTTCATAATATGTATCTACGATTCTTTATATAGATTCAAAAAGCTGTGAAATAAATTTCAGTACCCCTGTAATGACTAATGACTCGACCTGTACGGTCATAACACAACTGTATTGTAACGTTATCAAGATGCATCGTTATAATTAGATCATTTAATACAGAGCAGGTATCTTCCAAAATGTTTAGTTCCGTAAAAAACTAAAGAAATGGTAATTTTATACAATCACTTGACCCTTGTATGGCCATGTTTTGACTCCGCGGCTGAGAGGATATGTGAATCATCTTAGGAACCAAACAATAGTGTCAGCATAGAAAACTTTCAAGACTAAGGAACAAATTCTTGCACACGTCACACAAATATCTGCCCTTACCGGTATTAGAATAGAATAGAATAGAATATTTATTAGTAAGAAATATACATCGTCATTTTAAAATTACTTATGCGTTAAGTTTAAACTAATTTTATACATTCGATTCAATATGTTCATAATATTAATCTATACATATATGTTACAAACACTTGATACATTTAAATTAAATTATTAATGCAAATAACATGATTATATTAGTAGGTAAGCGTATCTCTGGGCTTTCGACACGTATACTCATCCCTCTAGGAAGTCCCTAATAGAGTAGAATGCTTTATCAGTGCAGAATGATTTCAGTTTGTGAGTGAAGGAGGATTCATTCTGTGCAATGCGGATTGTTTCAGGGATTTTATTGTAAATTCGTGCACCCATCACTTTCAGGGACTTTCCCGTCTTCTGCAGTCTGTGCACGGGGACTGCCAGTCCCGGCTGCCTTCGTGCAGAGTAGCTGTGACCTACTGCGAACTCATTTAAATTCCTCCTCACATATTTTCCTACCTCAAGTATGTATAAAGAGGGAACCGTCATTATCTTTAGGTTAATGAAAAGTTGTTTCGCAGGCTCATCCGGCGGTACACGGCATATAAGGCGAATTGCCTTTTTTTGGAGTAAAAAAGGTCTGTCTCTCTCAGCTGCTAAGCCCCAGAGGTCAATTCCAAATGTTAGATGGGTGTGAAAATATGCATAATACGCGGTGAGTAGGTTGCCCTGAGATAATGTTTTTTTGAGGCGGGATAGGGCGTAGTATGCAGAGTTTAGTTTGCCGCATAGTGTGTTGATGTGTTCACTCCACTGCAAAGAACCATCAAAAGTGAAACCCACATAACGAGCACAATGAACGGGTGCCATCCGGGAGCCATTGATAGTTACGTCTAGTTGGGGCTGTGTCTTCCGGTTGAGTGAAAATTGAAGAAGGTTAGTCTTCTCGATGTTGAGTTGCATGCCATTGACATCGAACCAGTTCAGTAGATGAAGGACTGTTAATTTTATATTATCCTGTAGTTCCTCGTGATTGCCTCCGTGAACAACTGCACATACATCATCAGCATACATTATGAAGTCTGTCGTGGAGCTAAGGAATGGCAAGTCATTCATTAACAGCGTGAAAATGCAATTGCCCACGTTGGAACCCTGAGGGACAGATCTGTCTCCAATCGACTCAAGATCGGACTTATCACCGCTCACGTCTGTCAGTTGGCAGCGGTTGCTCAAAAAAGATTTTATTACATCAAGGGCTACACCCCGCACACCATAATATTCGAGTTTAGTCGCTATTAAATTATGATCCACTAAGTCAAATGCGCGAGAGAGGTCAAAAAATACGGCGGCAACTTGCCTTTTCATTTCCAGATGGTCGACATATTACAACCCGGTACCACTAGATTGTAAGCAAGGACACTACCAACTAAACTAACGTGTATTCATTTAGGAGCTACGATACCGCAGACAGATAAACAGATACACAAGTTGAACTACTAGGACCCTTATTTTGGAGTCGGGGGCTATTTGGGCACACTGATCAACGTCTGGGTGAAGCAGTGACAATACATGAACTAACTGCGAAGTTCAGTTAAAAAAAAGGCGGTTAATATCCCGTTGACAACCCTAGCAGAAAGAGACGCAAATATAATTGCCTTAACGACGTTTATACGAGTGCATACTCGTATCATAATAAACTTTCGTTAAAAGGACGTGTGTACGTTTCATAGCTCTAGCATTTTTTACTTTATACTAGTTAAGTTTAAGTTCTGATTGCATTGCATTGTTTTTAATACATACGTACTTTCTTTTATGGGGTGCTAATTTAAATAAACTTGATTTTCGCAATTCTGCATGAGATTTGTTTAGTTTAGTATACTTTAAGAATTATATATAACTATTAAATAAGACCCATATTTGCTAATATATCTCTTAAACGGACCGATGTGCACCAAAATTTTAAAAAACGAACCCTAAATAAAAAATAAAAAAATAAATATTAGAAGACAATGTCACACCAATTGACCTAGTCCCAAATTAAGCTCTAGGCTTGTACTATGGGTACTAGATAACGATAATTATAAATACTTATATAGAGGAATATATATACTTAAATACATAGAAAACACCCAGGAAAATATATTCGCGCTCATCACACAAATATTTGCCCTTATTGGGATTTGAACCCAAGACCGCCAGCTTCGTAGGCAGGGTCGCTACCAAGTAGGCCAGCGCGTCGTCGAATCGTGACACTTCGGTGTCTGACTGTTAATTTTGAAACAGGTTGATTACAACTTCACTGTGATAAGTAGTATACCATTGCAGCTATGTGGGAGCAGTAGCTAACTGTACGTAAGCCGCAAGCACACTCAAAGAAGATACTCTTAACACCGTCAATTTCATTGCAGCTTGGTATATCTTCCACAAAACAACGATATTTTTTTCTAAAATCGCCGTCAATAGGAGTGTTGCCCATAATTTCCGAAAATCAAAATTTATTGTTAGCATTATTTCCATTCCCATTTTTTCCCGATCTTAATGTTTCACAGTCGTGTTTTTTCACTGGCTCGTTTTTCCCTGACAAATTTTTACCTATCTAGATATGAATTTGATAGTGTCGAGCTCCTATTTTTGCGTGCTTTGGCCCTTCGGGCCAGCTGCAATACTAACATAACCTCAACCTAAATTTTTCGATCTAAATAGTTTAGTTTATTTATTTATTTGTCAATGTAATATTACAATATTAGTTGCATTGCATGTCAAAAAATACGAAATTACATTGAGATCGTCAAAACATAAATCAAAGAATAGAATACAATAATAATTCATAAATTAAAACAATAAAAGTTAAACATCTAATAAAAGTAAAAATATAAGTGGAAATTTTTGTACTTGGGATAAATTCGGATGGGGAAATACGGGATTGGAAAAAATAAAATCAGGCAAAAATTGGAATGGAAATTCTGCAACCAATAAATTTTGAATTTCGGAAATTATGGGCAATCCGAATCTTTAAAAGTACGGGATTATGGAGTAATCTTGGTGAATTGATTCGTTTGTGTTTGTTTACATGTTTTGCAAGTTCTATTTGACGGCGACTTTCAAAAACGTTATCGTTGTTTTGTGGAATATACCAAACACGTTATTTTTGATACAAACACGCCTGATGAATATTTGAGGTTATGTGTCAAACAGTACTGTGTGCATCGTTCACAAGTTCTATTGACGGCCACTTTAGACATGTGGCGTGACTGGATCTGCATTTTCAGGACATTCGATTGATTTCTAACGAAATGCATGAAGAAAGTACCATGTTCCGGAATAATTTCTCCCAAACACGACATATCTTGACTTATTTGATATGTACCTGTAAAAAAAAGGTTAATGGTTGTTCTGTCAATACTGTAAAGTCAATAATTTCAGTACTATTTATTGGTTGGAACGCCCCTTTTTTTATATCCATCCATATTCCTCGGCGAGACTTATTAAAACCATTTTAAATTATTGTCAACACTTTTTTCAGTTATTCTTTGGAATATTAGTTCCGTCATAGTCATCTAATGTAATGAATTATTTTTGCCATAAACATTTAAAGACCAAGATGCAATGCGATATAATTTTTTTACTTACACACATCATAATTCCTCTATTATGCGTTCAAAACCAAGCATTACCTGTGGTAGAAGGTGACAGCGATGATAGCTGTTAATTTTGAAAGACGTTCCAAATTTGAATCTCATTACTTTACAATATTCTATAGCGTAATTTCATTACGTTACAGCTGTCATCGCTGTCACCTACTACCACAGGTAATGCTGGTCATTTGCCTTTCGGCTTCTGAACCCATCTTAGAGTACTTATAATATGTGTGTAGATAATAGTAGTTTACGTGACGGTTGCGTAATGGCAGGCATTACAACATGAGTGTGGTTTATGAAACGAGCCGCAAGGCGAGTTTCATAATAGATGACACGAGTCAAACTGTCCTAAAACAGTTTTGCAGGGCTTTTGATTTATTTTTAAGTTTTGTTGTTGGTTTAATAAATAAATAAATAATAATAATAATAATATTATAAGTACTCTAAGATGGGTTCAGAAGCCGAAAGGCAAATGACCTGCATTGCTACCAGCGCTACCTGTAACATATCTAAGTAAGTACCTACCAATTTCACCAAACGATGTTAAATTTAATCAATGTTAATCAATTGTTGTCTACTTGGATAAGCAGAATTTTCATAAGTGGCACAATAAACTCAAGAAAGATATGAACTAAATGAAATCAAATTACGACTTACGATACGACGAATTGACAACAAAAATGGCGGCAAAAGAAACCTGTCATGTGTCACGAATATGAATGGTTTTTTTTTTAAATCATATGATAGACATACCTACTAATAAAGTCCCTATTCTCATGTCGTTCGAAATTTAAATATCCTACGATATTGTACTAAAAAATATAACGAGTTGACGTTCCAATTGATCCTAGAATTGGACCTATTTAAATTGTGTTAATTTTGGAACATGTTCCAAATTTGAAACTCATAACCTTACCAAAATCTATACTGTTATAACCATTACAGTACAAATTTTACCTACTACCACAGACAAGAAACTTTTCATAGTAAAATTAGTTGCAATAATGCTGGTCATTTCCTACGGGTTTTGAACGCATAAAAGAGGACTTACGATATGTGCGTAGATAAAGTATTGTACGCGACTCTGCATAATTAGCATTACGCAACCGTCACGTGGGCGTTACGAAAAAAACATAAACCGAAGAGAAGCGAGAGCGGATGGCTAGTAGGATACAAGAGAGTTGTAATCTCCATTTCCCCTTAGATAACTGTATCAATAATTTCATCTGCCCTCTTGGAGACCAGAATCCCCACAAATTTAGTTTTACTGCCCCATATTAAGGAAGGGATCTATCTTATAATGATGCTTTGGGAATCGGCTGCCATAGAATTTTAATTACATGCCTGCGATTTGATTTAACATTTGTTGCTTACGGCTCCGCAACATAATGTAGCCCTACGGTCAATATTAATGTGCGTACGGTGTCCGTCCGTCAGTTCTAACTTTAAAGAATCTTTGGACCCGTTATAAATAGCGCGTTGTTTTTTTGTGCTATTGTACTATTACAAGTGCTATTACAATGGACTAAAAAAAAGTGAAATAAAAGTAACTTTTTTTCAATATATTATTTCGGTAAAACTTACAACCTTCGACATGATTATAAAAAATACCATGAAGAAAAACAACAAATAATAATAAATTGCTCAAGAGTTCATTCGATTCGAAATCAAATTAAAATTGGGTTACGGAACCCTCGGTGCGCGAGGCCAAATCCCACAAAAAAAAAATGCCGCTTGATCATAGAATAAACACATATAGACTGTTATTTATTCATGCAACGGAAACCTTTAGAAGATAGAAGTGATTCTTCGACTTTATCTTTTAAACCACGTGATTATCGAGTAGTAATGGTAAGTTGGTTCGTTTCGTTGTGTTTACATCTTTGCCAATTCAAATGGCACAGACTATACGATGTCACAGCCCGAAACAGATATACCCAAAAACACTATTATAAACACAACCAAACGATGCAATTTCCTATTATTACTCAATAATGGTAGGACCCTGTGCAGGGTCCGTCCGGATCGCTACCACCATCTTATCCATTAACCTACCGCCAAGCAGCAGTGTTCGCATTGTTGTGTTCCGGTTTGGGGATAAGACAGCCGGTGTAATGACTAGCATAGAGGCATTCCATCTTAGTCCTCAGGGTTGGCAACGCATTTGCAGTCTTATGCTAATGTCTATGGGTCACAGTTTCCACTTACCATCAGGTGGCCTGTATGCTCGGTTGCCTTCTCTATGCCATAAAAAAAAAAAAAAACACGTGCTTTTAAAGATCAAGTGAGGTCTAAGCAATTATTTATAAACTTGATCTTTACTATTACATTAAGTTTAATATGAAATAACCAATAATTATACGCTAATTCAAACAAAAACACGCTTCATGATTATTTGAGGTTATGTGTCAAACAGTAATAATTTGTTTACATCTTTGGCCATTTAAATGGACACAGACTATACACAGACACACTCGTTAAACTCATAACACCCCATTTTATTTGTCGGGGGCTAAAAACACACAGGGTTTCAAAGTATTCTTTTTTTCACTTATTTTTATGACGAATTTGTGTGGTACATCGGCGACCAGAGACTTAGTAAACACGTGATCACTGCCGAGGGACGCGTGTATAACCGGATACCATAAATTTCAGCTGGTACGGCCCGCGCGTGACCCCGGAAACACGCTTGGCATTTAGCTTTTTTAATTATTCAGACTCTTGTAAATTGGCCAGTGGCAACGCCATGCAAAAATAGTTCGACTTGAGGCAATAGAATATTTATTATTGAATGCACATTAAATTATAGCGTTTATTTATTATTTATTCAAAAACAGACGATAGACTGAAAACATGGTCGCTTCCTACAATATTGTGATTGTTGTGCATAAGCGTGTTGATTCCATACGAGCCTGACCAGACGTTAGATACATGAACTGATTTTAGTTTATTTAGTAAAGAACTTACTGTCGTTACTGTCAACTTTGGTTAAACTAATAAATATCATAACTACTGTGTTCATTATATTTATATCAAGTTAGAGAAAATGTCTCTTGGTTGGCTGACACTTTTTGAATGCAGGTTCTGGAGTGGCGTCCGCGGACCGGAAGACGAGCTGTAGGTCGGCCTCCAACAAGATGGAGTGACGACCTCGTCAGGATCGCGGGACCGCGGTGGATGCGAAAAGCACAAGACCGGTCTGAGTGGAAAGCCTTGGGGGAGGCCTATGTCCAGCAGTGGACGTCTTTCGGCTGACATGATGATGATGATGATGAGTCTACATTCCACTTCTCTCTACTGTTTGAAGAAATGTTTGTTTATTTATTTGAAACAGGAACGAAAATGCATCCTCAAACTAACGATTGCATAGTACGTCTAGTTAACAGTTAGATACTTTTTATGCTGAGGCCCTAGACAAGACGCATTCGTCGTTCGTTATCGTTATCAAAAAAAAATAGCATCAACGTAAGCTGTCAGACGGTCGCGTCGAGCGCCTACGTCAATTACATACATTTTGACAGTTTTCGAAAATCGTTCACGTTAGCGTTAAGCGACTTGTCTAAATCTCATTGAGTACCTACAGTCGGCCAAAAATGTGGTCTACCACCCTACGGTTGAAGTTCATTTGCACGTCATTACACAATAAGTTCGGTTTTCCCTTGTAATAATATTACGACAATGACAAGTGTCAACCTTAGCGATAATTATATCTCACAGAAACTTTTGTCCAAACTGGTAGACCAGTTTCTTGACCGACCGTGCGACCTAACATAGGGTAAAGTCACCAGTGGTCAGCCTGAGACCGAGTGCGAAGAGTGGGAAATATATCTTTCGTACCCTTTCCTCTCATACAAAGTATAAGCAGAGGCCGACTACAGGTCTTTGGCTGACCACTGGTGACTTTACCCTAGGTTGTGGTGATCACAGTTTAGCAGAATCTGAGCTCACCCATGGCCAGCTATGCAGAGGTTAGGTACATTAAATAGTAACATAAAACTTAGCTTAATTATGAATTTAAATGTGAATTATTGCTACCGAATCGTTCTTAAACGTTTTAAGCAACAAGTGATTACAACGCGAAAGTCTAGAGAAAAATTATTTGTTTCAAAATAACTACCCCAAGAACCCATAAAAGTCAAATTGAGAAATATTTCTCGGAAATTGTGTTGCGTGCGTGTTTATGACAAACTTTCAAAGCCTTACAAAAAGGACTGTTTTGCTTACATAAACGTCGGGAAAAATACTAATTTAGTCCACTATACAGCAGAGATCCAAAACAACCGCGTTCAAATCCGTTCATCCGTTTGGGAGCTAAATTGCTTACAACACCCCTCTTCTTTTGGGTTCAAAATTGAGCTCTTAACAATACAAATTTGAAACAATTTACAACGCTCAAAAATATACAAAAAATCGGAACTGACCATATAAAATCACTCACACACGTTAATAATAAAAACAGAACCATGAATCACTGTAAATAAGGGTCAAATCTAATTAAGCGATATCACATCCCATTTACATCGTGTATGCCGACCATGGGATAATGTTACCATATTGTGTTTCGGGAGATTGATTGTCCCTATTTGCTGCATTAATTTTGCTCAGACTAAGAGTGCTTACACATTAACCGGTAGCGGTGCGGGAGCGGTGCCGGAGCGGTGCGGGAGCCGTGCAGGGGTGGCGCAGAACCAGCGCGTAAGCAGCACACCGTGCACGAATTATACTTTTGATATCGCTATTTTACCATAACGTTATCTTTATATCGTTATTTATGCGATAACGTTATATAGTCCGGATACGAGAAGATAGTGGTAAGTATTAATTATTCCAATTTGTAAATAAATATCTTTGGGTTAGAACTTTTGGTGGCAAACCGAAGTTTTAGAATCCATAGAGTCGCTATTTCCTTAGAGTGAGACTGAGTTAAATGTCATTAACAGAAATGTATAAAAAAATATGTAAAATGTGACACTTTACAAAAAGTCTTGAAATACATCATCTTATTTTTAATTATTTTTCATACAAATAAAAGCTGTAACGCGCTGACGCGCGCACTCTGACCGGCCGCAGGTAAGATATATTAATATATTACAGATATTCGCAGGCGCGTTCTTACTCGTTACTAATACACATCTTTTGCCTTAATAAAAAAAGAGTTTTAGTATGGCAAAGTACAGTGGAAAATAAGCTATTTGACACCAGCCCCCCTATTTCACCATCGTGACAATGACAGGTGACATTTCAGTGTACATAACGTAGCTGATAAGAATCCCAATGATGTGAAAGCTTGTTGACTTTACAATGTTTAGCTAATTGTCACCTGACACCTATCGTTCTCAACCTTTAGTCGCTGAGTACCTAAAACGCAGTCTGCCAATTTCGCGTTATGCCTAGACCTAACAAGTTATTGGCATATTGATGTTTAGACCTATTGCGTTTTAGTTCATGAGCGAAGTAGGCGAATTGAGATTTAGGTTTAGTGCGTATTAGCTCAAGGGCGAGGTAGGTATATTGAGCTTTAGTTCATGAGCGAAGTAGGCGAATTGAGATTTAGTTCATGAGCGAAGTAGGCGAATTGCGAGCCTGTTTAGGGTACAAAAGCGTTGGGACCGCGAACACTAGCTACCCTGTAAGATAAGGATGCGACTGTCTAGGTAATAGTCGTAACATTTTAACCCTTTGAACGCTTTTTGAGAAAGGAATAAGTCACGAGTTAGGTTATTATATTTTTATATTAGGCGTGTATTACGCTAAAGGCCAATAAGGCAACGTTTAACAAAAACTTTATAGTTATTTACTTGCATAAATTTTAGTTTGAATTGTTAGTTATTAAAAGTAAAGTTATATTATTATGAGACTCAATCATCCCGCAGTCAATAATAAAACATGCCATGCCGTTTTTTCTTGAACCAAAATACACCATACTTGACAGCACCAGCATATAGATTGCTTTGACATTGCAAGGACTGACGCCTACGGTCGACAAGGTCTCCCAAGTGTGTAAGCGTCAGAACCCCTGGACCACTGGAGATATTTAATGTTTAGAAAATGCCAAAATTCACTATCCATTTGTTACTATTTGGTACCTTACTTCAAATAATTAGTACCTCGATTGTTAGCGAAAAAATTGTTACCAAATAGGTATTTTGGTATTTTCTTAACATCAAAATCTACAATGCCCACAATTCGAAATGTGTAAGAATGACACATAGTTTTTGTTATTTATCATAAGTAGAATAGTTGAAGATTAAACACTTCAGTTTCAAGTGGGCAGTATGCAAAAGAGAAAATACTGTGATAAAGCAGTTTGTAAATGTCGACATAGTCATATCGCTAAATGGGCAAAACGGGGATTAGACCTATCGCGACATAGTCATATCGCTAAATGGGCAAAACGGGGATTAGACCTATCGCGACATAGTCATATCGCTAAATGGGCAAAACGGGGATTAGACCTATCGCGACATAGTCATATCTCTAAATGGGCAAAACGGGGATTTGACGTATTGCGACATAGTCATATCGCTAAATAGGCGATACGGGGGTTAGACCTATTGCGACATAGACAAAAACCTACTTAGTGGAAATGATTATTTTAAATGACATTTTGGCATAACGCCAAATTGGCAGACTGCGTTTTAGGTACTCAGCGACTAAAGGGTTCTCAAGATGGTGAAACGGGGCAGGGCGCCACATTCCTATTTAATTAATTGTAACTTTTTTGTCACGAAATAAATAAACTGAACAAAACTAATGCTGTTCTGACTAAAGGATCGACTACACCAAAACTGCGTCATATTTTTGACGCGTCTCTAACACCGGTGGTTCCACGTTTAAAATTACGTGAACATTTAAAAAAAACCAACATGCGGATCAACTTTAAATCGTTTATCTCCTAAATAAACATTCAAAATGAAATATTATGAGAGATACCTAAAGCTGAATTTTAAAAACCTATTAATTCAAACCCCACTTGTAGTTCATCGACTATTTTTACAATATGGCGTCTGGTTGGTGTCACACTCAAGTGTCACACACGATTGGCAAAATCAATTGACTTAAGAATCATCAAAATCCGTCGAGGCATTTAGTTGAAATTTTTAGCCTACCTATGGGGGCCATTTGCAACGTTAAATGGCCCCCATAGATGGCGGATGTATAATTGATTTTAGTTTTGTATATTTGTGTATTCTGTTAGTGATTTGTCCTTTTTATGCCTTTGTGTTGCACAGTGATAGAAGACTTGGACTTATTTCGTGTATCTGGCATCTTACTTCTTTTTTGTGAACTCACAATGTTAGAAAGGTTAAAACTATCTTGACCTCTGTCCTACATATCACCGTACAACGTTGCCCCCAATCTTCCTGGATGATTGGATTGTATTTTATTGCTATGTTGATTTATACTTATATATACTTGACACTGGCGAAATCACTTCATTGTTTAGACGCCATAACCCCGCGGTATTAGCTGTTGAAGTCGCCGCGGGGCAAAGAAGAAAAAGTAGCCTACCTATTCGCTGTGTTACTTAACATATTAGATATAAAATAATTTCATAAATTAAACGTGGTGTTGAAGATCGTGTCCTACTCGGATCCTCTAGTCCTACCTGTTTATCATATTAGATCCTGAATCGTTAAAACTTTCTCATTTTAACATAAGCCTCAACCAGTCAGGGTTTCTATTCTACTGGGAAAAACAAACAACCTTTTGACATGTTATCGTTTTGTCACCGTTGATAACTGTTACCTACTTGACAGTAATGGCAGCCGAGTCAAAAACGATGTCGGAGACCATTGTGGAGGTATTAAAAATGTATTCAGATTAAGACATGTTATGCTTGTAAACTTTTTTTTTAATTTTTATTTTTCATGTTCTTTTTTCAATATCTCAAATCATTATTCCTTTACCGTTAGTCAAGGTCTAGTGTGTCTACCTATTTTTTTAAATCTTGCTAAGAACTATTTATATTTGATAAAGAGCACATTATATTTAATTAAATTGTAAAAATAACTAATATTAAATAAGACTAAATCTATATATACACTAAAACATTAAATCTAAGAATGGCCCCTGCGGCATTGTACCAAAGATGCTGGCAGCATTTCCTCGTTGAATGGCTAAACTTATTCGTTGAGCGAGGAAACTGCCAGCTCTTCGGTCTCCAGTGACGTCAATAAGTCTCTTTGACAATTCCTTAAAAAGGCTAACAGCACTAGGACCTTAAATGGTTTATCCGATTCCAGGTTAAGCTTATCAGCCTTCGATCGAGAGAAGGAATTAAATTAAAAAAATCTAGTACAACGCTAAAAATAAACGTGAGCTTAGCTTCGAGTGGGGTAAGGAAGTACTACGTGGCAGTGTTACCAACTTAGCAAATTAGCAGGTTAATTACGAGTTTTTAATTGAGTATTATTGAAAAAAGTACAAGTTTTCGCCGGTTACAGTGAAGATTTATTTAATGTTTTTAGCCATGTTAAATTATTGTTTTAACTTGGCCGCCATTACTGTCAAGTAAATGGAGCTATCAAGACATTTACCATTTCTTTTTTTCACTATAACTTCTAAATCACTTGACTGATTTAGATGTGAGAGGTATCGTTAGAATCCTTACGTCATCCCAAGCAACAAAGGCTATGTGACGTTAAAATGAAATCAAAATGGCGGACTATATACTCCATCTTGCGGGGCAGAAAGAAAAAAAACCTATCAAGTGGGGTATCAAAATAGAGGGTTTTAAAAGACGTATGATTTTTTTAAATAAAAAATTCTAACCATTAACTGACTAGATTCGCCTGTTCTGTTTAAGTTAATCCTAGAGTGTATTAAATATATTTTTATGAGGAAATCTTTATTTTACATATTTTTTATTAAAAGCTGGCAGCACAGTCTGGAGATTGGTACGGGGAGTTCTAATGTCGGCTTTCTCAGTTTGAGGGCAGCAGCGACCAGGAGCAGTCAATCTTCACCGAGGTTCATACGTGAACGTGCGTTGGCTCTCCATCCCCTGAAGACTGCAAAGTACAACCTGAAAAGGGCTTAAGTCCGAGACGTCGACATAACCGTCAGCTGTTGTTCCAAGTAAGTACGTTTATTAGTAGCTAGGTAGTTTTCTTCAACAAGGAAAAGGAGTGCTAATTATTTATTTTTAATGGTCATAGTCATGGTCATTAATTGGGGAACACGGAATGGCAATGCTGCAATGCGAAAAACCGAGCACTATTTTTTTTATGTTTTAAGTTCCATGGCTAAATGCAGCAGTGGGTTTCTTACGCAGAAATTGATGATCTTTCAGATGAGCTTTGGTTTTTTGAGGAGATCGATCATAAAAGATAGGTACTTAAGTACGAGGCGTCGCTTGTCATGCTGCTGCCACTGATTAGGCCAGTCAGGGGGCTTGCAGCACTGCATTGTAGTATATTCTTACCCCTCCCGTATTCTGAAGAATAAACGAAACTTAGAGAGACTATATATTTTATATTGTATATATATATCATCTGGTAGTTTTATCGTAATAGGTTAGTGTCGTGGGCTCTTAGAATATTATTTCGAGAAGTTACGCAATTGCGAACTTAGGAAAGCAGTTTTTTTTATTTTTATAAGTCATTTTTATCGTAGACAATGGATTTCCTCCTACGTAAGTCTATTGGTTAAAATTGGCACGCCGCTCCGCTCCGCTCCGCTCGTCTCCGCCTCAGCCGCAGCCTAGATTTTAGTTTTGAGAATGTCTGCCACAGATTCTAATACTCATCATGTGGCGTTTATGCTCCTTGGCCTGCGCTATGCCGTAAAAAAGTAGTTTAACTATAGTGTAAAGCCTCATTCGCACGAGCGCTTTTTCAACGCGCTATAAAAAGACGTCGGTTTAGAACAAGTATTTCTATGGATGCATTCACACCTGAGAGATGTTTAGCGCGTTGCTTTTTTTATCGATTTTCAACCATGGGCGGTACCCATAGAGTGTAAATCTGCACATTTGTATTAAAAGAGTTGAAAAAGCGCTCGTATAAATGTGATGAATATGTCCGCACTGACAGGCGGCTTAACGTTGTATTTTGCGAGTTGTCGCATACAGGTCGCATAGCAAGGCGAAACGTGGGCAGTTCGGCCAGTTGCGAAGATTCCAGAACATTTCTTTCTCTTATACTTATAATGTGGCAGGGGAAAATAAACCAAGGCACAGTTGCAGGGGCATTTTTGTAACGCACATTCACATGGACGTATACTTCAACATGCAGGCCAAGCGATTTTTCACCAACTTAATAGAGAAAATTTGTGATTTGTCTGAAGTGTTCACGCGGTAGCGATTTATTTCGACAAATTTTATCGCGCGTTGCTCGAGCTTTTGGGACTGTCGTTTGTATTCTATTTTCAAACATGCTCGGAAATAATGGCCTTTCTTTTGAAAAACCAAGACGCGAAGTGCCTCGTTTTCCTTCCAGACTCCTAGAGCTCAAAATAAACGTGAAAATGAAAAGACCTTCCGCCCATATTGTTTTTAAAAATTGCTCTATTGCGTATAAAATCGGAAGGACCAAGGAAAAAAATCCCGTACACCCAACTTGGGCGTGGGTGCGGTGTGGGGCGCAGCGGGGCTCTGCGGTGCTGGCGGTGGGCGGCGGCTCGTTGTGCGTACAACTATCTCGAAGTTATCAAAAAAACATTATCTACGAAATTGTTAAAGGTTTTAAAAAAAGCTTATATCGTGTTTTTGTGCTATTTCCTCGCATTGTTTGAGAAAAGCTATATGAAACGAGGAATTCATGACTCGTATTTTAGCAGGCCTAGGCGCTTCGAGTTTGTATTGTTACTCTAATTCTGGTGTTTGTAACGATATAACAAATTATGTATAGAAAAAAAAAATAGCACTCATGGAATATAACGTTATGATAACGATATTTTTACATCGTTTGATATCAATATATTCAGATAATAAATGTTTGTCAAAATGTATTTTTTATATTTATATTATTATCTTTTTTTTGGTTCTTAACCAAAAATATCGGGCGGCAGGACACTCAGGCCCGTATACTAAACTGAGTTTTGATAAGATGCGTCAGAAGTGACAGTTTCCTGTTGATTGACGTTTTCTTTGACGTACCTGTCTTAATAAACCAGCGGGATTAGTATGGCTGCGTCTATATCGCGCGTCAAATGTGGATACTTTACGGGTGACAGATGCCTTATCCAAACTTTGTCCACCTGTCTTTGTGTGTGTAAGTTATTGATTTATTGGGCGATAAATATTGCAGAAAATAAAATAAATAAATAAATATTAGGGCACAATGTCACACCAATTGACCTAGTCCCGAACTAAGCTCTAGGCTTGTACTATGGGTAGGTACTAGGCAACGATATAAATACTTATATAGAAAAATATATACTTAAATACATAGAAGACATCCATGACTCAGGAACAAATATTCGCGCTCACCACACAAACATCTGCCCTTACCGGGATTTGAACCCAGGCTCGCTAGCTCCGTAGGCAGTTACACTACCAACTAGGCCAACGCGTCGTCAAAAACGAACATAGAAAAAGAAAAGGAGGAGAAGAGAATAGTTTGTACATAACAATTTCGGATGAGAATATTTTCTTGTTTCATACTTTTTAGTAGTCGGGTTTTAGTTTTTGATAATTTTTTTGCCTTCGTAGCAATGATGTCGGAATTTGTAACAGTGAGCATGCTGCGACATGCTCTTGCCCGGTTTTTTTAAAATAATGAACTCAATATTAACGATTGACAATTATCAGCATTATTAATTTATTTCGATTCGACGACCGACACATGCCTCGTTGGCAGTGACACTACCTACGAAGCATGCGGTTCCAGGTGCGATTCCCGGTATAAGGAAATGTTTGTGTGATGAGCTCGAGTAGGTATTTGTTTTTGTTATTTAAGTATGCATTTCTTTACATTTACATTTATACATTTCATTACTGTGGAATGGTCTGTCGCCTGCGGTATTTCCGAACCGTTACGACCTTCAAACCTTCAAGAAAAGAGCGTACTCTCGAGCGACGATCCGTCTGCTCGTTTGCCTCCTAAACCATAAAAAAAAGTCTGTTTATCACAGCTAACCACTTTACCGGGACAAGGTACTAGAAATTGTACACACACTTCAACTGTACGAACAAGCCTAGAGCTTAGTTCGGGACTACGTCATTGTACGTTACTTTTCATTGTAATATATTTGGTTTTTTTTTCAGACATCAACTATGACTGAAGAAGTGGGAAGCACTGGAAAAGTCGACAACAGTCTGACTATGGGTAGAAATGCTGCTGTTAGTAAGGATCCAGTGTTGCAAGAACTGGGGAAAATGAAGTCAAAGGAACGATACTGTAAGCGAAAACAAGAAGGGAAAGTTAAATTAATTAATGACAAAACTCCGGAAGAGCAGGTAGCGCAAAGAAAAAAATGGGTGGAGCAAAACAAGAAACACCGCGTTGCAAAAAAACTAGCATTCGACGAATTAAGAAACAAAACATTTCCGGAAGCCGTTGCGATCCCGGCGGAAACGAGCGCCGTTGAACCGAAATCCACGAACATGGAAATCTTGAAAAGTTTGTACCTCTCTGAAAGCCTTAAGCGCAAGCAATTGGAAGACACAATATTAAGTAACCATATTGAAATTTCATGTCTAAAGCAGCAACTTGTCCAATACCAAGTATTTATTTGGACTCAAATGCAACGGCATTAACTTATTTGTTGAACACGGGTTTATAGAAAACAGATCTCACCAACCACCACCACATAACAACTACCCAACGCGGCAACCAAGCTTTCCGCGATGCAATTTACGTAGGATATCGTAGTCAATTAAATAAACATCACTAACACCAGTATGCAAATTATGCATGAATCGATTAATCTATCCAGGTACTTATAAAAATATAACCCAATATGTTAAAGAAATTAAAAACCCGGTCAAGTGTGGCTCGGACACGCACACTGAGGCTTCCGTATTTAAGATAGTTTATGGTTGAAAAACACAAAAGAAAATACCTATTAATTTTGTTATGAATTTCATTTTCTATGCAGCATCCATTTTGATTAGCCTATATTTAAATACAGATTTAAATATTATTTTCCAAATTTTTCCAAAACTTTAAAATTTTGCAAAATTTTCTTTAAAGCTGATTTTTTTCTGATTTTATGGTTCAGAAACTTCGCAGGTAAGGGTGGACGGTCACAGCAGTTTTTCTCTGAAACTATAGAAGCTGTCAACTTGAAATTGCATAGGTGGTTGCCCGTGTCTGTTCTTAGCATGAACTGTTTGAAAAAAGGTCTAGAATGGGGGGTTGAAAATGCAAGTGATTTAACTGAAACGACTCAATTTACACATTTCAAAACGTTGTATTTATAATTTTCCGTGACGTGCTTTTTGACTTTACAGTGCGACAAAAAAGGGTAGAACTTAAATAAAATCAAACTAAAAAGTCCATACTAAATTGTTGCCATGTTTAACCATTTTACGTCTAAAATTTGACAGTTACGTAGAAAGTGGCGCCCTCATTTAATTTCTACTCTTTCTTGTCGCACTGTACATCAAAAAGCACGTGACGGAAAATTATAAAAACAACGTTTTGAAATGTGCACATTGAGGCCTTCAGTCAAATCACTTGCATTTTCAACCCCCCAATCTACTTACACCCCTTGTCAGACATTTATTGCTAAGAACAGAGATGGAACTATGAACGTATGCTAATTTCAAGTTGTTACCTACCATAGTTCCAGAGAAAAACTGCTGCGACATATGGACAGACAGACATACACCGAAGTCTCACCATAAGGGATCCTTTTTCACCATTTCGTACGGAACCCTAAAAAGACGTGTATAAGAGCTAAGCATGTGCGTCCTCAATGTTAGAGATAGGTGTTCGAACGTTTATTTGAATCCAAATAGATGTACTTTAACATGTTACTAATCTGTGTTAAATACGGAACCCTCGGTGCGCGAGTCGGGCGTTCACTTGGCTGGTCTTTTAAATCTTTGAAAGCCAGTTTTTTGCCTACAGAGTTTCCTCTAAACCATAAGAATCAATAAACCTGCGTATATATTATAGCCGTTAAAATTCAAATCGTATTTGACTTGTTATAGTCTGTCAAAAAAAGTGTTGAAATTAAACTTACGACACTACAGTGTTGCCACTTTTTAATTTCAAGACTTTTTTGATAGACTATACGGTATTGTTTTTATGTCGTCCGCCATTACAATACGATAACAGATTAGAAACTATATTGTTTTTACCGTGTTGAATATTTAAAAAAAAAGATATACCTAGGTGCAGTCGAGTTCCACTTAGGGACCTGGTCACTTTAATCGCTGTAACAATTCAAATATGGCAAAACAATGTACTAAAGTGTACACATAGTTTATGAACTCAACTAAGTCGTATATCGTCTTTGACCTGTTATGGTATTGTTTTGACGTCATCCGCCATTACTGTCAAGTGAATAAGAGCTGTCAAAACGGTGACAATCCGACAACAGTTTTCGAGAGGCCATTTGCAACGTCAAAAGATGGCGGATGTGTAATTTGTTTTAGTTTTTATTTTTGTGTATTTAGGTGTTCAAAGTTCTTTTCTGTTAGTGATTTGTACTTTTAATGCCTTTGTGTTGCATAGTCATAGAAGACTTGGACTTATTTTGTGTATCCTGGCATCTTACTTCTCGTTTCAAGTGGACTCGCAGTGGTACAGAGGTTAAAACTATCTTGGCCTCTGTCCTACATATCACGTTGCCCCCAATCTTCCTAGAGAACATTGGATTGTGTTTTATTGCTATATTGGTTTATACTTATATATAATTGACACTGGCGAAATTACTTCATTTTGTAAACGCCATATTCCCGCGGTAGTAGCTGTACAAGTCGCCGAGGGGCAAAGAAAAAAAAAACTGTTATGTAATATTTCCTATAAATAAATAAAAAACAATATAAAAAGAACAAAAAAATGTGTGCATGTTAGATTATAATGTATGTGGGGGGTAATCGCTACTACTAAATCGAGTAAGAAAAATCTTTATCTAAAATAGAAAGCTAAATTATCCTTGACAACACTTAGGCTAATTATTTTATCTAAAGCAAAGCGCCACCTAGCGTATAAAAAAACAAAGCTTTGTTATCTTAATTAAGTAAAAATATACCAATAAAAATGTGCATGTATATAATGTTGTTTTATTTCATACATCAAACACGGTCATCGCCATACGAAAGTAGGCACGGTAACGGAAGTTAATTTGCTACCCATTTCAAAGAAAATCTGCTTGAAGATGTCATTGTCATTAGAGATGCCAAGTCATTTGTAATTGATAGGAAACTCAACCTTATTGCTGTAGAAAGTCAGATGGGTGACAAATTTAATCCGTTGACTCTACTTCATTTTTATTACTATTCTCTGATTATTCTCAGATGATGCCTGTGACAGCCCATATAAACACTTATTACACTTTTTTAACTTTACATAAATACTAAATCAGTTAAAACACATCGCTATTTGACGTGTTATGGTATTGTTGTGACGTCAGCCGCCATTACTGTCAAAGTAAATAAGAGCTATCAAAACGCTGATAATACAATAACACGTAAAAGTGAATATGGTTTTTACCCCGTAAATAGGCCATTTGCAACGTCAAAAGATGGCGGATGTGTTGATTTAGTTTTTATTTTTGTGTATTTAGGTGTTCAAAGTTCTTTTCTGTTAGTGATTTGTACTTTTAATGCCTTTGTGTTGCACAGTGATAGAAGACTTAGACTTATTTCGTATATTTATTTGGCATCTTACTTCTCGTTTCAAGTGGACTCGCAGTGGTACAGAGGTTAAAACTATCTTGGCCTCTGTCCTACATATCACCGTACAACGTTGAACGTTGCCCCCAATCTCCCTATTGAAGATTGGATTGTGTTTTATTGCTATATTTATTTATAATTATATATACTTGACACTTTGTGGAAACGCCATATCCCCGCGGTAGTAGGTGTTCAAGTCGCCGCGGGGTAAAGAACAAAAACCGCGTAAATAAGATGCGCAGGTGTCATATTAAAATAAAAGTCGGCCAAATCTAAAACAATACAATAACAAGAGGTGTAAAACAATGTTGAGGTAAAAGGTGCGACCGCACCGCTGCTTAACGATGCGTATATTACGGTGCGTGCGTAAGCGTATATAACGATGCGTACAATGGCGCCATGTTGTTACTATGACCCCGTCTTTTGTTTACGTAACGACACCGTATTTTACGCAGCGGTGGGGTCGCACCTACAGTGTCTGTGTTCCATACGAACATAAATTCCACATTTGTGACATTTCATAGTAAGTATTATGGTTCGTCAGAAGGTTCTGGAGTGGCGTCCGCGGAGCGGAAGACGAGCTGTAGGTAGGCCTCCAACAAGATGGAGTGACGACCTCGTCAGGATAGCGGGACCGCGGTGGATGCGAAAGCACAAGACTGGTCTGAGTGGAAAGCCTTGGGGGAGGCCTATGTCCAGCAGTGGACGTCTTTCGGCTGACATGATGATGATGATGATTATGGTTTATACTGTGGTGATGTGACCGATCCTGAACGTAAAAGTAGGTCCACACTATACATAATGTAATCGTTAAGTGTGTCCCGGCCATTATTCCGTAAATATAATAGATCGAAAGTACGTTACCCGATGATTAATAGTACATTATGATACAAGTGTGCTAAGTTGATCATTGTATACAAGGCGCTTGTGTGCGCACGAGCGAAAGCGAGTGTGCCACAAGAAAGCCGCGTATATTATGGTCACAGGCACACGTGTTACATACGACGTTTTTCAACACACCTTCTAGTCAAAGTCATTTAGTCAAATTTTAATTAATTATTAAAACAGTTGGTAAAATGATTTTAATTAAATTGAGTTATTTTTTAGTAATAAAGCTGATTTCACCAATTTATTGAAATAAATATGTATTGCGGGAAATTCTATGTGTCAATTTCGTAGGAGTTCCACCTGACTTGATGTCATCTGTGTAAAAAAAATGCAGAATAATGCTAAACCGTTCACTGAAGGAAATGAAAAATCTGAGCCGATTTTGTAACTCATCAGACTACAACTTTGGACACCAGTAATTTATATAAGTCATTGAATCTATGGCGTTGTCCGGTGTGGCGGACAACGCATTCAGCGGACGTTTGAAACAAGCGAAAGTAGTTAAATGCAGTATTACAACTTCATGGTTTAATTTATTTATCAATGTAATGTTACAATACTAGATCATTTAAAGTATTATTAACCAAATTATAACTAAACTAAATACAAATCAATTAAATATAATAAAAACTAGAAAAGTGAGGGCCCCCGTGGCAAAGTACCACAGATGCTGGCAGCATTTCCTCGTTGTATAGCAATGCTAATACGCTGTCCGAGGAAGCTGCCAGCTCTGTGGTCACCGGTTGTTTCAATTAGCCTTTTTGTCATGTCTTTAATTCTTCATGGTTTAATTATATAATGTTGTTTATTGTATTGATAAAAACACGCATGCATTTATAGTAAAAAACAAAAGACAAAAACAAAAAAAAAATATAGTAGGACTACTCGCATGATTATGTTTTAAATGCTTCAATATTATTTTTATGCCAAAAAACATTTTATATATCTACATATTTTCATATAGCAAGGAATGAAATATCACGTAGTAAAGTGATAGATTTTTCTAATGAGTTGTCCGTCCCACCGGACAAAATCAAATTAAGGATTAATGTGATTTTACTCAGTACGTAACGTAGTTTCGATATCAGTTTAAAGTTTTAATAATCGCCTGGACACACTTAACGATTACACCCTGTATAGGGTTCCATTGGATCGGTTAGCGTGGTAAATCTACAGAGGGCGCTGAGCGTTTCCATTCGTTTCGTTTTTAAACCAATCACGTCACTGGTAGATGACGTGATTCGAAAAGTCACGTGATCTACGATTGACGCGATTGGTTTAAAATCTTTATTGTAATGCATTTTGGTAGGGCCCTCCGGACTAGTTCCGCTAAGACAGTGTAAATCATTGAGGCTGGTCCACCTCTGACGACTTGTTCCATGATCGTGGCAGTATTGTCAGTGCCGGTACCCACCTCTTCGGTAAGGTAACATATAGTCGTAATTTAGTAGAATCGTTTCAGCATTCTAGGAATAAATCCAGATAAATGGGGAACACGTGATCTGAGCACGGGAACAGAAAATAATGGCCGCTGTTTCAGTGAAATTACATTTTGATAGGATAAATGCCGTACTTTAGAATCAGTACGGAAAGATCCCTAACGGCTTCATATAGTAACTATTTGTAGAAACAAATATAAATAAAAACCGGTCAAGTGCGAGTCGGAGTCGCGCACCGAGGGTTCCGTACCACAGTAGGTATTATATTCCGATTTTTATTCGATTTCTAATCTAATCAGCCCGAGACGCACTCACACTTGACCATTTTGAATATTTGTGGATTTTTTTCACGGTTTGTACTATCTTGCCAAATTCGTTGCTTGTATGTTTTACCGTTTTTACGAAAACACAAAAAAACTTCATTGGCAAAATGTTTCTTGTATGGGGACCTCTTTATTATTTTACTTCCTTTAAACAAATAATTTTAGTAATTCCGCCGTAATAAATAACACATATTCTGAAAAAATATACTATAAACAGCTGGATCTTTTGAACCGGTATATAACAGGTATATTAAAGGGTTCCGTGGGGCTCCCTTCAGGTACGGAACCCTGAAAAATTAACTTTAATACTAATATTATGATGCGCTATTGTTAAAATGCCTGTGACAGCTCATATAAACACTTATTACCCTTATTCCTTTAACTTTACATTTATACTACATAGGTACAAACCTAGCGACGTCACGTTTCAGGAATTTAAATAATTGATCGCCTATATTATTTTTACATAACACATCGCTTGTGATACGGCTGTCACAGGCATCATCTTAGAATTACCAGAGTATAGTGCGACGTGAGACATAAGACATGTACAGTGGTCACTCTGCAGTGGTCACATAATCAGAGTGGATTAATAAAATATTTATTTTTAATTTTGTCAACCATTGAAAACTTTAAGACCAATTTCATTACTAAATTCAAATTACTTTGGATCATCAACTAAGGTTTAAGCTAAAGAACTACTCTTAAAAACGGACCTTACTTACATTTCATAGGGATTTAAAAATTAGATATTGCAACATTTTGTTTGCGCGGACAAGTAATTATTTTCTAGGGTTCCATACCAGGTTACCTATGGAACCCCTCCTTTTACGAACCCTGACGTCCGTGACGCTTAAGTCATTAATTCTGAGACACCCTGTAGAAATAATGATACCTAAATGATTAATGCAGTGAATAATGGGAGCATTTATTACGTAGCCTTTAACATATGAAGTAATGCCCGGCTGCTTAAATCTGATACAAATATGACCCATATGGTAGCTTTCGGCATCAGACGACTTTGAGACAAAATGGTTTATGTGTGAACTTTTACCGCAATCGTTTTGGAGTTTCGTAACTTGATTGGTTGCATTAGCTATACATGTAGATGTGTGACAAAAATTACGGGACATAGTGCGTCTTTCATACTAAATAGGCTATTTCGAACCCTTGGTTCTTCGCCTAGGGATGCTTTTAGTGAAATCTGATGATGGATACCCCGAGCATTGATACAGGACGTCCAGAGTGCCTAGGATACCCAACTGACTGAATCTGCGGTTAACGCCGGAATAGTGCATGTTCATAAAAACATCTTAAATGGCAATAAAATGTAAGGAAATCCAATTGCTGACCCAAACTCTCTCGCTGTGCTATAAGTTAGGTATTTTAAGAACTTTTGACCACTCAAAACAACCCATGGCGAGGAACCAAGGCTTCGAAATAGCCTCGTTGGAATCTTATTATCGAATGTAGTTATTAAGCTTATTGACCTATTTTGACACTAAATTTTTTAAAAGTAAACTTTGTTTATGGTTATTGTTTATGCTTTGCGAAAGAAAATATAAAACCTACCTATTGTCATCTCGTGGATGTCGCAAGAGGCGACTAAGGGAATAAAGGCTTGTAGTACTGTTAGGCGATGGGCTTGCAACCTGTCACTAATACACTGGTAAACAGCTTAGCCTGTTTGAGCCAAATGTGGTTATAGAATTAACCAGTTGTTGGTAATTCTGTAGCTCTGCCTACCCCACTCTGAAGGCATGATTGTATGTACCTATGTATGCATAAAACCAGAGTAATGAACGCCCTAAATAAAGGATTCGAAATGAAAAATAAAGTTGCAGCTGCTTCTATTCAAAGTGTTCTTTGACTGCGCCATGTTTGAGACAAGATATTACGTTGGTCAAGATTACATTTTTTTCAGAACTAAGATCCAAAGGTGAATGAGAAACGAGAATTGCTGTGGTAGCTTAGAAGACGGAATTTATTTCTAAGGCGCTCGTGTTTTGCCTTTGGAGCTATTGTGTAAGTCAGTAAATTGCAACAATTTCTTACCAAGTAAGTAAAAGAAAAAGTACATTATGAACCGGTATAAAGGGAGCTTTCTTTTATTCCGTAATACTTACGTCAGGTTCTGGGTCAACCTGTATATGCTTTCAGATCATAGTCAGTTAGATAAGCATTGGATGCGTGGTACAGTGCAGTTTATAATCTATCTATTTAACACACCTATATCTACGCTTAGGCGGTTACTCAGTCAAAACTTCTTCACTTAGGCTATAAGTGTTTATTATTCACTTTTTGTTCTCTACCATTGTTTATTGTTGCGTGGACATGTGGTTGTTCTCTTGTGCTCTTGGTGTAGCGTGGCGTGTGTGCCTGCGTTGGCTGTTATTTCTGATATTTAAATACTTTGTCTCTATCGGTGAGAACCTTTAATTGGCTTTTTGTTACGTAATTTAGGTTCTATCTTGTTTTGTAAGCTGTTGGATCTCCAATAACAATAAATAAATAAATAAATAAATAATATGTGTACAGTACACTTTTATGCCTTGTCGTCTCGCCTTGACAATTCATATGGCAGTTTTAACATGACACACACATTTCATATGGCAGTTTTAACATAACACGACTGTACAGTCAAATATGATATGTACACATAGACCTTATTGTCAGTGGCATAGGGGCGGATTTTTGACGCTTTGGGAACGACTTTGCCAGTACATAACTCCACGATATGGCCAAAACTAATAACGCTGCCCGTCGCATACTAAGTACAAGCGCAATTCGGCCATTTTGGACCTGCTCGAGAATATTCCTTCGTATTCCATATTCAAGTTTATTGGTTATTACTAATATTGACATCGTTTACGGTCTCAAAATACCACCTATTGTGTAACCGAAGTGCAACAGTTCTATAATAATTATTATAGCATTATTATTACCATACGGTCATTCCAGATATTAGTGAAGACTTGGTATCCTATTTTGTATCATAAACCGTTAAAAATATTTAACACCAATTAAAATTACTGAAATTAAAATTAATTTTGAAACATTTTAATTACAATAAATAGGTGGTTAATATCCATGGATTTGTTATTTGGTTACCATGGTTACGTTCAATATGGATATCAACGAAATGGCGTTTCGTTTTGGTATTCCAACTTTTATGATAAATTGTCAGAACTGTTTTAGTAACCATTATAATTTGCATGTTTGTTAACATTTAACAATGAAATTCACGAACTATTAACGCCAATCGGAATAATGATAAAGACTTTGCTGACAAGCAATTCGTTAGCTTTGTTAGATTGTTTATTTTTCATTTTAAGCTTGTAGAAAAACGTATGTTTGTAACGCTACATAATTAGCTCTTAAGGTACTCGTGCCTTAAGAAGCTTCATTATATACCAGTTACGTAAATAACTATTACTTTCATGACAAAATAAAACAAAATACTTTAACAAATAAATCCAATACTTCCTGATTCACACCAGTACGGGGCAAACGGGTATATCGGTTCTCGTTGAAACCAAGCAATACATCATTGCTCCTTCATTTATTAGGGTTCCGTAGTCAAACTAGGAACCCTTATACTTTCGCCATATCCGGTCGTCCGTCCGTCCGCAGCCTAGCTCAAAGACTCTTTAGTACCAGAACGCTGTAATTTGGCATGAATATACATATTAGCCACGCCAACAAAGTGGTAAAATAAAATGTGTTTTTTTTATTTATTATACCTCTCCTACCCGTGACTTGGGGTTCCCTATGTGGGTGCGTGGGGTTAATGTTCCCCACACTATGGTATGGGGGGTCGCTGGATGTCTTTTAAAGATATTGCGGGTTTGCCGCCCCCCTCCTACAGCCAGAACAACAAATATAAAAAATCAGAAAAATATTTTCAATAAAAGCGATTATAACGAATTTAAATGAAAAACTTTCACGGCTAAGTAGACATCATTGGTTTTTGAGACGCATGCGATTTAAATGTTTACTAATGTTTACTTACCTACTTAAATTATTTAAAACGGCATCAACTGAGTATAGAAAATTATTTATTACCTTGTTGTTTTTATGTTTGCAGTACTTAGCGGCTTCGGAACCCTACACTGAGCATGGTCGGACATGCTCATGCCCGGTTTTTAATGTCTGTGATTATTTGTCAAACTTATATACTGGTGTAGTGCATAATTGTTTTCCTTCGTATTTTCACGGAAACGTACGAAGGTGTAATGCTATTTCAGTCAACCTCAGTACTTTTTGTACTGTGACCGACTGAAATAGCAAGACGCGTTCGTACGTTTCCGTGAAAATACGAAGGAAAACAATTATGCACTACATCTGTAAACAGACGTCACACGTCACGCATTGTAAATTAAGTTTTGGAGGCCATTTGGAACGTCAAAAGATGGCGGATGTGTAATTTATTTAGTTTTTATTTTTGTGTATTTAGGTGTTCAAAGTTCTTTTCTGTTAGTGATTTGTACTTTTAATGCCTTTGTGTTGCACAGTGATAGAAGACTTGGACTTATTTTGTATATCCTGGCATCTTACTTCACGTTTCAAGGGGACTCGCAGTGGTACAGAGGTTAAAACTATCTTAGCCTCTGTACGACATGTCACCGTACAATGTTGCCTCGAATCTTTCTAGATTGGATTGTGTTTTATTGCTATATTGATTTATACTTATATATACTTGACACCGGCGAAATCACTTCATTGTGGCAACGCCATATTCCCGCCGTAGTAGCTGTTCAACTCGCCGCGGGGCAAAGAGAAAAAAACAATTAAGTTTTAATATACTTACTTAATTAAGTAAAATAATTAAAGATCACGAGAATTTTTCACGCCCATCGACCTAGTCCCTTGTACTGTGGGTACGAGATAATCTCATTATATATTTTGGAAGCGTGTTTTGTTCGTAAACACAAAAACTTATACACTAGACCTGTGAACGTCTACTCGGAGGCGCACAACTTACGGCACCGGAACAGATTGGCTCTTGCCATTCCCGTTAAGCTACAAATGTCAAGTAAAGGTCCCCACGCGATGTGTATCAACATTTAACATTTTTAATAAAGTTCCTGCCCACATATCCCAAGAAGAAAAATACACTAATGAACAAATGTCCATACTCTCTGCAGGAGTACATGCAATACTAAAGATAATAAATGTATTTTTATTAGGTTACCTAGTTAAGTTCATATAGTTATTATAATTTCAACATGTTTAAATAAAAGTACCTAAATACTCGTAACTTTATATTGCTACACCCTAGTAGGGTCCATGTTTTGTACTGGTTATTTAAGAACGAACATCTTGTAAATACCATGGTTGCAAGGAATAAATGAATATGAATATGAATATATACCAAATTTGCATGGACTACAATATAATGGAATTTACTTATTTGTTGAACACGGGTTATAGATAACAGATCTCACAGAAACTTTTACTGGTATGAGTTTGCCTCAGGGGTATCGTGTAGTATTAATGATGGGTCGCTTTGACGCTTCTCGGGTGACTTTGTTTCGATCACGCGTTCGCCCTGTCGTATTTGGGTATATGAACTAGCCTTTTTTCTCTGCCCGCCGAAGGATGAAACTTTTTCTTTTTCTGTTAAGAAGGGGTGACACAAATTTGAGATGGTGGAAGGAGTCAGGAATCAACAAAAAGTTAAAAAATATAAAAAGGTTAATTTAGCAAATAGGCCGCACAGGCACTTGCAGATGGAGATGCCGCCAGAAACTCAACAATCGATAATTCTAGGGTTCCATAGTCAAACTAGGAACCCTTAAAGTTTTGCCATGTCCGTCCGTCCGTCCGTCGGCAGCCTAGCTCGCTGTTAGTACTAGAAAGCTGTAATTTGGTATGAATATACATCAAACACGCCAACAAAGCGGTAAAATAAAATCTTTATATACTTTTTTAAACATTAAATACAACTTTTGCATTTGCACAAAATATGAATGACCAAGTTTCGGGTTTCGGCTGAGTATTTTTATACGTTTTAGACATAACAAACAAGTAATTTTTAAGTGATGGAAAGGGTATCTTTGAAACTAAGTCAAGTCGGGATCAGTTTTATTATCCAACACTGGATTGAATGTAAGTCCATTGCAACTTCGAGATCAACTGTGTTACGACTTACGCCTTGGCCGTGGCACGTGTCCTTGCCACGTGGCGTGGACGTATTTGCCGAGTCCTACAAGTGTAACACGTGTCACAATGTCACTAAGGGTACGTACACTTGTAAATGAATATTTGAAAACCATTTCGAGGAAAAGACGTCTCGAATTAAACGCGCGTTGGCCCAGTTGTTAGTGACAGGCCTACGAAGCTTGCCGTCCCGGGTAGTATTCCCGGTATAGGCAAATATTTGTGTGATGAGCGGAACTATTTGTTTTTGATGTTTTGATGTTTTCTAGGTATTTGTTAAATATATATTTTTCTATACATAGAAGAAGGTATGTTTATCGTTGTCTAGTCCACAAGCCTCCGCCTAGTTTGGGACTGGTGAAATATTCTCGTGACCTTTAATTATTTTACTTAATTAAGTAAGTATATTTTTCTCAAACATGCTATGTAATGTCGGCGTTATGTTAGTTATTTTAGGCTTCAAAGTGCCACGTTTCCGACGGAACAACTCGAGAGAACTGTAAAGGAATTTCATACGAAATTGAAGGCCTAGGCCGGGAAGTAATTTTTTTTAAATTTTAATTTGGCCATGGTGGCTGTCTTTATGAAAAGGCTAAATAGCTGTTTTTTTTTTAATTTACTAAGCCGTGCATCCAACAAAGCGTTTGCATGTTTATTTGAAGTACCAGGAGCGCAGAGGTAATTAGGAGGTTAGCACGATGCGGCGAGCCCCGTTTATGCGCTCCTAGTACCTATTTGACATTGTAATTTTTGTTTTAATTATTTTAATGAATTATGTTTGAGAAAAGCACTATACATACTTCGGCGGGAAATATGGGGTTGCCCGCCTCAGACCTATATCCGGCCTTGCTTCGCTCGGCCCCTTTTGTCCCGGCCTCTGTAGTAATGTACTATTAAAACTTAATTTGTAATGTGTGACGTGTGACGTCTGTTTAATATGAGTTTGACAACTAACCACAGACATTAACAACCGGGCAAGAGCATGTCGGTCCATACTCAGTGTGGGGTTCCGAAGCCGCTAAGTACCATAAACATAAAACAACAAGTATAAACTATTTTTCTATTTAAAGTAATTTGGTTCCGTTTTAGATGATTTTAGTATCTCAAAAATCGATGATGTCTACTTAGTTCTGGCAGTTTTTCTATAAAATTCGTTATTTGCGCTTTCATAGAAGATATTTTTCAGATTTTTAGTATTTGTAGTTTTGGCTGTAGTTTAGGACACCTGGCTCTAACAAAAATTAGCATTTTAAAGCTTAATATTTCATAAACGGACCCCTTATTCGAATAATTGTTTTAACAAACCCGCAATCCTTTTAAAATTCTATCCAACGGCTCCCCAAGCTATGGAGTAAACTAGAAAAAAAAACACATCCACAAGTCACGTGTAGGGGACGCACAGTAAAATTAGTTGTTTTAGCAACAGTTTCACAAGAACATTTCAACAAGGAGTGTAACATCTGTGAGAATTTATCAGGCTTCCGTATTTACGAAACGCTAAAAAGGTAGTGAAGGTTGTTTTCACAACTTTTCCAATTAGAAAACTTCGAGGGAAGATCGTAGAGTCGACGGTGACTTATTTTGCAATAACGGCATACGGTTGGAGTTAATGAGAACACGTTTTAATATTATTCAGTGTAAAAAGGTTTTAAGGCGTGTTTGAGTTTTATCGTAGACTTACTGTTAAGTGCCTATACAATCATGCTCTAATTACCCATAATAGATTGAAGTCGAGAAGACAAGTCTAATATTTTTCACGTCTTATTAGCAGGGCTCGGATAACGGTATATTTTTCGAAACGGTTACGTCTTATTAACGAAACGTTATAGAAAACGTTTTTGAACAGGATTAAAATTTAAATCATTTTTGATTAATAAAACGTTTTTAACCGTTTTTTGGGGCGTTCGAGCGTTACGAATAGTTTCATGCTGTGGATTAAACCACTTTTTGAAAATGTTCCCGTTTCAAACAAAATATTGTAAAAGTACCTAAAGCAAATTTCGTTTTAAAAAATATATTATTTATTGAAAAGTCTATTTACACAGCTTTACAGATTTACACTAATATAAAAAACACTGTGAAACTAATATAAAAAATAAAACTCGACTAGAAGACCTGTCATCCATCTTCTCGCAAAACTTCAAGCACTCCCGACACACAGCCATCCATCGCCACGCAAAAACATCCCATACCGGTACTGACGCCAAGAGCGCATTAAGCACTGTTAGGGCACGAAGACCAGGGCAGTTCCGGTATGACACAGTACGCGCCACTGGCACGTCCACCAGGTAACACGTTCGGGCTCTCTAATCCTGTGAACATGAGGAACACGCAGTCCCCCAAACTGCTCCACCAACTACAAAATGATTGTTTTATGCATTTTTAAAAACAAATTTTAAAAACTATGCTCAGTTATTATGGAACTAAAGACTAAATAATTGAGATACTTTTACTTACAATTTGCGGTTCATAGTGCTGCTCGCTCTAATGTGTAAATGCGTCTCTTACGCTCGCCCATAATGGGCCATTGTGAAGAGAAGCCATAAAAACCACAAGTAATAACTAATTTTCTATTTGAGGGAAGGTAAAGTAAATAAAAACAAGATTTTATTTTACCGCTTTTTAGCCGAGAGTAATATGTATATTCATGCCATTTATTACAGCTTTCTACTACTAAGAGTCTCTGAGCTAGGCTGCGGACGGCAACGACGACGGAATCAAAAAACAGCAATAACCTCGTTTTTTGATTTTCACCAAATCAATTCGTCGGATTTTAATAATTTAATGTCATTGCGCTTTATTTTACCAAAAAAGCACTTTATTTTATTGTAGGTGGGTAAATTTAAATAACTTTATGGCAAAATACCAAATCGATTACATTTCCTTCATAAATCTTATCGATAATGGAAAAAAGTGAATGCAATTTTAATTCACTGCAGTCCTAATAAGATATGAGAAATATTATAACTCATTCCTTTTTTAGAGTCCGTAGTCAAATTAAACCTTATAGTTTTGCCGTGTCCGTCCGTCCGTCGGTCCGTCCGCAGCCTAGCTCAGAGACTCTTAGTAGTAAAAAGCTGTAATAAATGGCATGAATATACCTTCAAATAGAAAATTAGTTGTTACTTGTTGTTTTTATGGCTCCTCTTCACAATGGCCCATTATGGGCAAGCGTAAAAGACGCATTAACATATTAGAGCGAGCAGCATATTCTTGTATCTTATTCTTACACATAACTCTGTCTCTATGCGGCTTCGGAACCCTACACTGAGCATGGTCCGACACGCTAATGCCCGGTGTTTGAAACTTGTGTATGGAAACTCGTCAATAGTCGCGCCGCTTTAAGAGCCCGACTTGACCAGCTAACGAAGTAAAAAATAAAACATCAATCATACCAGGCCCTTATTTACTTAACAGTAATGGCGGCCGAGTAGATAACAAGAGTGAGATATGAACTATCGACTTTTTTCTAGCCCAAGAAACGAACAAAAGATATTCGCTTCCGTGTAAATAAAAGAGTGAGATATATATTTATAGTTCATCGCTCGCTGTTCACACTGCCGGCGAGGACACTCTCCCAACGCCCGGCGAGTAAGCTATAATTCCATAGAATTTTTACTAGCCTCCCGCCGATTGTCAATTGTTTCTAGTACAGAGTTTTACTAGTTGCTCGCCGAGCTCGCCGATATCTGGCGGTGGGACCGCTGTTTACTAGTTGACCGCAGCGATAAAAACTATCGACTATAAAACTAGCTCAGCAGTAGTCGCCGATACCTGCCGAGCGTCAAAACTATCAAAACTTTACTCGCTTCTCGCCGCTCGCCCAGTCTTTTGAGTTCATAGTTCTACTAGCTTATAGTCAGTAGCCGGCGGTGGGACCAGTGAATAACAGGTCTAAAACGATATGATTTTTACCGCCTAGAATAGGGGCCCTGTGAGTTCGACTGTTAGTTTGGGGCTCTCAAATAACAGGACTACTTTTTTCCGTAATTATCTTGGTGAGATAAGAAGTGATAATAATTCATTGAGCGACGCAATAAACCTTCTTAGTATAACAATAATTGACAATATCTAAACGCTGCTTACTCATAATTACATTCAAGAAGTTTGGACTGTTGGGAACTTGTCATTTGTTCCTCTGGCCCGAAGCAACTTGGAGTCTACGGGGATATACATATATGTGTATATATTGACCCAATTGTTCTTTACTTACTACGAAGGGTTGAGAGCTCAAGGAGAGGACGTTTGCATATTTAAAAATAAATACCAATATGTCAGTGGAAAAAAAAAAATTTGCTCCGCGGCGACTTGTACAGCTACTACCGCGGGAATATGGCGTTTCCACAATGAAGTGATTTCGCCAGTGTCAAGTATATATAAGTATAAATCAATATAGCAATAAAACACAATCCAATCTTCTCTACGGTGATATGTAGGACAGAGGCCAAGATAGTTTTAACCTCTGTACCACTGCGAGTCCACTTGAAATGAGAAGTAAGATGCCAGGATACAAGAAATAAGTCAAAGTCTTCTATCACTGTGCAACACAAAGGCATTAAAAGTACAAATCACTAACAAAAAAGAACTTTGAACACCAAAATACACAAAAATAATAACTAAAACAAATTACACATCTTTTGACGTTGCAAATGGCCTCTCATAAAAATTGAGTTTGCCAATCTAAACTATTGTTAGGTACTAATCTTTACATAGTTGTAGTAGCCAAATGTGTAGGTACTTACATAATCATAAATATGTGGGTAGTCTCCAATAAAATCAGTTACTTGTCACTAGTGCATCAGCTTGTTTCATTTATTAGCTCCCTAAAATACTACTAGTGTCAGGTGTGGTTTTTTGCTTAGCATTAAGTGAATTTGAAGTGCTACATTAAGTGTAAAGTCATGGCTGATAAAGGTGAAATAGTAACTCCCGGCGTAAGAGCGTCGGCCGCGGTGGCGACTTACTCGGCGATCCAGCAACCGGCCGCCATGAGCGAGGAGGGCAATTTGTCCTGTAATTGACGCGAGTGGAAATCTGCCTTTGATTACTACTTAATTGCGTCAGGCAAAGAAGATGCTCAGTCTCGAGAAAAATGCGCATTGTTTTTACACATTATTGGGAAATTCGGTCGCGAAATTTTGGAAGAATTAGCCGTGGATTAAAACACTAAAACTTGTTACGAAGACTTAGTGGCGAAATTCGTTCAACACTGTGACCCTGCTCGGAATGTTAATTATGAAAGGCATATTTTTTTCGAGACTTACCAACGAGACAGTCATGCGTAAAAGATTGTTAGCAAAACAAAAATTAAGTCTAGACGAAGCCGTGTTGTGGTGTCGAGCGGCGGAGAGCGCCGGTCGGCAGACGGAGGCACGCGGCGGGTCGGCGGCCCAGTCCTCCCCCTACCCTACCTCCGCCTACTACCTCCGGAATACCTTTAAATGATCATACCTATATATGTACGTAATCATGTACATATATAGGTATGCTCAATCATGAATCTCGGAAACGGCTCCAACGATTTTCATGGAATTAAGTATGCAGGGGGTTTTGGGGGCGATTCATTTTTGAAAATTAACCAAAAACCTCCACCGAAATAGGTCACAGGTATAATTATACCTACTTAATATTAAACAAAGTCGCTTACCGCCGTCTGTCCCTCTGTATGTCTGCTTAGATCATTCAAAGTACGCAACGGATTTTGCTGCAGTTTTCATCAATAGACAACACAATAAATACGATGCAAGCGGCGCCGGCGCAGGACCGGGCCTTGTGGCAAACCTTGGGGGAGGCCTATGTCCAGCAGTGGACGTTATAAAGTTGAAGGTTTGACACTAGATAACCTGCTTTCAAATTGAAAAAAACCACATCACAAATCGGTCAGATACACAGATACACAGATACACAGATACACATGTCAAACTTATAAAAAAAACCTCCCCTCTTTTTACGTCTGAGGTTGAAAAGTTAACGGCACTAGTTCGAATAATCCAATTTTCCGCACAGTTACAAAATGTATCACATTTAAGCAACTGTATTAAGAAATATTATAATATAAACGGTATTGCGGTTACGTAAAGAAGTATTATGGCTCGGGAGTGCAATCTCGGTATTCCGAGATTTCGATATTCCGAGATCTTGCACCATATTTGCGAGATTAATCTTGCACCCAAAATCGCGCGCGATCTCGCAAGATTTACAAGATTGCACAGCAACACATTCCCTGACTATTCGAGAGCGCGAAGTTGACAAGATTGGCGAAAATATGCAGCTGCTTGCTGCATTATATGGCTGCCATCTCAACCAGAGACGATCCCCAAATGGGTGGGTCGAAACACAATGGAGAATTAACTCAAGGTATATTCTTAATAATACTTATGTTAAAGTAACTTTGTTTGTAAGTGTGATACTCTATCACGGGTCAACGAATTTATTTAGTTTTTCATTTGGGACATCAACAGTATTACAGTTTAATGTGAACTGTAAATAAAGTCAATGACAGATGACCACAAGAATACATATGGAACAATGTCAGTTAGGGCCGTATTATTACGTCAAACCTGTCATTTCTGACGCATCTCGAGACAAGAATTAGAGGTGAGATCAGTTTATTAATTTCGGCCCTTAATGTGTGAATTGGAAACCAATAATTAACTCTAGAAAGAAAAACTATTTAATAATTCCATAGTATGAAAGCGTACTAACGTGTGTGTGCGTGTGAGTGTGTGTGTGGTGAATAAACCGATCTCGATGTAGTAAAAAAAGATAAAAGATAAAAGAAATTTATTCAGTAAGTAGGCCGCTCGAGCACTTTTACACGTCAAGGATCTACCAGCGCTTCCCAAGAGGAGACCACTGCTGAGAAGAAACGCCGCACGAAAATTCAGCAGTAAGTAATTTTTAAACATATTTCATATTTCATATTACAATGGTACAACTTAGTCTAGCATTATATAAAGCTACAAGTATTAAATTGAATATAATTTCAAATATAAATATATAATATAGTTTGGTATGGAGGACAAAAGGTTTTTTTTTTACCCGCGAGTAGTAATAAATCACCACATTTGCATTATCAAGACCACAATCTTAAAACTACAAGCATAACGAAAATAAAAATAAATATCCGGGAACCATGTCACACCAATTGACCTAGTCCCAAACTAAGTTCTAGGCCAACTATGGTTTGCTTGTAGAAATATATACTTAAATACCTACATAGAAAACATACGTAACTCAGAAACAAATATGAGCGTTCATCACACAAATATCTGCCCTTACGGGATTTGAACTCAGGAGCGCTAGCTTCGTAGGCTGCGTCTAACTAGGCCAAGGCATCGTCAATGTCGTCGCAGAGATGCGTGGCCAACCCCGAGGTCCAAGGCCCGTATTAATAAACTGATCTCAACCCTAATGCTCGTCTCAAGATGCGTCAAAAATGACAGTGATCTATGGTTTGGCGTTTACTTTGACGTATCTTGTGACGGGCCTCACAGTCAAGACGAGTTTATTAATACGTCTCAGATAGAATGCCTCATATGTGATATTAAACATATTCTTGAAAACGTCCTAATTCTTTTTAACAATTCTTTCATTAAAATATGATCCTTCATTGTTCTTACTAACAAACACAAATAAATATTTCCGACCTTGCCGCGTAAATTTGACATTAAAGCTATTGAATATTGTAACGTGTACTCAAGTTGCCGTCTTAACTCAAGACTGAGTATGCTCCCAAGAGAACTCTTCGGCCTTCGACTGAAACTTTACTAAATTATTCATTGAATTGCCACAGAAATGACAGACATACATACTGCGGCATGACGACTGAATGATATAAATGTAGCTAAACAACGACCTGGTTAGGATCGCGGGGAGCCGCTGGATGCGAGCGGCTCAAGACCGTGACTTGTGGCGCTCATTGGGGGAGGCCTTTGTCCAGCAGTGGACGCCCCCGGGCTGATGATGATGATGAAACAACTTTAAGTCGTGAAAAAATATGAAAGACACGTAATGATGAATTTTAAAGAAATATTCAATCAGCAATCGACTTGCGAGCACACCATCACACTTTTAGAAAGAAAAGAAAGAAAGAAAATATGTTTATTTGGCAGGCATTTTACACTAAGTAGTATACAGATACATAAGATTAGGGTAATAAAGGTAAATCTAAAACTAGAAACTAAGATTAAAAAACCTACCAAAATGGTCTTCACTCAGCTAATGTGCTAAAACGTTGGGAAACGTTTCGTCACGCTGGTTTTCAGTGAAGCCACGTATTAAAGCAGTCGCCGTGGTCGTAATCAGCTGGATGGATTGCATAATCATGCATGCATGTGTACACAGTTTCAGTTTTGTTACTTTGATAGTTTCTGAGAAAAAGTGAGTCTTGCTTGGCTCCGGCTTCTTCCAAGCCTACGTACTCGATCAGTCGGTGCAGTTAGAGTGCATAGCAGGTACACGGCGGCAAACGCATAAAAACGGTCAGGTTCGTGTCGTACTCACGCACCGAGCGTTCCGTATAGTAGGTATAGTTATATTCCAATTTGAAATAGAATCAGCGCGAGCACCGTTCACACTTGACCACCTTTAAGTAAATTTTTTTTTAGGGTTTGTACTATAATCATTATGAAAGACGTTTGTATGTAATACCATGTTTACAAACAAATAATATGTATACAGGGCGTCCCACGGCTCTGCCATTTGGAAGGAAAGTACCTTGAATATTGTAGATGGAGCATTTTACTGAAAGAAGGCACTATTTGAATTTAAAAAACAATTTAAACTGCATTCATAGATATTTAAATAATTACATTTTGAACCGGGAATCGAACCCTTTACACGAGAAAAATAATCACCCTGTAGCTTTATCATACCGATCGAAAGACTTCATCATATCATAAGGATTATTTTTCGCTAAAAAATATAGTGTCAGAAATAAAAGGATCACCACGAATTTTAACATTTGATGTGTAATTTTGTTCAGAAAAATGAAAAGCTGACGTTGCCGTAAGGGCATACAACTGACATAATAATAAGTACCTATTACTAATAAATGTACTGTAATAAACAGAACTTAAACGTATTATTCAAAATATTCACCAAAACAAGATCAAAAAATCAACAGGCAGCGAAATAATCTTTGAAAATCAGCGAAAAAATAAACTTTGTATTCAACAGGAAGGGACTGATTTTGAGCATTTGATAAATTGATAAATTTTGTATTAAAAATGAAAAATTCGTGGTCGTTGAAAAAAAAACGTTCCTTCTATTCTAAGTAAATCTGCCATAATAAAACATATCATAAAAATCTATTACGGTTTAAAACATACAGCTCTTTAAAGTTAGTATGGACAGACAGACAAACGGACAGACAGCGTAGGCTTAATAATAGGGTCCCGTTGGAATCCCTCCAGTTACGGCCCCCCGTGCCGAAACAGCGTTTTGTAACGCCACTTTAGCAGTTGGGTAATAATCACTCATTTCTTCCCTTCCTCCCAGTCTCCTTAAATCTCCGTGGGAAGTCGTAAAGAGGGATTTCATGAGATTTACGCCATCGAGTATAAGATTTTATTGATACGTTTCGAAAGCATTCCGTTTCCATTTTAACCGAAGCTTCCCTATAATGGTCTTTCATTACATAATATAATATACAGTGTGTAAATGGTAAACGGGCGTTCCTTTTAACTGTGGTTAGTATAACCCCGACTGAGCACTTTAGGCAGCTTTTGTTAAAATTAAATTTTAAAAAAAACCGTACAAAATAATTTAACACGTAATGTATAACGAAAAATGCAATTAATTAAACATTACGTACTTACATGAACCTGACAGATGGACTTCGATGTACTATCGAACCAACGGAACCCTGACCCACCATGGAACCTTGTCACAATGATTGACGTACGATTGTCGTATAGCTTCGTATGACAGTCCTAACGTCAATCACTGTGACAAGGTTCTATGGTGGGTCAGGGTTCCGTTGATTCGATAGTACATTGCGGGTCGATAGTATGTTCAAAAATTAATAACGGTGTACACGTTAGCGTAATCAAAATAATTCTTTCTGTTAATGATTAGTAGAGTCTTAATCTATGTTCCAGTTTTAATAAACGCCCGTATACCATTTACACACTGTATAGTGTATAAACTGTGGTAACCTTGAAATTAAAATAATATTTTACGCGTAAATCACCGTCTTGGTTTAACCCCCAATAAAAAAGATGGGTTGTAACTTTATGGTGCGCATGTAAGTATTAGTGTATCTGGGTGTCTGTTTATGTATGTACTTAGTCGGTCCTTAAGTTCTGTCACAAAGGTTTAGTCAAATAAAACTAACATTTGTTTATTTTTTAATTTCAAAATATATAAAAGTTAAAAGCTTAATTAAAATACATTTTTAAGAATTAATAATCATTCCACATAGTTTCCGCAATTTCCGATACGATCTTCTAACATTCACGGCCGAAACCGATTAAAATACGCACCAGTTTTCGGGAAATAACAATTATTGAAAACGCTTTAAAGGTTAGTTTTTGTTAACTAACAATCTTTTTTGTTTAATATTGTGCAGCCTCTCATCTGTGGCTATGTTTAGAGATCAGCATTATTTTCTTAACGACCCTCAAAAACCAGCGTATGAAGCTCGAAGTTTGGTTTGTTTTCGTATTGCTGCAAATTGATGTGAAATCGTAGGGTCGATTTAATGAGTCGTAAAGATTGACCGGTGTACAAGCGGATCTTATTTGCTTGTAAATACATTTGTATCAGAATTTAAAGGTAAAAGTCTGATCAATATGTCACGCAAATTTCGACTCAATACGAGAACTCTTACGAAATTTATAGCCATTATCAATATCGTGGTCGTGCGTGTTTTGACCCGTGATTTCTGGCCCCGAATGGAATGCTTAAAGCTCGTTCATCAAATGATTGCAATACTAAAGAATATCAATTACACTTCTTTTCATTCTATATAAAATAAGGTTTTGATTGATATACTACAGGTTTAAAAAACTCCATTATTTATTTTTTAAATTGTAATAAATCTCAGTGACAGAACTTATGAACCAACTAGGTATGTATGTAAGTATATTATTGCACAAACTAAAAAATAACAAACAACACAAGTATAACGTAAAGCAAGTTATAAAAAAACCAACTGCTGTTTGGATAATGTCGTCAAAGTAATGTTATTTCTCATGAATATTTCACATTTTGATAATTTTAGCCTATGACACTCGTGAATCTAACCACGTAAAATTTATTAAGATGGGTCAGCCGTTTAGGAGTTGCGAGGGGACATAGAGTCTTTTGGGGTTCCGCAGTCGGGTAAAACCAGAAGGAAACACAAAAGGTATGTACAAAGGCGAACAATTAACCTCTTTCAGTGCTCTATCGTAATCGATTCGTTTGTGTTGCAATACAACACAATATCGTTCCCGTATCGTATAACGCTTTAATATTGTAGTCTTTTTGAATTGCTGTGTCTGGCTATCGCTTTGTTAAGGCTTGATCAAGGTTTGTCTAAATATGAAGTATTGAAGTGGAAAAAAAAATATTGCCAGGCGAAAAATGTTTTTGTTTTTCAATTGAAATAATGGATTCGATTAAATAATACATTTAGAGTGTCCCACGGCTTTTTCTTTGACTGTTTCTGGACACACTCCTTGGACATAATCGTCCCACATTTTTTTTATAGAATAAGTTATTAAATTAAATTCAATATATTTCAGACTCTGGGTCCATAAGAGTGTTAGTGATGCATAAACTCACAACCTATCGACACTAAGACAAAATAGTAAAAATTGAAATAGGTAAAGGTAAGAAAAAATAATGTTCCTCTATTTGACGTCAAAACCCTTGGTCCGCGAGGTCCTAGAACTCTCTGCCTTTCCAAAGAAATTTATAAGAGGCTCATTGACGACACGGACACCGAAGAGCTGGCAGTTTCCTCGCTTCAAAGCATAATTTTAACTATCCAGCGAGGAAATGCTGCCGGCCTCTTCGGGACAATGCCGCAGGACCATTCTTACATACAGTACATCTTTAGGTTCACAACGTAAATATGTGATTTTAAATATTTTGATTAATTCATCATAATCATTTCAGCCAAGCGACGTCCACTGCAGGACATAGGCCTCCCCAAGGATCGTCACAACCACCGTTCCCGAGCTACCATGGATGCAGGCATCCACCGCGTTCCCGCAACCTTCACGAGGTCGTCAGACCGTCTCGTAGGAGATCTACCCACGCTGCGTCTTCCGACACGTGGTAGCCATTCGAGAAGCTTGATTATTTTGATCATTTACTATGCATTAGATATAAAATAAACGTAAACTGTATATATAAATCGGCTATTATTATTATTAAATAAAATGAAAAGATTGCTTGTATTTTTACGGTGTATTCCAATTAACCCATTTTCTTTATATTTAGTTTATCAAAAACATCTACTATCCGAACATACATTATTATAAATATGTTTTACAGCCGTGCGAATCGGCCGGCCATGATATATTTCACAATAAATTATTATACAGATATCTCATTCGTATCTCATCTGATTCATAAAGAGACGAACACTTAACGATTTCAGAGTTCAGCAGGCATACACAAACGGTATTTGAAAAACGAATAATTCATTTGTTCTGTACAATGTTTAATGAACAAACACAAAATAAATACAAGAGGACAACGTCACACCAATTGACCTAGTCCCAAACTAATTTCTAGGCTTGTACTATGGATACCGGACAACTATATACATGCCTCAGGAACAAATATTCGCGCTCATCCCACAAATATCTGCTCTTACTTGGATTTGAACCTAGGAACGCTAGCTTCGTAGACAGGGTCCCTACCAACTAGGTAGGCAATCGCGTCCTATGGTCCAATTCGGTTTCTTAGAGTTGTGTGTGGCTATTATAATGAAACGAATACTTTAAAATGTTTGCTCAATGTTTTTTTACGATTTTTGCTGCGGCTTAAGTCAACAAGAGACAGAGACTTCAACTGGCGTTTAATGATGACGCCCCGTCTCGTAGCTCTCTGTATTCGTGGTTCGGAGAATTTCGACGTGCACGAGATCATCTCCATGACGATGTACGTGAAGGTCGGCCATTTACGTGAAAAACAATAAATTAATCATAATCATGTTATCTAGTCAAAGGAGGATGGGCAGAAATGTATGAACACTGGCCTAGAAACCAATAACAATAAGCACTATATCATCGGATATGCTTTTTAATTCTACAACGATTTAGTGTAGTGGCAAACTTCAAAGAACTGTGAGAAATATTTTAAAAATCGAGAACATTGGGACGCCTACGTAGACGACGTTTGCATAATTACTTTGAAACACCGCTGTCTTTGCACGGCGATAACTTTTATCACACAAAGTTTTCGAACTACCTGCCATAGGAATAGTTTTACAACTTAGAATGACCTATCCGGTGACATATTGCTTGTTGTTATTGGTCATATAGGCCAATTTGCCCACCCTCCTTTATTAGAATCCAGAGACTTTCACTGTGACCTAAGTAGAACAACATGGCGCCGTTTTTGACGCAGCGGTGCGGTCGCAGCTTAAGATTGTAGCTATCCGGACGCACCCTGAACACTACCACAGAACGTGTTTGCTGTTTCTGTCGATAAAAATCCGTTAGCATTGTTGTTTCTGGATTTTTTTAATACTTATCAATCCTTTATTTACCTTTAATATTCGATGGAAATACTACACTCACGAGCAAAAATACCGGGTCAGAGTGCGTTTATCACACTAAAGAAGCTATTTCGAAGCCTTGGTTCCTCGCCAGGGAATGCTTTTAGTGAAATCTGATGATGAATACCCCGACCATCGATACAGGACTTCCAGAGTGCCTAGGATACCCAACTGAATGAATCTGCGGTTAACGCCGGAATTGTGCATGTTCAGAAAAACATCTAAAATGGCAATAAAATGTATGGAAATCCAAATGCTGACCCAAACTCTCCCGCTGTTTTGTTAACTGATTGTGCGATCGTTAGGTATCTTAACAAATGTTGACCTCCTCTATTGAACCTTGGAGTATCCAGTATTAAACCTCACTCAAAACAACCCCTGGCGAGGAACCAAGGCTTCGGAATATTCTCGTTTGTATGAAAAACTCACTCTGATCCTGTATTTTTGCTCCTGAGTGTATTTGACGGTGTTATTAAGAGTCATTGGTACGAGAACTCTCCAAGATGCATTGCGTTGCGCAAACGTTTCATCTTTATCGAAAATGTAATGAAAAAAGTAAATAGAAAAATGTCACAGACATTGATTTAATCCCAAACTGAGCTCTGGGCTCGTAGGTAATACCCATAGGCATTGGACAATGATATATATACTTGTATAGAGAAATAAATACTTAAATACATAGAAAACATCGAAGACTCAAAAACTAATACCCGTGCTCTTCACCCAAATATTTTGTCCACTTCTGGAAGACCGCTAGCAGCATAAAATCTCATTTACTTACGATATAAATAGTGGTTAATCGTTTTCTTTGCAAAGTGGTACACCCGTGTCTTGTCAAATGTACGGAACACTGATTTGTTATCGACCTTTCGCTCTCCCCTGACCCCCATTACAATTTGATAGGAGTCAGCTGCCGGAGTACTTTTTCACTTATCTATTTTAGTATACTGTACACGAATTGGTTCACGCAATAAGTACAGTAGACAGCATTTAATAACTTTAGTTAACAGTGGTGTCAAAAAACTTTTTTTTAAGTTTAACGAACAGACGTTTAAACTGCACCACTACCTACATTACGTTTGGTTTGTCTCGATCCACTTCAACCGCGTTAGGTACAGTCAAAAATTTAATTCCTATACCACTTTGGTCTATGTCAAAGTGACACGGACACAAAATCATAACAAGTATAGTAGGGTGCGTCACACGAGATATAACTACATAATAACTATTTTCATGTTACTAACGTTTACGAGACATAATGAACGTTAGCTATGATAACAAAATCAATATTTTTATAAGGAATAACGGTCAAGTCATATAATATTCATTTTATATAATATGTTTAATATAACACTCACAATGACTAATTTCAGTTCGTATAACATACATGACATATAGCGATCATAATACATATTATCTTTTAGTATAAGTGTTACAAGATATAATATCGTATGATATAAATGTGAGCGAGCAAGACCTCTTTGGGCAGAACCGACTCGGATAGGTTAGGTTAGGTTTTTTTTTTACATCCCTTGAAAAAACTATGCGAAACAATTTGATTGTAAAATTAAAAAGGCCACGTAATACTGAAAATAGTTATAGGCGTTTATATTATACGTGCATTATATTTTTTGATGTTAGATTTTTTGATTAATATATGTTTTATATCTTAGGTGTCACGTACATTATACACTTTAATTGTTATATCAATTGATATTATATATTAATAACGTTATACTTTATGGAAATAGTTATTTTAACATTATATCTTTCGTTCATTATCTCAAGTGTACGTTATATTAAACATATTTATACAAAGTGAGCGTATATATTGTGACTGTTATATGATAAGTTCTTATATCTCGTATTACTTACCCGTATATTACGTTTAGATTGCTTATGTCACTTTGACATAGTCCAAAGTGGTATAGGAATTAAATTCCTTGACTGTACTGAATTTGTATGTAAGTACTTTAAAATATCGCTATAGTACCAAATATTAAACGGAATTGTATAGTTTATCATAATATCTACAAGACATTCAAAAATCGTTAAAATCGGTATAGGTTTAAGAGGAAAGAAACGTTAAAGCATTTTGTATGGAAACGTCTTAGAAGACAAAAGACATTTATTTAGTAAGTAGGCCGCACGGGCACTTTTACACGTCAAAAGTTATTACAGCGCCTACGTAAGTTCAGTACACAAATGTTTTTTACTCGTATGCCATCAATTTTGTATTAATTTGTACAGCAAATTACCACGCTTGAATTGAAAGAAAATGCTATGTTTATAAGATAACAAATAAATCAAAATCAAAATATTATGTTAGTACTTATACCTAATTTTAAGAGTCAATATATCATTCCACACAATGGTTATTAGAGGGCACCACTGTACATTCGGAGTATGCTCGGCCCTTAACGTGTTTTATTTCAGTCGTATCTCGGTTTCGCAGCCAACTGTACCAACAGCCGACCTTGAAGTACCGACCTACGATTCAATAAGCATTGTTTACCATTGAGCGATTATCTCCATTGCTTACTAAATCGATCAGAGGGAACCAGTGGGCTTCACACTCAAGAGCTATACAAACGGGTCATCTTGTATGTGAATTTGTACGAACGGTGACCAGTTTTCAACGAACACCTGTACTGTGAAACGTGAAGCGCGCAGGATGCTCGTTTACGTTCATTTCTGACGCCACAAGGAGCCATGAAATAGACACATGAGTAAGCAATTTTAAAAAAGTTTGGGTAAAAGTGTTGTCATTTTTAAAAACGGTATATTATCACTAGAGATCTAACAAATAGGCGTCATTATTTATTGATATATTACCTTTATATATATATATATTATTACGGCCAAAATGGTCTCCGCTCCCTCTGAATTTCAGTGAGACCAGGGAGAGCATGGCGATCAAAGGGGTAAAAAATAAAAATAAAACAAAATATTTAATACCTACCTAAAATAATATCGCTACGATTTTGAGATCATTATAGAGAGATCAAATTAAGTAGGTAAGTATACAATATTACAAACAGTAAAAATAAAAAATCTTATACCATCTTATCTCTGTATGTGTGTGTTTAATTAAAATCTTTGAGTCATGTCTGATTATGACAAATCTATTCAAAATGTATTGTTAATATAACAAATTCAAAAATGCATCGGAACTAAGCTTACTTTTTGTACAGCTGTCGTCAAAGATTGATTGCTGGTGGTAGGGCCTTGTGCAGGGTCCGTCCGGACCGCTACCACCATCTTATCCATTAACCTACCGCCGAACAGCAGTGTTCGCATTGTGTTCCGGTTTGGGGATAAGACAGCCGGTGTAATGACTAGCTTAGAGGCAGTCCATCTTAGTCCTCAGGGTTGGCAACGCATTTGCAGTATTAGGCTTGCAGTCTTGTGAATGCGAATGTCTATGGGTCACAGTTTCCACTTACCATCAGGTGGCATGTGTGCTCGTTTGCCTTCTCTATGCAATAAAAAATAATTAAACATCTTCTTACCTTATTGCAATAGAATATGGTAAAAAAAAAACATATCTTTAACGTCACCTTACCAAATATAACACGTACTGTCCAGAGCAACGCGTGCCTAAATAATTAATATTAACTTATTCTACTTTTATTTTATTTTCCTAACGCAACTACATGTAACGAAGTTAACTCTAGTAACGGTTAAGCGATAAACGAAGCTATAATCTACAACCCGCATGTTTGCAACGGAGATGAAAAATATCTCGAATCAGATCATCTGCCTAGATATAATGCTTGTGAATTTATATTGAAATTGAAATACCTGCAATACTTTCGTCGTTCTACCGGAGAAGCATTGCTTCACGATTGCTTCTGATATCTACTCGTATGTACGAAACATTCCAGGGGCTCTATACCACTTGACAAAACCTTATTGCTTTTCCATGTTATGATAGATCTGTTATATTTTACACTAGAGGAAACCCACGACAATGTACGCATGTAATTAGTTTCCCGCTACTCCGCCTGCTTCTTCCCGTTGGGGGTCGATTTAATCTACCAAATTTGGAATGTTTAGACTCAGCCGTTTGGGTGTTTGCAGAATTCCTTTTTTGAAAAAAATCGGATTACGTTTTTAAACGTGTGTCAAAATAAAATGTAATTTTATTTTTATTTTATTTTTTCTTTGCCTCGCGGCGACTTGAACAGCTACTACCGCGGGAATATGGCGTTTCCACTATAAAGTGATTTCGCCAGTGTCAAATATATATAAGTATAAATCATTATAGCAATAAAACACAATCCAATCTTCTCTAGGATGATTGGTGGCAACGTTGTACGGTGATATTTAGGACAGAGGCCAAGATAGTTTTAACCTCTGTACCACTGCGAGTCCACTTGAAACGAGAAGTAAGATGCCAGGATACACGAAATAAGTCCAAGTCTTCTATCACTGTGCAACACAAAGGCATTAAAAGTACAAATAACTAACAAAAAAGAACTTCGAACACCTAAATACATAAATGTAAAAACAAAAACAAATTACACATCCGCCATCTTTTGACGTTGCAAATGGCCCACCAGCATTTTATAGGTATCTTATTGTACCTGTGACAGATGTCGTTAACGCTTTTTATGCTTATTATTAAAATATTCGAATATCGCTTTATTTGTTCGATTATCGATAAGGTTTATAATGGAAATGTAATCGATTTAGTATTCTGTTAATTTACCTAGCTACTATAAAATAAGGTACTTACATAAATCTTCTAACATCACGGTAGAACTATATCTAGCCATCGTTTGGTAAACTCTATATAGGTGCTTTTAAGTGGTAAAATAGAACGCAATGACATTAAATGATTAAAACCGAATCGATTTTGTCGAAGAACGAGGTTATTATAAAACACTATTAACATTCCGTTTCGCAAACCTATAGGAAGTAAAGGTTGTTTAATTAATATGTTTTTAAAAATACGTAAAACGATAATTATTGTTGTTTGAAACGAATTTACTATAGATTCGTATTTTTTGAGTTAGTGGATTACTCAATTGATTGGTTGGTACAACACGTGAAATGTAAAATTTCAATTTGTCACAGGCACACTAAGGTATGAAATAGTAGATTATACACCGAGGGGATAACTGTTTTATGTCACGGGCGATATTGAATTCTGAGCAATCTCACGATTTAACTCTTGAGCGTAGTGACGGTGTTACGAGTTAATTCCTGGGCAAAGCGAGGGATTCAAGCTCGCCTGAGACGGAAACCACTTTATCCCAAAGGAGAATACGCTACTTTTCTCACCTTTAGCGAGACAATAAAAAGCAATGGTACTTATTAGAAACAACGTTAAATCTCAAATCACTTTCGCTTTCGCCACTCGACATTTTTATTCAAACTATAATCTTTCAACTTCAACCTCCTGCTAATACTGCATCGTTTTGCAGCACTCGCAGCTTTTCTTTTATTTTCTTTGTTTTGCGTATATGGCTTGTAGTGGCCAGTTCGATTTTTAAATAATTCCATAGAATCCTTTGCTGCAGGTTTCTATGGAACAATTTTTTATACGAATTCAAATCTCATTATTACTCGCCGGGTTATAATATTGTACTGAATCTCATTATACCCCGCTCGTTAGCCGATGGTTATAATGACTTGCTTTAACTGAGGTTTGCATGCACATAATTGGGTAATTTCGAGGTGTGAAAAATATTTTAATTTACTTGACAGTAATAATATTTTAATTTACTTGGCGGCTGAGTAAAAAATAATACCATAAAACTTTAAAGCGTGATGTTATCGAATGTTCAACGTTGTTATAGCTCTAATTTCGTGTCCTGTCCTTTGACCGAAGTATTTTCGGCGGAATGTATTGTCCCCAACTGTTTCAGCCAAGAAAATGATTGTTATGATAAATTTCTGCTATATTATTTGACCATAAGCTTGATATAATTGTACAATTTGTTTTAATGCTTATATTTACTTGATTACGCTTTTCGAATACAGTCAAATTAAATCATGCTAATCGTTTTTAAATGCAAACCGCCACCCCAAAATTTGAACGCCTGTTGCTTTAGAACAATGCTCGGACGGACCCAGTAGAGAGCTGTAGTAAGCTGACAAAGGCCTTTGATAGATAAGGGTAGTTATCTATGGAGGGTCCGAATATCTCTTAGCAAAAGGGAGGTCTTGTGAGAACGCTCACGTGCGCGTTCTACAGCACGATTCAATGCCAGCCTTCAACAATCAGAGATACCTTGTGTGTGGTAACACTTGATCGTAGATTTTCCAGCGATTTAATTACGTCACTACTACTACTAGGGTTGTCAGAGTGTATGATTTAATTGACGTTTAAAATAATGTAATATCATATTGTCGTTGAAAATGAAACAGTACTCTTTATACTTAATCTATTAACCCTTAAATAAATAATAAATAAATGTACCCTTCTTTTCATTACGCAAAAAAGATACATACAATAAAGAACATAAAACTGAAAAGTAGAGGGAGATAACGATCTTCAAGACGAGACTTAGTTACTTAGTTGTAAATGGCTTTGATTATATTTCATTCTTGCTTGAAACAATTTAATATTTGCTCTACTGTCAACCCTAGCACTGCACCAAAAATGCTGCAACACTGGTTACACATTATCACTTTGTTTCTGTATTTATTTTTATTTATATTTATACATGAGCTCCGAGGAATCGGGGGTCGGTTAGAAAGACGGTGTTCGCCGCGCCCGCGCATCTCTTAGCCTTATAGCATTAGTTAGCCATAATCACAAACGTAATATTGACTAAACCCAGTGGTTTAGTCAATATTACTATATTACTATACTCTGATTATTGTAACATGATGCCTGTGACAGCTTTATTTGACAAGCGATGTGTTTAAAAATAGGCGATTCATTATTTAGATTGCTCAACGGCGGCGTCGCTAGGTTTGTACCGATGTAGTATTTATGTAAAGTTAACGAAATATGAGTAATATCATACCTTTAAACCAGCAATTCTTGTAATTTAGTATGCAGGGTTCGGGCGCGATAAATCGATCGAATCGGTCATCCAGGTACTAAGTGTTTAAATGACCTGTCATAATCTCATCTTAGAATAATCTGAGTATAAATCCTGACGTGAGCTCGCGCCGGGCTGTACAGTTCCATTTGGACTCAGCACCAAAACGTAACAAACGTTAACATTCAATACGCAATGTTAACAAAGTAAATTCAGAGTTTTTCCAAATCAATAGGCATGCCTTCGGGTGAAACATTCAAAAGTGTATTGTATTTGTAACGTTCAGCGTGTTTTAACCGAATCTGAATCACAAAAGAAGAGTTATCCTTTGTTAAGATATAAAATACGCTTTAAAATGCCAAACGCTACTATAGGAGCCCAGATTCAGTGCTGATTTATAATTCTGGCATTGGAAACGTGTGACAATTTTTGAAAGGAGGGTTGTTGGGCACAGATTGCAGGGACCTTATTTTACTTTGTTTTAGATGTATTGTTATCGGATTTCGTTTTCACTCGACCGCCATTACATTACTATCATGTAAATAAGAGCTATAATACGTTTAAAATAGCATTTATGGTTGCTTACATTTTGACACTAGTGATTTGTCGGTATTCATTAGAAACAGGAGTTCTAATCAACACGGTAAAATCCCTATCGTTCTTAACCAGTTATCGTATTGTCAGTGTTTTTGATCATCTTTGTTTTTAAACGTCACTCTTATGTACTATCAGCCTTTTGGAACCCACCATAGGGGGGGCCATTTGCAACGTCAAAAGATGGCGGATGTGTTTTTTTTTGTTAGTGATTTGTACTTTTAATGCCTTTGTGTTGCACAGTGATAGAATACTTGGACTTATTTCGTGTATCCTGGCATCTTACTTCTCGTTTCAAGTGGACTCGCAGTGGTACAGAGGTTAATACTATCTTGGCCTCTGTCCTACATATCACCGTACAACGTTGCCCCCAATCTTCCTAGAGAAGATTGGATTGTGTTTTATTGCTATATTGATTTATACTTATATATACTTGACACTGGCGAAATCACTCCATTGTGGAAACGCCATATTCCCGCGGTAGTAGCTGTTCAAGTCGTCGCGGGGCAAAGAAAAAAAAATTCCACCATAGAATGTTGTCACTGTGACATAAAAACAATTGGGATAGACCAAAAAGAACAAGATAGCAAATTCAATAATTTTGTTGTAATCTTTTTATTTATTCAGCAGACTATTTATGGATGACATGATAATTTTCAGTTTCGGATGGCATTTTCTAGTAAGTTAAAGCAATTAAATGATATAGAATGATAAAAAGTGATTGTAATAGTGTATTAAAACATACTATTTGAAGCGATTTTCGCCTCACCCTTAAGATACACCTAGGAGGGCTTCAAGCCGGAAACGAACGTCAAAGGTTAAATATACTATTGTCGAAATATCTGAAAAAAATAATCATAAACTTAATAACGCAGAACGACTTTAAAACCCTATTCCTCGAAATTGTTTTCGAATTAGAGTAATTGTGAATATATGAACAATAACAATTTGCTAGGCAGTTCTTACGACTTGAATCATAACGTCACTGTGACACGGTGGTATGGTGCGTCTCGGTCCCGATGGGCAGAGAGTACCTATGTCTCGCGAGTGCGATACGTTCTCGTTACCTGCGCCTCTATTCTAAACTATATCGTAGTTTACCTGTTACAGTATTGTTCTGACGTCAGCCGCCATTACTGCCAAGAACATTAGAGCTATCAAAACATTGAATAATATAATAACTAGGGTTAGGATTTTGGTGGCATTTCGTGGTTCTAGAATCCATGGAGTCGATATTTCCTAATTATCATAATACATAACACATTGATTTTGACCTTCGGTATTATCATATTCAAAAATGAACTAAATACATATTTAGTTCGGTTATTTCATACCTGTTAATATTTGCTTGTTTGTAACGCTTTCACAGCAGAGATATCCTCAATACCAAAATTAATTTAAATTGGTGCGGCCGAATAACGAATAATTGAATTTTGAAATATTAAAATACTGAAAGTCAAAATCAATGTGTTATGTATTATAATAATTTGGAAACAGCGACTCCATGGATTCTGGAACCACGATTTGCCACCAAAAGTCCTAACTCTAATAATAACATATCGACGGTACTGTGACTCAACCTCGTATATTGAATAATGTCCAGGATAAACTGACACGCACTAAGTATGCACTCACGTACTTAGTGAGTGTCAGTTTATACTGGACATAATTCTATATACGAGGTTGAGTCACAGAACCGTCGATATTCAAAACGATATTGTTTTTACCATGTTGAATAGAGACGCTGGTTGTTCCAGGATCTTTTATTGTTTTCAGTTGTTGAGTTTAATTTTCTGTTCAAGTTTGTCGTTATTGTGATTATCATATTAATAAATTATAATATACATTACCTTCTGAATAAAAGGTTAACGACACTTGCTTGATTGTCCGCCGAATTTCTATGTCGTCTCGTTTTTTGTTCTTCTCAATTAATTGCAGAGTATTTTTTTTTAGTAAGTAATTAAGTAAGTAAGTCTTTGATCAGTGTGGTCGCTTACAATGGGCCTCATAAGAAGGCTCAAGGTCACTCAAAGGGCGATGGAAAGAGCTATGCTGGGTGTCTCCTTGCGAGATCGAATCAGGAATGAGGAGATTCGCAGGAGAACTAAAGTAACCGATATAGCTCACCGGATTGCAAACCTTAAGTGGCAGTGGGCGGGGCACATTGCTCGTAGAACTGATGGCCGTTAGAGCGGAAAGGTTCTAGAGTGGCGACCGCGAACCGGGAGACGAAATGTTGGCGGACCTTCCACAAGGTGGACTGACGATCAGATAAAGGTCGCGGGAAACCGCTGGATGACAGCAGCAGAGGACCGATCGTTGTGGAAAACCTTGGGGAAGGCCTTTGTCCAGCAGTGGACGTCTTGCGGCTGATAATGATGATGATGATGATTTTTTTTTAATCTTAAGTATTGCACAAATATACAATAATACGCCACAAAAAAGTGCATTGCTCACATTTAAGAACACGAGCCCACTATTTCATCACCGTGGCTATGACAAGTGACTGGTCACATTCCCGCTGGTGTAAAATCTTTTTCACGTTGTGATATATACCGATTTATCACTATTACCTGTCATTGTCAGAATGGTGATAAAGCGTGCAGATGCGCATGCTCTAGATTATATTTGAGAATTTCACAAAACTTTTTTTAATCGTAAATTTAATAACGTTGTATACCCAGATATACTTGTTTTTTTAAATAGTTATCCGTGGAGAGAAATTATCCACCTGCCGTATACGAGGAATTCGTCATTGCTTTGAAAAGCCTCATATTTCGTGACGTATGATTTTAAACTTAAACCTGAAGAGAATTAATTTCAAACTCATAGGTACGTCTCAAAATGTTCGATACGAGTTTTTTCCATAATAGTAACGAATTAATATAATAAAACCGCATACGAGGGATTATAATTATAACAATAAAGTAAAACAGCCCCTTTAAGTTTAAACATTTATATTTTTAAAACATTTTACAAAAATACAAACTTGAGTATAAGACAACATTTTAAATACCTAATTTATCCCACATCGATTAAACCTGCAATAATATACATAAAAAAATATAATAATGAAAAAGTGGACCAGCACATGATCTAAACAATAAATACAAAAATACAAAAATAAGACTTGTTGATTGTAATAACAACATAATACATTTTTATTATCAAACCTAGACGTAATACCGGGACAAGGTTTATTTATTCCAGATTATACCAAGGTCGGCTTTTGGGCAATAGTTGGTTTGCAATTCATATGAGACTGGGCCGAGCGAACGCCGGATGTACCGACACGAACTTTAATTTAGTAAGTCAATCTGACATTCTAAACACATTAAGGTCGAGTTATTATTATATTTTCTTTGCCCCGCGGCCTCTTCAACAGCTACTACCGCGGGGATGTAGCGTTTCCGCAATGAAGTGATTTCGCCACTGTCAAGTATATATAAGTACAAATCAATATAGCAATAAAACACTATCCAATCTTCTCTAGGAAGATTGGGGGCAACGTTGTACGGTGATATGTAGGACAGTTAAGATAGTTTTAACCTCTGTCCCATTGCGAGTCCACTTGAAACGAGAATTAAGATGCCAGTTTTACGAAATAAGCCCAAGTCTTCTATCACCGTGCATCACAATGGCATAAAAAAACAAATCACTAACAGAAAAGATATTGAACACCTAAATACACAAAAACACAAAACTAAAACAAATTACACATCCGCCATCTTTTGACGTTGCAAATGGCCTCCAAGGTTGAATTTCGTATAAGGTATAAATGACGACTTTAAGCATATTTTTCTTGTAATGGGTCATAAATTAACGTTCGTGATAGTACAGTGGCGCCCTCACTACCATTTTTGTGTTTACTATTAAACTAAAGAATTTTCTTGAAATCGGACGGTGCTTTTTTGTACTACAAATGAAAACATAGCTTATAGGACTTATAACATAGTTTAATTACAATTGACCTTCGAGTTATCAATTTAACGGAAAAAAGGCCTTTCCCCACCAACCGATCCGTAGTCACACCAATTGGCCACACTGGTGTGACTATGGTTAATTTTATTTATCCGTAGTCACACGAACACATAAATAGGAGGAAGGTTTAGGTTAGGTTCGTTTTTATATCAGGCCCAGAGGGCCAGAACAACCCAGAAATAGGAGCTCCGCGTCAGCGCAGCTCCGTTGACTCTGTTGAGTTTGATTTTGAAAGAGAAACAGACGCAAGTTCGGTCTTGGTGTGACTACGGGTAAATAAAATGAACCATAGTCACACCAATGTGGCAAATTGGTGTGACTACGGATCGGTTGTGCTTTCCCCGTTAACCTAAGCAAAGTGTAATCGTTATTGAAGTTTGTTACGTATCCCATAAATTGTGTATTTACTTGCGGTACAAAAAGGATCGTCCAATTGCAAGGAAACTCTTTAGTTAATTATAAAACACAATAGCAGTTATGCGGGCGCCACTAGACGGTCGACATTTTGCTCAGTGCAGTCTTAAATACTTATTTTGTGCTGCTCGTGTGGAAGGACTGTAACGCGGCCACGGAGTCAGTTGATGACGTTTTAGGGAGGATTACACGATAATATCGCTCACTCGCTCTAACTCTTAAACATATCTCGACATCCCCCTCTAGCTCAAGCCCAAGCACAACTGGTTCAGTATGTTTTTAATGCCACTGACGGATATCCGCACCCGAGGGCCTCTACTCCAGGCGGTAAAAAACATATCGTGTTTGACGTGTTATGGTATTGTAATTAACTTGGCCGCCATTACTGCCAAGTAAATAAGAGCTGTCAAAGCATTCACTTGACAATACGATAACAATACGGATAGAGATAAGGACGGATAAATTCGACACAATTGACAACGGAAAATAGACCTTCCCAAACCAAAATATACTTGCTTTTCTAAAGTATTACACAGATTATAAGTCTGTTTAATTCTGCATAAGAGACCAACTGATGGCAAATAGAGTAGATAACTATACCTCGGCCAAATGGACCTGCTCTGGCTAAACTCGCTCTGCTTTTCTCAATTCTTACACAGAATATAAGTCTGTTCGATTCTGCGCAATAGACCGATTTAAACAGCGCGGACATAATTTTACATAATCAGTGGCACATAGGGTAGGTAACTAATAACTCGGGCTAAATTAATTACGGTTGACAGAGCTAAATAGAACTGCCCTAGCTAACCTCTGCTCTGCTTTTCTTAAGTCTTACGCAGAATGTAAGTCTTTTTGACACTGCGCAATAAAAATTTAAAAGCGCGGGAATTGCAAGTGGCAAATATAGTACCTATAAATCAATCACCGTTGACAAATAGACCTTCCTTAGCCAAATTAACTCTGCGTTTCAAAAGTCTTACACAGAATATAAGTCTGTTTGATTCTGCGCAATAGACCAATTTAAATAAAGGTACTTTCATTTTGCATTGTTATTGATTTTTTATTTATCCATCGTTATCGTTCTTTATCGTGGTACGGATATCCGTCTTTGGCTTCAGTGCAAACGACCCGATACTCGGGTTCAATGTTCGTAGCAGATTTTTGCTACATAAAAATACTGCTACAGGCTACAGCGTAGCACTCGTAGCATTGCCACAACTGAAAGAGTTACGATTTAGATTTGCGTTTTTTTATATGAATGCATGTTACTATTTTTATTTACTAAATACACATGTTATATTTTAAATAGAATTGTTCCCATCACGGTCCTTGTACCGTAAGTTTACACTTTGTTCCGCAAATAACACTATAATATTTAACCTATGTTATTTTTTTATGTCGTTTTCTATGTCTGTGAGTTTGCTCGCCGGGCGCATACTGGCTAAAGCTTCTGCCTGAAATAAACAATATAATCAGTAATAAGATCTTTTTTACTTTTATCGAAAGCAGATTACTATAAAAATACGAATACAAATAAACTTTATAAAACACCTAAACTACGGATGGCGCCAGCGGCGAGGCAGGGCTCAAGTTACCGGTCGCTAGGGCTGCGGAGAGGGCTCCTCACAATGCGTGCCGTGCCAAGGAGTATTGCTTCTTGTATCTGGCCCTTCATCCAGCCACCTAGCGAGTTTATTAAAAGAATTGCGACGGTAAAAATTTCCATACGAATTGATGATGACGTTGATTTTCCCTTGTATGAACCTAGTCAAATTTTTACAACTTTTTAATATGTTGTAGACGTTATGAAAACTAGGCCTGTACGTTTTCCTTGCGAAAAAAATATTTGTTGTGAAATAACAAAACAAAGAAAAAAACGTTTTTTTTTATACAGGGTGGCTCATTCAAATCGGTCAGTATGGGAAAGTCTGAAACTATAAGACATACGAAGATTTGTTCTTAGGAACCATGTCACCGATTTTGATAAAAAGAAAAACTGCATTCTAACATTTTTCTTTTGCAGTTTTTCTTTTTATCAAAATCGGTGACATGGTTCCTAAGAACAATTCTCGTATGTCTTATAGTTTCAGACTTTCCCATACTGACCGATTTGAATGAGCCACCCTATATTTGAAATGGAGGCAAACATACAATGTATGACTTAATTGTCGTGTAGTAATTGAAAAGATCCCTGTGTTCATTTTAACTTTTTTTGTAGTTACAAATGGTCTGGTACCTCCTGGATGGTGTCAGGGAGCCGCGTGCCGAGGGTTTCGGGCGTGAACATCGTCAGTACGCCGGCGCAGGCCGCCAATGCGCTGAAGATCAAGTACGGCAAAGACGGCGTTATCTCCATCTGTATACGAGTTATAATGGAGTCAATTTTTTTAGAAGTACGCTGAAGGACAATAACACTCGAAATGAATTCTGCCTTAGAAAAAAGGCCGGAGCTCTCTTAGAACCGCGTATGTATTAGTGACCTTAATTCTTAAGGTGGTGGGTTAAATTTGCTTTGACTATCAAATTGCACATGCGTTCATTTTTATTTATAAGCGCAGAATTGCTCTCTACTTTCAGGAGACAGAGGAGACAGCATTGCACATCCTCAGCTCATCTGGACCACTAATGCGCAACAGAAGTATCTACCTAGGGCGCCATATCATGGACCCACAAGAGATACAACTCCTCACTGCCCAAAGCATCTGGTAATTCCTGGACGCAGCGGGCCATTGCGGTGAGCTCTAAACAAAAGGCTGCCACAAAAGATTAGCAATGGTCGAAGCGGCACACAACGCCCATCTCAACGGCCCGATAACAAATAATAAATAAGATTTTATGGAAGTAGCCTATTCGTTTAGGAAGCATCGTTTGTGGCGTACCAATACCTGACAGTTCCCGTCCCGTCTCGTCCTATTCTAAAACCAAAATGCAGTAATCACAGTGAATGTGCGCCGGTTGAGATTAGAATTTCAGTCTTTAATTAGTTTTTCAAGTATAGGCATGGGTGAAACGGCCAATAGCACAAAGTCGCGCGCTTAAAGGGGCCTTTTGAGAGGCCTAAAATAAAGATTCTATGCTCAGCATATCCGGAACCACTAGGCCAGACCACCACTCACTTTAATTTTGATCCCCCTACGTGACGAATTTCCAAAAATTCCTTAGTGCATCCCTATATCAAAGGAATATTCGCGCCAAATTTCAAGTCCTTAACTCCAGCGGTTTGGGTTGTGCGTTGACCGATCAGCCAGTCCGTTTCTTCTGTTTTACATATTGAGATCCCCACGTTTTGTTCGTGCGTGCCTCACCAGCAGCGGCGTCTGCGGCGCGCTCATAGCTCCAAAGCGGCCCATGGTGGAGCAGAACGCCATGAGGGAAGCGCGCCCCTCCGTTGGGAACAGCTCGATGGTATAGATGTACAGGGAACCGAACACCATGCTGATGCAGAGCTTCCCTAACAGACTCAGACACAGTACTATCGTACCTGCACGGAAAGTTGTTTAAATATAAAATGGGTATGCGTTTTACCTTACGTTAGGCTGCAGCTCCACTGAGGGGAAGATGAGCGGAGTGGAGCGGAGCTGTGCCAATATTAACCAATAGACTCTAAGCTAACGTGCGCAAGGCGCGCTCGACGTGACGGCACGCGCCTTCTATTGGTTAATATTGGCAAAGCTCCGGTCGTCTCCGCTTAAGTAGAGCCGCACCCTAACCAATAGAATCTAAACTTGACACAAAGAATAAACAAGATGTAATTGTACGTGTTAATTTACAATAACTGCTTGATACACAGCTAAGTAGATAGGTGTAGACCAGCCGAGCATAGGCTCATTCGTTCATTGATTTCGGTAAACTAAATGACTTTGCACAAACTACAGTATGCGAGCCAACAGCATGTTAAGAACAGCAAAACACGTGTTGCCAGCTACCACGTTCATCATCAGATCATCTCTTAGACGCCATAATATTGCCGTCATATGTTCACATAGTTCAATGAGTTGACACACAAAACAACTGATAAACATTCGTAAATACTTACAGTCAGCCACAAAAGGCATAATAAGAAGAGCTGTTCCACAAGCAAAATACGAAAGCATTATGGAGCGTTTGCGACCAAAGTGGTCGAGAGTCAGGGCGCTTAACAAGTACCCAGGAATTTCAACCAACGCAGTCAGGACGAAATTGATGTTGCCGTTCCCAGCCAGCGTGACGGAATTCACTGATAACCCATAGTAGATTAATGTCACCACTATCCACCAAAACGAGCATATTGCCAATCGGCACACAATCACTCGAGACCGTATCACTCGCTTACAAAAAGACCTCTCCTGAGGCTCACTAGTACTCGTGAATACCACTTTTGCGATCTTCTTATTTCTTAAGTATTTCACTAGAGCAGGGGACAGCTTCTTTTTATTCATCTTGGCGAACCTGAATACTATCTTAGCAGCTTCAGCTTTCTCGCCCTTGCTTAGCAACCACCGAGCGCTCTCTTCTAGAACGCAACAGTAGAACCAAAAGAGGATCGCAGGAGCGTAAACGACGCGTGTGAGTATCCGCCAGTCTTGGATTCCCCAGGATACCAACGCAACGAGGACCTGGCCCACGGCGAACGTGCTGGCAGCTACGTTGCCGAAGCACACGCGCCAATTAAGATCCACCATTTCTAATGCTGAAATAAAAAAAAGCCGGTCATATGCGAGTACTTACACACCGAGGGTTCCATTTGGCCGCACAGTAGGTATTACTATAATCTGAGTTTAAGTAAATTTTTGTTGTATAGTAAAAATAAAACACTGAGGCTGGGTTTTATAAAGATCCGTTAGATCAAATTTCGGTCAGGAATGTCAAAACTTGTATGAAGTTACTAAAATTTGATCTGACATATTTACTAACGGATCTTTATAAAACCGGCCAAGAAGCGTCAAATTTGGTATGATCGTAGTACAGTCAAAGAATTACATTTGTGATCCACCTTAGTTCCAAAGTAAATCTGACATTCTACAGCAATAAGGTTGAGTTTCCTATCAATTACAAATAACTTGGCATCTCTAATGACAGTGAAATCTTCAAGCAGCAGCAAGAGTGGGAGTTGGGCCGCGCTGATTCGAAATTGAATTAAAACGGAAATATAAATATACTTGGGTGAATATTTGGGCGTTTCAACCGCCGCCATTGTTGTCTTCAATATATTGACGAAAACAATGATAACTACCAGCAAATTTTGATGTCAAAGTGAACGGACCCGGGGGTAGTATTAATTCCATTTAAAATCATAAGACAATTAAAAAGTTTATCTTGAATAATATGCGAAGACAATAATGACGGCGGTTAAAACGCCGAATAATCACCCACTTAATGTGTTGCGGTACGGAGCTCTGGGTGCGCGAGTCTGACCCGCACCTGACCGTTTTTCGCGTTTGCCGCCGTGTAACTGCTATGCACCCTAACTGCACCGACTGACCGAGTACGTAGGCGGCTTGGAAGGAGCCGGAGCCAAGGAAGGCGTCGAGGAACTCGAAGATCAGGTACATCATGTAGGTGTTGGATAGGGAGCGGATCAGTCCCATCATCCCACCGCAGATGGCGGTGAACACCAACACAAAGCGCCTTCCAAACCTGCGACATACAAACCGGTACCAAAAGCTCATCTCCTCATCACAACTATAAACTTTTTTTTTATGTACATCATGGTGGTAAACAAATATGGGCCCTGGAGGAGAACCATCTTAAATCCTTAAGTCCAAAGATTATCTTAAATTAGCTTGTCCCCAGGTACCAAACCAGCTAAAACTGCTAAAGAAACAAACACTCACTGTTTAATTCTACAAATTCATAGTATTATTGCTGAACCCTTTTCCTGCTGAACTACTGTTATTTGATATTATATTTAATTTAATACTTGTAGCTTTATATAATGCTAGACTAAGTTGTACCATTGTAATATGAAATATGAAATATGTTTAAAAAATGACTGACTGCCGAGTTTCTTGCAGCGTTTCTTCTCAGCAGTGGTCTCCTCTTGGGAAGCGCTGGTAGTATCTTGACGTGTAAAAGTGCCCGAGCGGCCTACTTACTGAATAAATTTCTTTTATCTTTTATCTTTATCTCTTTTATTGTTCAGGATAAAATTTCTTCGATAAACATTTCGTTTTAGAAATAAAAAATATCGTGAAATCTAATATTAAGTATAGCGAGTGTTTATATATTAATTATTAGCTGGTTCGATGCTGGATGAAGCTAGCGAATGTTAGAAAGACTTTGAATGCAGTTTAAAATAAAATAATATTTATTTTAAGTACAATGATCTAACTTGAGGATTAAAGGTTTCCCTCCAGGCGCCATTTTTTTTTCCACATTGTATAAAACCAAGTATAATATATTTCAGTATCTACCAGGGTTCAGAAGATATCATTTTAATCTTTAGGGCCTGCCACAATAAGAATTACTAAGTAACCCCATACTAATAAGCGGTGTGTAGTTAAACCATGCTTTGTCCTTATCTGTCATTGTGACTTTGAATTTGACAGAAAAGGTCAAAGCATGGTTTGGCTAGACCACCGTTCATCATGTCAGCCGAAAGACGTCCACTGCTGGACATAGGCCTCCCCCAAGGCTTTCCACTCAGACCGGTCTACGACCACGGTTTATGACCACCGTTACTCAACGTTTATTAGTAAAGGGGTAAGTATTTAGTAATAGTTAAAAAACCTCCGCCATTATGGTGACTCTTTGCTTCAGACTAGGTACCTCTTAAAAAGTCCAACCTCCATCAAACATAGCTAAAAACCATCCCGATTACACTATCTTATTTTTTAAGAAAACCACGTGAATATCTCGGTTTACCATCAGCTAAAAATCTTTTCACAAACTGATTAACTTAGTTCAGTTTTAGATAATGCTGAAATATTTACAGGTTCAGGTTCAGAAAAACAAGCGTTGTGCAAAATTATGTTTCAAAGTGACTCAGTTTGTGAAATGTTCATTAGCGAGTGGTTGGATAACGAAAATCTATCCATCGGTTTTGGAACTAAAATGCCACTGACAGATCGTCAAAAAAAGGGGGTTTGTTTTGTTAAAAATACTAACGTGTCAGAGACGTATCCGACGACCGGTAGCGAAAAAAACACCCCGGCGCCGTGGACCGTACCGATCAGGGTTCGTTTCCACTCGGAACAGGCTAAATGAAACTGAAACAAGAAGAATATTAGGGGATAACATGAAACAAATCGACCTGTGAAACTAGACAAGTCGCTAACGTAAAACGATATACGATAGCTGACAAAATGTATGGAATTAATTGTATTCCACCATGGAGACGTTTTACCGCAGGGTCAACGGCATGATTACTGCTGTAGAGTAGTGCTGTTGTCAAATTAATGGCGACTCTACCAGGATGACATGAAGCGATAGGAGTATGAATTTGAGCAATGGATATGTTTCACCTCAGAGACAACGGTATTATTGCTGCTGTAGACCCAGTCGTGGCAGACGACCGTCGTGTTGGTGTCAAAGTAATGGTGACTTTACCAGGATGACATGACGCAATGGGAGTATGAATTATAGCAATAGAGATGTTTCACCTCAGAGACAACGGTATGATTGCTGGCGTAGACCCAGTCGTGGCAGACGACCGTCGTGCTGTTGTCAAAGTTGCTTCGCTCGCATTGCCCCATACCATACTCCACCCGCGGCTTATATCGCTCGCAACGTCTGAGCTTCTCGTCTGGTAGCGTCCATGCAACCCATTCACCTGGTTGCCATTCTGGGGGGTCCTTTTCGCACTCAGGCACTTTGCACCTGTACATGCAAATGGTTAGGGTTAGCACCAGGGGTCGAAGTTTTGGTGCCGGTTACGTCAATTTGTAACGAAAGGTTGAAATTTGATCTGGAACCAGTTCAGTGCCAGTCCTACTAGAGTTAGATAAATAAGAGTAATCTCGGTATAAGTGAAGATGTAATTTGATTTTGTAATGTCCTTTGTAAATGTATAAAATTCTCATCAGCAAATTTATCAAATATAAACTTAGCCTCAAATATTAAACTTAATGGTGAAACCATAGACTTTGTAAAAACAACTGTTTTTCTAGGTATTACATTAGACTCTAAATTGCAGTGGGGTTCCCACATAACTGCGTTAGCAAGTAGGTTGAGCTCCGCTGCTTTTGCAGTCAGGAGAATAAGGCAGCTTACCAATGTAGCGACGGCACGGTTGGTCTACTTCGCTTACTTTAACAGTATAATTACGTACGGTCTTATTTTGTGGGGATCGGCTGCGGATATCGGTACAGTGTTTATTTTGCAAAAAAGGGCTATTAGAGCTATTTATAACTTGGGGTCGCGTGTGTCATTGAGGGAATTCTTCAAGGAAATAGATATTCTAACACTGCCGTCGCTATATGTATTTGAAATAATCATCTTTGTTAGGAAGAATCTACATAATTTCCCAACGAACATTGATAAGCCAAAAGCAACCAGGAGCACAGGAAAGCTCAAAACCACTTTTTATAGACTGGCCAAAACTTCAAAATCATTCTTGGGAAATTGTGTAAAATTCTACAATAAAATTCCAAAAAGTATTACTGAACTTACTGACTCTAAATTTAAATCTGTCGTAAAACAAAAACTAATTTCCCGAGCATATTATAAAGTAAACGATTATATCATGGATAGGGATGTTTGGCAGTGAGTCGTCCGTCCTGCATGAGTAATCTACGCTAAAAAAAGGTGCACCTACTGTACAAAAATACCGTGATATTGTAAACTATTTATAATTATAATGTAATGATGTAAACCTTTTTCTTGAAAAAAATATACCTTGCCGAGTTTCTTACGCCGGTTCTTCTCGGGGCAAAGGTTTTATTTTTCGAACCGGTGGTAATGCTTTTTGACATTCATAGGTGCATTATATTATGCCTAAATTGAAGAATAAAGAACTTTGACTTTGACTTTGACTTTGCGTCTCACCAATAACATACCTGTACGCCACGGCACCGGCGTTGAACACATACTGCGCGCTAAACATAGCGACAAACAGTACAGGAAATAATAACAAGCAGTAAATGAAGATCTGATAGCGGCCAAACATGCCAATTTCCTGTAATATTTCATCGTAATTGAATACTTTCTTCAACATCCGTAGGCTCGTTCGTCTTTATCTATTAATACCTTCCCAATCTCTAATGAAACAGTCACGATCCCAGTTTGGACCCGCAAAGACTAGTCTTTACTCTCTTTCTAAGCATCAATATCACCTCTAGTGCACTAGATGGCCACCAACCCCGATATCTGGTTGACAATTCAAGGACCATGTCTAGAGCTTCCGTTACATTGAATTTGGACTTGTGCCGGTATACCAGGGAAGATGCTACTATAGATTTTCAATTGATTTTGTGTGTATACATGATTTTGAGGTGACAATTTGGTGACAATGTCAGTTTTGTGTCAGAGTGAAGTGAGTGAAAATGTGTTTAGCTCGTTTAAAAATCGTGAGTATTAGTTAGAATTGTCAACTATAACCCTGTCTATTTAACAGAGTTAACAAAGCGTTGTCTCTGTTGCACTTTTGTATGAAAATGAAACTGAAACTGCCAGTGGGCGTCAACAAACTCACGTCAATGGCGGGCTCGGCTTACATGCCGCCTGTTGTTAAAATATTCGTAATATTTCTTCGTTATTTTTGTTTGTAGTTAGAGGCACCTCAAATAATTAACTTACTGATAACATCACATTGTCATGTCATGTTAATTCATCTATAAATCCTAATTATGTAATTTAAAGTAGTAGTAGATAGTAGAATACTATTTAAATAGGTGCCCTGCAGTGCCGAGTAAACATGCCGAGTCACAGGTTTAATAGGAAACAGTCCAAAAAACAAGCCGAGTCACAGGTTAAACGGGAAACAGTCCAATAAACGAGCCAGGTAAAAATTTGTAACCAAAAGCACTTGAAAGCGTCCGCACCGTACGAGCGACATATGTTGACTAAACTTTGACAGGCATGTAAACCTACCTTGTGCCTGTGCATTGTCCTTATCGCTGACCAATTACGTGCATTCTCTGTTATCTAGTATTAACTCTCTTAAATAGACAAGGTGTACATGTGTATAGGTGTACATTTAAAAAAGTTCCTAAAATATTGTACCTAACAGAACATTGTACATATCTTGCTTTCTCAGTTGGCTTATTGATGGGTACTAAAGCTAATTGAGAAGGCACGATAAATACGAACTTCTCCGACAATAAACGATAGGAAAGGATTATTCCCTACATCTATGTAATGGTGTAATCTAATCGCAACATATTAAAACAAAGTTCCCCCCGCGTCTCTATGTTTGCGATATTCTCAAAATACGGAACGAATTTTCACGCGGTTTTCATCAGACAATATTTCACAAAAGGGTCTCTGTATTATCACTGCACGGGTATTGCAGAACACTCGCATAACCCGAAGCGAAGCAAGGGCGGGTCGCTAGTAAGCTTATACGATTACGTGTGTATCTCTGTATGTATGTAACAATATGTTCGTTTGTGTATCTCATAGCATAAAAATGGATGGACCTGAATAGACAGATTTGGACGTAGATTTTTTAAAGAATGTATGTTTAATTGGGTAGGTTCATAGCTTCGGTTTCATGATAAATATATAATAAATATCAGGGGACAATGTCACACCAATTGACCTAGTCCCAAACTAAGCTCTAGGCTTGTACATACTATGGGTACAAGAACGATATAAATACTTATTAAATGCAAATACATAGAAAACATCCATGACTCGGAAACAAATATTCGTGCTCATCACACAAATATCTGCCGGGATTTGAACCCAGGACCGCTAGCTTCGTAGACAGGGTCACTACCAACTAGGCCAGCGCATCGTCAAGGTAATAGTTATTCAATACTTATCGATAGTTTTTATGTATACAGTGTATATTTGGAAGTGTGGATCAAACGAACTAGGTCGATAGAGGACGTCTAGACCTATCCAACTCACCCCCATGTATGCTCAGCGATATTTACTAATTTCAGAGATATTGATCATATTAATCAGAATTTTTGTAATTGTATCTTATGTCTATGTCACGAAAAATCATTAATATTTGCCCGTTTTTTTTAAAGTAATGACATAAAGTTGTTTATTCCATACAAAGTGCAAAGCAAACACTGGGACACCAAGTATGGAGAAACCAACTTTATGAGATTACTTAAAAAAAAATAAAAAAAAAAAAAAAAAAAAAAAAAAAAAAAAAAAAAAAAAAAAAAAAAAAAAAAAATCGTCCTGCTTCGTTTGATCGACACTTCCAAATACATCCAGTATTTAGTTCTGGTTTTTGTACCGGTCTTACAGAAAACATAAACTAAAACCGGGTAAAATATTTAATAAAGACGCTTCATTCCAAACTGATTCTACAAATCCAATATTAAAAGTTAAAACTAGAGAGTTATAGAAAAATGTAATTCACTTAGTGAACAATAAAAGTTATGAAATGTACTTCTGAACAAGTATGGATGTACCCTGAGTGAAATACTACAAGCCCAGCGTTCAGTTATGTTTAAGGACATACAATCTATCACAAGACAAATTAAATTGAGCTTAAAGTTAGAGGGATAAGGTGATGAACGCTCTGACTCGTCATTGTATCTTAGGACATTTTGATCGCGGAATGTCGAATTGTTGAAATGAAAAAACTTTTGCTCCTTGTAAGGAGGTATAAGAATAGTTTTAACGTTATCTTACAAATTCTTGTGTAAAATGTTGCTTTTTATAAAATGGAATCAAATTGAATGTAAACTAATATCGCACTGCTAGATCAAAACAGTATCAACTCAAAATCCTTGCTAGTTTTGTTTCAAGTTCATAGGATTTGTAATAAAGTTGATTTTATAAAACAGTTGTATTTTGAGTTACTCCTGTTTTGATCTAGCAGTGCGATATATTAATGTACTACAGCAAACTTAAACATTACCTAATTCCCTTCATTTCACCCACTTGCGGCATCGTGCCGGGGACTCTCGCAGCGTTGCCCCGCAGCACTGCGATGCTCAGTCTTTGGACAAAAAAGGAGCCTTAGGACCTTTGCCAGTGGTTGCCAGAGATAACCCCTTCATATCTCGCAAGATATTGAGACCATACATATGGATATGGTATTGTCACATTCGATTAAGCGCTAACAATACATAGTAAATTACATATCACTTGTCTAGTTAAAATATCCCCCATACCCTTACGAATGGGGGTTCCTACCCCCCCCTCCTAAATTTTGGTAAGACTCGGCAGATCCTCAGTTCTAGTGCCAAGATAAAGTTGAAAACAAAGTTTCATTGATGTACTTTTTCTTTTTTCTTTTTCTTTGCCGCGCGGTGACTTGAATAGCTACTATCGCGGGAATATGGCGTTTCCACAATGAAGTGATTTCGCCAGTGTCAAGTTTATATAAGTATAAATAAATATAGCAATAAAACACAATCCAATCTTCTCTAGGAAGATTGGTGGCAACGTTGTACGGTGATATGTAGGACAGAGGCCAAGATAGTTTTAACCTCTGTACCACTGCGAGTCCACTTGAAACGAGAAGTAAGACGCCAGGATACACGAAATAAGTCCAAGTCTTCTATCACTGTGCAACACAAAGGCATTAAAAGTACAAATCACTAACGAAAAATAACTTTGAACACCTAAATACACAAAAATAAAAACTAATACAAATTACACAATACACATCCGCCATCTTTTGACGTTGCAAATGGCCTCCATTGATGTACATAATTTCCCGCTAAACTGACATACTTAGGGCCGTATTAATAAACTCATCTTGACTGTGGGGCCCGTCACAAGATACGTCAAAGTAAACGCCAAACCATAGAACACTGTCATTTTTGACGCATCTCGACGCGAGCATTAGAGTTGAGATTATAAGTGATTTTTGTGGAAAGATTTCTTTTTGTGCTAGAAATACTTGAGATCTCAGCCCGTACACGAATTTTCAAATATATTTTTGTATTTTTCTTATTACAATTTCTCGTGTAGAATAATCTGATGCGAATGGAACTTGGTAGCTACTTTTTACAAAAGGATAAGTTAGCATTCAGGTTTCGCGAATTCCGGCATTAGCCTATAATACTCGTATTGTCTCAATGCTGCAAAGCCCTCCGTTCCCAACTCTATCTTACCCTAGCAATTTCCGGATAAACTCAAATTGCATCAAGGCCGCATCATTCAATCCCGTTGCCAAAGCGCTAAGCTTCAAAGGGTAGTCTACTCTCGGAATTACCTAATTGAATATCAAACAAACTGAAGTTAGTAATACCGTCAAAGCCAATCATCAATGAATGGCTCATACCTGAGAATGCTTGTATGCGTGTAATAGGAAATATGATTGGAATTTTTAAATCGCATAGCTCAACAAACTATGGAAATACCGTAAAAGATGTCAGCAGTGAATTTAAAATAAAAACTGCCAAGAAATACGGTTAGAGCGATTGGACTGAAAGGTCCGATATGCACTATGACGTCATGTAACATGTCGGCCATCGCAGTGCTCTAATAGATCAAAACATTGTCGACTCAAAATTGGATATCCTAAGTAGACGTTAACATAGGGCCGTATTAATAAACTCATCTTGACTGTGAGGCCCGTCAGAAGATTCGTCAAAGTAAACGCAAAACCATAGAACACTGTCATTTTTTGACGCATCTCAAGACGAGCGAGTTGAGATCAGTTTATTAATACGGGCCTTACGAGTCATACCTCTACGTGCCTGTACATCTCGACTAGCCGGTTAAACTACTTGAACCACTATAATGCTGTTCCCATTTGGAAGGTTTTTTAGGGCTTGTTTACGATGACGCGTGGCGTGCGGCTTGGCGTCGCGGCATTTCAGCGTTTTGTTTCCGTTTACACCACCTGTGTGCAGCGGACCGCGTCATCACACGCGCAAACACACAGATATGGCAAGGTACGTTATGGTTTATTAAGACGCGGGGCGTGATGCGGCGCGTGGTGCGTGGCGTAGAGAGTAGCGATGCCCGCCGCTGCATCCGCGGCGGACTCTCGAGCGTGTAGGAGCACGCGGCGGAGCACAAGACTGTCAGAAGATTCCGCCGTTGCCATCCGCGGGCTCAGCCGCAAGTAACGCTGTATTTGAAGCTAACGCGTGTAAAACCGCTTTTCGTAAACGCCTTTATACAACGCCATATGTTTGAATGTATTGCATACCGCGCCGCCCAACGCTACGCGCGACGCTACGCGTCTCCGTAAACAAGCACTAACGACTTTCACGGGAAAACATGGAGTGGCACTGTTCTAAGCCGGCAATCCGGCATCTACTCGGGATATTTGGCTTTGTCTACGATAGCTCCTATTTACTTGTCAGTATTTGCGGCTGACTTAAAACCTCGTACCGTTTTGAATAGAAGCCTTAGGTATTAGAAAGACCACAAAACAACACACTCAATAAGAGTGTGTTAACTATAACCAATGCGGACCCTAAACAACTTTTTAAAATGTACCAGGACCACATAACAAACGAGCAAGTTAACCAAAACCTCGTTTGAAGAAGGAGCCCTCATTAAATCCGCATCAGTGCTCAAGGCGTCTCATTTTACAGTGGTGCCCCGTTGAAGTAAACATTTCGTGAGAATAACCTTTTTAAGTTGAGGAAAGAATTTAAATTAGAAAGGGCGATTTGAAATAAGGGCTGCACGTTTCTCGCTTAATAGAAATTGTGGAACCCGGCAGCCATACGCTTTGAATTTATGTTATAAACAAATAAAATCATAATTTAGTGAATGGTTACTTAACATCATTTAAAATGAAAATGAAAATAATTTAATAAATATATCAGGACACCATCTCTCTCAAATTGATCTAGTCCTAAACCTAGCTCTCATCTTGTTCTATCGGCATACTATATAAGGATAAACATATAGAGAAAGACTTACTTAAACACATACATACTCGCGCTTTTTACACAAATATTTGTCCATTCCGGGAATCGAACCCAGGATCGAAAGCTTCGTAAGCTCATCACCAGGTTAAGTGCGACGTCAAAACTTCCATCAAAAATTGGAGACTATGATTTTCAGTGATCAACTGTTTATATCGATCAAAACACGTCCAAACTCGCAAGGGAATACCCCGAAACCTTTAATTATCAGATCAGTTTTCAGACATGATAATATTGCATGTCCATTGAGTTTACATATATTAATTCAAAATTCTAGCACAAACTAAACAAACATACTGACACATGAACAGTGCTGTATATGTTATAGAGCTAACCTCATGATAGAATCGGAGATAAGCAAGAGGATCTCCTATGCTCTCCTAGTCTAATGACTTTAGACTCGTTAGTTTGGTTTCAACTAGAAGATGATGATTTTGATGAAAGTGGATTCGTTAACAATAGCTCTTAATCAGTTCCCATACACCATACCGATTAAAAAAGCTCTCTTTAAAAAAAAAACGAAGACAGAGATTAGATTACAATTTTTTATTTTTTTCATTTGTGTGACAGCCGGACTACAAAGCCGGGTCTAAACCGCTATGTGCACTTAAGTGACTTAACCCGAGTGGACTCCGAATAGTATATTAACCCGAGCGAGTACATAACGCCCTAATAGTGTGGTCGGGCCATCTTAGAGCTATTCGGGTCAACCAAGAGCACGAGAGTTATCTAATCATGAATAATGACCTATATTCTGACAATCAAGCTACTGTCTAAAATGCAGATCGAGTGAACTTTTAATGCATCCAAATACATTAATGGAATAGATGGTTTTTGCGGGTGGTAGGACTCTGTGCAGAGTCCGTCCTGATCGCTACCACCATCTTATCCATTAACCTACCGCCAAACAGCAGTGTTCGCACTGTTGTGTTCCGGTTTGGGGATAAGACAGCCGGTGTAATGACTAGCATAGAGGCATTCCATCTTAGTCCTCAGGGTTGGCAACGCATTTGCAGTCTTAGGCTTGGAGTCTTGTGAATGCGAATGTCTATGGGTCACAGTTTCCGCTTACCATCAGGTGGCCTGTGTGCTCGTTTGCCTTCTCTATGTCATAAAAAAAAAAATAGAGTGGGCTTTAATGTAGGGTTAAATCCGTTTGGAGTGGTTTACACTTTTTAATACTGTGGAATCCATCAATGGATTCTGTTGCACTCTTAATAATAAATTAATAAATATAAAATTATAAAATTATAAATTATAAAGGATTCACTACACTTCGATCCATCGATGGAAATTATCAAACTTTTAATACCCTTGATTCCTTCTATTATTGGTTATCCCAGTGATCGTACTTTTTCCAGCATTTTTGGTGCGGTGCTAGGGTTGTCAGTAGAGCCCAATATTAAATTGTTTGAACCAAGAATCAAATAGCGTATTAAAAAAATCGGAAATACCTACAGAAAATATTATCAGAACATGTAAACCCAATATGCATAATGAAATGAAGGGTTAATTTACTACGAGTATGTGAGGAAATGTAACACGGTTGCAATGAATCCTTATCTCAGGTTATAGTTCATATTTATGACTATATCTGAATCAAACCATTATTTTTATTTTCAGAAAATAAACAACCTGATTGCTGTTGTTCGACAGGGCAATCAAAATTACGAAAACTAATCGTCAGCATACACTTCGAAAAATTTGAGGAAATTTGGGTTACATTAATAAATGTTATACACAATTATAATAACTGATTAAGTACAAAAAAAGTGTTTTATTTTCAATGACAACATAATATTAAGTAGGTACATAATTTTAAACGTCAATTATACACGTCGACAACCCTAGGTCGCTGTCGTGTGTCATTTGACGTCAACGCACCAAAAACGCTGGAAAAAGTACGATTACTCACTTATCACATTTAGTAAAAAGTGCAATAAAATACCATTAATGGGTCTTTGTAGAGTTAATAGAATATTTAAATCCATTGATCGATATTAAAAAGTGATTTAAGTTTACATTAAAGACCCTTTTAATGGATCCTAGCCGACTGTAGCGTGGGTTGCACTCCCACCTGCTTATCTCTCTCTGGCATGTTATATAAAAAGTCCACTGTGTAATCCTAGGCATTAATAAACGCATCTTCGAGTACAGTTGTCTTCTTTACCGCCCCACATTACACGGTAATCCTGGCGCGCTGGCGCGGCGTCAGCCAGTACTAATGTGACGGATTATTTTTTGAAAAAGGAATTCTTAAAAACAATTTTTGTTATTGTGCTTGTGCGTTTATAATGTCGACTTTACTTACAAGTGTATGCATACCTATTTTAGTAAGAAAGTAAAGATTAACTACATAAAATTTGACTTTAAACGTCAGCAGAGGAAGTGGGATACATTATAAAATGGAGCAGAAAATCGTAATGGTCGCTGTCGGGAGCCGGAAGTGGACAAAGTGTTTTTGTGTTTTTCGGAGGCGTGATGATGGAGCAGGACTAGGGATTCCCAATCATAACTAATCATAAAAACAAAGACAACAATATAATTATTAATCATTATCAAACTTATAATCGATTGGGTATTTAAGCGCAATTGTGGTATTCAAGGTTGATTTGCGTAATTAATTCCTAATTATATGCCCGTGTTTAATTATTTGATCGTGTCTCTAATCAGAACGGCGAATCTTCTATATAGATAGTATTGCATCTCGCGTCTGTGGTTACCGCTCAAATTTCGTGCGCATCCGGAGTGCCGTGCACCAGTTAATGCAGTATTAGATTATTTTTTCACCACATCAGTAATCAGTCGATTGAATTTGGAACTAAAAACATAGCTTTTGTTTTTTTTCGAAAGGTCATTCATTCCATTTGCATAGTCTCTATAATAATTGATTATTTATTTACTTTACAGTGTAAGACCATAATACCTATTATATATTTTAGTTTTCTAATAGAACTTTAAAGACAGATATTTAAACAAAGAGAGAGTTTACACGGACATGACAAATACTTAGCAGTAGCTTTGATAAATTATAAATAATGAAGAACGGTGGAATAAAAGCATGTCTGGTACCTAACTATAGCAGGATTATGAGTTTACGATGGGATAAAGTTCGACGGATATTTTATTTAATGTAGGTTTACTAATGGAGTAAGTAGGCATTTTAATTAAAGTAAATAATGGGTGTTTGATAAAAGTATTTGAAACGGACAGTAGGCTGATAAAAAGGTTTTTCTTAATATAGAGGTAATGTTACTTATGTGCTTTATGCAGTGTTTGGAAAGCTAAAGAGAATAATGGTTTCAACGAGCGATTAGACTTATCGCAGTAATTGGAATTCTTATAAGCTGAAATATTATTGTGTGTAAGTTCATTGATAGAGATTTGGAATGATGGTAAGTAAACAAACATTTTTGACAAGGTATCTTTCGTTATCAACAGTGGCCCGAGTTGCGCTGTTGAGCGAATTGATATAAAACTTTAGCAAGGTACCAATTGTAAAGATACTACACATGGTACCTATAGTTGTTATGAATGGTAGTGTTAAAAGAACTGCCTGTATGTATATGTAATGTAATAAATGGGTATAATGTAATGAAAATCCTTGTAATCTGAACAGTAAATAAAATGTCTAATATTGGGTCGGCCGACCGTACAAGTACATGTGTTGTGTACCTTGCAAGAGTGATGCGTAGGTTGCACACTCATATAAGTACACACAAGTGACAATCAGAGATAAAATAAAATTCAATTAAATAAGATGTGTACACATAAAATCACAAAAACTTTCAAGTAAACGACTGGATAATGAATGAATGTAGAAGTTTATTAATACAATAGGACAGAGAACTAGGTACCTAGGGTAAAATTATTTTCAAACTAGCAATAATGAAAAATATATGTTTTGATAATTGTAATTGTGGTCAATGACAGTTAATGTTTTTTTTTCTTTGTTTTGTTTAGTTTTGTGAATTTCTATACCATGTTAAAAGGTATTTTTTTTTTCTTTTACCATTGAGTACGTATATCTGTGTTATTTTATCGCGTCAGCAAAGCATGCAAGTTTCACAATTAAGTTCAATATCGTGGTGAAGAATGTGATTATTTTATACAAATAGTATTTAGTATATTGTTATTTTTTTATAAATCATTTTAGGAAAGTAATCTTTCGTCAGTAGGCGCACATAATACGTACGTATTTGAAATATTATGAAATGAAAATATTAAAAAAAAAAAAACTGCATGTAGGTACATTGTTTTATTTTCATAATCATTAGGATTCTTTTTTATTTTTATGGGGAAATTCAGTGTTACCTGCTCATCTCTCTCTGGTATGTTATATGTTATATAAGAAATGCAGTCTGTAATCCTAGCATTAATAAACGCATCTATCTTCGAGTACAGTCGTCTCCTTTACCGCCCCACATTACAGTACGCGGGGGCCATTCCCAGTTGTCCGCAGGGTGGGCGGGTTACTTTTAATTAAATATGTGTTATTACCAGTGGATTTACAAACAAAACATTTGAAACAAGAAACTGGATTAACAAAGTGGTCTCCATACAAGTTCTTTTTCTCATATTTTGTATATTACAAATCGTAAAAAAAAAAAGAATACTAAAAAAGGGTCAAGCTTAACTAGGGCTTGTGGTGAAACGATTCGGTATCCATTTATTTTTTAAATGCCTACTTTGCGGCATATAAAACGAAAAAAACATGTCAAGATGGGGATCTTGTCTCTGAAATAAACACTATTTCTTTGAACGAACTTGGTATACTTTATTTCCTTGTGATAGTTATATCTTATACACGCTCAACAAAACAACCAAAAAACAAGATGACATTCTATGGAGCTATTTTAAACATTTAAAAGTTTAAAAGCAAATGGCGACATATGGTATAAAAAGTACAGTGCAATACGGGCTATTTTACAAACTAAAACCGTATTGTACTACATCCCACGTCCCTCTGGGAACAGGGATGAAACCTAACACTCCCTAAATTCTACCTACACGGAGAGCTCTACACATAACATATACTAAATCGTCCCCCACTATAGAATAACCGTCTGTACTAAACGTGTTTTACCCGTTAGTATGGGATTGATAAAGCCGTTAATAAACAAAATATCACAGTGGGCTTCGGTTCTCGGAAAACTGCGAAAAAGAAGAACCGCGATTGAAAAGCTAAGCTACTTGCCTGCCTAGCCCTATAATAGTACATTGTTGCCTAGGCGCGGAAAGTAAGGGTTTTCCTGACGAGGTGGTTAGCAGGCCAAGCAATAGCGAGGCCTGCTAAAATACGAGTCAGGAAATCCTCGTTTCCGCCGAGGCATACATAATGCTTTTCTCAAACATGTGAGGAAATAATACAAATTCATTTTTAAAAAGCAAGTAATTTAATTATGCAGAATGAACGAATATTACCGACTGTCAATTGTTTTTAAATACTAACCATAGAAATTGGAATGCAAATTCAAAAAGAAACACACGCACTGTGCTAAAAAAGCGAGCAGTTACCTTGGCTGTTTGGAATTTTTGTCTTTTTCCTTTTGATTTTGTATGCAAATTGACAGCACTTTTAAGAAAAATATAGACATGGACGGAAAGTGTTTTCATATGGTTTTTTTACTCCTAGGAGTAAAATGAGGCTCTTTCCATCCTTGTCTTTCAATCGGAAAAGCGTTTTTTCCGAGCATGTTTGAGAAAAACAAATTTGACAGTCAAGCATGGAGGATGCTGGACTACCAAAACGCATTCTGACAAGCATTGAGGAGTCCGACTCGCACTTGGCCGGTATTTCTTTCTCAATAGTCGTAGACATTCTCTTTTTGCTATTTCATTGGAAATATAACGTTTTAAAACCATCTGAAACTCCTTCAGTTCCATCTGCAATCGTTTTCAAGAACCGTTGAAATCCATTAAAACGCTTTATCTTTTTGCTGATATCCTCTTCCCATTCATTCCTTTTTTAATATCTGGATATGCTTTATCTGTAAAACTAGTCGCTTGAGTAAAAATCTACTTCAAGATCCTTCCACGGAGTTATTTCATAGGTAAAAATAAGCTCACATCAACTGTTTTTGAACGTCAGCGTCTCATTAAGACTACGCCGAGCGTCCAGTGGCGCCCTCATCACCATTATTGTGTTTTCTAATAAACTAATATATTGTCTTGAAATCGATGGATGTGTTTTTGTTGTATAAATTAATACACAATTTATAGGGTATATGACTCAACTTAATACCCATTGGACTATGAGTGAGTAACTTAACGGGAAAACGTGGCCACCTTTTACCGTTAAGTTGACGACGCGAAGGTTAAAGGTTATTAAACTTTGTGTTATATGCTATACATTGTGTTTTCATTTGTACAACATAAATACATCCTTCGATTTCAAGACATTACTTTAGTTTATTAGAAAACAAAATAATCGTCATGAGGGCGCCACTGGACGCTCGGCGTAGTCTTAACGGCGGCGCAGCGTACACGCCACGACAAATCTACAACTTGACAATTACTTATAAAACCTGCCAAGAGCATGTCGGACCATGCTCAGCGTAGGGTTCCGAAGCCGTTACTACAAACACTAGACCTCGCGACAAACTTAACTTTGCCGTTGGAAAACGTTTATCCCCATACATCGACATAGGTCGCGGTCAGTTTACCAACACCGCAAATAAGTTGGTAGATATAAACATTTAAACCGTTTGTAACTCATTAATTAAATCTGCTTTCATTTAAGATATTTTTTAGATTTTTAGCATTTGTTGTTTAGGCTGTAGGGCGGGGATACTTGACTCTCTAACGAAAATTAGCTCTTTAAAGCTTAATATTTCTTAATCGAAAAATTGATGCTACTTACCCGCAATATTTTTGAAAGACCTATCTAACGTCACATGGGGTAAGCAAGAAAAAAAAATGTTCTATGTTTTATTTTTCCTCTTTGTTGGCGTGACATGTATATTCATGCCAAATTACAGCTCTCTAGAAGTAAGAATCTCTGAGCTAGGCTGCGGACGGACGGACGGACGGATATGGCGAAAATATAAGGGTTCCTATTTTGACTACGGAACCCCAAAACAGGTACTAATGCTTTGACAAGACAATTTGTGCCGGTTTATTATCTATCGACGTATTTCAAACTGAGTTGTTAACAGAGTAACATTTCAAATACCTTGCCCTGAAAATGACTATATTTTCAAGAATGACAAATTACTTATCCCAAGGGATATACAATCATTATGTGTCACCTTCGTGTTGGCCTCTTGGCTTATTTGAAATTCCACGCGGTCCGGTTATATAAATTGGGGGATACATTTATCCTCTTGGAAATAGGGGGAATATTGTAGGAAGGAATTTAGAAAATGGTCTTATCAAGCTTTACCTACAGTAGGGCTACTCAAATTATAGTCTTAAGGTACGAGTGTCGAGGTTATAGCCCAAGCTTTTGAGCAAGTTATTCAATAAAAAAATATTTTTTAACATTAATCATCTGTTTTTAGTATTTTAATAAAATAAAATAAACACATAATTAGTCTCAAAATCATTTTTGTTTTTTAGTGTGTATTCAAATATTGAAAACGATTTATTTTACCAATGAACATGTCAAGTGTTCACTAAACGCCAAGATTGATATCCGGAATGACCGTAGCCATGGTAATAACAATGCTTTAATAATTATTATAGAACTGTCATTACCATGGCAATGCTCATTATAGAATTGTTTTCACGCTTCGATTACACTATAGGTGGTATTGTGTTACCATTAACGATATCAATATTAGCGGTTTATAGTACGCGCGTAGAAAACAAGCGTGTCCTGTGTTAAGAACCATATCGTCTTTCCCCAGTTACGGTACTTTTTAACTCGGCGGCCATTACTGTGAAGTAAATAAAAGCTACATCAAAACGTTAACGATGCGATAACGATGTAACAAATAGAAAGCGATTATATTTCAATTCACTGGCAAGGCAACTTGACTGTCCTCCGTCACTGTCCACTGATGTCCACACTGTCCTTGACAAATGTAAATCGGGCTTAATACGCAATCAAACGTCTAAACGGCGCGGCTCCAATTAAACCGGATCGGTATTGTTGATGGAAGCGAAGCGACGTCCTGTTGAATTTACTGGTGGTTGTTCGCAGTGCGTACAGACAAGCCACGCACACAAGTAAGTCGCGCAATGTATCCTTTGATTGAAGATAAAGTACCGATTACTCTGTAATTTAACTGTATGCCGACTGTGAGGTCACCATGATAACATTGATAACACTAGATTCCGTGCCACCAGTTGTCAAGCGTACCACCACTAGCACATTGATCAAAGCCTGACACGCGAACCCTACTAAATTAAAGACGAAAAAATAGAGCAAGCGGCTAGCGGCCATTTGCAACGTTAAAAGATGGCGGATGCTTCAGTTTCGTATTTTTGTGTATTTAGGTGATCAAATTTTTTTTCTGTTAGTGATTTGCTCTGCTTATGCCTTTGTGTTGCGCAGTGATAGAAGACTTGGACTTATTTCGTGTATCTGGCATCTTACTTCTCGTTTCAAGTGAACTTGCAGTGGTACAGAGGTTAAAACTATCTTAACCTCTGTCCTACATATCACCGTACAGCTTTGCCCCCAATCTCCCCATACTTATACAGTGTGTGGCCCAAAACCGGGGATAATATTAAAAACAGGGGCTCTATAGATCACCGGTAATTACATTATAATGGTCTTACCTAATTAAAATCAAAACTTAACTTTCAGTTTTTTTCTAACAAACTTAATCGCAAATTCAATGTAATGCAAACACCGCTAAATCTACCGCGTGTTGTCAATGGCACCCTGTACTCAGACATACCGCGTACCAAGTGACCAAGCGATGATATCGCGACGGGACAATACATTACCTACGATTTTTAACTTTGTAGGCTGTTTTCTCCAAAATTATAGACTTTGTATTATTAGATTCTTGTGATAGTTAATTGAAATGTTCTAAAGAATCCCCATTTACTTTTTTCGCCCCGGTTTTGGGCCACACACTGTATATACTTGACACTGGCGAAATCACTTCATTGTGGAAACGCCATATCCCCGTGGTAGTAGCTGTTGTAGACGCAGAGGGGCAAAGAAAAAAAAAAGCATCTAGTCGGATAAAGAATTAAGAAAATGTATCTGTTCATTTAGTTGGGTTATTGTTGTTGTCCGCCATTGTTCGTCCATCGTTTGGAATTTTGAAATAATAGAGTGCAATTACCCGAGTTCGATTAATTTACAGTTTGATGTTAAAATATAGTTTGAGTACGTCCTGTGTATTTCGTGGGTGCAAATTTAGAGTTACTGATGTTTTTAACCAATCTGTTGATTTCCGGCCATAATGCGGCCGATTTGGAATTACAACTAGAAACATTACCATGGTATCTTGTAATTATTACAAAGGCACTATGCGCAGCAAATGTGCATTGTTTGCGCATTTATAGATTTTCTTTCGGAAGTAGAAAATAGTGCTTCCAAAATTAATATCGATAAGTGAACTATAGATATTTTGATTGAGTAAATAGGTATATTATTGGTATGTGTTAAAATATCAAAAACAGAATACATTTTGAGTTTATAGCGATGCCGAACAGTTAAAAGGCCGATGTTTTAAATGTCGAAAATATTTGTTGGGTATGTATTTGAATGCCGAAACTTAAAACATTTAAAGTATGTTATTCTAAGTAAACATTCGGTTTTTTGCGTTGTGTGTCTTTTAGACATAGTCATGGCATAATTACTGTAGATATTTGGATAGTTCATTATTTTAATGTTCAATATTTTAACATCGCTGTTTTAATTTAATATGTTTTTTTACATATCTATCGATCGGTATAAGAGCCTTTGATATTCATTAATTGTATTGTTTCAGATTTCCAAAAGCGTCGCCAGTAAGAGAGGAATGGCTGGAATTTGTTTGGAGCGGTCTGCTGGATAGGAATGGGACACCCCGAAAAAATCACCGACTGTGTTGACAGACTCATTTATTATGAAGGCTGATATTTTTTGTTTATTTAGTGATCAGTTCAAATCTAGTCTAGTTTGTCACAAACTGTCTAAAGGGGCACAAACTGTCTTTGCATTACTTTTTTGTAAGGCATTCATTAATAAAGATAAATGTTTAATTCTCAAATAAAAACTGCAAAAACTGTCTTTATTTTTATTACACGACAAAAAAGTTAATTTCTCAATTAACTTTTCGAAATAAGGTCAATAATCAATTGGTAATCAATCACAAATAATATTGAAAATACTGTATTCCTTTTCACAGGTTAACCTAATTTATCGATAAACCGCACATCACTGACTGCAAACTTACGCACACTAATACAGAGTGACACACACTAACACACCTATAAAGTGGTACACTTTTGAAATTCAATCGAAAGCGGTCATATATATACGACTCTTTTTAACGAAGGGCATTTTGTACCAGGTGCGAAGAGCACTATTATATATAAGCCGTTTTTTTACTCCCTCTATGCTTTCCTACCATAGAGGTCTCACACAAAAAAATGCCATATCAGTTTTTTTAATGATGCTTCAAAACTCGAAAGATCTTTAATTTACTTAATACGTGTGTTGATCTTCTACTTACCACCAGTTTCACAATCGACGAATAAAGCATATTTGGCAGATAAATTTAGCCCTTTTTCTTTCTGGCACTTGAAAATACACAAGGAGTGAGCCAACTTTAAATGGCAGGTGAATTTACCGGTCGATTGTGAAACAGGCCCTTAGACACAAAAACCAATAAACACCGACACTTATTTCAAATCAATTTATGTTACCCATGTTGATTGCAGGTTGTCTTAAATATATGTAAACGATTCATTATGATCCATATCGGGGGACTATGTCTCACATATTGACCTAGTCCCACGAAAGGAAAGTTATTTTCATCATAATACCCTTTTTGAGTTATTGCCGAAAACTGCGCTTCTCAACAAAAGGACGTAGCGCCGTGAAGATACGCTCTTTTCATAGTGCACTTTTCCACATCGGACTTTTTGAGATAGATTTTTGGGCCGTTATCAAAAAAATTGTACATTTAAAGGCTTATTGAAAACAAAATCACGATCGCTTCCTTTGTGTAACGAAAGTTAGTCATACAAACTATATGGGTAACTTTCGTCACACAAAGGAATCAATTAAGTTTTGTTTTAATTCAAGTCCTTAACTATGTATTTTTTTTTTGAAAACGGCCCTTTTGTGTTTGCAGTAAAGGCTTTGGACCCAACATTGAGCATGCATCGACATGCTTTTGCCCGGTTTTAAGTATTAGATATTAGTTTTTTTAAATTCCTACTCCATAACTTAAAGATTGAACTCAATTATGTAATTAATTACTATATGAATGTATTGTGGTCCTGTAAATCTTATAATGTATCATAATTTGAACAATCCTTAGCAGTTAACGTGTAAATAAATGTTAAAGTTGCAAGTGTTGCAACCATGGACAGGACAAGACACTTAATCGAATTATTTCTGTGGTGAAAAAAATTGCATAGGTCTACTAGATTATAAACGACTACAAGTAATGCAGCATTAAACCCAGAACAATAAAATACATTGAGTAATAAAAAAAAATTGACTGGTTTACAGATAAGTGTTTTGACGTACAGTCGAGTTCATATATAAATGTGTTCACCTTAGTATCTTGTCACATTAACCGCAGTAACAATTCATATACGGCAGTCTAAACATGACATTAAATAGACAAGGTGCTAAAGTGTTCACATATTTATGAATTCGACTGTACTCTAGGACTCTAGAGTGGCACACAGGGGCACTGCCAATTAGGTAGTCGGAGAATCTGCAAACTGCTTGCACAACTCGTATAGCCTCTTTGTATCGGCTCGAGGAAATACTGCTCCCAAACCTGTTAACGACGCATCGGTATAAAAGCGCTGAAGCGCCAAATTCAAATCCGTTGAGTTTCTCTTTCATACTTATTTTACCTCGAAGCAGGAGTAAGGGAGATGGTGTTCAATACGCGTTTCGTTTTATCCTATTAAAGTCGAGCGTGTCCCAAGACATTTTAGGGATAATTTGACACAACAACAAATTGAACTGTACACCTGTTGAGGGTCGGGACGAGTAATCTAACGGGTTATCGAGGTAATTTATGTAAGAAACTTGTTTCAAACTGAAACTTAGCTAATTGTGTATTAACCTGCCCACACCCTTAGAATTATAGTGACTTAATTCAACATTTCAGCTGTCGACTATGAGACATATGTTTATTATTATAGAAACCTATCTCGAAATCCAACATTTGTGAATTAGGTCACTGTAATTCTAAACATGGGATTTGAAACTGACACTTCTAATCATTGCAACTAATTGTTTTTTTTATGATTCCGTAGACAAACTAGTATAACTTAAATAACTTCACCACGTCTGTTTGTCTGTTTGAATATTACAGTCACTTTTTCTCAGACCATCAGAATCACAAGGCTGAAGTTTTGTACAGTGAAACAATTTTATTCCTAGGCCAAAGGACTATAATACTATATCAAAGTTACAAGCCCAATCATAAGAAGTCTCAGGTTTTAGTTTACAACGTCACTTTAACATAGTTCATAGTGGCATGGCAGTGGTTTTAAAAGTCTAAAATCATTTAAAATAAAAGAAAAAACCAAACATACATAATATTCCAGGCAGTAAAACGATATGGGTTCTTATAACAAAGATGGTGGTTGACCATTCGACGACGACTGTACCTTACGTCACACGTTGCCGTTCAAGCCTCAGCCAATTACTTTTGAACTGGAACAGATTTAAAACGAAGAATGTGTTTAATGAAACTACGGAATTGAGCGCAATGCGCCGACTCGGTGGAACTCATAGTCCGAGAGCCGTTAAGCATTTTTGTGTGGGTGTTTTTTTTACGGTACGATTTCGTCTAATGAAGCATGCAAAATGACAGTCTGTGCACACGCACACACGTAAACCGTCACTCGTGCTGTGGCTCGGCGCGTTATCTTGCCTAGTGTACAGAGTGCATGCGGTAAGTCGTGTTTAACGAACGAAACTGCCGACCTTGCATGCTTCACACCTTTTTAGAGCTAGGTAGGATTAAATACGTCGTGTGTACATCCAGACCGGATCTGACTGCATGCCCGAGTCCAATGGCAATGGTGCCCAGTGCGCTACGGAATAAACCCTCCTCCCGTGTGCTGTGTTTCTTTGAAAAGAAAAAACATTTATTCGTGACAAACAGACAAACAAATACTCAACAAAATACCGGTTGGCGTTTGGACACGCGCGATATCGGTGTACATTTTGCGCCCATCTGCATGTTTTACATAGTGTTTTGAGTTTGAGTGAGACGCGTGTGTAATGAATGTGTTAAGTGTATTCACCTATTGGGTTATGTTGAATATTTCTATGTGTTGTGGCTCTTGTTGCTTGTGTAATGATTTTACTTTGATATAATAATATTTATATATTTAAATTCAACGAGACCGACCTGGCTGAAGGCTATAAGGGCTTAGCCGAGTTGTGATGTGAAACAAGTCCTTGACGCGTTTTGAAACTTTTAACGTTTAATTGAATGTCTAAGAAGTTAAATATCAAAGAGCCAGGGCATTTAATTGGTCCTTACATTTAACCAGGTCAGGTGATTGCGTAAGTATTACTAATTTAAAAAAAAAATATTTTTGTTGAGGCAAGTTGTAATCATTTTTTTTTTTTTTTGCGTGTGGTAGGACCTTGTGCAGGGCCCGTTTGGATCGCTCCCACCATCTTATTCATTAACCTACCGTCAAACAGCAGTATTTGCACTGTTGTGTTCCGGTTTGGAGATAAGACAGCCGGTGTAATGACTAGCATTGAGGTATTCCATCTTAGTCCTCAGGGTTGGCAACGCATTTCCAGTCTTAGGCTTGCAGTTTTGTGAATGCGAATGTCTATGGGTAACAGTTTCCACTTACCATCAGGTGGTCTGTGTGCTAGTTTGCCATCTAAATGCCATAAAAAAAAATATTTACAAGTGCACAATTAAAAAATCATAACTCAGTTTAGCCCAATACTCTTCAGGTCTAGTTTTTGTATTTGAATATCATTAAAAAAGTAGTGTACAAACCAGGGTGCCTGAAAAACTACTCAAAAATGCTCAACAGCTCTCCTACTATAACAGGAAAACTTCAAAGAAAAAGTGTTTTTATCTGTGAAAGTGTTGTCATTGTTTGTGAGTGGTAACTTATATACTGTTTGTTTCTATTTGTTGTAAAAAAAAATTACAACAAACCGGTCTAGTGCGAGTCGGACAAGACCATCCTTTCGGAGAAGAAGCGCCGTAAGAAACTCTAGGAGAAAGACATTTTGTCAATCATAATAATAGGCCGCAGGGCAGCTAAATAATAATACTTAAAAGTAAGTTACATTAAGTAATATTAAGGTAATAAAGTAATAAATAATAAATTCTTAAAAATAGCAAACAATAAAATTAATAGCCACGTGGTCTACTGTCACCCCATACATTTTGGATGATAGAAAAGAAAACCGGAAGCGCTGCCATCTTGGCTACGGCCCCGGTTCATCAATACCGCCCATAAACTGTCAAAGTGATTTTTTCGGATAAAACCAATACCCAGAACTTCTTATGATCGACACTTGAATGTGTTTAATTAAAAAAAACCTTCGGATTCGAACCCAGTGTTGGCTTCGTTGAAACATGTAACACGCTTGTATCAACCGTTAATAAAATAAGTAATATCTATCTATATATATATTATTGTAGTATGTATGTATGTATGTAAACTCTTTATTGTACAAAAATATAAATATTACAATATTGTTACTAAACTAATGTACAAAGGCGAACTTATCCCTAAATGGGATCTCTTCCAGCTAACCCTGAAGTAGTGACGCCAAAACAAATATAACCGAGACAACTGTCCTAAAAAATAACTCGAATACCACTCAATATGTCAACGTACATTTTGTAACTTATGACCTGTTTTTGTGGCAAAAATCTACTAGTTCGTTGGAACACAATCTAAGTGCAGCACTTGAGAAAAGGTCCGAGGTAATATTGTTTTTGTCTACATTTTGCCTTTTTGTTAAGTACGAAGAAATGACACAAATGTTTAGCATTTATCACCCACTTGGCGGTTGCATATTTTTTGTGCACAAAACTGCGTGTGAAAATAATGTTTGGCTGGACTTAACTCTGATTGGTTAATTAGGTTAGCGTCAGTTGTAAGAAGTAGGGATGATTTTGGATTAGGAAAGATAGAGGTATTTTAGACGGGATAGTTACCCCCGGGACGCGAGATTGAGACATCGTGAGTTTTATCGTACGCATACCGTTAAACCTAAGTCTCACTTTTTGTCAATTATTTTAATTTAGATTCAGTGTTTGATTTTGTGATTAGTGTATGGACATTAAATTTAAAGACAATAATAGTAGTTATTAGTAGAATATTTTATTTTGTTGAGATGTTTAGATTTAGTTTCATTAATTTTAGTATCTAATTTAGTTACTTTTGTCTGGGTAAGATTTAATATTATGTATTTTCAATATTAGGGGCGAATGTTGTTTATATTTGTGTCTTTTGATAATACTTGTAGGATTAGTATTTTCTTTAAGTCGTCAAGACAACTAGTTATCGAGGGAAGGTTTGTGTTAGGTATCGTTTAATCTCATCTAATTCAATAAACAGAAAGTGAAAGAGGGAGTAGGTACATATTAAAGCATAACGTGTAGTGATTAAATTAGATTAGGTAAATATTATATTATTATTCTTTTTTTTTGCTTGCTTAATTGATTATAAGCTTTATTATTACAGACTTTATAAAATAAAGGGTGAAGCAAATCTATCTCACTCATTATCTTTAATCTGCTTTACCTTTGTTTTATTGAGTGTGTCATAACGCTTTATTAAGTAAGTTTTTGTATCATGTTTGTGACGAGCTAAGGATTAATAACAAAAAACTATTCTTGTGGTTAACTATACATTCACTCATTCTAAACACTCACAAGCAGCACACGTGGGGTCAGCCCAGATAGCGGCTTGAACGCCTTGCGATTCTGGTAGTCTAATTCCATTGCAAGCACTAGGGATACATCTCTTGCCATCCCACTTTTTTTTTTGACCACTATTTAAATTCAAACCACTTTCATTAGCTAACACACTGTTTACGTCACACCACTACACAGGCACTAGGTATTCACTCAAGACCTGGGTCATTTAGGTGTTTTATAACCTTTACTAGTGGCTCTGAGGTGCAGACCGCATAACGACCCGGGCTACGTGCTTTGTGTGAAGTTTGGTCATCATTGTATCCTTTGTTATGGGGTCACTTACAGTAATTGTTATAACCATCTCAATGATATTCAGATTATCTTGAACACGTCGACAATACCCTTAGTCGCCGTTACAAACCGCGGTTGCGTAATTCGGATTAGGGACGCGTAGAATCATAGTTTTAAGTGCATAGCATAAGCGGGTTGCATAATTGCATGAGCGTGCTTAAATATATTTATTTATACTTTATTTTAGAGTAGGTTTATTAGGGACTTAGGAAGCCATATAGCGTGGCAGGTAGGCTTAGTGAGGTCAGACCCCATCCAAAGTAAGGACCAATTTGATTTTAACTTCTTGTTCATATATTCATTTAAATCTAAGGTCAAATAGGTTCTCGCTGTAACCGACCTCTTTCGGGGTTGGGGTATAGGTAGGAATATCATTACTTTGTGTTACGTCCACGTAATATAGGTAGGGAATATTATTAAATAGGTAGGACAAATCTTATATTGCACTACATACACATACAGGTAGGGAATATTATTTTATTTTACATTATTTATAAGTACATTTTAATATTATGCACTCCGGTACACGGAGGCCCACGAGCAGTGAGTGCAGGGGTATTCGATACTACAATTCCTGAGTGTGCAGGTATCTAAGGAGATTCTCGGTGAGTCGTTTCCATTTTATAACTTTCATTTGTTTATATTGTCTTATCTTGATTGTGGTTTATTTATGTTTTATTACTTGTTTATTGATTTAATTAGGTTTACATTAATTCTGATTACAAAATATTTTACACAACGTAGAGGGTCCTAATTTAGGAATATTTTAAAAATCTAGACGATCACATGTTTTAATACAAGGCCAAATTATTAAATTACACAACGTAGGATATTTTATTCAATTCTATGTAGCCCCGGGTTAGGAGTGTTACAAACAGAAAGTTAATTTAATTACGAGCGAGAAGCCTTCCGTCTGTCAATGAGATGATTAAATACTTGAGTCGATTCAAAGGGATTAGAAGGAAATGCACGACTTTTCTTCAACACTCTTGCCGCTATTCTAAAGGGTAAATCCATATTGCCTTTAACATATCGTATTGTTTGAAACGTTTCCTTTGACTTAACAAACTGTTCACTTCACTGTGAAATTTAACAAATCGTTCCAACGAACTCTATGAGAATGTACCCTCTAACAGAAAACTTACAAGAACAAGGCTAGGTGAATAACGCTCACGTTAGCGATTTTCGAAAACTGACAACGTAGAGCTGAGCTGACGTACGCTGACATCGCTGAAGATCAGCCCTAGCTAAGATGCGACCGCTACTAACGATTCTATCTTCTTGTTTCTATCACTCAAAACATACGGGATGGCATTCTCGTGCGTCGCGGCAAACCACGTCGTCAACTGTCATCCCATACATTATGAGCGATAGAAAAGAAAAAGTATATGTTTCTGTTTTCTATTGAATCAAAATGTATAGAGTCGACTTAAGCGTTGACGTGATCTGTCATCTATCAGCTTATTTTCGAGATTCGCTATGCGCTCTGTCGCGTCGGCCAATTATGTCAGTTCAATATACACTCGAGAGCAATGAAAACGGGTCACTTTCTATGGAAATTCTATACAAAGTGACCCCTTTTTGATTGCTCTTAATTATATTTTGTCACTCAATGGCTTATAGTGTCGTGCATCTTGTGGTGGTCTATTGAAACTGTTAAAGGCCATCTTGCTTCTTAAAGTTATCTTACCACCATGGTAATAAGAGCTGCCGCAGAATTGTTAAAGTTAAACAACTTAAACAAAGCGTCGAAGTTGAACTTAAAATGCAATAGAGGCTTGACCTGCCGAACTAATAGCATAGATATACTCGTACAGTGATGACATAATGAGGTATGTTTGCGTTTTTCCATACAACTATCCACAAATATTACCACCGACTGGATTAACACATAGGCAGTTTAACATCCGGAAAATTAAAAAGTTGCCGAGGCAATTGAGACAATCGTAATCTACGCGGACGAAGTCGTGGGCAGAAGCTAGTTATAAATAGAAAAAATAAAACGCTATTACCGAAACCTAAAATTAAAAGGGGTTCCTATCTCTCTTAATCTTACTCGTTACTTTTCAGTAGGTAATGTGAAGTTTCTTAAACATTATTTAAGTCTAATAAACACAATCATAGTCTTACTGATTACTAAATTAGCTTGGAAATTAATAAAACAAAACGCTGTGACCGCAGCGAACAGGGCACTCCGTGTTTGCGTCGCACGGAACTAGATGTCGCTAGTTGTAGATTGACTCGCACAATCGTTTGGTTCCCCCGATTTGACCACCTTGAGCATACGAAAATATTTCGATATGGTTAAATATATCTTACACTAAAATTTTGGAATTGTCCTTACGATCAATAAGGACGATTATATTTACATTATGGAATTCTCTGTAAAGGAGGAATGCTGGTCGAGGTGTGCCATTATTCGACGAATTCGTGCCGGCTAACTGACACCACCTCCTCCACCATTATTTATGTATATTTATGTATAGTTATACTGGGCGTCCTGTATTAAGAAGTCCAAAACCAACCAGTATATTGACGAGCCTTTGTTATGTCGAAACAATGTAATACGGGTCCAAAAAACCAAGTCTTATGATTTTCATGATAATCGCAATTTACTAGCATTTCCATATTTCGCAGTTGGTTTCAGTTTTTTGAAACACTCTTCTATAACTTGAAGATTTAGCTCGCTGCACTTTTAGGAAACATTTGCAGTTTCTCGTAAATTAATGTTAAAACTGCCATGTTGGACTCTTGGACTTGACAAAAATCTTGATCAAACTTTGAAGAACAAAAATTTAAAATGTTTACATTTAATGCATATTTAAATACAGAAAGTTATTCATCAAATTGACAAATTAAGAAGTTATGGCCGTTTTAATGGCGAAGGGACAGTTTTGTTTTTCAAGTGTTGTGACGTATTAATAATGATTTAACGTGTTAGTATCCAACTACAGTAAATTGACGGCGCGCTGGCTAAGTTGGTAGTGATCCTGCCTACGAAGCTGTTCTGGGTTCAAACCACGGTAAAGGCAGATATTTTTGTGAATATTTGTTCCTGAGTCATGTATGTTTTCTATATATTTAAGTATATATTTCTCTATCTAAGTAATTAGTTATATCGTTGTCTAGTACAAGCCTAGAGCTTAGTTTGCGATTAGATCAATTGGCATAGACCAAAAAAATAAGTTTTTTTTTCTTAATCAAAAGCATAGGTGATTTTAAGAGACCAATTTCGTTAATTTTGTATTTGACCCAATAGTTTTGTTTTAAGATATTTATTTATTTAGCAGCATTTTATGGATGACATGATTATTTTAAATTTGAGTTGGCATTTTATCGTAAATAACAACAATTAAATGATACCTAATGGTAAAAAGTGATTGTAATACTGCATTAAAACGTGCTATTTCAAGCGGTTTTGCCTAGCCCGAAAGATACACCTAGGAGGGCTTCAAGCCGAAAACGAAAGTCAAACAAAGGTTAAATATACTTTTGTCGAGATATCCGAAAAAGATAAATATTTTAAAAACTTAATAACGCAGAACGGCTTTATAACCTTATTCCTCGAAATGGTTTTCGAATTAGAGTACCTACTTGTAAAAATATGAACAATCCTAAATGGTGTGACATTGTCCCCTGATATTTATATATACATGAATCGTCGTTGATTTTATTGAGTTGATTTTATGCTGGGCATTTACGGACGCGCCGTTTGTCTCAGTGACAGATGGAGAGTATACAACTGGATGGGCGTAATATTTTGACCACATTCACGGTGCGACATCACGGAGCAGACTGATCATAAAATGGCCGCTAGAGAACGCATTCACGACGACGCCGTTTGTCTTGGCACGGAGGAGAGGCGTGTTCCAAAGTTGAATTTTGACTTTCGCGTAGTTCCATTCGGATTGCGCGTTGGCGCTTTGGCGTTGGTTTTTGTAGAAAATAGCCGTAGACAAATTTTAGGCAAGATATGGAGCACACTACACACATTACTTAAATAAGTGACCATGTTTAAATACATTTATTATAATAACACAAGTCTACTTAATTGTTTTAACAATTAAAATTGTTACTATTGGAACAAAATAAAAGATAACATATAAAACATAAAATAAATAAAACTTATAGCACCTAATTGCTTTTGACATTATCGTATTGGCAACGTTGCGAGAGCTCTGACAGTAATGGCGGCAAAGTTAAAAACAACGAGAAGAATACAGACTATAAATATACAACATCTCACAATATGACGAGGCCCGTTTCATGAAGCTACAAGTTACAAACTACAAGCAGAAGCCTTTTACTAACTTATTTTGCTAGAAAGAGCTTGTAATTTGTAACTTGTAGCTTCGCGAAACGGCTCACAGAGGTCGCACTTTTGGTCTATTTACATACAGGGTGATTACAAATGAATGACTAGTATTGAAACGTTGAAATTTGGTTAACATTACTATTCAAAAACTCTTTCTATGTTGTGATAAAAAAACCTGGCAATAATATACATAAAAGAAAATTAACTTGATTTAACATTTTTAGCACCTAATAATAATAAATGGTAAAAAAAATGTTGCTGCCGTGATCCGTATTTTGATTGCGATTACGTTGTTTTTAACTCTAGTAATATTACCGCTAATTATTTATTAGTACCAATTATTACCTATACACCTGCTTTTTTCTTTCATGTCATTCCAAGTGCGACCTCTGCTTATAACTAAGAAATAAACGGAACAAAATATTCAGTCCGCAGCGCTTTGTGTTGTCACTGTGTTGGCGGTAGATGTCGCTACTTGTTCGCAATTTTAACGCAATGTTTCGTTCCCCTAGCTTGTGCGTAATATGAAGGGTGCACGGAAAGAACATGCCCAGTCCAGTCACTGTTTTTAAATGCGTTTTCATCTCAAGATATATTTAAAGCCTTATAAAGCCTAGTTCTAGTGCAAGAGCAGGGATGTCAGACGTACCAACTTGTTGGTACACATACCAGTTTTTAGTGTCACGTACCATGTACCAAAACTACTCAGTCCTTGTATGCAAAAATACCAAGATTGGCCGTTGACCGACAAAAATACACCGATAATACAGAAAACCGACAAATTTCAGTGATGCAAATAAAAAAATGTATTCCAAATATTCCAATCAGAAATCAGATTTCCTTTATGATATAAAACTTTATTATAGCAGCAGTCTCGATAAATGCTTACCATTTTTTGTCAATCGACTTACTAGATTTAAATCCGAAAGGCAATATAATATCAAAATATCAAATAATTACTGCCCTCTATTAACGGTACACGAAATCAAAATATTAATTTTTTTCACTAGGATACAGTTTATAGCAGCGCCGCAGCGGAGCATAGGGGTACCAGTTTTTCGTTTTCAATACCAGCTTTCAGCCAGCTCGGTACAAGGATTTCCGAGTGGCCGTCTAACATCCCTGTGCAGGAGTTTCTAAACTTTTAAGATAACAGATCACCCGCCGTTTTTTATAGAACCCCTACGAGTACATCAAAGAATTACAAATGTGAAAACATCGCTAGCGCGTTTTAGGACTTTTCTTTTTATTGGTAAATTCTATTATTTATATGTTTTTTACTGTGTCGAATATAGGTATCATAAAGTTAATAATGTGTTATTATATTATGTGCTTGAATCAATGTATTTTCAAATATTATCACGTTATACAGGTTAACTCGTTTATTAATGCTACTATATTCTTAAATATTTGAGATCAACACCTTTCAACTCGTGTATTAGAAGCAGACATAGAAGTCGCGGTGGCACGAATAAAATTTAACTAAGGACTTCCACACGATATTATGTTATCGATAAGTTGTACTTTCTTATGACAGTACTTATGTTATGACTATGAGATAACGTATGTTATGAATATGCAACTTGCAAATAATTTATACAGTATGAAGATTGAAGTCCGTATAGGTCGATTAAGGAAGATAACGGTTTACATACTTTATGGATGTATAAGACGTGACGTTGACATAATATGACAATCTTGTCCGCTCAGAGAGATTAAACAACGGAATTAATATTACGCGTAAAATGCCACCTAGAAAACAGTGTCGTGAAAATTGATTACATTCTTGGCTAAAAATCTCTCCGAATTTACATATGTGGATCTAGGATCATCATCATCATCTTGTCAGCCGAAAGACGTCCACTGCTGGACATAAGCCTCCCCCAAGGCTTTCCACTCAGACCGGTCTTGTGCTTTTCGCATCCACCGCGGTCCGAGTGTGGGTGGGTCCGGTGTCGAGGTCGAGGTCGTCGTCGTGGATCTAGGATATTTTGTACTAAATGTGAGATAAGCCTCGTAGATAAGAAATATAATGTTAGGAAGCATTTGAACAATGAAACGCACATTAAAGGCACCCACATGAAAAATCGTTCGTTTTATATGGACTTAACAAAATTCTTGATAACATGTAACATTGCCTGGCATCAATTGGATAATGCAATTTTTTGTTTATTTATACAGAACTGTATCAACAGAGAATACAAGAATTCGTCCGTACCTTCTGAATCATACAGGGTTATTGGTAAGTCGACCTATTCCCGTATAAAAAATAAAAAATGTATGATTTAAATTTGGTAAATTTTTTTATTTTAATTTTTGAAGTTGCATTTGTGACTTTTGTTTCCGCCCGCTTCCTTTGTGATGATTATTTTTTCAGGTTTTTTTTAAATATTTTTCTACTTGTTATGCGTTTTTGGAGAGCTAAGAAAACAGTTAAGTTTTTAAAATAATCTGCAAGCCAAGTTTCATAACGTTTTTTTTTTGTTTTTAAGGCATTTTAGTGGAAAGCGATCGCAAAAAAATATTGAAAAAAATTCGTTTTCCGTCTCGCTTTTTCAAATTTGGACCGATTATTATTGTTTTAATATTGAGAAATAACCAGTGTTTAATCGGTTTTGTAAATCAGAAGAAAAAAAAAGATTTAAATTGATACTTTTTTTGTAATAAATTTTTCAAGTTGAATTTCCGACTAATTTAAAAAAAAACTAATAATCGCGATAACTCAAAAATGGTTCACTTTTGCATAATGCACATGGGGGTCAAAATTATCGCAAATAGTCACCCCTATCACCTCCTAACGGGAATAGGTCGACTTACCAATAACCCTGTATATAAAACAGCATTATCTTATGAAAGTGTACCTACAAGGAATCCATGCAAAATATACGCTCTGAAATTACATACAAATATATATATTGTTACCGTTGACGAAACGACTAATGCGAAAGGACAGCAAATTGCAAATGTTTTAGTTGGTAAACTTGAAGACGAACCGAGCAGGCCACATTTACTTGCAAGTAAGGCGTCGTTCGACAAATTAATATAAAGTTCATAATTGATTGAATGAAAATAATGTAATGCACTTCTAGGTTTCAGTCTACTTTGCATGGAAATCGATGAAAAAATTATTTAATTGTAAAGTTTGATTTATATTTGAATTTTAAAACACCTAAAAAGTAGTAGTAATCATCACATTTCAGTTAATTTTCAATTATCTGGTGAACTTTATACCTACTATGAAATGTCAATTCCAAATAAGTATTCAGCTATCGATAAATTTTATATCGTAAGGAAGTCCCTAGTTGATTGAAATTATTGCCACCTCGACTTCTGTCTGATTAGAAGACTTTTTATAGTGACATGAAACATTGACGTTAGGCCATTGTTTTTATTTCAATTTTAACAGTTTAGGTACCCGGGATGGTGTGAAAGGATTCTTAACGATAACGCACACACATCTCAATCGGCTCAGACGTACATACATACACGAACCCTGAACACATTACACTCCTTTTTTAGGGTACTCGTGTAAAAATATGTCAAGAACACGAGGTTTTGCCGCATATGAACGATTTTGAAAGTGGCCAAAGAAATTTTGCCGTCGACATTCGATAAAATCTCGTGTAAGGTATGCGAGAAAAATTACGCAGTGTGAACCACAAGTCGTGAATCGTAATTATGTTGGATCGTAGTTTCCATCCGACTTATCTCGTTATAAGTTCTAACTACGTTCAGGCCCCTATTTCACCAAGTTACAATTGTCAATGACATATGTCTGCTGACAAGTGTCGACAAGTGTCTCGGACAATTGTCCAGTAACAGGTGACAAGTAGACAAATCTAATTTTATTTCTATGGACATACATAATTGTCTACAATTACAGTGTGCAACATGTGTGCAACGCGTGACAATTGTCCATAATTTATTTTAAGGACAATTATGTTGAGAAACAGTTGTAAATTTTTCCATATCGACATATTTGCAAATTTGTCGGTAATTATTGACATGAGATTAGAGCTGTGTCAGGCTTGCTTTACAATTGTAGTGTTTTCATTGTTAGTTACAAAATGGCTAAAGGAGTAGTAGTGACAGTGATTTAGATGAGTTCACATATAGGAGAATATAAAGAACGAATAAATTTCTCCTTTGACGTCACTCCCTTTGCGTTCAAGAAAAAAATTCGTATTAGTAAAGCCAGTGTAGAATATTTAATAAATAAAATCGGTGCAGTTATAGATCACCCAACTACAAAAAATAAAGCTTTATCTAACGCCTTGTCAACAAATTCTTTGCACACTGCATTGGATGGTTTCAGGGTCACAATACCACGTCAGCTATTTCTTTCCATTTCTTGATTTTCATGTCGAATGTTAAATTGTTATATCCATATTGCAATGGTTTTAATCAAGGCACTTTAAAAAATGGTGCACGAAAGGAATTGCAAATTGCAAATGATTTACTTATTTGTGGCTAAAATCGCGGGAAATAGTTTAATAGTTTTAAATAAGTTTCATGCAAAGTGATCAAAGGTATTCGTATTCAGCCAGTGTCAGTTTATATCCACAACTATATATGTATTTAAAATTTAAGCGGTTCTCGAGCGTACGTTAAAAAATAAAAAGCCAATTTATAATAAACCATCGGTGTACTTAATTAAGTATTAAGTTTTGTAATTGGTAATTATATTTAGTCGGACAAACTCGAAAACGCTCGCTTCCAAAACACACGTACTTTGAAATTAAAAAATAAACACTGGCTAGTATCAATAAAAATACATTTACCCAAACATGATCGGAAAACTTACTTTTAAAAAACGAACACGGGTAGTAGTGTATCATATTCATACATCAAAATTAAAAAAAATAGTAATCTTGTTTCTTGCTACAGTTTTTTTTAAATTGAGAATAATTGCATATAGTCGACAAGACTGAGGAAACTATCCATACAGCCAAGCTGTATGTAAAAGTGTGTATAGTCATGTGTGTGTTTCATTTGTAGAGCGATTGATAAAAATAAATAAAAATTAGTTTGTACACTCCAAACTAATATAATAATTATTGTTGTATAATTGTGGACTAAGTGCGCGTTAATGGTGGACGCCTTTCAACAATCAACATACGGTTGATTTACACATTTAAAAATATAAAGACTATCGTTTGTCATGACAACGTGACAATTGTATCAGAATTTTGACAACTGCCATTTCACGATATAAAAATGTCATTTTTTTATTATTATTTTCGCACCTGTCAGCGTGGTTTAATAATGTAGAGATTTGTGAAACAACACTTATCGTGACTACTCGACAATTGTCACCTGATTATTACAATTGCTGTTTCATGAAATACAATTGTCACGTAATTTAAACAATTGTCGAACTTGTCAAGCTTGGTGAAATAGGGGCCTGAACAACTCGTTTGACGTTTTATAAAGTTAAGCATACTTTATTAGAACTTTAAGTTAGTGCGCTCTGAGCGTCAAACTATCTACTATAAAGGTGTCTTTCCACTACACCGTACCATACCATGACCGTACTATGAACGTACCACGTATTAAAATGTTGACCTACTTTTTTGTCTGACACGTTCCTATTAGGGTGAATTTTAAAAATATTGTACATAGTTAATGGCTCAATAAAAAAGGGTTGTTAAGCCCTTTAACTGTTTCCTTTGTGTAACGAATATTAGTCAAACAAACGAAAAACAATTGAAGAAAGTTAACGTTAACTCAATTAACTCCTAAACAATGTACAATATTTTTGAAATTTACCCATTACGGTCATGGTATGATACAGTGTAGTGGACACCATAGGTATAACTTTATGGGAATCTATTGTTCGAAATACCAGTTTAACTATTACAAAAATTCAGAAAATGCAAACGTAGGGGTACGCGTAGAAGTGTCACAGACACGGCGCGCCTATTTGCGCCGTTTGCGCAGCGTGATAGCTGACAAGCCAACGCTTTTAGGAGAGAAAATATTAAGAAAGAAAGAAAAGAAAGAAAGAAAGAAATTATTTATTCGTGACGTGTAAACATTAATTAGTACAAAACATGTAGAACACAAAATTTTAATTTGTCACGAAATGGTCGCAACTCAGCGTGATGCTGGCAGAGCCAGCGCTGGTCTTCCGTTGTGGCCATTTGGTGAAGTCACAGCGCAACGACGCCACGACCGCACACACTTAGTTCTACAAATTACAAAGTAAAATAAAAATAACAAGATAAAAAGAAGACAAGACAAACAGGTGAAAAAGATGCCACACAGCTTTATAAGCTACGGCATCGTTCACGAAAACAAACCTGCGCCTCTATTCTATGCGGTAAAACTGAATCGTACCTATTTGTTTGTCGGCCGGCGTTACTGTCAAGTAAATAAGAGCTGTCAAAACGTTGACAATACGATTACAGATCAAACATAAACCTCTTTTTTATAAGCTCAAGCCGATTGCGCGTCATTAAGTCTGGGGAGACCCTTAAAGGCTTGGTCAAACACACGGCGCGACGCAGCGCCGCGGCCGCGCCGCGTGATGCCGACGCGATGCCTGTTCAAACAGGGCGCGCGCGGATCGCGCCGGCCTCGCGCTCTCAACACGCCCGCATCGCGCGCGCGGACGCGGCGCGGACGCAGCGCGATGCGGGCGTGACTCGCGCGCGGGCCGTCGCTCGCTCATTCCTGACTGATGTGACCCAGCGCGGCGCAGCGTGCCGCCGCGTCCGCGCCGCGCTGCGCTGCGCTCGCGCCGCGTGGACGCAAGAGGCCGCGCGGCGCGGAGCGCGACAGAAGCGGGGCGCGATGCCGGCGGGACGCAGTCTGTTTGACGTCGCTAACCTGTTAGCATGTATTTAAAGCCGCCGCGGTCGCGCGGCGCGGCCGCGGCGCTGCGTCGCGCCGTGTGTTTGACCAAGCCTTTAACCTCTCGTATGCGGTAGGCAGGAAAATTTGTTGACGTCTCAGTGCGGCGACGCGGTCACGTGACCAGTCACGTGACATCAAACCCACAGAAATAGCGGCCATGTTGAATAATTTTATGTAAGGAGCGATTTTTGGTAAAGATCACTTTATTGGCTAACCTACAATAAAGTTCAACCCTATGTAGCTTCACAGTAAGGTTCAAATTAAATTCGCGAAGGCACGCAAAGATTTGGTGCAGATCTGCTCCCTAGCAGTTTGCGTATATGGAGCAGATCTGCTACTACGCATACGAGGGGTTCGGTAAGTATAAGTAAATAAATGTCACACCAATTGACCTAGTCCCAAACTAAGCTCTAGGCTTGTGCTATGGGTACTAGACAACGATATAAATACTTATATAGAGAAATAAATACTTAAATACATAGAACATCCAAGACTCAAAAACAAATACTCGTGCTCATTACACGACTATTTGCCCATACCGGGAATCGAACCAGGGACCGCTAGCTTCGTAGACAGGGCGACTACCAACTAGGGCCTAGTTGGTAGTCGCCCTGTAGTAGTTACTAGGCTATCGCTTTCTATGGTTCTTAGCTAAGATTTTCATAAAAATCGGTTGAGTCGTGTCAGACACGTATCGGAGGTTCTTATTTATTAAATAGGCCTCATCGCTTCTCTTTCATTCGGTATGTCAAATGTGAGGGATGTGAGATCAATATAATTTATGGCAAACATTGTCGCGTCACCGTCACCATTAAGGTGTTTTTACACTGGCGAGGTGAGACGGAACGAGAACAAAACTCTCGCCGGTCCAATTCCATAAAAAAATTGCATACTCTATAATAGAATAGAATGGTTTTGCAGGTGGTAGGACCCTGTGCAGGGTCCGTCCGGATCGCTACCACCATCTTATCCATTAACCTACCGCCAAACAGCAGTGTTCGCATTGTTGTGTTCCGGTTTGGGGATAAGACAGCCGGTGTAATGACTAGCATAGAGGCATTCTATCTTAGTCCTTAGGGTTGGCAACGCATTTGCAGTCTTATGCTAATGTCTATGGGTCACAGTTTCCACTTACCATCAGGTGGCCTGTGTGCTCGGTTGCCTTCTCTAAGACATAAAAAAAAAAAATTAAAAAAAATGGAAACTACTATTTCACCTTAGCATCTCCTACAGGCAGGTTTTGCCGATTAAAGACAGTCAGCAAGTAACTTTTTAATTTCAATAAATGCCGAGAAGGGTGATCAAGGCGTGATCAATAACCGGTCAACACCAGATCGGCACCACCTCAACTCGAGCTGTTCAGTATTCTTTGTGTGAAACTCCTTAGGTACCTACTGTAACACACTCCTTATCGGCAGCGGAACGTCAACGCCTCGGCTCAAGCCAGCAGTCGTCCACTGAAAAATGTATCGTACCTTCTACCTACTACCTAACTCAGATCGGGGCTCACTTTTCAATGTCTCACTTTGAGCTGCTCCAACCTTAAATAAAGGAGTGGTGTTTTTCGGTTACCACCATTTGTTGACCGAGCGCATCCGACGCCAACGAGCCTGGGAAAATGCCTTGGTTTACTAGTGAGCTAGTGACGCCAAACCACAGATCCACGTAGCTCAGGTGTGTAACAGTAGAATTCCCGCCTCAAATTCAAACTTATCGTTTCACCAATGGATAAGCACCTTAACAGATTGAATCACAAACTTTCATATAGCTATATTAGGTGTGACAGTTTATCATATTGATTGATTGTCCGGGAGCGTACTTCCGATCCCTTGGGAGGCGTGATCCCAACATAATGTAATCTAACGGTAACAAGGTGTTTGTTCAGGATGCGTAGCGAAACATTAGGCAGTGTTCACACCAAACAGTGAGGAAATCCATGGGATAAATACTAGCATGGAGCTATGCTCGGAAATTATCTGCGTGATTGAATCAGAAATGAGGAGATCAGAAAACAACTGCCAACAATAGCTAGACTTAACCTCTCGTATGCTTAGTAGCAGATCTGCTCCATATACGCAAACTGCTAGAGAGCAGATCTGCACCAAAGCTTCGCGTGCTTACCCGAATTCAATTTGAACTTTATTGTGAATCTTCTTAAGGTTAATTGTAGACTAGCCAATAAATTAATCAAATTTACCAAAAATCGCTCCTTACATAAAAGTATTCAATATAGCCATAGCCACTATTTCTGTCGGTTTAACATCACGTGAATGGTCACGTGACCGCACTGAGATTTCAACAAATTTTCTGCCTACCGCATATGAGAGGTCGCAGAACAGATGGCCGCGATGGCGTCGAAGAATGCTCGAGTGAGGTCTGCGTACCTGATGCAGCATGAGTAGACTTCTACCATTCAACAAGTCTTCAACAAGGTGGACCGAGGTGGCTATTTGTGGGAAATAGTAGGATGCACGCGGGGCGGGACCGGAGTTGACCGGACCTTGTAGCAATCATTGGGGGGGGGGGGGACTTTATCCAGCAGTGAATCTCTTTCGACTGAAATTATGATGATGAAGTCCTAGCATAGAATCTGGACTATACGCTACTTTGCATCAGCCATACGCAGCTGTTTTTTCTCCACTAACTGTTACGGTCACAACGCCAAATCCAAAGTAGACAATTGCAATCTTGAGATTATATTTTATGATTACATGTCTATGGGTCACAGAAGGTGGGCCTCTATTCAACACGATAAAACCATACCGTATTTGAGCTGTTGTCTTTTTTTTTTTCATTGCCCCGCGGCGACTTGAACAGCTACTACCGCGGGAATATGGCGTTTCCACTATGAAGTGATTTCGCCAGTATCAAGTATATATAAGTATAAATCAATATAGTCAAAAAACACAATCCAATCTTCTCTAAGAAGATTGGTGGCAACGTTGTACGGTGATATGTATGTAGGACAGAGGCCAAGATAGTTTTAACCTCTGTACCACTGCGAGTCCTTTTGAAACGAGAAGTAAGATGCCAGGATACACGAAATAAGTCCAAGTCTTCAATCACAGTGCAACACAAAGGCATTAAAAGTACAAATCACTAGCAAAAAATAACTTTGAACACCTAAATACACAAAAATAAAAAATAAAACAAATTACACATCCGCCATCTTTTGACGTTGCAAATGGCCTCCCAGCTGTTGTCTTAATTACTTGACAGTAATGGCGACTGACATCAAAACAATACAGTAACCGATCAGAGACGATATGTTTTTACCGTCGGGAATAGAGGCCCTGTGTGGTCGTTTGTCTTCGCCATACCGTTAAAAATACTGGCCAAGTGCGAGTTGAGGTCGCGTGGAGAAGGTTCCATACAATTATAAATATTTTTATGGTGTTTTTTTTAATTAATACAATATATCACATTTGAAATTCTTACAAGACGAAAGTTAGTTAACTACTCCTAGCGCCATCTAGTGGTGTTTTAGTGAACTGTTATCCCTAAGTCAACATATTAAATTGACTTTACTGCTTATTTTCGATTGATAGAATTCTTATAGGTTATCCTGTAATCTACAAGCAATGATTTTTACTTAGTATTTTTTTCAAAAGTTTAGTCCCAGTAGTTTCGGAGATCAGGGGGGTAATGGTCAATTTTCGTCTTCTTTCATGAATAAAACCAAAAATATTTATTTTGCAATAATAACAAATATATTTGAGATCCCCATAACGAGCCCTTTCATTTGATATATGACACAGCAAGGTTTGCAAAACTTTTTTTTTAATATCCTAGTTTGTCCCTGAAATTACCCTCATTTAAAAAAAAATACTTTGCATAGCTGTGTTTGCTCATCAATTTACATACGTGTACCAAAATTTCAACTCAATCGGTCCAGCATTTTCGGAGCAAATCGGCTGTGACAGACGGACGCACGAGTGATCCGATAAGGGCTCTGTTTTTACATTTTTGTACGAAACAATAAAACATAGATTTCATAGCTGCTTTTTTTTCTTTGCCCCGCGGCGACTTGAACAGCTACTACCGCGGGAATATGGCGTTTCCACAATGGAGTGATTTCGCCAGTGTTAAGTATATATAAGTATAAATCAATATAGCAATAAAACACAATCCAATCTTCTCTAGGAAGATTGGTTGCAACGTTGTACGGTGATATGTAGGACAGAGGCCAAGATAGTTTTAACCTCTGTACCACTGCGAGTCCACTTGAAACGAGAAGTAAGATGATAGGATACACGAAATAAGTCCAAGTCTTCTATCACAGTGCAACACAAAGTCATTAAAAGTACAAATCACTAACAAAAAACACACACACACCTAAATACACAAAAATAAAAAATAAAACAAATTACACATCCGCCATCCTTTGACGTTGCAAATGGTCTCCTCATAGCTGCTTAGTCTGTTCCTGTTCAGACTGCCAATAACAATAACAAGTATACCTGACTGTAATTGTCTTTAGACAGAGGATGAAATAGTAATGAGAATATAAGGTTACCTCGAATTAGTTTAAGAAGGTTGATAATATATTCATCACCATCATCGTATTATTGCGCTGGGTGCGACAGAGACGAAAACCTCTCTTATCAAACAAATATTTCAAAACTACATTTTCAACATCAAAAATAGTTCGGCAATAAAAATATTCTAGACAAGAGTCTGTCAGTAAAATACAGTAATGTAAAATCAGGCAATGATTAAGTGTATAAATAAATAACATGTCTAAGCTCAACCTTCAAAAGCACGCGAATATGGAGTTAAAATGGTAAATTGATTTGTTTATGAGAGTGACGAACTGAATAGGAACAGACTTTAGTAAAGTTAATAGAGAAGTAGTTGAACTGAATTTCCTTGCTGGAAGATTCAAATTCCCACTCAACAAAAATCTCCTTTCGTTCATTTTAAACTTTCGGGTACACGCCTTACTCGCTCCCATACGCTTATATAGGAATTTTTAGTCTATATCCGAATCCGAAAGAATTCTCAGACCTCTGGCGTGATACATTGAACTAAAACACAATCATTAGAATAGTTTTTTATTGCTTCGTCTGCTACTTAACATGTAAATAAAGGATACAGTGTGCTAAAACTAAGTATAAAAAAACTATTTGGCACGTTGTAAAATAAAAAAAATGTCTAACATCACAGGGATCAATATTGACTAAAAACTGAACAGTACTAAGCATTTGGCATATGGGTGAATCAAAGGTAACTTATTTTCTTTCGTGATATTAAAATTCAGTGAGGCTATGGTTAGTAATTTATTAATATTAACTTTCAAAGAACCATGGTAATGTAGAAATGGAAAAAAAGTCTAACGAAAAGCCAGCTTTAAAAAAAACCAACTGCTGATTGGATAATGTCGTGAAAGTAATGTTACTTATCATGTATTTATATTTTATTTCGCCAATATGACATTTAAAATATTTTGATATAGCCTATGACACTCTAGTGGTTAGGACGAATCTAACCACGTATAATATATTAAAATCGGTTTAGCCGTTTAGTAGTTACGAGCGGACATTGAGTCGGATATACATACAAGTCAAAGCCCTAACGCTCCTTTTGGACTTTGCCGCAGTCCGGTAATAAGGTAGTCTCCGGCCCTTCAGGAGATACTGTTATCTATTGCAGCTCGAGTGGGGTCTGTGAACCTATTTTTTATCCAAACAAAAAGCTATAACATACCTCCCCTTACGTTTTCTTTTCCAAGAAAATAATCAGAAAATATCCAAGAAAATAAATAGAAATAGGGAGTAAGTATCTTAAAAGTTGATTCATCCATATGCATATTTAGAAAAAAAAATGCGACATATCCGTTCTGATGGGTAAATAGGTCATACGGATATATCGCTATTTATTGAGAACCAATATATTCGTAGTTGACAGAGAATAAGTGGTACAGATATATCCGACTTCGTTGCAAAGTTAGTCACCAAAACAAAATTTTGAAATATAACAATTCTGCCAATAAGCAGTATCCCAAATTCAATAGTCAAAGCAAGTTCTATCTTAGTATGGCAGTAACGAGGTTGCGATTGCTACTGTTGTTTCATCTGAGATTCTGCCATTTGCATTTGGGCAGAATTCTATTTCAGGTGGGAATTTCTCTGACTATATTGATTTACATACTGTGAAATTATAACATTAAAGTTGTGACATTTTTCTCCAATACGAATAACCTAATTTAAAAAACCACACGTGTTTGATAATATTATACAGTAAGGGAAACTGAAAGACGTACCATTTCATGTCTTATTAATGTTGTGACAAGAGCGAAAAAGTTCTTTCGATTTCCATGACTGAAAAAATAAAAATGGTAAAGCCAATAAAATTACAAAAATATTATCTATAACAACACATTGTGGATTACAAAAATATACATGAGCAAATTTTATTTAGAGCACATAGATAACTCTAGAATTTACGATTCTTTCGACACGCATATAAAAAATATCATCAACTTTACATAGACAAAATTCACAATTTTATTGTCTTTTGGATTCGTTGTTCGCAAACAATATATATAAAAAAAAACAAACAACATTATATTATAATTATTGCACGAAAACGTCAATTCAATATACCTAATTATTTTTAGCATTCACTAATAATTACTGTAGACTCTCGAAATTTACGTGACATTTTGTTTACACCATTATAAATTTACCTTAATTTAGGTGTCTGGTCGCGCACAAACTTAACAATAATCTATATTTTAACTTCCTACGTCTATAGCACTCTAGAATATATTAAATAAATTCTGTTCATAATAAATACTGCTCATACTCAGAGATTTCGCGTAACAAATTTAAAGGCACTATTTTGTAGTGAACACCAACCATGGGGTAATTTTGAGTCATAGGTTAGATTTCATAGTCACGTTTTGTTAAAAAGCAGATTTTTAACCAATGTATGTAATGAAACGCCCGCAAAAGCCTAGCAGAGAATGGTAACACAGTTCAAAGCTCACTTTTTAATGTTTCACTACAATTTGAAGTATCGGCTTTGTTTTTTGTTAAGTGTGTCACTTTCCGTCTCTTCACGGTTCCAACGGAGGATCAGTGCTGGCTTTACGGCTAGCGAATGCTGAGTTGGGACCGTTTCGCAACAATTTCTGACTTTTTCTTTTTGTATTTATGTGATGTAATATTGTATTATTGCGAATAAATGTATCCTGATCTTTATCTATCTTTACCTTTCAAAGAAAGTTGTGTCAAATCTGAAAGACCAGATATAAGGCCGACAGTGCTTTGTTATTAAATGTGTTGTTATGAATTGTTTAACAATTGCTTTCTTCAATAACCAAGTTCATTTAGTTTAAAAGTTATAAATTTGGATCTGAAAAAACCCCACGCGGTCAATTTCATTGAAGGGTACTCGGAAAGAACATCTCTAGACGCATTTCATTAGGTTTCCGTAGCCAAAATGGCAAAAAGGACTCGTGGTGTATGTCATCGGCATTTTACACAAAAACTAGAAGATGTATATTGATGAGAATTAGAGTATAGGTGTCTCGTATTTACCGCTACTTAGTTTGGTAGTTAATTAAAAAAAACTAGGGGGGGGTATACATGTAGTAGATTTAAACAATAATCGTCTAACATCAATGTGTGGCACATATTTTGACATTACTATTAAAATCAATTTATGTTTTCTAAGCATATCCTAATTAAGTGATTTTTTTCGGAAATAATCGGTCGAAAAGTAGCATAAACCCGTCCTATTTTGACAGTTCTATTAAAATCAATGTATGTTTTCTAACCATTTTTTGATTAAGTGAATATTTTCGGAAATAATCGGTCCAAAAGTAGCATAAACCCGTCCTGTGTCCCCCTCCCTCCTTTATCTTTGAAACCGTAAGTAAGTGAAAATTATTTTCGACCGTTTTTACCAATGCTTATAAACCGTAAAAGAGTTATTGCCGAAAAACCGCGCTTGTCTATAAAAGGACGTAAAGTCCATGAAGTGCTCTTTTGCTGGTGCATTTTTCCATGTAGTAATGGCTTCGGCCTACATTGAGCATGGTCCGAAATGGTCTTGTCTGGTTTTGTTTTTTAATGAGATTTTAATCTCCAAATGTGTTGCAATTAACGACTCAGTTACAGATATAAATACTTATATAACTTTTATATGACCACTTTCAGTAAACCAAATAATTAAATTGGTTCTCGATGACTCGTCACTGAGGTGACTAGATAATTATGTTCTTTCCGTATACCCCACATATATGATAAACGTTCACTTACGAAATCTCTGTTAAGCTGTTCAACACTATATTATAATACAAAAATCGTCACGTAAGCGAAGACCATCAAAAAAGCACCGTGAATTTCAATTTTATGAAACTATATGTTAGATGTCTCTTTCATCCCCTAAAATATATTACTTTACTAGTAATATTTTTATAATAGTAAGTCACTTCATTTTAACATAGACATAATCTAGTGTAAATATATTTAAGCCGAGATTAAACCAAAACACAGCGATATCTTGTCATGGATATCTTAGATCCATAGCGGCTCTATGAAGTTTTAGTGTTATGCCATCTGACCCCTATTTCACCACCCTGACAATGACAGGTGACACGTGACATTTCAGTATACATGGCGCGGCTTAAAAGAATGAATCCCATTGATGTGAAATCTTGACAACTCTGCAAGGTATACCGAATTGCCACCTGTCACCTTTCATTATCAGGATGGTGAAATAGGTGGCAGGTTTTATTTCGGCTTGTCTATGCTATAACTATACAAAAACTATTTATACAATAGGACCTATAGTCATTCAAAAATAATTCAATTACATCAAAAACAGCCTAAGCGACAACAAGTTTTTTGTAACTTAGAAATAGTATTTCTTGTTCTTTATAAATTCTGTAACATAATCGGCACAATAATATTATAATTTATACCCTTTTATAGCAAATTTCATTCCAACTCGTATATAGTAAATATTTAATATTTAATATTAAACTAGCTAAAACGCGTCCATTTATCACTTCATTACGGTACAATATTGTATAAAAATAAATTTTAGGTTGGCAGCACTCTAATAAATCCCTAACAGATTGGCAAGATAAAAAAAAGTTAGCTGCTAAATTAATACGCTTTTTACTAACCTTATTCAGAAACCAACAACAATAAACAAGAACGTATTTTTTTTAAACACTTTCCATTCTTTGGTTTTTTTTTTGTTAATGTTGCCATCCTAAAATCGAAAACATTTAACATTTTTATTCTCTAAAGCCTCATATATCTCAATTAATAGTCAAACAACTTCGCTACAGCTACGCAACTATAGTAAACGCACTTATTGCCGGCAACGCATATACGCGTTTTCCTGCCTTTCACCCAGTGCCGTAGTAGGGGGGGTTAGGGGTAGGTCACCAAAAATTGTACATTTCTATTTTATACAAGTCCTACAAAAGTATATGGTAATAGCTTAATATATCGTTTACCCAAATACGTTCGTGTAAGTACCATTACGTTATCAGAAGTACATTTTAATAATAAAGCCGTTTAAATTCTACAAATCGTGCAAAAAATATTTGTTTTTTTTTTCTTGATACTAAAAATACGTGGCCAAAACTTACCTCAACACTTTTCAGTGCAAGATTAAAACAGCATCTTGTGCTGCATGGAATAACTTTAAAATACTTCTATATGTTATTTTCTCGGTAATGACTGTTTATATTAACTTTAATTATTTTTTTTACATATTTTTATGACATGAAACGCATAGTCCGGCAATATGTTGCCTGGAGAGTTATTAATTATTTGCTTAATATCCATGCATCCAAGTCCCAAAGCCTGTGTTCATATGGCAACACTAATGCTCGTCCTGTCAAAAATGTTAAAAAATATCGATCAATTATCCGTCAATTTTGTGTGTGAAGATCAAGTTTATATACTTTTTATATAAATTGTGCATCTTTTGTTTTTTATCAGTGTTACTCATTGCTACATTCGTACTGTTGTGAATTAACCATGAATTGACACTTTACAGTAGATTAATTTAGAGATTTCACAATTTTAGGTTAGAGCCGCAAGATTTTTCTGTCCCGAGAGTTACCGAGTGTTACTAAAGCCGCACTGAAGATACATGAACCTGATTCCCAACAAGACCTGCTGCAATCATGGGCTTCAGAATGGGAATCCAGGTCTTTATCGAAGGACCTCTTCACTAACGGGCCGACTGGTTTTCAGGATGACCGACGGATTTGGTGCCTGCTCAACCGAATCAGGCCAGGGTTTCGCAACTGTGCGTAACTGTGGCATAAATGGGGGTGGAGCGAGTCGGCAAGCTACCAGTGTGGCTGTCCAGACCAGACATTCCACCATATCATCTTCGAGTGCCCTCTCACCGAATTTAGCGGGCAAGCGGCGGAATTTAAAACTCTTTCGACGGATGCAATCGCATAATAAAAATAAGTAGATAAGCCATGCGATAAATAAATAATGCCTTGAGCGTTTTCACTTGTCACGTACGTCACTGTGTCACTGTCTGGAGAGTTAAATTTTCAATATTTGGTGGCCTAACCTAGTATGCGAGCTTCGTTTTTAACAAAGACGCGGCTACTGCGAGAGGCTACTTTGCACAGGAAGGGGCGACAGCAAATGCGTTTAGGTTACGTTCAATTTTCTAAATTCTAAAACATGAAAGGCACTAACGTTGCTTCGTTGATAACTTCAAACATTAAATTTAGATTTTGGATAGCATAGATAAAAACTCTCAAACAGTTGAAAAGTAACGAAAATCTATCACTATATAACGGTAACCAGTGAGTAAATTTAAATTATTTGTCTGCATTTAGTGAACTGTTACATGGTATGTTCGTCCCTTTCCTTAGTTTAGAGCGAATGAGACGCGAAACGTGTTACAAAATAAAAACTGTCCGTTGATAGCCTCCGTTCAGTCTGTACAAGAAATACAAAGAACCACACATACAGACACTATAAAGTACTTCGTTTTAGCCTTGCTTCTATATTGTGGACAATAAAGTAATTCTTATTGTCAAAAGAAATAACTACCATAGAGTCTACAATATCGTTGCGAAATAGAAACAAGATCTGATGGGTCAAAAACATAAACCTCCTTGGGGAGTGTATAAACTATCAAATTATCTGCTCCTGACTTTCAGTAGACGTCGTCTTGGAACTATGGCAACACGTTATCTGCGGACTATCTTCTCTTAAATCCTGCGAATTAGAACTACCCTCTTCGCTACAACATTTTTCATGAATAACAACACTTGTTTCCACTTTCAATTCATCCTTTTTACAACACTGCTCGCCTAGCAACTGCGCTTCGATGCTTGGCTCTTCGTGGTGACATTTTTGCAGTTTTTTCGCCCTGGCAACTTTGGACGGGCAGCTTTTGGCGCCATAATGGCAGGTGGGCTCCGGGCCGCCATCTTGGGAAGTGCTTGCGCGGAAGTAATGGGACGGTTGAATGCATGTCCGCGTTTGACAGATAAAGAAGTCCGATTCGGAAGAGAGTGATGCATCTAAGAGGGGCGGCGTAGTGTTTTCAGCTGGAATGAACGAAATTCAAATTTAATATTAAGAACATACTAAATGATGCTTTTGGGGTGTCGCAGTGACTGCTCATTTATGGACTTTCAATGTACATATCGATATACTAAACTACTAAGTAGATTGTTGTCAACTTATCGTGTCATTTGTCGATAACCAGATAGAATAGAAAAAAATAGGAAAGGAAATCTTTTTGAATATGAAAGTCTAAATAAACCCTTGTTAGCACTAGGAAGTATTTTGTACATGAAATTGAAAAGGCAGCAGTGGATAAGTTATTGATAGCCGTATTTGGGAACTGAGTTAATATGAGATACCTTGTTCTCCGAGTAACTTTAAAATTGTCAGCTGCAAAAAGGCTGATCGCTCTTTTGCGATAAGATTTTATCGATATATGTATATCGGAAGTCAATAAATAAGAACTCACTAGCCGAATTAAAAGGGCCATGGAAAGTGTTGTCTAATTAAAAGTAACAAAAAGTAGGATTAATTGCCGTGGAATTGAGAGCTGTAAGTGTATGTAGAGTGAGGATGAAAGACAGAGTTAGAGATAGTATGGTCTGAGAACGATGTGGATTGAAATAAGATGTCGTGACAAATATCTAAAAGGATATGCTAAGATGGTTTGGTAATTTAGAAAGGATGGATGAAAGAAGAGTTACGAAAGAGGTATGACGAGAGAGTGGGCGGAGATGTCGGAAGGGGCGAAGATCAAGGAACACATTTAAACCCGAAACCAATGTACAGTCAACGTCATATAGTTGGTAGCATCCAAAGTAGCCAAATAGTACGTTACACGTCATTATAACCGTAGTAACAAGGGCGTGTAACGAACTATTTGGCTACTTTGGATGCTACAAACTATATGACGCTGACTGTACATGAAGAGGTGGATAAATGTATGAGGAAGTGAAAGATGTATGTTTGGACCGGTGCGCCTTCCCACAACCTCTGACCCCATTGGTAGATACGTAATCTAATCTATGTGTAAATTTTAGATTAATCTATTATTTAATGATGATACTAATACGATATAACAGCAATATAATAACTATAATAATAAAAAAGAAGGCTCCATCTAACTTGTAGAAATGCGACGTCTCCTTCATTTCCATCGCGTCCATTTTCTTGCAGAGAATGCCATCACATTGTTCCCAACTGCATTTCTCAGTGTTGCAACGGTCTTTGGGAAGGGAAAAGTCAGTGAGGGATAGGGATTTAGTTAGTAGTTATTTTAGCTAGGGAGGAAATATAATAAATAATAAAGCTATAATGACAACGTAGCATTCTTAATTATTGATGAAAAATTTAGTAAAATTCTTAACGGCCGAACCCTATATTCAAACCGCGGACAAATAAGGCTTACTGCGGGATAAAATTTGACATTTGCCCATACAAAATGTGTCAAATTTTAACACGAAGTAAGCCTATCTATCCGCTGTTTGAACATAAGGTCCGGACGTAAATAAACACAAACAAACTTAACCTCTCGGCATGTTCTAGAGATTTGATATCGATAACTGAGACATCGATTTAAATTTATGCATGATCTTATCTTACTCCTCTACTGTTATGTGGCTCTATACAATGTCCGAGACCGAATCTCTCGATAATAAAAGTACATGGATGTCATTTCAAACAAAACAAGACCTTACTGTCAGTGCCAGGCATAATTATGCTAGAGCCAATAATATTTGAGGTAAAATTCCGCTACGAGTCCATAATAATTTGAAGTGGATATTTTCATCTACAAGGAAATCTTTATTACCAACAAATTTCAATTTCGGAAACAGTATTGATTGTTTACTATGACCTATTTAAAAATAGAACAATCATTTGCTTTTATTTCAAAATGTAATGAGAAATGTTGAATAACATCGATATATTTTTTTACACCAAAATATTTTGCTACGTCACATTTATATTCTGACCCCGAGTCAGGTCACGTCGGCGTATAATAATTTACTTGACAAAAAAACACTGATACACATATAAGTGGCTCTGTTTTAGGTTTGAAACTGATTGATTTTACACTGACATACTAGGCCCATTGGGGCCCTAATATAGCTGCGTTTATCGCGTGACAAAGTTTCGATAAACAAGGCTTCGGTTACCTTCTGACACGTAACGTACGAGAGTGACAGATGCTTTATCCACAATTTGTCACGCGATAAACGCAACTATATTAGGGCAGCTGGTCGAGATGCATAACGCTAATTAAGATTGACGTAAGCTAATGAGATGACAGATCGCGCCGGCCGCTTATTTCAACTACATGCAGGTTGTCCAAAAAACCAACCACAAAACTGAAAGGGCTGATAGAGCAGCTAAACCCTAAAAAGCTATCGATTTAACCCCCAAGTATTGACCAGTTTTGGGAATATTATAATCTGTTTTTTTTTGTAATTTTCCCTTTATGTCCATGTCACGAAACATCATTAATTTCGTGTTTGATTTCATAGGTTTTACAGTGGTATCTTACATTATTAGAATCATTACGAATCAGCGCAGAACCCATTTGCTTCATTTGTTATCAACCAATTTTATTAAAGAAGACCAAGTTCTTCAGTCGGATAAAATTTACACATACCAGTGTCATCGCATTCAGGAGTGCATATCACCACACGCTTGGATCTGAAGCACTGCATCTGCAACCGAGTCAGCTTGGCACCGAACAGGAAATAACCTGCAAACAACGATTGTTGCTTAACGTCTAATCTCCCTAATGGTTTAAATGCATATGCACAAAGTTTATTAACATAAGTATAAGCAATGCCATCTTTTTTATTGTTTAATGCTGCTTTAGTTATGTGTTATTAAAGGGTGGTAGAACCTTGTGCAGGGTCCGTCCGGATCGCTACCACCATCTAATCCATTAACCTTCCGCCGAACAGCAGTGTTCCCATTGTTGTGTTCCGGTTTGGGGTTAAGACAGCCGGTGTAATGACTAGCATAGAGGCATTCCATATTAGTTCTCAGGGTTGGCAACGCATTTGCAGTCTTAGGCTTGCAGTCTTGTGAATGCGAATGTCTATAACCCGAACATTCACGAACACAGCATTTAGACGCCGAGGGTGACGCGACGCGTGGGGCGGGTCAGACCGTCCAAAGGGTAATACGAAACCGTAACAAAGAATTATATAACTCACCAAGCATCATGCCAAACACGACGGCTAGCAACAGATGCACGTTGTAAACCATCACAGCCAGCATGAGGAGGTATCCCACCGTGTTGTGGAGCACAAACACCAGCGACTGGTGGAAGTTTATGAGCATTCTGAAACGGACACAAGAAGCCGGTTAGTCAGTGGAACTCGTTGAACACAGTTTATACATACATATTTTTTGTATGAGTCTGTTTTCTAGTTGGTTTTCCACCGGAGATGGGGGACGATAATTAAAAGGGATAGAAGCTTTCCGTCCACTCGATATGACTTACCGAAAATCGAATTTTAGTGCAATCGATATTTTTTTCAGTAGCTTATTTTGCAAAAGATTTTAATCTCAGCAGAAATTATTCCACTATCATGAACCCCCAATCTGTATTTATCTGAATAATAATCATTTTCACAGAGTCGAAGGAGCTCCGCTGCCGCGGAACTCCTGGTTCTGGGTGGTTTGGTCCTTCGGGCCCGCTGCAAAACTAACATAACCTAAACCTACCAATTTCGCCCTAATTACAATGGTGAAATTTGTGGCAGGAAAAAAAACAGAATAGTAAATATGCGATCAGGGAAAATTAATAATAGAAAAATGGCGTCTGGCAAGTTTGCTATGCTTTCTTTAGTAGGAGCAATTACTATTAATATCAATCTTATCACTAGACCCTGTTATCTTGTCGCACTGACGTTGCTTTTTTGTAGGGATTGAATGTTTATTTTATCGAACATCTAAATGTCGATGGTATTGTACAGTCGCCAACAGATATATCGGAGCGGCCGAGGTACTCAAATATGTCTGAGCAGCAATAAATTTTAATAAATTCTTTACGGTAAATAAGGTCAATAACATCTGAACATCCAATTCGCCACAAATATATGAACAGTGGTTTTTCAATTAAATCTGAACACACAACGAGACAATAATATCTGAAAGCACAACTCGTCAAAGTTATCTGCACAGACAGGGTGATCATAAATATCTGAACATTTAGGGAAAATATACCTTAAATCACTTAGCATACAGTTTAAAATTCTTTAACGTACTACGCTGGAATACATTTTCTACACAACCACCATTCGGTTTTATCAATGTCAAAGTGAAGTTGCTTTTCGCAGATTTATATTTTGTATACCTACTTATTTTGTAAAAGGAAAATTCATTACATCTGTACGATTACATTTAAACTGTATGCCTAGTGATTTAAGGTATATTTTCTCTAAATGTTCAGATATTTATGATCACCCTGTCTGTGCAGATAACTTTGACGAGTTGTGCTTTCAGATATTATTGTCTCGTTGTGTGTTCAGATTTAATTGAAAAACCACTGCTCATTATATCTGTGGCGAATTGGATGTTCAGATGTTATTGACCTTATTTACCGTAAAGAATTTATTGAAATTTATTGCTGCTCGGAAATATTTGAGTACCTCGGCCGCTCCGATATATCTGATGGCGACTGTACTTATATATTAGTATGTCCGGTCATTGAAAATGAGTCAAAGACAATCACTAATAAAAATGTGATAAACAGGATGGAATAAATAAAGTAGCTGGTGTTAGTCAATCTTTTTTTTGGTTCTGGACCCGCACGAGTAATAATTTTCCATTGCAACATAGTAACTAATACTAAATACGGTATGTTTTAAGTCAGAATTGCAACAAAGATTAATAAAACTACGAAAATTCAAAAAATATGTCGTTGGAACCGTAAAGTTTTCAGAAGATCTGAAATATTGCTGAAAACAGTACGAGTCACTCATAACAGTTGCGATGATTATGACTTAGCCTAGCCAATATGGGTGGACCCGTTTTAAACAAATAAACTTGACGCCAATATTAAACAAACACTATTACAAATACTGCATAGGATTGCGACTGTCTGTCAAAATGGCATGCTGTCTTACCGTACACATTAGTAAAGGTAAGAAGTTAGTGTCAGCTACTCGCCAACAGATGGCGGTAGTAACCGTAAATGGTGTTTATTTTGAATGTTATTTTCTATACAAGAAAACAATAAGAGTTAAGATAATTTATATAACCGAGTATTAGAATCGATAGATGTCACTATTACTCAAGTCCTACATTGTGCTGTTAAGATTTTCCCAGCGAAAAATATAAGTCTCGGGTATATTCTGTTGTCAACCTACTTCACTAATACTAGGTTAATTATTGAATAAACGTGTCAATGTACCGTGCTGTGGGTTTTTTGGACCCCTCGTTCACATGCAATTGCAAATAGGTTAATTACTCATACTATATAGTTATCGCATCTCGCAAGATTAATGAGGCTATCTACTATTGATATTGAGCAGAGAATCAATAGCTTTGGTGTTAGATATAAATACACATAGATAACGCAAACGCAACCCGCTCAAGCTTCAGGGTTCGCCAGTTGTAGCAGAAAATGCATCGTTACGTGATAATAAACTGCAATAGCGCAAAAAGCGACGACTTTGAATCGATTTTGGGCAGAAAACGGAAAATTTTCTTCTATGGTGTGTCTCATTTGGTACAAAAAAGTAACGCGGTTGATTTTCATACAGATTGAGGTGTTTACGTTATCTATGTGTATCTATCTCTACAAATAATCGACGTCAATGCGACAAAAACAAAATAACGGGGTCTAATTGTTACATAAACGGCGTACCTACACTTTTATTCAGGGAATTTAATATAAATGGTTCAAATCGATCTACGATGATCCCTGTGACAGCGCATATAAACCCGTATTACGCTTGTTTCTTTGACTTTTCATCAAACAAATACTACATTGATTCAAACCTCGCAACAACGATCACTCATTTAAATTATGAATCATCTCTTTTAATACGCCTCGCTTGCGTATAACACTAAGATAAATGGCGGTATATCGACAAAATTCATGTCGCAAATGGAAACTCATTGCTAACTCTGATATACATAATTTAAATACTAGAAATAAAAATAAAATCGCTATTCGAAAATTCCGTGTCCGTAAAGTATATAAATCATTTGTTGGTCAATGCATTCATTTCTGTAGTGTTAAAGTTACCCTTTCCAGCACTTATAAAATATTTGAAAAGGTCGTTAATGTCTAAAGCGTATTGTAGGGTCGAGGACTACGAGTATCTAACAGACAAAAATGCATGGTTTACACCCGAAACTTAGTCAATAATAATTTGTTAAAATGCAAAAGCTTTATCCTGCATTTTCTTGTCTGAGGGACACCGTTGATGCAGGAAAACATATCGAAACTTTTGTGTGGTCATCTTGCACCATCTCATATACACATAAGTAGTTGATTCTATGTTATTTTATTTTTTTCTTTTCTATCTTTCTCCCCGTAAGATTTTTGGCATGTTTTCCTGCTGAACTACTGTTACTTGATATTAAATTTAATTTAATACTTGTAGCTTTATATAATGCCAAAATGCTAAGTAGTAGGTACCATTGTAATATGAAATATGAAATATGTTTAAAAATGACTGACTGCTGAGTTTCTTGCGGTGTTTCTTCTCAGCAGTGTTCTGCTCTTGGGAAGCGCTGGTAGATTCTTGACGTGCCCGAGCGGCCTTCTTACTGAATAAATTTCTTTTATCTTTTTTATCTTTTAACGGAAAATGATTCAATCTGCTCTGGCTATTGAACTTGAGATACGGCCTGTTGCTTTATGAGGATAGAATAAAAAAAACACACGTATTGGCCACATTAGGCCTCTTTTACACTTCAGTAATATGGATTAAATCTACCAGGGGAGAATAAAGGGTAAGGAGACTTGCCTGGTTTTGACCGAGCCCCAACGTGTCACTTGGCCCGTACTGGCGTTCCGACTAGTCCCTGGCTCTATGGGACCCTGGTCACTGGAAGAGAGGAAACAACATCATTAAAAATATTATAATGTTAATGTGAGTAGGACGTGTGAAAATTAAAATGAATATATCTATACATATAAAATGCTTTGTCCTGAATGACTGACTGACAGACTGACTGACGGATCAACGCACAGCCTAAACCGCTGATCGTAGAGACCTGAAACTTGGAGGGTGTGTTCTTTGTATGATGTAGTCATCCGGTAAGAAAGGATTTACCGAAAGTCTACCCCTAAGGGGGTGAAAAAGGGGCAAAGTTTGTATGGGACAACATGATGCCGTGGTCCAATTTACTTCAAAATTTGCATAAACATTCTTTAACAGAATTGATGGAAGACGTATTTCGTACTTTATTGAAATTCATCCACTAAGGGAGTGAAGAAGGGGTAGAAAGTTATTTTGGGGGTGATTTGCTTCGAAGTTGATATCAATACTCCTTAGTTCTTTTCATTTACATAATTTAGACACATGTTTAAAAACTCGAATTTTTATTCAAAAAAGGTTGAACTCACATAAAAGCTTGGTGCAATGCAAATACCCAAACCGCTGAGTGTAATGATTCCATTATTGGTACATAGGTTCCTTATGAGGTCTAGGGGTGCAGTAAGAAAGGATTTCCCGAAAATCGACCCCCAACGGGAAGAAGTAGGGGAGTAGCGGGAAACTAATTCTACGCGTACGAAGTCACGGGCTTCCTCTAATTTTATCTAAACACTTATAAGTCCTATATTGCGTTCGGAATCCGTTGTTGGCAATGACCAGGATAACAACAATCTGTGAGAGAAAAGCTCGAAGGTACGGTCATGATGAGGAATAATAGTAGATAAGATAGACACGGGCATAAAACAAACCATTCTATCTATTTAGAGTGACGGAACCAGTAATGGACAAGGACCAATAACGGACACTTGATCCTTATGTCACAGAAGATAAGGGTTATTCATTTATTACTTATGCTCTTTGAATTAAGAGTGAAGTATCCAGCATTGGTGCCGTCACTCTAATATTTATTTTTATATAATGTCAACATTCTCGTGATAGTTAACAGGTGACCGATCATTCTATCAATAGACATAGAAAGCGGAAGTCCTTGACAACCGGATATTTAAGATCCTTTTGTCCATTCAACCGTAGCACAATCGATCATAATTAATAATCAGATATAGGAGATTTAGTAACAAGAACTAGGGATTTCTGGCCGATATTAATCTATCGATATCGATAGCTAACATATGCATGGGTTTTTTAAATCGCATTGCTCAACAAATTATCAAAATACCATAAGAGATCACCAAAAGTGAAGTTAACAGTATAGACGGCCAAGAAATACGGATATGCATTTTAAACTGCTAATTAGATAGAGAGATCCGATATGCACTGTGACGTCATGTAACAGGGCGGTCATATGATAGAAAGAGATAGGAACAAATCTTTGTTCGCTTATATCTTGGTTATTACACTCAGGAGCAAAAATACCGGGTCAGAGTGCGTTTTTCATACTAAAGAGGCTATTTCGAAGCCTTGGTTCCTCGCCAGGGAATGCTTTTAGTGAAATCTGATGATGAATACCTCGAGCATCGATACAGGACTTCCAGAGTGCCGGGGGTACCCAACTGAATGAATCTGCGGTTAACGCCGGAATTGTGCATGTTCAGAAAAACATCTAAAATGGCAATAAAATGTAAGGAAATCCAAGTGCTGACCCAAACTCTCCCGCTGTGGTGTTAACTGGTTGTGCGACCAGTTAGGTATCTTAAGAACTTTTGACCTCCTCTATTGAACCTCGCAGTATCCACCATTAAAACTCACTCAAAACAACCCCAGGCGAGGAACAAAGGCTTCGAAATAGTCTAGTTTGTATGAAAAACGCACTCTGACCCGGTATTTTTGCTCCTGAATGTATTATAGCTATAAATATTTTCAATACATTAATTTTTGCCCTTGGCGAAAATTAAATCCGCGTCAAGCTTCGTAAGCAGGGTTATAGATAAGTATTGTTAATTATCGATAAATCATATCGTCAGGAAATCCCTAGTTCGAAAACATAATAAACTAATCACGAGGCTAAAGCAAAATAGTACTTAAATTAAGGCTTCAAGCTTCACATTGCCTCCATATAGCGGTGAAAGGTGTTTTGACAATTCATTGCCAATAACTCGCTATAGTATATAATATCAACTTAAGGGGGGAGTCAATGGCACTGCATGTAACACGTGTAGATATTTAGATCAAGGTTAAAGTCGTGGTTACTTGTAAACGATTACGCGAATCCAATAGAGTTTAACAGTAAACTCCCTTCTCTCAATCGTCTCATTCCTACAAACACATGGGTGATTCCACGAGCGTTTCAACCGCCATCAGTCCCCTTTATAAATATTGAAAGAATGAGCTACACCGAGTAGCTAACAGTCACACAGGGCTATACTGTGATCGTAATTCTTGCCACAAAAAAATAACTATATGCCACTGACATATTCAATGACTCATCATCATCATCATCATCATGTCAGCCGAAAGACGTCCACTGCTGGACATAGGCCTCCCCCAAGGCTTTCCCCCAAGGCTATTCAATGACTGCTTTATTATTATTATTTAACAATACCAAAACTCTGTTTTTAGGGTTCCCTAGTCAAACTAGATACATATTAGTCCCAGAACCCATGTACATATTAGTCACGCCGACAAAGTGGTAAAATAACACCTTGAAAAAATAAATTAGTTGAGCCACCTGCCACTGTTCATGAATTAGCCGTGTAGTGCAAATCGGGCTTACTCGTGTGACATCGTCGTGAACGAGTGATAGATAACGAATGATGACATGTCTATAATCGTGTAACAGAAAGAGGATTCTCTTTGTCATGCGGTATTTCCATCAAATTTGCTGTCAAAAATAATCTGACCGAACATCGATAATTTCTTAAATCTAATTATACCATTCCGCGACCTACTCCTCCTACTTCTTCCCGTTGGGGGTTGATTTTCGGGAAACCCTTTCTTACTGCACCCCTAGACCTCATAAGGAACCTATGTACCAATTTTGGAATCTTTAGACTCTGCGGTTTGGGTATTTGTATTGCTTGATTCAGTTTATAAATATGTGTCAAAATAAAATGTAAATTAAATCAAAAGAACTAAGGAGTATTATTGATATCAACTTCGAAGCAAATCACCCCCAAAATAACTTTCTACCCCTTTTTCACCCCCTTAGGAGATGAATTTAAATAAAATACGAAACACGACTTCCATCAATTCTGTTAAAGAATGTTTTTTTTTTATGGCATAGAGAAGGCAACCGGGCACACAGGCCACCTGATGGTAAGTGGAAACTGTGACCCATAGACATTAGCATAAGACTGCAAATGCGTTGCCAACCCTGAGGACTAAGATGGAATGCCTCTATGCTAGTCATTACACCGGCTGTCTTATCCCCAAACCGGAACACAACAAAGCGAACACTGCTGTTTGGCGGTAGGTTAATGGATAAGATGGTGGTAGCGATCCGGACGGACCCTGCACAGGGTCCTACCACCCGCAAATATCCGCTTTATGGAAAACTTGAATTAGATTGGACCAAAGAATCACGTTGTTCCGTACAAACTTTGCTCCCTTTTTTCACCCCCTTAGGGGTACAATTTCTAATACTTTAGCCCCTAGGATAAAGCTTACTAAACCTTTGGCAGCTAGGCGTGTCGTTTTGGCTCAAAAAAGCACAAGTGCTGATAACATCACTGGGCATAGATACACTTTCCACGGATTATTCTGCGGACATATTATGTATATTCTTATATTATGTGACTATACAAATGACGGATAAATGTACAGGAGTAGGAAAAAATTTAAAGTGCTATTTTTTGTTAGACGCCAGTGTCGTCGTCCTCCTGCAGCCAGAACTATTAATACACACATACACATACATATAAATCACGCCTGTTTCCCAGAGGGGTAGGCAGAGACCACTTCTTTCCACCTGCTACGATCCTGACAAATCTCTTTCGCTTCTATCTATATATATATATATATATATAAATCATCCGGTAGTATTATCGAACTAGGTTTAGTGTCGTGCCCACGACAAATGTTTAAATTACCTATATACATTTGGATAAAAACTGCGAAATTTCAAAAGTCGCCAAGAGCAATACCCAAAACAAATTTGCACGAAGAAACAAAGCACACATTAAAAAAAACTGGTTTGTTACGTACAGGTTTTAATCTTTATCGGCGCAATTTCTCGGTACATAAAATTGACAAATCCAAACCGTTCAAAAAGCGCTATGTCGATTCAACGTTGACACAAATATAAACTCTAAATTTCAAGTAACACGGTTGCTTTTTTACTCTTCCGTTCAGTGGGGTTATACAAAAAGATGTGTTACATGCATATCGAATGCTTGGTTGAACTAATGGGTCGCAGTGAATTTAAATTGAGTAATTTGTAATTTAAAACATTTTAATTAGGCTGATGTAGCAAGTCCGTATTAAAAATGATTAGGGCGCATATATCCTCCTCGAAACATCTTCGCCATTCGCAAAACATCAACACTGTCCAATGTTTACTAAACAGTCTCCCAAATCTTATAATTGATTAGGACAAACACATAATATTTTTTTAAGAGGTATCCAACAACTCGCTCGGTGTTGTAGGTTAAACCAGCCATGTCAAAGTCGGACTCGCACAACAGTAGGTACAGTCAAAGAATTAAAGAATGATGGGCAAAAATGTATGGAACCCAGCCCAATCGTCAATATAATTATAACTTATGTAAGCTTATTTATCCCACTATTTGCTGTAATTGTTGTAAATAGTAAAATCAGTCAAGTGTGAGTCGGATATACGGCTAATAGCATTGCAACGCATGCTGCGGGGCACAGCTGGTGTAGTAATAAACGTTGTGTGTGTGAACATTTGAAGACTGATAACTCTCTTCTCCAGGGTTTTTGTAGTTTGTCCCCGTATTAGAAAATGATGCTTTGCATTCTTTGTGACCCACCTTAATTCCAAAGTCTGACACTCCACAGTAAGGTTCAATTACAAACGACTTGGCATCTCTAATGACAATGACATCTTCAAGTTGATTTTCTTTGAAATGGAAATCGAAACAACGCGAGCCCAACCCACCCACACTTGGCAGTTTAATAACTTATAACGGCATAAATTAGACGCTTGCATGTTGTACCGTTTTTACGATACAACAAACACGTTGAATAAAACGTTTCTTGTATGTGGGACACCCTTTATTATATAACCCCTTGAAAAACAAACACTCCGCTATATAGGCAAATAAATAGGGATAGTTGGAGTGTCTTCGGGAACGGAACGCTAAAAATAATAATATCCCACATGTACAGGAGGTACAGTCAAAGTTATAAATACACGTTCCCGAGACGTCAAGAATATCTACACGCCTAGAGCATAGATGCCATGCCACTAACAATAAGGTTTATGTAGGTGGCCATTTGCAACGTCAAAAGATGGCGGATGTGTAATTTGTTTTAGTTTTTATTTTTGTGTATTTAGGTGTTCAAAGCTCTTTTTTGTTAGTGATTTGTACTTTTAATGCTTTTGTGTTGCACAGTGATAGAAAACTTGGACTTATTTCGTGTATCCTGGCATCTTACTTCTCGTTTCAAGTGGACTCGCAGTGGTGCAGAGGTTAAAACTATCTTGGCCTCTGTCCTACATATCACCGTACGACGTTGCCACCAATCTTCCTAGAGAAGATTGGATTGTGTTTTATTACTATATTGATTTATACTTATATACACCGTGTTTTTTTTGATTTACGATAACTTTAAGGGAACGTTCTTTAGGTCAAACAAAGTTAATTTCCCGAAGACAGACAAATGATAAGTCTAACGGTTTTAAAGATATTTAATTTTAAATTTAATCAGTTAATCACGTTAAACTAGTGTAAAAGGCTCTTAATTGATAACAACAATTTTCTTTTAATACGTATGAGTAAAGAGTTTCCAATTGTTAGGTTTGTATACGCGTCAATCTAAAGTGACTTGTACCTGTCAAGTGTTATCTTTACTTGTGTGTGTATGTCACGCCAACATAGACGTATTTGACACTGATTATTAGCTAGGTAACTCTAAAGGCCCTTTTAGAATGACCAAAGATAAAAGATTTCATTATTTTGTTCTAAACTGTTTTTTTTTTTTTTTGCAATATTTAAAAATCTAATCTACCAATTAGTTTCTATAGATATACCTAGTAATATGCCGAAGTTATCGTAAATCAAAAAAAACACGGTGTATACTTGACACTGGCGCAATCACTTCATAGTGGAAACGCCATATTCCCGCGGTAGTAGCTGCTAATCGCCGCGCGGCGAAGAAAAAAAAAAGGTTTATGTATACTCATGCTTTTGACTGTACCCTGCCTGAAATATATATTTTCTTATAAGTTATTGTGCACAATGTGGTTACAGAATTGACAACAAGTTTTTAGCTTTGGTAATTCTGTCTTTGCCTACGCCACTCTGGGAATGAATGCGTGAGTGTATGTATGTGTTGTAATCTAATAAATAAAAATAAAATAAAAATAAAAAAGCCTTTATTTCTACCATAATTTTGTACACTATATTATTACAATTGCGTGCATTATACATATACATCATAAGATTATAATCTGATTTATTTTAATGTTAATTTAATTTAATTAAAAAAATGAATTTGAATTATCATTATTAAAAATAAAACTATATCACATTTGCTATTAACAATACGTACTTAATCATTATTTCATAATCATTTAATTAATTTAATTTAATTTAATTTAATTTAATTTATTTAATTTATTTAATATGGAAGTCGCCTCTTTGGCGTAGGCCTCCCCCAGTCTCCTCCATGTACCTCTGTCTTTGGCTAGTCTTGACCATATGGCTCCATGGTATGGTAATCTAATAGCACGGTATTAATATCTATTGATTTATGACTGATGATTTCTGAGAAAAACTCAGTGTGACAGACAGAGAGGAAGATAGCCAGGACATGGCAATCTAAAGTCATTCAGTTCGAGACTCTTATATACAAATCAATTTACCATTATAACTGCATATTCGCGTGCTTTTGAAGGTTGAGCGTAGTCATGTTATTTAACTATACACATAATCATTAACTTCATGTCCATTTTAAGGTAGTAATCTCTATTTAACATTGTATGTTTTGATGAAAAGCCCTTACGGTTATAACAACCGCTAGACTGACAGACTCTTGTCAAAAAACGTTTGTAACGAATTATTGAAATGAAAATGTAGGGATTGATAATAATACGATGATGATGATGAATATATAATCAACCTTTTTAAACTAATGAGTGGTAACATTATATTCACATCACTATTTCATCATCTATCTAAAGACAATTACAGTCAGGTATACTTGTTATTGTCATTGGCAGTCTGAATATGAACAGAGTTTACAAGGGTTCCTAGTTTTACAACGTCCTAAAAAGTATATCGAGTGTACGTAAACACGAAACAAACACACTTATATTATAATATACTATAGTCTCTGCCAGCGACTTCATTCACGTATACGTATATCGATTATCATAATCCCTTGAAAACTTTTAATGTTCGGAGATGAAAAGTAACCAATGAGTTACTTATTTATTTATTTAATAAACTAGTACGTTTACAAACAACTTAAGTACACTAATTAATAAATCGATTTAAAGGAATAACTAATTGTGACACACAAAACTACTAAGCATAAGGTATGAGTAATCTCCATATCAAATTTTACCCAAGCCGTTGTAGCGTGAAGGAGTAAAAAACAAACACACAAACGTTCGCATTTATAATATTAGTAGGATAAAATAATACGGATAAGAAGTCAATCCGGCAAATTGCACGCTCATGAAGTTTCTGACTAACATTGTTGACAGCAGTAAAACAATGCTGAAATTATTTGTTGCGTGTGAAGGAACAGTAATAACAGCATTGTTTGACTGCTGTCAACATTTGTTTAGAAACTTCATGGTTGTGCAATGTGTCAGAATTGACTTCTTATCGGCCGGGCACTGATGTGGGTCTTATTGTAAGGTGACAAGATTCACAAAAGGTCAGGTAGGTTATGGTACTTACTTGCATAGCAAATTCCTTCGTTCATCAGATCTGTAAGGAAAGAGTTTCTTCTGAGCGGAGCGTTGTACTTTAGCCAGATAAACCTGTAACAAATTATAATATTATACACACATTAACCTCTTAACTAAGGCCCCTAGTACGGTCACGGACGTTAATTTGATACCCATTTCAAAGAAAATCTGCTTGAAGATACCAAGTCATTTGTAAGCGATAGGAAACTCAAGCTTATTGCTGTAGAATGTCAGATTGACTTTGGAACTAAGGGGGGTGACAAATTTAATTCCTTGACTGTACAATAATATGGCGTATTGAAATAAAGATCCATTATCTTATTTTACATACTTTTAATTAAGAAATAAAGCTTTAAAAACATTAAAGTCACCAAGACACAAGTTATCGAACCCACCCGCGAATACCAACTTGGCCAATCGCGCCGTCGAATTCTTCTTTCATTCTTGCATTATTAATTCGACCTTCTTTTTATTATTTCTTCGTTATTCATTTGTTTTTAAACCCCGACGCAAAAAGAGATGCGTTATAAGTTTTGACCGCTATGTATGTGTGGGTGTGTGTGGTCTATATCTGAATCCATAGTGGTTTTTTCGCATAATGTATCATACTGCATACAATCGTTTGTCCTAAAACGGTTTTTACAATAGTTTTTTTTTTTATTATTATTATAAAAAACTAACCTAACGTAAACTAGACAATAGACGTTCATCCAATTCTGCAATGTCAGCTTAAATGTATGTCTATCTGTGGCACCGTAACTCTTAAATGGATGCATCGATTGGGATGTGTCTTTATTTTTTAAAGCATGTTTTCTACCGGTGGTTCTTAGGTATCATGAAAATCGGTTCGGCCATTAAAGAGATATCAGTTCTCAAAAAAGGACTTGCCTTTATATCTTTGTTTTAATTTAGCCAATTCTAATTCCTTCTTTCACTTACTTTAGACGCTTCGAAGAGCAGCGCGACGAAGAACAGCGCTATCCAAGTGAGGGCGAACGCCCACCGGGTACTTATCTCCAGTCCCGCGAAGAGAAAGTCGCCAAGGTCGTAACCAAACCACATCCACATATGCATGTTGATTGATTGTGACTGGAAAAAAACGGTCAATAAATATGTAGCAGGGGTTGAACGTTTGGCGCCGATGACATAAACTGCATACAGGTGTATTACGGTCGCCACCTTCCCGAACACATGGTTGTGGGAGGCGATGGCTGAGATACGCGTCATACTCGAGAACTGGTGCTGTCTGTGGGGTCCGGTCTGTTCACGCTTGCAAGGCATCTTTATTCAGTTAGTTATTTCGTTTATCGTTCCTGACGTAGACACCTCGTCATACTGTTATCCTAGTCACTATGTTTATTTGTTTTAGTTTTAAATTAATTATTCATTACTTTATTACCTTGTAACGTTACTTTTAAGTATTATTGTATTTTATTATTGGAAAAAATGACCTTCTGCTGGAGTTTCTTGCGGCGCTCCATCTCCGCAATTCTGGTCTTGTCCGAAGCGCTAGTAGATTCACTCCATATTACCGACATGTAAAAGAGCACTCATGTGGCCAGTTTATTGTTTTTTTTTTTGAATTTTGAATTTTAAGCCTGTTACGAGCTGTTAACGTTACTGTTGCACGTAAAATCGAGATGAGTACGCGGTTCGCGACTCTGTTCTCTGCTAGAAGCTCGTTACTGTAACTCCTACGGTAACAGTTACAGCTCGCTAGTGACTACCCGGCTTTAGGTAGAATACACATGTAATGAGCATTCGGCGCGACGTCAAGAGGTGAGTAAGCTTTGTAACGCTCGGCTCAAGGTGCACACCACACGAATATTCACGCGAATGCACTCAGTGAGGACGCTCCTTTAGAGACAATAATCGTTCCTTTTTAGGATTCCTTGGCCGAAGGGAGCCCAACGGAACCCTATTTGTATAGAGTTGTGCGCGCTCGTCCACTGAGCGGTTAGCTCCCAACTATTAAAATCGCACAAATGTACTAGTTCAGCGTATTAGTTCTTTTAGTACACTGAAAGAAACTGGTCTGTTCATGGACCTTATTTACGCTCCTTTGACTGAATAAGTAGCCAGTTGCTGTCAGTGTCACTCACTGCTCTCCATACGTTGTTCGGTTCTTACTCCGCGTGTACTAAATGAACTAAAAGCAGAAACTTTACGGAATAGTTCGTTCTAGTAAAGAGACGAAAATTCATTATTTTTGGCTCTTAGTACATATACTATGTACTACACAACCTTAATTAATATGACTTTGCTGTTCGTCCGTCCGTTGAGAACCGTCATAGATAATAGAATGCGACAAAGTACAGAAGTTAGTAGCTATGAGTACCTATGTTTTTTTTAAAATCGATAGCTACAAATTTCTTTCTAAAACCGAGGCGTTGGTTCTTAAGAAGAGATTATAACTTTTACAGTTTCCAAAGAGAGATTTAGTAACAAGGATTTCTGGCCGATTTTAATCTACCAATATCAATAGAGGGAATATGCATGCATTATTTAAATAATAGTTTTAAAAAAAAACCGGCCAAGTGCGAGTCGGACTCGCGCACGTAGGGTTCCGTACCACTATACATCTAAATAAATGTTTTTCTATATTCTTTATTATATTGGAGTTGATTGAATGAATGGTAAAATGCGGTTTACGATTTATAACGTATTAAAAAAAAACTAATTATTAGATCTCGTTCAAACCAATTTTCGGTGGAAGTTTGCATGGTAATGTACATCATATATTATTTTTACATTTATCGTTCCCTTATTTTAGAAGTTACGGGGGGGGACACATTTTTCCACTTTGGAAGCGTCTCTCGCGCAAACTATTCAGTTTAGAAAAAAAATATATTAGAAACCTCAATATCATTTTTGAAGGCCTATCCATAGATACCTCACACGTATGGCTTTGATGAAAAAAAAAATGAGTTTCAGTTCTAAGTATGGGGAACCCCAAAAAAATATTGTTTTTTTTCTATTTTTGTATGAAAATCTTAATGCGGTTCACCGAATACATCTACTTACAAAGTTTCCATAGCTCTTATAGTTACGGAATAAATTGGCTGTGACATACGGACGGACAGACGGACGGACAGACATGACGAATCTATAAGGGTTCCGTTTTTTACCATTTGGCTACGGAACCCTAAAAACGAAAGTACCGTAAAAGATCTCACAAATTAAAATTAAAATACGGATGACACAAGCATTTTAAACTAACTACTTAATTAGACATTAGACAGCGATTAGACAAAGAGATCCCACGTGTGACGTCATATACTCATGTAACACGTCGGCCACACAAACTCCAAGTTAGATTACGTTTAGCTAGAGAAATATATTTACAGCTATTCAAAAAAAATAACTCAACAGTTTGATCCATGATTCTGCTTTTATTGAAACTGTGTGAAATATAGTCATGAATATTCCCTATTGCCTATTTTGACCCATTTGAATTGATCATCATATATAAACGTATGCATTACTATGTGCGGCTTATACTTCGCAAGTACACTGTACACTCAGATGTTCTACTGCTTCAATAGTGTTATTAAACATTTATTATAAACAAAATAGGAACAATGGGCACCAACAAAACATGGACGATTTTTATAATAAGTATAATAACACAGACAATAGTTTGAATATCCATGTTTTCGACGGCCATTGTGTATAGTTAAATAAACAGTGTGTAAATAAAAATCATCGAGATTAATATAGAGATCATTCAATGTTGCTCATCTTGTTGAGTAAAGTTTAAGACCCAATTCCATAATGCTTGGTGTTTTTTTATGGCTTAGAGAAGGCAATCGAGCACACAGGCCACCTGATGGTAATTGGAAACTGTGACCCATAGACATTCGCATTCACAAGACTGCAAGCCTAAAACTGCAAATGCGTTGTCAACCCTGAGGACCAAGATGGAATGCCTCTATGCTAGTCATTACACCGGCTGTCTTATCCCCAAACCGGACCACAACAATGCGAACACTGGTGTTTGGCGGTAGGTTAATGGATAAGATGGTGTTAGCGATCCGGACTGACCCTGTACAGTCAGTGTCATATAGTTGGTAGCATCCAAAGTAGCCAAATAGTACGTTACACGTCATTATTACCGTAGTAACAAGGGCGTGTAACGAACTATTTGGCTACTTTGGATGCTACAAACTATATGACGCTGACTGTACAAGGTCCAACCAACCGTCCTATCGACCTAAATTCCAAATTAAAGTATACTCTATTACAAATTGTTTGATATTTTTTTGTTTTAGCCGCGTCAGTCGTTTACGAGAATTGAATTCGTAAAGCCGTGAAGAAATCGAATTATATTTTTCTTATTGTAATTAATGGCTTTCACTCCCTTTCAGGTATATCTTGCCAATGCATTGTTATTTATAGACACTCCCATGGAGTTATTAGAGAAATAAGTCCGTGGATATCACACGCGAGGACAATTGTTCGGTAAAAGAGTATTTTCTCTAATAGACTAAACAGAAGCACATGGGGTTAGCTCCGCGCGCTTCTGTCAAGTCAGAAAAATCAAATACATTGGTCTTTCTCATCTCAGGAAGCCCGCACTGCAGGCAACCTACAACTGGTAGAGGTCCGGGGTGATGGTTGAAGACCTCCACGTTGCCTCTATGGCTTGATATTCGAAATAGGAACACCTGAAGACAAAAGAATTGTAATGGACTGGACAGAAGTAAGACAGATCCTATTAAGATTTTGGAATAGAAACATAGTACATAAACAACCACGTGTATATCCTACTAATATTATAAACGCGAAAATTTGTGTGTATGTGTGTGTTAGTTTATTACTCCTTCACGTTGCAACGGCTGGAGTGAATTGGATGAAATTTGGAAAGGAGATAGCTTATACCCTGAATACACATCGGCTACATTACATCCCGGAAAAGTTAATTTCCGATCGTATAACGATAATCGAATTATACTATGATGTTACAAAGACAGAGCGGGAATTTTGTGTTTGTATCAATCTATCAGGTAATCTCCGTATCCACGAAACCTATTCGATAAGTACGCTAGTAAAGAAAATCTACGCGGTATAAGATCAAAAAAAACCTTCGCAAAGTTTTGAGATTTGATTATAATTTTATTTGTCTTACGTAAACACGTTTCATGTCAGATCATACGTTTACTAAACTGGCCTCGATGGTGACGCCCGTAGAGGCTATTACCTAGACGAGACCTGACATAATAATAAAACGAGTAAAGGAGAAGCATTTATACGGAAAGACATGAATAAATAGGACGGCCTGTTTACTTTCTATCTCACTCCGCGTATACGTTTTGGACTGGACCAGAACTGGTGCCAAACAATAGAGAATTGTTACTTTTAACTATTTTATTGTGATGTTTGTGTTCATGTGTGTTTTCGTAGGATACATCGACATCTGTGATTGTTGTATTTTAGGCTGCAAAAGACACAGCTCGAAAATATGAAACATAACCTTTTACCGGTAATAAATTCTCTTGATAAACCTTAATAAGGCATTCCGAGGCACTCATTGACAGAAGATTTGTCTATTAAATGTGATATGTGATTTGTTCGGGATGTCTGTTGCTATACTCTTTTTACGGTGACTGACGAGAGAGTAGGTATGACACGCGGTCACGATCATTGCTGTGTATCGCAAGATCCGCAATTTTCGGATTGATGCACGTGACATCTGCTCGAAGAGCATATATGATGGCATTAGTGCTTCCTAAAAGGCTCACGGTATTAAGAAAATTGTGAAGCTAAAAATCTCCAATTCTGCGAAATAGCGAAGACTTTTCTCTCCCTTGAAACCTCGTCCGATTTTTACGATTTTTGAATATCTTGTAGATATAATGAAAAACTATGTCTGTACGTTTTCCTTCCCAAAAAATAGAGCCGTACAGACCTAGGTCTTTATAATAACTACAACATATTAAAAAATCGTGGAAATCGGACTTGATTTAGGGGGTGAGAATCGTTTTCGCCCCGAGCTCAATTTGCAGGGTTTTTTTTGATAGCTACGCGATTATAGCTTCATTCCACAATCCTCTTAAGATTGTGAAATTGGCTTGAATCGCGTAGCTGTGTTAGCTGTCAAAAAGAGTCCATACAAATTCAGCTCCAGGCGATAACGTTCCTCATCATTATTAAGAAAAACCAGGGTTGTACGGTTCCTATTTTCCCAAGGAAAAAAATCTTGGAAATTAACTATCAGAAGGAAATATTAAAATATTCATCCGTCTGCCAAAGCGAGCAAGCACCTTAAGCAAATACCTCTCAATAAAATTAAAAAGAATCTATTTCAGACTCAGAAAAGACTTGGTAATTTCACCGGCTATCTTTTCCCCACACTGGAACACAACAATGCGAACACTGTCGCTCGTACACGCATTTAAAGTTGATCGATCATAATGATCATAACTTAAACACGGCACGTTGCTTACCTATAGTTTTCATTTTTCCGTGGCCGTCCACGAATTATTTGCAAAAAGTTGATTGCCAAAGCCTTTCACTGATCATATCAAATCAAAATCAAAATAATGTATTTGTCAGAATACAGTATTATAAGGTGTTATAATTATTTATGCACTTGTATTCAGCATGCAAGCAGGCGTACAAATGTTAGTCGTAGGTATATTCAAATTCTATTTTATAATTTACATTACTAATTTACAAATATTTTTTACTATGGTTAAGATCATCATTTAAAGTATTTGATTTAATATTTCTTTAAAATATACATAATTCTAGACACTGTAGAAACATTTCTCCATTAACCATTTTGTTAACCCACATTTAAATCTATTTCCTGACAAAATTCTTGAATTCTCTGGTAATTTATTAAATATGTTTCTTTTGTAGATATCTTTGCGACATGGGCGTTTATACAAAAGAGACATGATAGGTGCTCTTGTCTTCCTCGGTATCACTTCACTGCGTGTCTTAAAGTACGCTCGGTGGGAGTTGACAAAAACACATACATTCCTAATGTATCCATTCATGCATTTTCCCTCTGGTCCCATATACGTCAACTTTATGTAGAAGTTAAACATGGTATAACATAATCAAAAGACTTTGAGATATCCAAAAGTACTGATACTTCCGGGGTTCCTTTATTTATATTCTCTGTTATGAAACATACAACGTCAAAACATGAAAGTGTGGTGAACAGCCCTTGCGGAAAATATATTGTTCTGAACAAATTACATTATATTTATTTAAAAAATCATTTATATTTGAGAGAATAGGGACTAATGTAACTCCTTGTTTGAACAATGGTTCAAATATACAATATTTAAATTGCCATGGGGAGATTCCCATAGAAAAATAATATATGTGAATAAATTAATAAATTAATGATGTGAGCCGGGGGTAAGGATATTTGGCGAGCACACAGCTTCATAACACACTATATAACATTGAAAGCACGGTCGATTTTTTATGTGTGCAAATAATATCATAAACGAATTTGATCCCACTGAACCAATAAGTTCTAAATAAATGTTATCTACGAGTATATATTACTCGAGGCCGATTTTTGTATATGGCACCAGATCTACAGTTATGGTCCGATTTTGATAAATGATATGTCATTGGATTCGTCTCATGCTGGAGAGTTGCATAAAACTCTTAGAATATAATAGAAAACAAAAACATTTATTTCGCTTAATTATAAATCATTACATTGTGTAAAAAGTTATGCTGCGAAAGTGGTATCCACTCAGCTATATGTCATATCACCTATTGGAAGTGTGACGCTGGTTTTCTGTGGACCCACGGACTGGTTTCTCCCCTCAAGTTAATATACATAAATGAACTCAGTACCTACACAATAAACTTATATCAGATGAATTCTGTTTTTTTTAAGTATAATACTATAATTAACTTCTTCATTCTTCTTATTTTTGTTTTTTTATAATGATACAGCTCTGGTATTTTAATTTTACTAGCGTGCCTTTGCCTAAGCGACATGGTGCCCTAGTTAAATATCCGGTATATAATATATAATGTTCATTAGTTTAATTATATTGATAAAGAAAAGTAAAAAAAACTTACGAACAAAAGGCTACCTTACAGAAAATCAGGCTACATTACATACAGGACAAAAATGAAGGTGTAATTTGACATAGTTATACATTTAAATTACGCCAAAAAAGTTGTAAAATAAATCTTATAAACAGTTTTTTAGGGTTTCTCACTCCAACATGTAAATCAAAGCTAAAATGTGTTTTTACTTTATATTATACCATTGAGTCAGGTGTCATTGGATAACTCTTAAAAAAAATATTATGTACAATAATATGTTATTATTAGTGTTCGGAGTTTTCATAGCACTGTAAGATAAAGGGAGCTGTGGAGTCGACATTAACATTAAAATTCAACTCCTGAGGGGTCACAGACAGCGAGGAGTGGAGAAGACTGGGGGAGGCCTTTGCCAGAAGGCACACAGAAATATAATTAACTTGCGGTAACTGTAGTTTTAAGAATGTTTGTAAATATTTTTTCTGGATAAGAGGCTACAAATAAATAAATAAAAAATAAAAACTGACTCAGACAAAGTGCATTTTTGTGAAAATTCATGAAAATTTATTAAGATGTCTCCACATAATATATCAATGGTGAATTGACTACAGCCAGTTGGAAAAACTTGTTTAGGGTAACTGCTGAACCAAGGTGAACTGAATGATGTAGTTTTTAGATATATTGTGTGGAAAGCTTTTTCTCAGTGGCTTAACCCCACCCATAAGGCTTGTGAGGGTTTTATACTGTTTAATTTGAACCTTATAGACAAAATCTTATGAGCCTATTCTGAATATAGTCAATTTTCTATTTCCATTGTTAGTCATAAAAACAATTGAAAATCTATTTTATTTTCTTTGCAATTTATTGTTATTCCAATGGCTGTATTATGTAAAAAAAATTGTATGCAGGGCCTGACAATGTTAATATTCTTATACTATTCCTATGCAGTTAGCTTAGTATGACAAAAAAAAAACCATTTCATGTAAAAACTTTTTTCAATGATAAATATTATCTCTCTATCTATCTATATTTATTTTCTGTTCAAAATAGAAAGGGATTAAATTAATAGATTTCATTCAGTACCTACTTCCCGTGTTTAGACTGACTTAAGTTTGTCAATCGTTTTTATTGTTTTTAGATCTATCTAAAAACAAAATAAACTGTTGACAAACATCTTGTAAAAGTTATGATTAAAAACATAGTCAACAACTAATCATGTACAAAAGAACTGTACATTATCTGCAATGGGAAATACTTCATTACAAACCACGAATACTGAATAATAATCTTGAATTAATTAGAAAATAGTAATTCAACTATTAGTTAAAAATCCGATGTTATTGACTCTATTAGTTTAAATATATTCTAGAAATAATAAGTAAACGCCTACCTTTTCGTAATATATCTTCAAATACTGATCCTTTCTGTTTATCACTGGTTTGATAGCACCGTTCTACATTCTTATCAACCAGTAGTCAATTAGAAAAATAAATAGAGTAATCACAGGATAATGTATACTTGACGATTGTCAGAATGCCACTACAAAATATACTAGTAGAAAACGTAACAACGGGAGAAACCGCGTAATATTAAATTAGTAGCCGCTGTGAGGTGAAAGCGTAGTTTTTCAACTAAATTTTATATGGAGAAAGGAAGGTCGAGTAGTACGAAGAAAGAAATAATTTGAAATCTGCCAAAAGTCAGTCTGGCGACGGAATGACGTTACGGACTGCGTTTACGAAGCGAGCTAAGTCAGTGTTAATCGAGTAGTCGAATTATAACAACGAACATTGATGCTACCTACTTTAAGGCTTGCTTGTATTATTTCCACATGCACTAATGCAAATGAACTTAATTAAACTGAGGGCAGCATATTGCACCGATTTAGTTGTTCGGCCGATGCAGCCGCTACTCCCGGTTTGGACGTGGAGCTTTAACGTGGATGGAGACGGCATATCGACGCAGCTGCATGTAGAGTCCGCATCCTTCCCACTTTGAACATACCTTAATACTATGTCCTTTGAACGGAACAAAAGTAATACCGTCAAATCTGTGAATTTACATTTTAGAAAAGCGACAGTCAATTAGTCTTGTCGAATCGCTGTGTCTAGTAGTTGGTTGAGACGAATTACGTAATTTTTGATAGCGTTACTGCATGTGAATCTACCTTTAGAGTCAACTCAGTGGTCATTCGTATAGTATACTTGATAGGGCCGAATTTCCATTGTCGTATTTTATGAACCTACCGTTGAACGACTGTCATTCTAAGCCTGTTCCTATTATATCGACTGTTTGTGGTGACTGTCGTGTATTGTCGAACGAATGTCGGGTCTGGCTGTTCGCCCCACTGGATTATCTGAACTGATACACACACGCACAGCACGCATTCGTCACATTTCGATGACTTTGTTGATTTCTTCTACCCATAAAAAATCATGAGCGACAGTTAAATCGAGTTGCTCTGTAGGTTTGTGATGTGAATAAGTCCATTTAAATTTATAAGCCACGAAACTTTATACTCCACGACCATCTGCCGTCACGACAAGTGGAAACGCAGTCTCGATATCCGATCTTTATAAAATTATATAGATATTAGCAAAGGTAGTTCGTTCGTTTACTGTGCTATACTGTGCATTTCAACCCTTTGAAGTCGCCGAGCGGCTTCTTTGTACCGGTTGTGGCGGCACATCAAAGCATGCGTACTATTTGAACGAACGGAGAATCGGTCAGGGATTACCAAAATAGGATGGGGGACTACGAGGTCTCTGTTTAGGGCCAATTACTCATATACTAGTTTACATTAAATCAGAAAACCGCATTATGCCTCATGACATGTAAAAAACGTATTTTTTCCCAAATTATATTTGTATGTAATAAAATAAAACAAATGAAAACAACAAGTACGTACACCACTTTATTGTACACAAAACAACCACGTTACAAAGAAACAGTACCTACAATTATTAATAACATATGCATATAACAGACCTTGTAAACTCCAGTTTATAACACGTTTATGATTTTAAAACGGTGCTCATAAATACATTTTGTGAAATTGGAAGTACTTAATTCCTATTTAATCCCTGCTCAAATTAGGGTCTATAATAGACAAGGCAGCACCCACTAGGTGTAAAGAACCAGTTATAAGTACACAACTTTTGTCAACAGAGTTATAAGAACGCTTAATACTAATTAACGCTTCTGAAACGCTTTCCATAACATATATTTCGCTACTATTTTTATTATTCGCTTTCCAAATCTGAGCATTACTGTTGCATCTTTCAATCAACTCTTTCTGCTCTATTTTGGAGTAGTTATCATTTTTCTTGCACAGATCCTTGTAAGCCGTAGGGATAACGAAATATATTGTTTTAAAATCAAAGTTTGTCAATGGTTTTAAAAGGGTTTCCGCGTCTCGATCACCAGTCGCACTAAATATGAGAACTTTATCTTGACTCCTGTAAATAAACAAAGTAATTAAAGTAATAGTTATTCAGTTCATAACTTTAAATCTTGCACATACTAGTAGTCTTCGTAAACGGCTTAAAACGTTGAGAAGTGTCTAAACACAAAATTATAAATATTTACAAAGTGGATGATCGAAACCACACTTTAAATTTAAAACACTAAAAACCATTTAATTACAGGGGGGAAAATGAAAGCACGGAATAAAGTCCAGATAAGTTCATTTCTAAACTGACGTTATCTGTCAAACTCTTCATGTCGATCAATAGTGTGGTTATGCGGATTTAGAATCGCAAATCGCTATTACCTATAGCAGTATTTTGTAGGAAAAACAGAATTTACTCATCAAAATCAATTAAACGTTGCACTAGTCATCACCAAAATGGAGGCGCCTAAGAATAAACCGAAAAAGAAACCTAAAGTATCGGAAATGACCAAGGAGCAAATAAAGCGAGCCCTAGAAAATAAACGCAAAACTAACGCGAAAGCGCAAATTATCGTCGAAAATTTACTGGAACATAACATTTCCGAATCCTACTTTTTAGAATGCCTATACGATATTAACAAGAGCCACTTTGAGGACATTATAGAAGAGAGATCTATTACGCACATTTGTGGCTATCCTCTTTGTGACAAGTCGATATCTGAGAAGGATATTCCAAAGCAAAAATATCGAATATCATTCAGGCAGAACAAGGTCTATGACATAACTTGGAGGAAGAATTTTTGCAGCAACATTTGCTACCACTCTGCTATGTATGTAAAAAATCAAATGTTTGAAACTCCATTATGGTACAGAGAGTATGAAGATATTCCTACATTCCATTTGATGTCTACAGACACTGATCCTAACATGTCATCTTGTATGGGACAAGAGATAGATGTTTCCATCATTGAGAAAGTTGATGTAACTGAGCCACCACCATTTACATCTATTAACGACTTTGCTCGGGCTAGTCTGCATGAAATGGTTCGTAAAGATGAAACAAATGATGAACATTCCAAGTCTCCACAAGATAATGACGTCAGTCAGGCTAGTTTGCATGAAATTGACAAAGAAACAAATGATGAACATTCTAAGTCTCCTCAACAGAATGACGTCACTCAGGCTAGTTTGCATGAAATGGACAAAGAAACCAATGATGAACATTTTAAGTCTCCACAAGAAAATGATGTCACTGAGGCTAGTTTGCATGAAATGGACAAAGAAACAAATGATGAACATTTTAAGTCTCCAAACGAGAATGACGTCACTCAGGCTAGTTGGCGTGAAATGGGCAAAGTAAAAAATAACAATTCTAAGTCTGAACAAGAGAATAACAATGGAAATACAGAAATTTCAGCAGAAGAGAAAAAGAGACTTGATTTGCAACGGTACAACTATCCAATCCTAAAAATTCAAGGATCAAAACTAAAACCAGGCATTATGGGGGAGGTAGTTGAATGGCCGGTATATGAACATGATCCATTTTATATTAAGGATCCTATTGTAGAATCAAATTCACCTAAAAGACGACACAAAGGGCCACCAACACTAAGTTCTTTAAATACAGAAGTGGAAGAAACCCTAGCGGAGTGGTTCACATTAGACACAATGATATTCTTATTCGGTGAGGAGAAAATGAAAGAAATGGCTACAGACAAGAGAGAATGCTTCAGAGAATACATGTACAACTACTCAAAGAGCAGATTCTATAAATCTAACAATTACGACACATATCTAACATTGTGCCGTAAGTTAAACATGTTAGAGATAGAAGACAGAAAACTTGATTCCCAAGCAATACGTAAAAGGACTAAACCATTGCCGGATTACACAACAATACAGGAGGAAAGTAAGAGGATGCAGTTAAAAGTTGTAGCATATCTTGATGGTAAAACAGAGGTACCTGAGCCTTTGCCAGAACCAAACACTAGCAATGAAGATAAAGGTTTGACACAGCTGCCTTTACTAGACAAGAGCTCACAGAACGCCCTGCGGAGACGTATTGTCTATCAGCATTTGAACAAGGTCCTACCAGATCTGCTTAGATCCCTAGGTATGCTCGGGTTTTCCTTGAATACAGAAGCAACGCTTATTGTTAAAACTTTTAAATTAAGCGCTCATAACATTATGTTTAAGCCTATACAATGGACGCTGATATCAATTCTTTTATTGAAATTATTAGCTCTTCGGGATCAGCAATTGCATAATAAACTGTTGGAACCACTAGCATATCAGAACATGAACTTACTCCTTTTAAGTTATAATTTAGATGGAGGATATATTGATAGATTGATATATTGGCTGTCTGATATCGACAGATTGTTGGGCACCAACTCCTATGATGATTCGGTTGATTGAAGTGTACTTTTTCCTAATATAGATAGAAGAGTATCTAATAAAACTAGTTTTTAACAATAATAACACTTGCTTCTTTTAGGGACATAAGTAATATACTTGTAATATGTATATTATTCATATGATATGCAGATACATACTAGAAATATATTAATTTTTAATACTATTTCAGTATTTCTAACCCTAATATCATGTAGGCAAGAACACCTGTCGACAGCTTTTCATGTGCCAGGCACTGAAATTTTAGATATTTTTTAAATTAGTAATTTCATTGGGGCAATAAAACCATCTGTCAACAAGGAAGTGCAACAAGCACACATTATGGATTTCTTTTTTAAATATGTAAATAAATATACATGTCTAAATTGATATTTGTAAAGAACATTTCACTTATTGTGTAATTTTATACTTATACTCGTACTTACTACTATTGTTAACCTTAAAAACAATAAATGCATAAAGTAACGTTTTTTTATTACTTGCAAATAGGGTGGAATAACCGTTTTTGGCCACTCTAAATCATAACTAATATGTAAAGCATTATGAAATTACAAAAATCTCATGCTATTTTATCTTAATAGGAGTATTAGTCTTCAGTCAAGTATTTATGAATATTATTTTCAATTTTTTTCAATTCAATATTTCGATACTTATTTCAACCTTAAGTGGCCAAAAAGGTTATGGTGGTCACAAATGGTACTTCTACCCTAAGTCTATGGATAAATGTGATTATTTAAGTCCTGCTAGAAACATAGGAACATCCTAGATCAGGCATGTGAGTTTCTTTTTAGGTTTGTGGATAGTTTTAAATCTACTAAACTTTGTTAATGTCACTAGATCTTGCAGTCCAAACATGGTTACCAAACAATGCCTTACAAGTAAGCAAGATGGGGGCCATCTGCAACGTCAAAAGATGGCGGATGTGTAATTTGTTTTAGTTTTGTATTGTTGTGTATTTAGGTGTTCAAAGTTCTTTTCTGTTAGTGATTTGTATTTTTTATGCCTTTGTGTTGCACTGTGATAGAAGACTTGAAGTTATTTTGTGTATTAGACTATATTTTCTGGCATCTTACTTCTCGTTTTAAGTGGACTCGCAGTGGTACAGAGGTTAAAACTATCTTGACCTCGGTCCTACATATCACCGTACAAAGTAGCCCCCAATCTTCCTAGAGAAGATTGGTTTGTGTTTTATTGCTCTATTGATTTATACTTATATATACTTGACACTGGCGAAATCACTTCATTGTGGAAACGCCATAACCCCGCGGTAGTAGCTGCTGAAGTCGCCGCGGGGCAAAGAAAAAGAAAAGTGACTATGATTGAATACTTGATAGTCAGGATGTCTTTAAGACATATTAGAATTTCCCATAGAAAGCTCGCTTGTTACATTATTTTCTCATTATATATTATAATTATATTACATATTTTTTGCCTGATCTTATTTTTCCTATCTGATTTTGTCGCAATTGCAAATTTTCGCTCTTAGCCAAAATAGGACATAGTATAGGTACCTAGATTTAAGTTACGTTACTCTTGCCGCAAACCAAATATATGTATATCAACCAGATATTATGTATAAGTATACATATATATCACGGCGTCAAATTGATGGGGGAAGATTCGACAGGAGAAAACGGGTCAGTGGAAAAAAACGACTGGTAACTTAATTCGGGAAAAATGCAAATGGAAATTCTGCTAAGAGATAACTATTTTGAGAAAATAATGTAACAAATTAGGGATTTCATCGGAATGGTTCTTAGATAGGTTTTATCAAAACTACTTGGGTCGAAGAGATATCAGATGTCCAGTTCAGGTAATATGATTTGGCCATCTGTTATCCTTACGGTCTTTTATTCTGCGTTAAGATTTACAGGACCTCACCTTAACCTTTCAACCCACTGTACTGTTTGGAGTAGGTACGAGGGCAGTTTTACGATTACCTTTTTTTTTCATATTAACAAAAAAGATCTTAGTGAAGATTACACACGGCCAATTCATATGTCCTGAACTAGGTATGTATACTTATTTTGTATTTTTGTTTTTTTCTCTGCAATTTTTTTTTTGCTATAGTACAATCGTACCGATGGTTCAACAAATGGTGCCAACCAAAAACCAGCGCTGCGGTCCCCGCACAGCATTATGCTGAGTTGGAACGTTTTTGGAACCGCAACTTGTGCATTCCGTGTATTTCTGTTCATAATGTTTAGTAGAGAACGCGCGCGACTTCGTACGCGTAAAATAAGTCTCCCGCTACTCCCTCTATTTTAACCCCTTAGGAGGTGAATTTCCAAACATCCTTTCTTAGTGCTCACTTACATCATGAAAGGAACCCCTGTACCAAATTTCAAGTTTCTAGGTACAGTAGTTTCGGGTGGGCGTTGATATCTAAGTCAGTCAGGTTTGCCTTTTATATACCTATATATAGATAGATATTTGTTTTTTGTGGTCATATAAATTATTTTCTATTCTATTCTATTTAAGTTTTTATACATTGACTGACCAAGTGTGGTAGGTTTGAAGACCCCCCTCCCCGATAAGCTGGTCACGTAGTACAGTCAACGTCATATAGTTGGTAGCATCCAAAGTAGCCAAATAGTTTGTTACACGTCATTATTACCGCAGTAACAAGTGCGTGTATCGAACTATTTGGCTACTTTGGATGCTACCAACTATATGACGCTGACTGTACGTGTTCCCTTACTGGTATGGCTATGACCCAGTTGAACTCGCGTGGAGAAGGTTCCCTCTAATCTACAAGCAATAACTATTGTTTTTTTTAATTTTAGTTCAGTAGTTTTGGAGATCACAGGGGCGGAATGGTGAATTTTTGTCTTCTTTCATGAATAAAATCAAAACTATTTATTTTACAATAATAACAATAATTGACATCCTCATCACAAGCCTTTTTATTTGATATACAGGGTGGAAAAAATCTATGGGCCCTGGAGGGAAACTACCTTAAATCCTTTAGTTAGCTCATTTTACTGAAAGGAAACATTCCTTTATTTTTAAAAAGAAACAAAACTGCAAATAACGATTTTTAAATTTTTGCTTGTCTCCCCCGGGAATCGAACCAACTAAAAATAAAAACCCAGCATAAAAGAATGATGGGCAAAAATGTATGGAACCCAGCCCAATCACCAATAGAACTATACTGTATGTAGGCTTATTGATCCCTCTATTTGCTGTAATTGTTGTAAATAGTAAAATTGGTTAAGAGTGAGTCGGATATATGGAAAATAACATTGCAACGCATGCGGGCCACAGCCAGTGTACTAATAAACGTTGTGTGTGTGTGAATATTTGAAGGCTGATAACTCTCTTTTCCGGGGTTTTTGTAGTTTGTTCCCATAATAGAAAATGAAGCTTATGTAACTAGCTTTCACATGGTATACATGAAATTTGTATTGGTTATATGGGCCAAATTGCCCATCATTCTTTGTCTAATAAACATTTATTTGGTCATTTTAATAAAAAGTGAAAACTAAATTTATTTTATTTTGTCATGAATAAGAAAAACATAAACATGAAACATTTTTTTACGTAGACGGACATTAAGAAGAGAAAAGAATCTTAGTAATTTTCTGATAAGTTGCTCGAAATGACCCCCCTCGTTCCGGATACACAAATTTAGTCTACGTTGAAATTCATTTCTTGTAGCCCTCTGGAAAGTTTTGTGGTGTATGCTCCTAATAACATTTTCTACCGCAACCCTTAATTCTTGTACACGTTTTGTAAACTACATTTTTTACATGACCCCATAAAAAGTAGTCCAGAGGCGTCAAGTCCGGACTTCTCGCTGGCCACCTAATCGTCCCGTTTGTACCTATCCAGACATTTAAATTTTCATTCAGGTAAGCCCTGGAAATTCTGCTATTGTGGGCAGGTGCACCGTCTTGTTGAAAAATGATATTATTTCGTTCCTCCTCCGGTATAAGGTTTAATTGACTATGTAAAATGTCTAATATTTCAATGTATTTTGCCGTATTTAGATGTCCTTCATAAATGTGCACCAAAACAACCATATTGCTTCTAATTCCGCACCAAACATTAAAGGAAAATCTGACCTGATTGTTTGTTTCGCGAACACGGAATGGATTCTGACGGGACCAATAATGATTGTTATGTCTGTTATACATTCCATTATTGCTGAAATTAGTTTCATCAGACCATACAATGTAGTCTAAAAAATTTGGGTTGCGAGCTATTTCTGTTTGACTATTCTGACAGAACTCTAATCTCCTTTGACTATCTCCCGGATGTAGTTTCTGCACCAATCGCCCATCACGAAAACATTTGTATTTGTACTTTTTCAAAACACTAAGTACACGAGTATGGCTAGTGCCTATCTCTTGAGCAACTTCCCTACTAGAAGCTTTCGGGTAGCACTCAAAGTATGTCAAAACACTTAAATCAAAATTGGATGTTTAGATTTTGCTGCTGCGGGCGTTCTAAACGTTTTTTGAAACTTCCAATATTCACTAAATTTTTCACCATTCGCGATAAAACTTTTCTAGATGGTGTTTGTCTGTCTGGATACCTCTCACTGTACCACTGTAGACCTAAATTGCAATTCTTGTTGTTTGAAAAGTAAGCTTCTAATAAATCGAAATGTTCTTAATACGCCATTATTACAGAATTACGGAATGAAAGCAAAACAAAACAAAATTTGAAATTCGAACGAATACTTCTTTTTTATAGTTTTTAAAAATGCTATCGTTTGAATTTCAAAATTGTTGCCCCGCGTTGTAAGAAAAGTACGTTCCATTATTAAACTTTTCGTCAGTCTCGTCAGAACGAACGTCTAGTGTAAGAAGAAATCGTGCTGTGCATAGATTTATTATTACCATTTACCGATTTTGTTATCCAATACTTCAACAAGGTACTTAGAGATAACTAACATTAGCAAGCTTGTACTTCACACAATGTCTTTAGATGTTGAAGAGATAAGAAAATTATAACGTGTCATTTAGTACTAGGTATTGTTAATAAAGAACTTGTAATAAATATTATTTATGGGCATCTCGTACAACAGATGAGTGTAAGACCAAATGTTTATTAGACATTTTATCCTGAATAATAATCCTACCTTTTTTTATAATAAAATAGCGAGGGTTTTATTTTTTATTTTTAGTTGGTTCGATTCCCGGGTGAGACAAGCAAAATTTAAAAATAAAGGAATGTTTCCTTTCAGTAAAATGAGCTAACTAAAGGATTTAAGGTAGTTCCCCTCCAGGGCCAATAGATTTTTTCCACCCTGTATGACACAGTAAGGTTTTTCAAAACTTGGTTTTTTTAATTTCCTATTTTGTCCCCTAAAAAAATGAACATTATTTTTTATTTAAATATAATTGAGAATCAGACATACCACTGAGGAATAATCACCGAAAATCTATTCCCATAGACTTTCAATGGGAAAAATGGGAAAAATTAGGGGATGACAAGTACACCTAGTAATATTAGTGTAGATTATACAAAATAAGTAGGTTCGAATATTTTTTGTGAGTAAATTGTAGGATTTTATATACTCTGTGTAAAAACACGAACCTTTACGATTAAAAACCAGATGTCCCGAGTGTCAGTGGAAATAATATACACGGTGTAACACGAGAAAACCGAATAATTTTAACAGTGTATTCCTAAGGCCGTAAGAAACAAAAAACATTATATGAACCCAGGTCGAAATATGATTTTAATTTTTGTTATGTTTTCATACATAATAAATTAATTATTTTTCCTACACCAGTAAATCAACACCTTAGGATAAGCTGGCAACGTTTCTTATTGTTATCTCTTTTCATTAGAAGAGGCAGACATACTCATAGAGCAATTTCCTTGTCAAACAACTCGTTTCAAAGCAGGATTTACGTACAAATGCAAACGAAACTTCTTACTACGTTTGCAATTGTTATCTCTTTTCATTAGAAGAGGCAGACATACTCATAGAGCAATTTCCTTGTCAAACAAATCGTTTCAAAGCAGGATTTACGTACAAATGTAAACGAAACTTCTTACTACGTTTGCAATTGTTATCTCTTTCCATTAGAAGAGTTAAGTAACACTTGGAGTCAGGCATTATTGTTTAAAAAATTATGACATGAACAAGTGGCCATGGCCTACCAGCAGTAAGCCAGTAAAAGTAAGCAAAATATTACTGAGACTAAATAAATTAAATGGATTTTTTTAAAGCAAAGTCTACAAAAAGTAGCCCAGAAACAGTTATTTTGAACTGTCATGGGTACTCCTTACATCAAACTGAAAACTACTGGCCACTTCATTCCGCAATCATAATGACATTAATGACTTACATTGCGTCATTGACATTGTTGTTATTTACGACGTACATTTTGATTTTCACAACGTAACTTTTATTATCTTGTACTGGTATTTATTATCTTGTCAGCCTTATCTAGTTGTTAAACTAGGCATAAGACGTTATAAAGTGTCTTCAGAAATAATGAATGTTAAATTGAAGGATTGACTTATGGAACGGAGACGTGATCCCTCACAGTGAGCCTTTTAAATAAGCTCAGAGTTACTCAGCGTGCTATGGAGAGAGCTGCTCGGAGTTTCTCTACGGGATAGAATCAGAATTGAAGAAATCCTTAGAAGAACCAAAGTCACCGACATAGTTCTCAGAGTCTGCAAGCTGAAGTGGCAATGGGCTGGACACATTGCTCGTAGAACTGATGGCCGGTGGGGTGTTAAGGTTCTCGAGTGCAGACCACGGACCGGGAGACGCGGTGTCGGTCGGCCCCCTACTAGATGGACCGACGACCTGGTGAAAGTCGCCGGACACCGGTAGATGCAGAAGGCGTGTGACCGTTCGTGGTGGAAGTCGTTGGGGGAGACCTACGTCCAGCAGAGGACGTCCCCGGGTTGAAATGATGCAAATAAAAGTATCTATGGTATGCTTTTACTTAATAAATAAAATAAAAGAATTTTGTGTATTATTTCGTATAATTTGTGGATAACATGAATTGCATAAGTAAGATTAATTAGTAATTACAATAATAAAACGAAATGTTTACAAAATTAACTCGCAACAAGACTAGTACTACTCCTGTCGACAGTAGGTATTCATTCATAAACAAATAAAAATAAACTGCATATCATAAAAATATTACATCCATTAAGATTCCGTCAAGTACTTACCATCTGAGGCCCGTGGCAAATTCATTGGATGGGGCCCTCTCAGTAAAATCGTCATGTTACTCCTGAGCTGCGAGCTCGAGCCGGCTCGAGCCTCTCGGGCCGGAAGGCTGTCTCGGGCCGAGGGGCCTCTCGGGCTGGGGGCCCGTGGCATTTTGCCGACTTGCCACCCTGTAGTTACGCCACTGGTATGTACTCAGTGCGTTGCTGTCGGTGTCTTTCTTACACTTTGCTACTTGATACTCCAACGAACTGGTAATAGCACGAATACTTTTAATCCGTCGGCTTCATCATTATCACCATTCTTCAGCCTGTTACCGCCACTGGTGAGCACTCGAGTACGCCATTCATCCCGAATCCCGATCATATGCTGTACTAATCTAATCCAAAATTGATCCGGCTTGCCTTCAGTAATTACAATGTTCCAAGATTTGTGAAAGTTTCTTCATATTTGTTTTTTTTTGTCATAGCATTCAATTGAATATTGGATTATTAATATTAATTTATCGATATTTTTACGTTTTTGGAGAAAAAATATTAAGCTGACGTTGACATGTAAACATACTAATGACGGTTCTGAATGAAAGTCAATTTACAGTCAACTTAGACGTGGCGGGCTCGCAACGTCGCAATTGTAAGGGTGTTTTGTACTGGAGATTTCATAACGACTTTTTTAAACATAAACGCAAATATCTCAAAAACCAAGCTGAATCTAGCAAACATTATACGACAATTTTAACTCCAAATAATGTCGGGAATACGCTGTTAAAATTATTCGGTTTCCTCGTGTAACACCGTGTATACTAATACTGTACATATGTGTACCAAACTTCAATTCAATTGGTCCAGCAGTTTTACCGCAGCAGTGACAGACCGACGGACAGACAGACGCCCGAGTGATCCTATAAGGGTTCCGTTTTTTTTGTTTTGTACTGTTACGGAGCCCTAAAAATAAATGAAGTAAAAATTAAAGGGGGATACACGAATGGTACGGAACGCTCTGTGTGCAAGTTTGACTCGCACGACCGGTTATTTTTAGGGTTCCGTAGCCAAATGGCAAAAAACGGAACCCTTATGGATTCGTCATGTCTGTCCGTCCGTCTGTCCGTCTGTCCGTCCGTATGTCACAGCCACTTTATTCCGTAACTATAAGAGCTATACTATGGAAACTTTGTAAGTAGATGTATTCGGTGAACCGCATTAAGATTTTCATACAAAAATAGAAAAAAAACAATAAATTTTTGGGGTTCCCCATACTTAGAACTGAAACTCAATTATTATTTTTTCATCAAACCCATACGTGTGGGGTATCTATGGATAGGTCTTCAAAAATGATATTGAGGTTTCTAAAATATTTTTTTTCCAAACTGAATAGTTTGCGCGAGAGACGCTTCCAAAGTGGAAAAATGTGTGCCCCCCCCCCGTAACTTCTAAAATAAGAGTAAAATAAATGTAAATAAAAGAGACTAAAATAAATGTAAAAATAATATATGATGTACATTACCATGCAAACTTCCACCGAAAATTGGTTTGAACGAGATCTAATAATTAGTTTTTTTTTAATACGTTATAAATCGTAAACCGCATTTTACCTTTCATTCAATCAACTCCAATATAATAAAGAATAAAGAAAAACATTTATTTAGATGTATAGTGGTACGGAACCCTACGTGCGCGAGTCCGACTCGCACTTGGCTGGTTTTTTAGTAAGTTAGTTATTAAAGAATTTATAGAAAAACTTATTTACACAATACTTTACCTTGCATTATCTTCGAACCACTTCGCACATATAACTGTAGATTCGGCTGTGTGCGCTCCATCCAAATAAAAAGTAGCATACACCGCATCTATCTTCTGATAACGCCCAGGCCATCTACACTCTTTCAATCCCAAGACCGTTTCAACAGGAAAATCACTCTCGAACCCAACCTTGTCAATTTCTGCGATGACAGCGTCAATTTCGGGTAACCTCGAAAGTTTCCCGCCAACTTTTTCTTTTTTTAATTGTACTTTTTTTACCGCGTTCCGTTTCGCGTGCGCTAGCCAGATATGGGATAGTTGGATGGCTAAGGATGCGTTCGTTTGGTACGCTGGCAAATCGACTTGGAGTATCGATTCTTTTGGGAGGTTGTATGACGCGTATGGTGGGACGACTGTTAACGAGCACTGAAAGAAATATACATTATTATACTTTTTAATTAAACGGTGATACTGCCATACCGCGTAATTAATTAAATAAGATTTAAGATACACCTGAGCAAGCAAGTCCGCAAGGTGCATTTTCAACTTATAGAATGTGAAACGGCCGCCGCATTCATTCGGAAGACCGTTACGGAATTCCTTTTCGGAATATCGAGGAATTTCGGAGGCAGCTAACCCATACAAAATCATTGACCTTACCACTCACATACAGTAGTTTTCACAGAAACAGAATTCTGAATGTATGTGGCCGCCTTTTTGACAATGCCTACGCCGCAAAACGACTTTGAAGGATTACTTACGCGGATACCTTACGCGGTATTGCAGTATCACTGACGAAATAAGTATAACCCGTGAGATGATAGGATAAAATCTGGCCTAGGTACCAAGGTGAGTGAATTTATCTAGATTTTCCAAGTCAATATGTTGTAAAAAAAATCTCAACCATGCTCGGAAATGACGAGCTTTCTTTTAAAAGTCTCGCGAAAAATATGAAATGTGTGTTTTTACCCGACTGCGACAAAGCCCAAAAGGAGGGTTATGTGTTTGGTTATGTACGACTCAACGTCCGCTCGTAACTACTAAACGGCTAAACCAATTTTAATAAATGATACGTGGTTAGATTCGTCCTAACCACTAGTCTCATAGGCTATATTATTATTTTTCAAATGTGAAATTCGTGAAATAAGAAATAAATATATGATAAGTAACATTACTTTGACGTCATTATCCAAACAGCAGTTGGTTTTTTATAAAGCTAGCTTTTCGTTAGGCCCGGTGACAAATGATACTGTGAAACGGATGCACTAAGTTGCAAAATTATCGACTCCGCAAAACGACCACATCGCTTTTAGACTACATTACAAAATGTCTTAGTCACAAAATTACCACTTTGTTTGTGTTACTAGGTAGGTTAAAGTTCATTAGGTAACTTGAAATGCCCGAAGGGCAAATCGCCCAGGAATAGGAGCCCCGCCATGTGGGGCTCCATCAACTTTGCTTAGACAGACAAGAAACAATGTGGTCATTTTGTGACAGATTTTTTGAGATGTTCAGTGACAATACGGGAATATTGAGCCACTTGCTACTGTACGTATTTCGGCCGTGTAATACAAATCGGGTTTAGTCGGTCATACCCGTATATCCAGACAAGAAAAGTCGCAGGAAAGTATTCCATCCATGTCATCGTGTTTTACACGCGAGAAGTGCCATTTAGGTTAGAACCACTTGATTAATGTTATATTTTCGTGCTACTCGTATTTAACTGTTGGCTAACCCGAAGACCAAGCCTGCCAACCTGATAATAAGAGCGATTACACCCAAAGCCAACCAATTACAGGTCTAGAAAACGTAACGAATAGAAGAAATACCGAATGACAAAGATAGTTTACTCTTTCTGTTACACGAATATAGACATGTCATCATTCGTTGTCAGCAGGGGTCGTACTTTTGATGCCGATGACGCCAAAATGACGTTATTTTACACACAGGTGTTCTGCTTTCAATTGGCAGGTGATAAGTTATGTGTGTGAAGTGAAAATAAGAAGCGGTAAAATGATTAAAGTTATATACAGCTTCATCGCAATCAAATTACAGATCACGGCAGCATAATATTTATTTTCACCACTTATTATTAAAAATGGCAAATTGAGACATTTTTCTTTTATGAATGCCAATGCGATAATTGTATGTAATATTAGACACGCCAACAGCACATAAATATAACAAATTGAAATTGGTACATATATAGACAGTGAAAATTAAAGTTTATGCGCCAATAACAGGCACACGCCAGCCAAAAGCTAAAACAACTAATCTTGAATAGGTACAATAACAAATTACATTCTTAGAATAATGTGAAATATTAAAAAAAAGGGTTAAAAAACATTCATCAAACACATTGCGGAAAAAATAACATGCTAGAATTAAACAAAAACAAAAGTAAAAAAAATCACGAGGTTAATAAGGAATCAAGCATTTTACGCTTTAGGACAGGTATGGAGTCAATGTCAATAACATGTATGAAGTAGATATTTATTTTTCTACGCGTCAAAAGATTACCTTACCTCATTTATACCATGTTAAATGATTGACGAAAACCTATGTAGCGTGACGTCATTTTTGCGTCAACGGCATGCAAAGTACGGGCCCTGAATCAGTTGCCCACGACGATGTCACACGAGTATGCCCGATTATCATTACACGGCTAAATTATGAACACTGGCAAGTGGCTCAACAATCCCTGTGGTGACTGTACAAGCGATGTGGTCGTTTTGCAGCTAACAATAAGTCATTTTCCGACCTAGTAATTCAACTACCACTAACCCCGGTGAAGTCCTCTAACATTTCTCAATACCTGTACTTCATCAGCCACGCTCCTCAGCACGTCCATAGCCTCTCTAGGCTGTTCAACGGTAAAAGCCTCGCATCCTGGCTTCATGATACCGGCCTTGGCCCGGGCGATCTCTGGCAAGGTAGTGCCCAGGATAGCTGTATGGTCAAGACCGAGCGCTGTGATGCCCACTATGGGAACTTTTCTGAAGAAAAACAGTGTATTATAATCAGTGATCGTACTTTTTGTAGCATTTTCGGTGCAGTGCTAGGGTTTTCAGTAGTATATAATAACTATATATTAAGCATAGACAGTATAATATAATGGCAGTGCATAAATATAGAACTCGTTTTGTTTCTTCTCTGACGTCCCGTCAAGTGATGAGAACTGTTGCGTTGATTTTGTGTGTGAAAATAAGCAATAATTATTAACTGATTGAACACAATGGAGAAACTGTTAAGTGAGCATAGTTTTTTATTAAGGAAAGGTTCTTCAATGTTTTGTTCCTATTGTGCTAAAAAAACGACACGGTCGAAACATGTTGTGACGAGGTACGAAAAGCTGCACGCATATTGAGAAATCTAATAATTATTCTGCTTATTCACATGCTTTATTATTAAAAGATTACGTAGATTTGGAAATGATTTTCAACGACCACATAATATTACATAATTTTATAAGTCAATCATCCGACAACCCTAGCTCGCTGTCGTGTGTCATTTGACGTCATCGCACCATAAATGCTACAAAAAGTACGATCACTGATTATAATATTTATAATATAACGCGAAGACTAAAAGACTAAAGAGTGATATGGAGCCGACATTCATATTAAAACTCGCCTCCTACTCAAACTCAATCATTTATATCATACCACATTTTATTAATATAATTAAGAAAGAAAGTAACAATTCTTTCTTTTTATACACGGTGATTTTAAATCGGTGATCAGGAGTTGAAAAATATGAATTACCAAAATTGAATTCAATAGGTGCGGTCTCACGCAATTATCTCACTGTTTAATTAAATACAATTAATGATATTGTTAAAAGCAATAACCACTGAAGACATGGTCATCCTACATTCATTGTTGAAGTGAAGTGGATACGACACGTCAAGTGCCATCGCTTTGGCGGGGAATTTGACAGATCTTACGTCAATAAACTTTAACTTTTGAGAGCCAACAAAATCGCTTCACCCAAAGTCAACCAATTGCAGGTCTTGAAACCGATACCTAGCGAGAATTGTTAGTGTACGGAGAAATGATGCTTGGTAATTTCGACATCGGCAAAACGAAGTCCCACGATTTAACCCGAACGCTGAGTTGGCTATGGCTACGTTTAAACACAGCCACTATTGGTCATACAACGCCCAATCAGCTATTCTTACTGAACTCAGTCGTTATTGGTCGTTTTAAAAGGTTGCTATGACTATGACCACGTTTCAACACTTATTTTCTTCTTTCCTTGATTAAACAGCATGTCTCGTAGAATACATTGCCAGTGTCAATTTAATAAAATAATGTCAATGTACCTAATTTTTTAAAAATAATAATAAAAAAAATAATAAATAACTTTATTTTCAGGCTACTAGGCCCATAGATAAATACCTTACTGACTAAAATACATATATTTATAAACTTAACAATATTCTAAATTATCTTGGCGACAAAACAGCATGGCTCTGTTGTGTCGCAGCGTTCGAAGTCACGCTCGCTGGCAGGCCGCCCCGGAACCGCCGGAACACGACATCTTTCGGCCAGAAGGCAGGCGACTCGACCGTCCCCAGCAGCGGCCGCGGCACTCGCACCACGAAAGAAGCGAAGTGCACATAGCGCCGCGATTGCAGCTGGAACACCCTCAGAGTGTAACCTGTCTTCTGACTGACGTAGCCCACCACGTCGCCCACCGACGTGGAGTGGTGCAGGCGCGACACGTAGAGCGCCGTGTTCGGTGTGGCAGCTTGCAGTCCTGACTTTGGGTCCAAACTAGCGGTGCCGCACTGACTCTTACAAGGCTTCCTACGAGCCTTACTCTTTTTCTGTACCAGCGTGAATCCCTCCTTATCCACGCAAATACTAGGGCGCTCGCTCAATGTTGGTAGAGCACCTTCCTTTTTAGACCGTTGTTGGAGTCCCACGGTCTTGCCAACGACGTCAGCGTAGCCCTTCATTTTGTGCATACCTATTACCTAAGAATCTCTAAACAATGAGTAGGGTGACAATTAATTTGGTTAAAGTTAATTTTAATAAAAAAAAATGGTATTACAAAAAAAAAACATGTAACCGCGACTGTAACGTGTTCGACATCAATTTCTGAATTAGAAAAACTGGTAACTGATCACCAATTTAAAATCATCATCATCATCATCATGTCAGCCGAAAGACGTCCACTGCTGGACATAGGCCTCCCCAAGGCTTTCCACTCAGACCGGTCTTGTGCTTTTCGCATCCACCGCGGTCCCGCGATCCTGACGAGGTCGTCACTCCATCTTGTTGGAGGCCTACCTACAGCTCGTCTTTCGGTCAATTTAAAATCACCGTGTATAAATTGTTTGTTATACTTTAAAATAATCTGGTGAAAGGCATTATTCCTTTATGGTTTTAATCGTAATACATTTATTTAAAACAAAACTTTATTCCATTTTTTTTTTATTTGGAAATAAGGTTGACTGTTAAACTGAGTGCTGCCTGTATTCTGACATATCGACGGTTCTGCTACTCGACCTCGTATGTTGAATAATGTCCAGTATAAACTGACACGCAATACACACAACAATGCAATGCACTCGCCTAGTTAGCGAGTGTCAGTTTATACTGGACAATATTATTTATACGAGGTCGAGTCACAGAAGCGTCGATATGAGGTTTATTGTTCCGCGAGGAATATATCGACGGTTCTGTGACTCAACCTCGTATATTGAATAATGTCCAGTATAAACTGACACGCACTAAGAATGCACTCGCGTACTTAGCGAGTGTCAGTTTATACTGAACACTATTCTATATACGAGGTTGAGTCACAGAACCGTCGATATCCATGTATCCTTCGTAGTTACCAACCTGAGAACATTTGTATAATCCACAATCCCTCCGATCCCAACTTCTACTATAGCGACGTCAACTTCCTCTTCAAGGAAAATGTTAAACGCCATCACAGTGAGAAAAGCGAAGTATTTTGGCATATCTCCTTCGTAAGCCTGTAAACAAATTACAAACTATTATACATATATATAATCTCCCGATATAATGACAGCTTCTTCCAGAGCTGATATGTCCTAAACGACACAACCGATTTCAAAAAACTAAGCTGCTAAACACCGCTGCAAAACCAGCTTTTTAATTAAAAAAAACCGCATCGAATTAGGTTCATCTGATTAAGAGCTACGGTGCTACAGACAAAAAACACACATAGCGGTCAAATTTATAACACCCCTCTTTTTTCGTTAGGCTTTATAATAATATTTAACAATAATTATACTCGTACCAAACTATAGGGGTGCCCGCAACTTAGTACGCAAATAATTAGATTCCCGTTACTCCCACTATTTCTTCCCGTTGGGGGTCGATTTTCCGAAAATCCTTTCCTAGTGCACCTCTAGGGTACCTACCCAAGGAACTTTACACTGCAGAATATTACATTCGCAAAACATCATACTAGCAAAACACGTTATTCGCAAGACATGATATCGGCTTTAGTTATAGAATCGTAGGTAGGTTTAGGTTATGTTAGATGTTAGATTCACATTGCCCGGAGGGCCAAACCACCCAGAAATGGGAACTCCACAGCAACGGAGCTCCGTCGCTACTGTCTAATTCATGTAATTACTAATAATGATGTTTTGCTAATGTGATATTTTGCTTGTAGGATCCGCTTTCTGGAAGGGGTGGAAGTTGCATTGGATTAAGCGCTAAACAAAAAGAGGGGTATTATAAAGATCCCATAGGATCGAAGTGTATCCGTGAGGACCCCGCCAATAAGATAAGGTAAGGCTGGTCACTTTTGAAGTTAAAAGGACGAGATACATGTCAGCTGATTCAATTCTATTTTGTTAGTAATATGGTTGATATCACTACAAGAGGTTTATTTTAGTTACTGCCTATTGGTTTAGGACGGCAGTAATAGGCCCTACAGACTGACGCCGAGAAGCCCCAAAACACACGAGACACGGGAATGTGATATGTTTCTCGACTTCTTGTTCTCGGGTTCGTGTGTTCTTCGTTTGTTGTCGGTTTTTTCCCGCTTCAAAGGGAGCGAGAACGCAAGTAGGGTATATACCTTCTCGTTTCTCGGGTCGAGACTTGTCTCCTACACACACTATAATAATAATAATGTGGACGTATAATACACACCTGAGATCCATGCAGTAAATCGTACGCTCGGTGGCAGTGCTTCGCGAACTGCGTCCGCGGCAGCACGCGTCCTCCGAGCCGCACGCGCTCCCGCACCTCGACCAGGTGTGGCGACGAGAAGAACCCGGTACGGAACCCGTGGTGCCGGAGGATGGACTCGCACATCGCGCTTGTTGAACCCTTAAATAAAAAGATAATTACGATGATGAATTTATTAATAATGATTAATAACACAAAACATGCACATTGCTCGCAGGACTGATGGCCGATGGGGTCAGAAGGTTCTGGAGTGGCGTCCGCGGACCGGAAGACGAGCTGTAGGTAGGCCTCCAACAAGATGGAGTGACGACCTCGTCAGGATCGCGGGACCGCGGTGGATGCAAAAAGCACAAGACCGGTCTGAGTGGAAAGCCTTGGGGGAGGCCTATGTCCAGCAGTGGACGTCTTTCGGCTGACATGACATGAATAGCAGCTTATGCAACTGATACATACAGTCGTTAAAACACGAGTGTGGTTTTATAATAAGATCACACGAGTGTTTTAAGTCAGTTTCATTGCCAAGAGCGTATTATTCGAACATTTGTTCCAAAATTTATAATCTATATCCACTCGCGTAGCTACAGCTACCCTTGTAGGCGTACAAAGTCGGACGCTTGAGTTCACTTAGCTACATACATTAAATCACGCCTGTTTCAGAGACAACTTCTTTCCACCCGCTACGATCCTGAGAGAACTCTTTCGCTTCTTCCACATTCATACATCGAGTCATGCTCGCACGTCGGTTTCGGGACTTAAGATTCGGCCCTTTTCAGTATTTCTCCGACTTGATTCGAAAAAGTACGCCTACGGCGCCCCTTCCGACCCATCCACTTACCTTTTCTCTGTATACCTCTTTCATCTTCTTTCATCCATCCTTTCCAAAAGACCAATTTATCCCAGTTTGTGATAGCGTGAAGCGGTTCAAAATTAACTGGCAAGGTTTAAACCGGAATGACCGACATACGAACGAAGCAAGTTAAAAGTGTCGACACTATAATAAGCCTCTAATCCACAGGTGCCCAAAGTGGTCCCTACCGTCCCCCAGTGGGTTAGTAAGTTATCAGGGGGGGGGGGGGGGTTAGTAGGAGAAATAGGGGGCGCTGAAGCAGTTCACGGGGGCGCTGCCCGTATTGATAAATAATAAAATAAAGTACAGTACGAATATCAAAAGTTTGTTAAATTTAACCGAAATTTCACTGAGTTACAATTAATTTTGCAATTAATGTGTTTTGGAGCCGTCACAGCAGTCTAAGTATTATTTGGCTCCTAGTCTTACTAAGGGTCATAGGAAGATAGGTTTGTTTTCTATATGGTACCTATACAGACTTTTAATAATATCCAATGTTAATCTTTGAACGGTCACGCACGTTATTTTATGTCCCATTTCAAGAAAAATACGCTTAAAGTCGGTAATGTCATTAGAAATGTCAAGTCATTTGTAACTTTAGGAAACTGAACCTTATTATTGTAGAATATCAGATTGACTTTGGACCTAAGGTTGGTACCAAATCTTTTGTCTTACTACGGTGGCCGCCAGCCAAAAAACTTTGGGAACCTAAGATCTAATAGCTCATTCGGTACTCAACACCCCCAGAAAATATTACTAGACCCGCGCCCTCGTAGGCTTTGTGCGGCGGTAGGTACCTACGACCTCACCTTCCCCTTTGTGCCGGCGACGTGTATGACAGACAGCTGATCCAGCCTGTCAAGTGTCACCCCAGTCCGCAGCAGGTATTTCTTCATCTCCTCTAAATTCTCGCATTTCTGAAATAAAAAATGGATATCCTATTATTATGAGTAGTTAGGACTTTTGGTGGCAAATCGTGGTTCCAGAATCCATGGAGTCGCTGTTTCCTAATTATTATAATACATAACACTTTGATTTTGACCTTCAGTATTTTAATATTTCAAAATTCATTTATTCTTTATTCGGCCGCACCAATTTAAATTAATTTTGGTATTGAGGATATCTCTGATGTGAAAGCGTTACAAACAAGCAAATATTAATAGGTATGAAATAACCGAACTAAATATGTATTTAGTTCATTTTTGAATATGATAATACCGAAGGTCAAAATCAATGTGTTATGTATTATAATAATTAGGAAATATCGACTCCATGGATTCTAGAACCACGAAATGCCACCAAAATCCTAACCCTAATTATGAGATTTATGAGTAAAGAGGACGCATGCGAGGGAATTCCTTTTTTTTTAATGTCAATGAGATGGTTCGCGAGTACTCAGGCCACCTGATGGTAAGTGGGATTTGAGGCCCATTAGGCATTTGAAATCTCGAGACTACAATCTCAAAATTGCAATCCTAAGACCTCAAATGCGCTACCAACCCTGAGGACTGAGATGGAATGCCTCTATGCTAGTCATTACACCGGTTGTCTTATCCCTATACTGGAACACAACAAAGCGAACACTACTGCTTGGCGGTGGGTTAATGTTCGTTCCCTTGTTTGTGAATTTTATTGGTATATATTTCACATTTCATGAAAATTATAATAGTTACTAAAACAGTTGTGAAAATTTATCATAAAACTTGGAATGCCAAACGAAAACCCATTTGGTAACCCCATGGTAACCAAATTACAAATCAATTGATAAGAATCATCTATTTTTAGTAACTCAGTAAAAAATATTTTAAACATAATTAGTCTCCAAATGAATTTTGTTTTTAAAGTACTTTATTTTAATTGGTGTTAAAATTATTAAATTAGGATGTCAAGTGTTCACTAAACGTACCGTAACCATGGTAATAACAATGCTATAATAATTATTACAGACCTGTTATTACCATAGCAACGCTCATTAAAGAATTGTTTTCACGCTTCGGGTACGCTATAAGTGGTATTCTGATACCATTAACAATATCAATATCAGCGGTTTATAGCACGCGAATAGTTTTTTTTTTAATTCCGTAACCAAAGGGTGGCCATTTTGGACCCAAATACTAAGTTTCGACTGTCCGCCAGTCCGTCCGTCTATCTATCAGCGGGATGTATCCAAATCTTCTAAATTGATTGATAAAAATAAAATAAAGTTGAAAAAAATATCAAAAAAATAAAACCGCTTTCAGAAACGCGAAAAATAAGTTCTATTAAAATTATAGGTACCAATATAATGTGGACGCCGATTTACAATAAGTTACTTTTTGCTTTTATGAATGCGGTTTTTAGGGTTCCGTAGCCAAATGGCAAAAACGGAACCCTTATAGATTCGTCATGTCTGTCCGTCCGTCTGTCCGTCCGTATGTCACAGCCACTTTATTCCGTAACTATAAGAGCTATACTATGGAAACTTTGTAAGTAGATGTATTCGGTGAACCGCATTAAGATTTTCATACAAAAATAGAAAAAAAACAATAAATTTTTGGGGATCCCCATACTTAGAACTGAAACTCAATTTTTTTTTCATCAAACCCATACGTGTGGGTTATCTATGGGTAAGTCTTCAAAAATGATATTGAGGTTTCTAATTATTTTTTTCTAAACTGAATAGTTTGCCCGAGAGACGCTTCCAAAGTGGAAAAATGTGTAACCCCCCCCCCCCCCCGTAACTTTTAAAATAAGGGAATGATAAATGTAAAAATAATATATGATGTACATTACCATGCAAAAACGAGATCTAATAATTAGTTTTTTTTTAATACGTTATTAATCGTAAACCGCGTTTTACCTTTCATTCAATCAACTCCAATATAATAAAGAATAAAGAAAAACATTTATTTAGATGTATAGTGGTACGGAACCCTACGTGCGCGAGTCCGTCTCGCACTTGGCCGGTTTTTTTGTTTTTAAAATCATTTTTTAATTTTATACTTTTTATTGTTACGCAGTCCCACTTCTTGACTTGAAACTAAGTTATTTTAAGCTTACCGCAGGATTTGATAGTCATATTTAAACAATTAAATGTTCTTCATTGTAGTCGATCAACTATCTTAATCGAGATATCTTATCGCCACCCTTGAAATTGGTACCGTCGAGGGTCTTCATCATCAGTTCCACATCACCACATGATACTTTTTGAATGCAAATGCCAGACTTGTCACAAAAAAATTAAGAAACGCCCTAGTCGCCACAACGATTTTCGAAGGTTCCTATAGATTTCCATGTGATACCATCATCAGATCCTTGGGATATCTTTCTAATAAAAAAAGAATCATCAAAATCGGTTTATAAACGACGAAGTTATCAGCGAACACACTTAAAAAAAATACACGGTCGAATTGAGAAACCGTCTTCTTTTTTGAAGTCGGTTGAAAATGAAACGGCTTTCCATACATGAAACGTGTTTTTTCGTCGTGGTATGGAGCCCTTCGTGTGCGAGACCGATTCGCGCTCAGCCGACTTTTAAAATTTCCGTTCTCAACATTAACTTGGTGTACGGACACGGACCCTGTCGTATAAAACCTACGATTAATTCTCATGTAATTTCTATCTCGTTACTTGACGCTCCCATTGTGACAGAGTTCCATAGTGGCATAGCAATTAAAAGTCCATGACTGTACAGTCACGAACCGGGATTGTTGAGCCACTAGCTTATCATCATAACTTGGTTGTGTTACACGAATGCCGCTGTTTTTCATTACTTAAATGTGACCATAGCAACCCTTGTAACTACCAATAAAGACAGTTCAGTTTGAACCAATAGTGGCTGTTGTTTAAACGTAACCATAGTAATCATCAAAACAATATTCCCTCTCTCCAGCTCTATTTCGGTGAAATGATCGGTAATTTAAGCGAATATATCCGACTTTGGCCGATCCGTGTAAGTAGGTAACACAACCAAGCTGTGACTGCAACACGGGAATGTTAAGTCACTCACGTCAATATTCTTCATAATTTAGCAGAGTAATACATACTGGACATACGAGTATAAACGACTAAACCCGATTTGCATTACACGGCCAAAATACGAACAGTGGCAAGTGGCTCAACAATCCCGGTTCGTGACTGTACGTAAACTGAAAGGTAGTCATGTAACATTTCCTCGAACGGAAAAATTAAATAAACAATACCATGTGATATGTTTACCTTTCCAGCTTTAATGTTTCTCCGTATCTGCTCCAACGTTGACTTGTTTGACTGAAGTGAATTAAGTTTACGCACGGCCTCCTGTAACAAAATTCTCGGTTAGTTAGAAATTAACAATAGAATAACATTTCGTGATCGAATATTTATCATGATCATTATCGAGTATTTATCGATATTTATCATGATAATCAGACCTCTGAATATACGGGGCAAAATTAAATGACAGCTAGGCATCGCCTTTATCGATAAACTCCATTATTTCCGCTTTTCCCATATATACTACTGATCGCCCCCAGCATTGTTTCTGTGTTTTTTTTTGCCCCTACTTCTTCCCAGAATTTTAAAAGTCTTAGCCACCTGAAATGAATTCATCAGTCGAGACGGAGAAGTTTAGCGCCCAAAAAATTGGAACAAATTCTGACCGTTTATTTTAACAATAGTAAATGGGTCAGTAATGCTCAAATACACAATGAGAACAAAAAAGATGATGATGAGTGAAGGTTCAAAAATCCTAAAAAAATAAAGAATAACCAGAATTATGTTGCTATTTTGTTTCATTTGCATACTTTCAATGAAATTTTATTATTACAAACAAAACTTGAAGCAATCACTGGTATATGAGAAAAGCATGAATAATTGAGTTTATTGATATAGCCGATCCCTAACTCACATTTAGTTTTGCCCAATATATTCCGGGGTCTGATGATAATTATCGGATATTTATTTTGATGATTATCGGATAAAAATATATTTTTTTGTCTGAAAGTGTACTTTCTAGTTTGTCCTATTGTCAACAGGATCTAATGAATAGATCTTGGAAAAATCTATGACATTCAAATATTATAGGCGTAAAATAAATAGGATGACGGCGCCAATGATGGACAATTTTAGCTGACAGCACCAGTAATGGACATTTTACTCTTAATTCAACGGGGTTTGGGTAAAAGTGTTTGCATTGGTAAAAGTCATAATTTCGTAAATGTGGTAAATAATGGTAGAATTATTCAAAATAATAATATTTTACCTGGGCGGACTTTTATTTAACGCCGAAAATATATAATATATATTATGTGTATTTAGAGGTCTTCTAAATAAGTATGTAAAATCATACAAACTTACCCAATGCCCTTTCATACGTTCCTAAATTGGCCGTTGCAAAAAAAAACATTATCTTCCGTAAAATAAGAATCATGTGTTCATCATCGGTCCTTGTCCATTACTGGTTCCGTAACCCTAGGTCAGTCAAAGTGAAGCATCCCACAATATTTGTAACCAAAAGCCTACTTCGATTGGACTGACCTATTAGGTACCAACTATATATCTATATATATATATATATATATACAAAACACATGTGTTCTAATAACGTGAAACCACATAACTAACTATAGATAATTAATGATTCATTAATTCAAGGAACTTACTTGTCATCTATCTTTAGATAGACATGTCATGACGCATTAGGGAGATTGCATCATTTAAAATCATCATTTTGTGGTGTTTTAGACACATGTTAAATGTGGGTACCTATTTTACCAAAACACCTTTTGCTTTAAAAGAACATATCGTTTCGCAGTATTTGAATTTTGTCAAATACCAGTAAGGCTAGATCTTTGCGTGATGAACGCAGTTATAATATTATCCCAAGTCGAGGATTCTATATATATTTATATTTAAGTATGTACATATTTCTCTATAAAGTAGGTTTATCGTTGTCTAGTAGCCATAGTACAAGCCTAGAGCTTAGTTTGCGACTAGGCCACGTTGTATGACATTGTCCCTTCACATCTTCACATTTATTTATATGTATAATTTCAAATCAATTAGACAATGTTGACGGAGCTCCGCTCGCGCGGAGCTCCTATTTCTAGGTGGTTTGGCCCTCCGGGCCTTGTGCAAAGCTAACATAACCTAAACCTACCTAGCCCCTGTTCCACCTATCCCTTATTATACCTCCTCGTCTTAATTCCATTTGGACATTATTATACTTCGTCATTTTTTTATTTCGTCGTTGTTAACTCGACATTTTTATACTTTGACTTTTTTATGTTTGGAAAATCGGTATTATTATACCTCTTCATTTTTCAATATAGACATTAGTCGATTAAAGCAATAATGACATTATTATTGATAAGTGTAATGTAACTAAAAATGTATAAAGAAATTAATACTGGTATTTCCAATAACATACTTTCCTTTACATACACAATGTCACTGCATGCCATGTTATGCATTTTGCACCCAACTCCGTCTACACAGGTAAGACTTGTTTATCACTAAATCATTGGGAATTGTCAAATTTTATAGCATACAGGTATAAAGGCATACACAATAGCTTTAAGTTATACAGGGCGTCCCACGGCTATGCCACATGGAAGGAAAGTACCGTGAATATTGTAGATGTAACATTTTTCTGAAAGAAGTCATTATTTTAATTTAAAAAACAATTTAAACTGCATTCATAGATATTTAAATAATTACTTGGTTGAACCGGGAATCGAACCCGTTACCCGAGAAAAATATTTAGGTACTCTGTAGCTTTATCATACCGATCGAAAGGCTTCATCATAAGGATTATTTTTTGCTAAATAACATAGTGTCAGAAATAAAAGGAAGACCATGAATTTTAACATTTTTAATACAAAATTAATAAATTAATCAAATGCGAAATTAGTCCCTTCCTGTTGAATACAAAGTCGCACTCTTGATTATATCGCTGCCTGTCGATTTTTTGATCTTGTTGTTGTGGATATTTAGAATAATATGTATTTAGAGTTCGTCGTCAGTGTTTATCATTTGGTGCCGCGGTTGTGGTGAGAAACGTCCCAAATTTAGCAGATTATCCACCAACCGTTTCATAATAAATCGAGATGGTGTATTTCTATCAGGATATCTTTCGCCATTGAAAGGCTAATGTTATAATTTTGTGGTTTAAAAAATATGCTTCGATTAAATCAACATTAATTTGATACGCAATGGTTATGTAAAAAAATCACAACACAATGCAAAAATCGTACAATGAAAATCACAGAAACAAAAGAATGAAAGTTTGAAAATGGAACACATTTATGAATTATTTCTTTATAATCAGCCAGCCGAATTTCGATTGACAAAATAATTTACGCGTCTTTCGGCTCAGGATACGGCTCGATTTGTTGCATACAACCAGGTACCTATTAATTACGTATCTCTTTATCATTATATCATGCACTTAAATTATAATAGGGAAATGATGCGTACTTCTCAAGTGGGTAAATTTATTAGTAATATGTAGGTATTTATGATAATGTCAGTTGTATGTCCTTACGGCAATGTCAGCTTGACATTTTTCTGAACAAAATTTCACATCAAATGTTAAAACTCATGGTATTTCTTTTATTTCTGACACTATGTTATTTAGCAAATAGTAATCCTTATGATGAAGCCTTTCGATCGGTATGATAAAGCTACAGGGTAATTATTTTTCTCGTGTAACGGGTTCGATTCCCGGTTCAACCATGTATTTATTTAAATATCTATGAATGCAGTTTAAATTGTTTTTTAAATTCAAATAATGACTTCTTTCAGTAAAATGTTCCATCTACAATATTCAAGGTACTTTCCTTCCATGTGGCATAGCCGTGGGACGCCCTGTATATACAACGGGTATCTGGGTATCTCTTTGTATGCATAGAATTAGTTTCCCGCTAGTCCCCCTATATTTTCAACTTGGGGGGGGGGGGGGGGGATCCAATCTTAGTACACCCTTAGGGTATCCAAAGAATACTCCCTTCAAATCTCAAGTCCCTAGGTCCTGCGGTATAGGCTGTGCTGTCTGTCAGTCAGTCACGCAGTCACTGTACGGCTTTATATATTTAGACACACAATAAAAAACTGGGTTGACATATTTAGTAACACGTGCGACATGTTCAAAAATATAATTAAAAAACTAATAAAGTAAATGAGATTGTGAAAATTTATATACTTATAGAAAGAACACATTTTGTAATTTATATGTTTTTGATAGTTTATTTATCAGTATGCCCTATGTAAATCTGGTTTATATTAAAGCATGGTGTTTGTTGCCCTGTTGTGTGATTCGTTGCTACGGCACTGCCACTACTTTATTTATTGTATAAAGTCTTAGTAGGAATTGCCCGAGGCTACACTTATTTAATTTTATATTCTATTTGTATACGCTGTTTCTAATGTCTATGCCTGTATTTCTCAACAATAAAAAAAAAGAGATTGGCACAAAGTACAAAAACACTAACACCGCTTTATTTGTTAGTAACTGTCAAGCGCTAACTAAATGCTATGGGGTACCGATTTACCAATATGTTGTTATTTTCAGCGGTCATCCTAAGAGACAACCACTTAAACGCACAAAACTTAGTAAAGAGGTATGTAATAGTACAAAAAATCAACAAACCTAATAAAGGAAAGAAAAACATTAATGATATCTAACAGAAGGCCAAACAGAAGCAGGTTAGCAAGCTTAAGCAAACTAATAAGGGAAAACCTGCCCAGCTAGCTTTAGTTATGTCCTCGCTTTTGTAAATACTTCATTTGTATATATTTTAGCCAAGTTTATTAACGATTTTAATATTAAGTTGTAAGTGGTCATTTCAGTTGTACTATTATGTAGTTGTAGTTAATTTACATAATTTATTTTATTTTTAGATTCCCCAACTGATGAATCAGCATCTGTTTCTGGAAAAGCATTTTCACCGATCACGTGTAACTTCCAACCTTGACACTGGCAGAATTGTCCCACTGGACAGTAGCCATTTAACAAAGAATTGAACTTGAACTTGAAGGGAAATCCTCTGGAAAGAAAGGAAAAAAGAAGAATGGACAAACTACAAAAACATATCGACAAGTCAGGAGGCATAAAAAAGGCAATAAAAGACCTAAGACAGATAGATAACCACTGGACCCCCTGTATGAAAATACAAAATAAAATATCAAATGCGAGGAAAGATATTTCATCTCTTACCACTAACTCCTATCGTATACCTTTACAGCAGTGGACAGGTCGAACACCCCCTAACAGACAGTCTGTACAAGGACTCTAACATTGAAACAGCACCGGAAATATTACTAAGAGAAGTAGAAAGAGCACTCATAAACCAAAAACTCGAGAAATCTCCATGACCTGATGCAATCAGTAATGAATTGATGAAAGGCACAATAGAAGTAACAAGCCCTGTACTGCAAAACATATACAATAAAATTCTGACAACAGGACAGATTTCAGAGCAATGGAGCAAATCTCACATAATACTGATTCACAAGAAAGGGTTGAAGGATGAGATTGGCAACTATAGACCAATTAGCCTAATGTTGAGTGTGTACAAAGTATTTGCAAAGATAATACTAGAAAAGTAGAAAGAGTTTGCAAACAACTAGAAGAAAACCATCCTGTAGAGCCAGCTGGATTTAGACAGAATTACTCTACCATAGACCACATACATACATTGAAACAGGTAGTTGAGAAATACAATGAATTCCACAAACCCAACATAGCACATATTTACTATGCAAAAGGCTTTGATAGCCTGAACCATTACAAAATATAAACCAAACATACAGAAACAAAATAAGGAGGATTAATAAAATAGGAAATAGGAGGAAAAATATGCTATGAGCAAAGCAAAAATCAAGACAAAGATCGGTGATCACTAAATCTATTTTCTGCCATATTGGAAGAGATTTTTAGGTGCCTGGACTGGGAACAGTACAGGCTGAACATAGATGGATGACGCCTAAATCACCTAAGATTTGCAGATGACTTGGTGTTACTGGAGGAGGATGCTACAAGCTTAGAAATAATGATGCAACAGCTGGGAAGAGAAAGCAAACAAGCCGGCCTTACAATGAACATCATCAAAACAATGCTAATGACTAACTGTGCACCAAAAGAAGTCAAAGTAGATGAGCCAAGCCATCAGTGGAATATATTGAAGCTCTGTCGAAAAGAGCAGTGGGACGAAGTAGTGGGACCACAGGTAAGCGTCCGTAATTTGTAGCTCTGTCTACCCCACTCTGGGATTACTGGCGTAAAGGTATGTATGTAATATTATATAAAATAAAATGATTTCCCTTGATTAAAAGAATACAGTTGTTCTGTGTTGAATCACTATAGAAACGAATTACTTAAAACCAACTTTAGACCTTAAAAAAAGGATTCCATTTGGCCATTACTGCTATTACTAAAAACACTTTAGAAGGTCTTAGTCTTTCTGCAACGCAAAAAAGTATTAAGATTAACTTTTCTTGTCAAATAGCAACTTAAATCATAGCCACAAACTGGATAAATCTCAAAACATAATACTATAAATACACAATAACATTGTAAAAACAAAACAACATTTTCGCGCAAATAGAACACGTCATTACAAATCTTTATTTTATTACTTTTTACGTACCTCGTAGGAGTGGTTAGACGACGACATCCTTACTGTCACACGATTCGCAAGAAGACACGCGGATAACCAATTCATGAGCTCTCTCGCTACGTATTTCAAGGTTAACTATAGGAAATCACCACACCAGTTAATTCGAAAATTAACTGGTGGTAAATCAATTCGAGTCACAAATCAATGTAGATATGACAAATTTCATGGCTCGCGACCGGTTTCTTAGCTCCCAGGCTTATCAATTGGACGTAACGACATCTGACCCTACGCCTATCGTCATAACTTTACTCGAAACCGAATAATACCGGTATAATTCTAGACAATACAGATCAAGATTTCAAAACATAACCTCAAATTGCCGTTTATCATGTGAATGACATTTAGTCAGCTGTTTGGGTTTTGTTTTTGCTGTTGTAATGTGTGTTGGACCATGGAAACCGCCTTAAGAATGCTTTTTCGATTAATGGAAAAATGCGTTTATTATAAATAAAGATTAGTGAAGAATCGCAAAAGTTTAAATAATTCGTGTAACTCCTGAGCGTTCCAAAACATATTACCTTGGTGATTCATGTCTATATATAATTTGAGTTTGCTGACATTGTCAATGTATTGTCAAGTTACATGAACTAACTATATTGCCACTGCGACATTTACAAAAATAATATATATAAATATCCGCAATGACCGAAACGGACGCTACAGTTAAACCACTGGAAATGCCTGTGAAGTTTCTTCCGTATTTAGAAAAATATAGGATCTATAAATTGTTTAAGGTAAGTAAGGAATCAATTCCCCCTTCCTCTTTCTCTCACAGTAAAGATAAATTCACTAAAACGCACCTATCTTATCGCGTTTTTTTTAATACATTTAGTTACCTTGGAGAAAAAAGAGTAAAAAGAATACAGGCGCCACAGGGGCGCCACTGTCTATGTGATGGTGTTCGAATAGGAAGCAAGTCTTTGTATGGAAAAGTCAGTACTACTATCAAAAATATTTGTAGTCATGTTTCCAGTATTTAAGGTTGTCATCATATTCATCAATGACTTGGTCAGGATGTCGGTTTTGCCATCACTAAAGTCGGCACGTCACTAACGGATTTATTATATACAGAGTGTTACAAAAATAGCCGTAAAACAGAAAGGGGGTGAAATTGGAAAGTTCCCTTAATTGTAAAGAGTCCATTAACAATGTATGGAAACCGTAGCATGACTATATGAATATTTTTTACGGGTGTATCTGCACGACGCAGCAACGTGCCTTTCTATGACACCGTGCCGTGGTCATGTAGCCAGGCCCTTAGTCGTTTGTCCGGTCGGTTGGTTGCAAACTGCAAGTTGAAGCTACATATTTTCAGGACATGACAAGAGATCTTGTGATCAATCTGCCAAAGGATCACTTGAACCATATGAAGATATACATCGGCACACGAGTGCACAGTTCCAAAGACAACGATCGGCTCATCGTTCTTGTCTCCCCTGACCTTAAGATTGGTGAGGAAAAAACTGCAAGAACTCTTTAGGCCCTACTTCGATAATCCTGCTCCATCCCTGTCACTTGTCATTCGAGACTGCATCAAGAGAAAGCGATGGAGCTAACGTAACTTCGAACTTCGATTGTCAAAGTAGGGATTACTAACCGGTGTGCCTCAAATTCAAGGACAACTCATAATACGTCAGAGCTTTATTTCGAGAGGGAGAGTATTATTGCGGTAGCGTTAGAGATAACTTAGTGCCGTTTTTATAAACTGAGGCCCTACTTGGAAAATCGAAGTTCGAGGTTACGTTACCTTCATCTCTTTCTCTCGTTTTGGTATCGGATGAGAAGTGACAGGGATGGAGGTAACTTAACTTCGAACTTAGAGTTTTCAAAGTAGGGCCTCTGATCTCGGCTGTGATGCTCGTCTCAAGATATTTCAAAAGTGACAGATTTCTTTGGCTTGACGTTTACTTTAACGTATCTTGTGATGGGTATCTCGACAATTAAGAACGGTGATTTTTCGTTAATTTTTGGCTACAAAACTACGCAATGAAATTATTAAAAAAAAGGTCTTAAATATTGTGCAGCACTTTCATATTTCAACCCCCCATTCTACACCCCTTTTCACAATATTTATTAGAAATATAATTTCATAGTTTTTTACGAAAAACAGATGCGGGGAATATAATACAACTATGCTAAATTTCCAGTTGATAGCTTCTATGGTTTCGGTATTTTTTTCTATTCTATGGATTGTAGTTCGGATCAAAAACACCGCGAGTGTTGCAAGGTGCATTTTTTATATTGCTGCTAAATTCCTGCATAGGCAGTGAGTGCAAAAACGAGAATTTAATCAGTAGGTACATTTAAAAAGTGTCATTACTTTTTAAATGTTTCCTCAAAATCATATTTTTGAGGAAAGGAAAAAGTAGTACACTTAGTCTTTAGGTAAATATTTTAGTTGGTTGGAAATGTGTAATTCCTGCATAACATTTGAAATGTCGCGAAATTATTCGCACGATAATAACCTCGCGGAATCGAAATTGTAGGGGTGTTGCAGCTACAAAATGAAATTTCAGTCTACTGAAAAGGCTTCGGAAACATCAAAAATGACCATTGAAAAATTTGACGCCTTAATCTACGGCACAACAATATTTATTACACTGACCATATAATAAAACTCTTTAAAACTTAAGTAGATTAGCAGGTAATATATAATAATAGATTTTTTCTTTTTTATAATGTTGTATACAACGAAATAACAGCTACACTAAACTGATGTAGCACATGTTTCAATTATAAAACTGGTCCGTCTGGATTGTACTATCGTTTATTAGTATAAATTTGTCATTGTGATAGTTCGCCCGACCCTATCTAGTCTTTAGACATACGCTTATCTGTGCTATCTAGTTGTATTCTATCTCTTACTAATCTGTGGTTGTAATGTATAAAATAATCAATATCCAAGCCCGACGCCCGGCCACCTTAACCTGTGCGCCCGGCCGGCTTGTTCGTTTATTAACATTGCCGCGAGCGAGCTACCATTTGTTTTGGCAGTCTGCGGTGCTAGACGCCACGACAGTGTATAATTACTTATTTTAAAAACCCGGCCAATTACGTGTCGAGCGCGAATTTATTTAGGGTTCCGTGCCACATATTCATAGTCATTACCTTAATTGTATTTATTAACATTTTATTGTGAAACATATGTAATTGTTAGTTCATTGAACAGCCTTACAATAAATATAATCTGTGAAATTAAATAAATTAATATTTGCAATAAAAAAAATAAAAAATATCTAGTTAATAAACTATTTGATATTACAGTAAAGACCTAACGAGCTACACAATTGCCTAGTTAAAAAATACCACTTAAAATTACATAACATTTAAATTTATTGTAGATATTTGCAGTCAAAGCCAATAAAGTAATTTAAAAGTACATCAAGACGTGAGAGATAATCATTCAAAGTTTTCAGTAAAATCTAAACTAATTACATTTCGTATATAGGTACTCCCACTACTAACATAATAAATTGAAATTCAAAATTCAAAAAATATTTGTTGGTATAACTGTAAAATATCTGGAAAAGCAATAAAAAAGTACCTAATCAATTATTAAACTCACTTTCACATCACTTCACATAAATCAGGGGCTCAGTTTGATAATAATGCCTTATGGAGAATCAGAAACGCTACAATGGATATATTTAAACATATGCGGAAATTTCAGAATTATCTTGTTATCGTAAGTTTATTTTTCAATATTTTTAAACCGGTTCATCCACAGTTCATCGCGCATATGACAAAAAAATACAATTTACGGCAATTGATAAAGAAAACATTTCCTTTTGCAGCGCTCATCCTTACGACTCGTAAGTTTATTTAAGAAGGGGAGCCATTAGTATATATTGTAGTATTAGTAGAAAATTAAACGTCTCCTAATAATATCTGTTTAGCTGTCTATAATACAAGAAAACGAAAAGACGCTAACATTTTTATGACACTTTGAGGAACCTTTTGTTTCTTTTAAATTATGAATCCACAAAATAATATTATATTTAGAAAACGCTTTATTTAAAAATGTTAGAAATATTGCATATTAATTGACGTTATTTTCTTAATAACAACGTAATTGTTTGCCACCGAACCAGGATTAGATAGATTGTATTTTATCACGAAATAAATTAACTAAACTAAACTGTATCGGTTTTTACGCAATATTTTATGATGAAAGTTGTTTTGATATCTAGAAGTAGACGTACCCTAAAATGTTCCTATTTTGCTCTTCCATGGGTTCCAACTATGCTCCATAGTGACTATTTCGGTTGTTACTGACCTATAGTTATAATTATAAGTCAAAGTCAATGACAAATTTCCTAAAACGTTCGATGTATACATTTAGCCACGAAGTGAATGTAAGCAATAAATGATTTACAACACAGATTACTTCAATATAACCATGGAGCATGGGGAGCAAAGTAGGAATAATTTGAGACGTAATAAAAATTACAAAAATAAAATACATTATATTTTTTTATGGCCCCCCCATTTTGACTTTACCTTTGGCTCGAAATGATGACCTTAGCAAAAGGAAATATTTTCTTCATCTTACGCCACAATACTGATCGTACAAACGCGATCGCGCGATATAACAGAGAGATCGCAAGGGATAGATGGTACAGACGGACGGAACCCTAAACATGATTGTTTTTTGCAGTTATTACAGCCCTTGCTCTCGTCACTCATTTTTTTCTATGAATTGGGTATTGTGTTCTCGCCGTTTTTTTTTGGTTTTTGTTATTTAATATGTGTCGCCGACGCAGAGTCGAGTAAGTTGCCAAAATTTAAAATCATGATTGTATAATCCGTGTCTGCCACCCATTTATGGACCCTTTTTTACCTTCAGATATTCGACTCCTCATCAAAGAGTTACTTAGAGATCTCGGCTTGTTTGTGATCACCCGCCGCTGCATTTTGGATCATTACGAAAAGGTAATTTTTAAAGACGTATTTTGTACGAATGACGATAACTGGTTTTTATTGAAGGCGTTTTGATAAAAATCAGTCTCTAAAGCATCCAGATTAGGGACCCTTAGGGATCACTCGTGCGTCTGTCTGTCCGTCTGTCTGTCACAGCCAGTTTGCTCCGAAACTACTGGACTGATGGAGTTGAAGTTTAGTACACATATGTAAATTGATGACCCAAACACAGATGTGCAAAGTAAATAATTATTATATTAAAACAGGGGTCATTTTCGGGGGAAAAATTAGGAAATAAAAAAAAAGTTTTACATACCTTACTGTGTCGTATATCAAATGAAAGGGCTCGTTATGAGGATCTCAAATATATTTTTGTTATTATTGTGAAATAAATAGTATTGATTTTATTCATGAAAGAAGACGAAAATTTACCATTCCCTACCTGATCTGCGAAACTACTGAGCCCAAAATTTGGAAAAAAATACAAAATATAGTTCATTGCTTGTACAGGAAAACCTATAAGAATTCTTTAAAAAAATGTTGAAGATGTACGGAACCCTCTCCATGCGAGCTCAACTCGCACCTGGCCTGTTTTTTGTGTCACTTCTTGCTGGTTAGACTCTACTTTATTCTAGTTATAATAATGGGTCCTCAAAATTTTCAGCACGATGACTACGACCCCGCATGCGTATCACCTGTTATACTCGCGGAGGTCGCGAAGAATATGGTGATGAGGAAGCCCATAGTTCTCGACGGGTGGCTTATGTTCGGTATGCGTCTTTCAATATTTATTGATGCTTGTGCAGAGCCTTTGAAAATCGAAGTTCAAAGTGACTCGTCATTCGGAACTAGATCAAGAGAACGGGATGGAGTTAACGTTACTTTGAACTTCGATTTTCAAAGTAGGCGTTTTACGTGGCGCGAATTGCGTGAACTCTTCTTGGCTCCCCATTCGTAGTGTTCACAATTGTGTTCTCAGTATAGTTTGCGCGCTCGGCGATGTAAAAAGGTATACATTAAAAATAAAATACAAATTAAAAATAAATAGAGGAAACGAAGATGGTGGATGATGAGTATTCATCGTAATAGAACAATGTTTGTAATATTTTATCAAGTATTGGTGGTATTGGCATAAGAATAAATAATAACAACACCCTCCCGCTCGCGACCCGGCTCCCGACGCGCGTTTGGCGCGTTTAGATTATATACAGCTACCTCCTGGCGACACTTGATCTAATCAGTCAGGGGCGTCACACACAGAATATTTATTAATATGCCAAAATCAAAACCTTTTCAAAGAGCAATTCTTGTTAAGTATATATAATCTGAATCTCGGAAACGGCGGGACGAAAAATCGATCTGTCAAATTGTCATCTTCGGGAAATTTCGTTTTCAACCCGTGCGACGCTCGGTCTTTCATCATCATCATCATCATCAGCCCGGGGGCGTCCACTGCTGGAGGCCTCCCCCAAAGAGCGCCACAAGTCACGGTCTTGAGCCGCTTGCATCCAGCGGTCTTTCAGCTATTAAATAGTTATGCATCTTACGATATATTTTCCGTACTAGTCCACACACGTAGCTAAAATATATATCAATATATTAATATATATTTTTATAGGTATCACATAATTCCGAATTGATTAAAATACCGAATTTCCATAATTCCGAATGCATTTTGATAAAGCTTTGAAATCAAACCTAACCTAACATACGTACCTATAGCAAATTAAATTAAGCATTGAGACTAAAATAGCTCCAGCATAGTATAGGGTTCGGAAAATTGAAAATTCGAACGAATGAATATTCGGAAGAAAAAAGTTTTAAGGTGTTCCCCCCACTTACCATTAACTATTCGTTTGCTTTCTGTATGCCCTAAAAAAACCCTATTTTTTCTAACTTATTTGCCACGCTATATCCCTCCTTAGATCACCCATGCACCCTCCGCGAGGCCCGCTGCTTACAACAAGAAGGCGTCCTCCCAACTGTCACGTTGGCACTGATGCCAGCCCCCCCCGTCGCCCCCCCTGCGCACAACCATCTCACTCCTGCGAGGGGATTCTTTGATCAAGACTACGAAGGGCTGAAGTTTGCATACAAAGCCACCCTAAAGGTATTTCAAGCAGCTTCTAGAGTCCAACAAGCATTTTTCATTAATTCTTCACATGGCAACCATTTTGCCTATGAAACAAGGCGTCAAATTATGAGTACCTATCCAGTCGCTCTGCATTTGGTGTCACCAGCAAGTGATGTTTTAAAATTGCCGCCATTTTCTTGTGTCACCACTCGCTGGACAGACTACGTATTATAGGAATTTTAGAGCAAACTTAGGATTGAACACAAAATAAACGTCGCGAAATTCAAGGGCCTTTTTGGCTCAATTCATTGTACGCCAGTCGCGACGCATTCTCAATAGAATATAAGTTTCTTGATAACATTTTAAATTTTCTCTTAAGATCACGGTGTTAACATTTAAAATATTTAAACCAGTCACCAAAATGTGTACGTCGTCCTTTCCACCTTGGTGACGAACCCAGAGGCCCTACTTTGAAAACCAAAGTTCGAAGTTACGTTAGCTCCATCCCTTTCTCTCGATTTAGTTTCGAATGGCGAGTGACAGAGATGGAGCCAACGTTACTTCAAACTTCGATTTTCAAAGTACATGTACAAGTGAAGATGGCCGCATAATAATCAAATTTTAGTTATTTAATCTTAACACATTCATTACCAAGGGCTCTGATTTTAATACAAAATGGACAATGTAGCCCTTAGACATACTATAAAAATCTGTTATCTTAGCGTCGGTGGAAAGTGTACATTTAGGTAAATGCTTGAACTCGTCAATGGCAATTAGAGAGCCAATTCATTTCTTACAGGAAACTCAACCGATTGACTCTGTACCTAAGGTACACAAATTTTCAAGTCTTTGACTTTGACGTTTCATTTCCGAGCGCCACTAAAACAATATTTTCCTTATACCAGGAGGTCCATATTAACCCAGACGACACCATAGACGTGATATCGAAGAAGTGTTTCAACGCGGTGAGGGCGAGCACTGCAGGGGCGCAGGGTGCGGGGCAGGGGCACCATGCTGGCAACGCGCCCGGAGTGTACCGGGTGCTGCTTGTGGGGCCACGGGGTTCCGGCAGGCGCACGCAGGCTTGCATGCTGGCCAAGCACTTCAATTTGGTGTACCGTGAGTGAAGCGAGCGCACACGCACTCAAAACCACACAGTGCTTGTGGATAATAGGGAATATTCATGAATATTTTTTACAGCTTTGATAAAAGCTGATTCAAGTTATTATACAAACAGCGGAGATATTTTTTTTTTAATAGCTATAATAATAAGGAAGATTTGTTCCTATCTTCCAGCAAAGAAATTTTTTAACATGGTGCTTATAGGGCCGACGTGTTTCATGACGTCACAGTGCATATCGGATCTCTCTGTCTAATCGCTGTCTAATTAGCAGTTTAAAATGCTTGTATTTGTAACCATAAAGTTAAAGTTTAAATTTTCAAAACGGCGCTAATAACTGAACTGAGGGTGACCTCAGTGAGAACGCAAGTAAACAATAATCAACCATTTTAACGGGTATACCATAGAGGGAGTATAAAAACGACTAATAGAACAGTACTCTTCACACCTGTTACAAATGCCCTTCGTTAAAAAGAGTCGTCTATATATTTATTTATTTATTTATTTATTTATTTATTTATTTATTTATTTATTTATTTATTTATTTATTTGAGGATTGTGTGTGAATTTTGAGATCCAACAGCTATACTTAACAGAAATAGAATTTAAAATAAATTTAGAAAGTCAATTATAGGTTCTCGCAGATAGAACTAAATTAACAGTGATTAAAACCATAAAAAGCCGCTTCAACAGCGGAGGTACCGCTTAAGCACGGACAAAGATTAACACTTAACAACTATTAATAGCAAACGTACAATTAACAACAATTAATACACAGGTAAGAAAGGGTCTTAACAGGAAAGTTCACAAATGGGTATTAAAAAGGACAAGCTTACACAACGAAGTACGGTGGGATATCAGATTTAGTAAAGAAAAAAAAAAGAAAGGAAAGGAAGTGCTCATTTGAAGAAATCGTCTGATAATTTACGCCTCACAGTTTGGATTTTAATGTTAAACACGTCAATGTCGATCTGTTTAGACAACTCGTTTAAATTCCTACTAGCGCGAACCAGGAAGCTATTCCGCCTATATTTTGTTGATGCAAAGGGAACGGAGATAGGAGGATAAAATCTTTTTAGCCTGTGCGGAGTGTTGAAAGAGAGACCACCGAGCAGCTCAGGGCAATCAACGCTGCCGTTTATAATTTTTAAAAGGTAAATAATGTCAGCAATTTCACGGCGCTGATATAGTGGTAAGAGGTGATGCCTTTTGCAAATATTTATGTAGTTAGCTGAATTATACGGGACCTTTAACTTAAAGCTAAGACATTTAACAAACTTTCTTTGTACACGTTCGATTCTATCAATGTAAACTTTGTAGCACGGGTTCCAAATTTGAGACGCATATTCAAGTTTGCTTCTGACATATGCACAATAAAGAATTTTAAGAGTTTTAGCTTGTAAAAAATCAATGGAGTTGCGCATTATAAAACCGAGAGATCTGGTAGCACTCTTAACAATGCTGTCAATATGAATATCAAAAAGCAGCTTCGAATCATGAAAGACACCAAGGTCTCTCAAAAAAGATACCCTGCATAGAAGTTGGTCTCTTATTTTATATGGAATACATAAAGGTGAACGTTGCCGAGAAAAAGTCACAGTGAAACATTTAATTGGATTAAGGTCTAAATTATTGGCTTCACAGTATTTGTCAAGCCGCTCAAGATCAGCTTGAACTAGAGCAGAGTCATGCAAAGATTTAATTTGAGCAAAAATTTTCATATCATCAGCAAAACATAGCAACTTAGAGAATGTAAAGCACTGACTAATGTCATCAACATAAACATCAAAAAGCAAGGGTCCAAGCAAGGAACCTTGCGGAACCCCGCTCGGAACGCTAACCCACCCAGAAATGTAATTACTCACCACAACAGCCTGTGACCTGTTATTTATATATGATGAGAACCATCTGAGCAGGTCTCCATTAATACCCATACGTTCGAGTTTCATTATGAGTAATTTATGATTAATACGGTCAAAAGCCTTGCTGTAATCTGTGTATATCACATCCACTTGGCTGCCGCTATCCATTGCCTTAGTAATATAGTCATTCAGTAGCACGAGATTAGAGACTGTAGACTTCCGTTGCATGAAACCGTGTTGACTGAGGTTAAAATATTTTTCTAAGGCACTGTAGACCTGTTTATAGACTATCTTTTCAAGAATTTTAGACAGTATACATAATTTAGAAATTGGCCTATAGTTGACTATATCTGTTTTGGGGCCCTTTTTATAAACAGGCGTGATAAAGGCGGATTTCCATACAGAAGGGACTATACATTCCGCGAAAGATCGTTTAAATAACAGTACAATTGGTTCAATGAGCCCCTCAACACAACCTATCAAGAATTGAGCCGGAAGGTCATCTGGCCCAGCAGATTTAGAAGGATCAAGGTTAACTATTAATTTATATACGACATCAGGATCAACCTCAATACTAGATATATGCGCACTTGAGTTCATCGTAGAGAAGGGTAGGCTATCAACACTTGAGATGCTTGGTGAAAAAGTGGTATAGAAAAAATCCGAGAAAGCGTTACAAATGTCTTCACCATTGCTAACCGTTTTATCCCCATACTTTAGACAGTTAGGTACCCCATGGGAACAAGTGCGAGATTTGATGTAAGACCAGAACTGCTTTGGGTCACTAGCAATGTTACTTTCTATGCGACTCATATATGAGACATAGCAATCATGTTCCATCCTCCGTACTCTATCCCTTGACACACCATAACAAATGAAGTCAGATATATTACCATAGCATTTAAATTTCTTGAGATACTTAGACTTCTCTTTAATAGCTTTTTTGAGACTTGGCGAAAACCATTTAGGAAAGGAGTTCAAATTTATGATTTTGTTTGGTATGTGTTTCAGCCTTAATTTTTTACATGTGGAATAAAAAAAGTCAAGGCACTGATCGAATGACCGGTGAGAGAACTCAAAATCCCAATCAATTACAGATAGTTCATTTATAATTGAAGTATAGTCACCCTTATTATAATAATATTTAGTGCGAGCCACAGGTTTAATGTATTCTAATTTGGCATATTGTAAAGAGATAGTTAAAGCTTCGTGATAAGGATCGATAGGAACTAAGGGGTCACAACATTTATCCACGCGCACATCATCATTAGACAAGACAAGATCTAATATTTTGCCGTAACAGTTACATACACTATTATACTGACATAAATTAAGTAGAACTAAATCATCGACGAACTCACACTCATCACTATTTGCGCAGTTCACGGGAACCAAAGCTGAGTCGCGAAATAACCAATCGATGCTACTCATGTTAAAATCACCGCATAATAAAAATTTGTCGTCAGGGTGACTCAATACAAAACTTTCTAACTGATTAAGAAAATTACGCAACTGTTGTGAGAATGTGTATCCCCTATTTTGTTTACACAAGTACAAAACACAAATATGTAGTTTGATTGGCACGTTGGATAATCCACTAAGTGACAATGTGATCCATAAATCCTCAGCTGCAGAGTGGTACTCGGCCCGTGGCACGACGGTAAAGTCCTTACGAGTGGCGATGATTACACCGCCGCCGCGGCTCTGACCGCTTTCTATTGAATTTCAAAAGTGTACCACTTTTAAGGTGTTTTAGTGTGTGTGACTCTGCATTAGTGTGCGAAACTTTGCAGTCAATGATGTTTTATCGATAAATTTGGTTCACTTATTAAAAGGCGTACAGTATTTTCGATAGTAAGTAATTTTGATTCGGGATTTGCACCCACAAACACACAGGCCATTGCGCTTAAACTATATTTTAATATTACAATGTTAACTAGTCCAATTAATATATTTACTGCGTATTATTTGGAAATTCCGACTGATGGGCGAACAGATAGCGAATAACAATAGTACTTAATCCGACTAAATTAAGTGACACTTTCTTAATTTTTTATCCGACTACCCGCTTAATCTATCTATTCGTCTTTAATTTAGTAGGGTTCACGTGTCCGGCATTGACCAATGAGCATTGGCTACAAAGCTGTGTTGTACACAGAAGAAAAAAGGTGGTACGCTTGAAAGTTGGCTACACGAAATCTATAATTGTTTTCTTACATCTATGAGATATACCCCTATAATCTGTGGTTACTTACGTATGAAGTCACGCACAAGTAAAGTAACTACAGCTGCAAAGCAATCACATGGCGTTTCTGCCACAGATATACAACTTCAAAAAATTATAACATTTCCTTCGTGTAATTTTCAATAAATATACATAGTTTTACGCTATTATTTGATAGAATGAGTATCGTTTCGTTATTATCTCATAGGATGTTGTCAATTTGTAGTATATTTTCAATGTTGTCTAATACCTAGGCTATTTACATAGGTATATACACACTTCATTTGTTTTTCTAGTCCACTTCGAAAATCTGTATGCCGAGGCGCTTCACTTAAAGGACGACCTCTGGGAGCGTATTCGCAAGTGTGGGACCTCCGCCGAGGTTAAAGCTGAGATAGTGCGTCGCAGGCTGCTTAAAAAGGTTCTGTTCATCTGTATGCATTACAGACTAAAGGTGGATTCACCATTGTTGATCCACCTGTAGTCTCATGAGGAATTGGTTAATAAGGGGGCGTCCATTTATTACGTGCGGCGTTCAGGGGGGGGGGGGGAGGCAGGTTACTTTGGGAAGAGGGGGGTCTGGGCGAATATCAGGTTTTTTTTTTCGCAACCATTCAGTAAAATTGTGAAAATGCGTTAAAAAAAATAGTTTTTTTACAAAGTTTTGAAAAATCTCACGTCAGTTTAGGGGTTGGGGGAGGGGGTTGTGCTAAATCTCACAACATCTCACCAGGAGGAGAGGCGGGGTCCGAAAATCGCCAAAAACGCCTCACGTAATTAAGGACAGACCTGGCGCATGTACCAAATTGAATCCCCAAGACGCTTCGTTTCTGAATGGCCAAGAATGAAGAAGTTGGGGGTGGTAGTAAATTATGGAAGGAGAGCCCCCCACCCTCCCTTTTTTGTTACATATTGTTTGTAGTTTATCTCGCCTCCCATCTCCCCCCGCGTGCCGCATGATATCAAACCTAATTCGAGTATTTTTTCAAACTCTTTGCCAAGCTTTTGTTACTAGGATTTCATAAGATGCGTAGTAGGTAAACATCCTTAATACGGAATATTCATGACTTTTTTTCACAGCTTGAATAAGAGCTGATGTAAGTAGGTATGTAGGTTTTTTTTTAAATTGCTGTAAAACTAACCAAGATTAAGCCAACAAAGATTTGTTCCTATCTCTTTCTAGCAAAACGGAATTTAACATAAAGTTAATGAGGCCTACCTGTTACATGACGTCACAGTGCACATCGGATCTCTGTCTAATTGCTGTCTAATTAGCAGTTTCATATGCTTGTATCACCCGTATTCCCTGGCCGATTTTACTTTTAATTTCACTGTTGCTGATCACTTTGACTTAACATTGATCCTCAGGACTGTATCGACCACGGCTGGGTCTTGACCGGATTTCCGGAGTCAGGATACGAGTTTGAGTTGTTAGACAACATGGAAACACCGCCAAACAGGTGAGAGCTTGTAAATCTATATAAGGGTCTGTGCACACAGACCGGCTCGGAACGGAGAGCAGATTTTTATCACGTTGGAAACAGAGTTTTGGGTTGCAATTGTTTTGTCATTAAGTATTGTCAAAAGAAGTGTTTCCAACGTGATAATGATTTGCTCTCCTCTGCGAGCCGGTCTGTGTGAACGGACCCTAAACCGGTCAAGTGCGAGTCGGACTTGCGCGCTGACGGTTTTGTGTTTTAAATTAATATGGCTGGCAAACACAAATCTAACGTACCTAGATTCTTAACATTTTAAAGTAATGAATGACAGATTGATAAATTCCTTTACCCGCGAGTGTATCATGGGTTAAAACATAACTAAGATAGAATTACTATTAGCTAATCATTTCAATTGCCGTGCGTTGGTCTCGTATAAACTCGAGAATGGCACGACCGATTTGGATAAAAATATGTGGCTGCGTTTGTAAATTGGCACTTGGCAGGATACGGTTTGTATAAAAAAAACACTCGGGCGATGTCGGGCATGAAGACTTTATTATAAGTAATTTATTTAGAAATATTTGCATTTTTACCAGCTTACTCTTGCTAATTTGCAAAAACATTTGGCCCGCCCCATATAACCAAAGAACGATACATAAGCATCATGGTTATTGGGATCGAGATCGCGGAACACTTCCGACTTTATCATAATATGTGGGCTTATAACCGACGCCTTGTTTTAGGATATTGATTTTGAACGCCGACATCGAGTCGTTTAAACGCAGCATGGCGAGCGCGAACGACTGAGGCAAACAGGGATTGCTCACTTTTTAAACCACACCATTTATCTATATTATATATACCTAAAAGGCAACCTGACTCACTGGCTTAAGCCGCGTCCGCTGCGTTGTGTTTTCGATGTTTTTAAACATCTAACATGTTTTTCGAATAGAGAATACATTCCCCGCGTTCGTCTGCGGGGGACGGGGGTCATATTTTGACTTTTGAGTTTGAGTGAAGAACTGTCATGTAGGGCATTCATTATTTAATTTATAATTATCTGCAATGGGGGTGCAATAAAGAAAAGACGCTGTATTTTATTTAATTGGTAAAGGAGCGGCCCATAATTTGGCAAATTATACTGGGAAGACAGCTGTCAAAAGAAAAGTGAAAGGCTATGATTATGACAAAATTGACAAACAATACATTGTTCACTCCAAAGTCGCAGTGGACGTGCAGTTGTAACACATTTTGCTAACATGTTTTGTTAGTTTTTTGGCGCAGCGGACACGCCTTTATACGCTCACCGGCAAAAATACCCGCCCACCCGTCTTTTGTTCATACAATTACTAACAAATATAACTTCTTATATTAGAGAGTAACTTCAAAAATACTGAACTAATCTCGTAGTGTTTAATTTTGTAGTGTTTTGTTACTAATTACCCCAGGTCCAAAATGGCCACCAAGTATGGTTTTTAAAGGACACAACTCTTTCCAAAGGAACCCAAAAGATCCATAAATTACCTGTTCGTAGTAAATTATTGTGTTTTGTACGACTTTCAAATTTATGGATCTTTTAGGTCCCTGAGGAAAGAAACACGTAATTAAAAAAAAAAAATAATAATAATTGTGTGCCATTTTGGACCTAGGTTAATTAGCAACCAAACACTACAAGCTTCAACGAATAAATTCATTATTTTTGAAGTTACGCTATAATTTAAGAAGTCATATCGTTACTACTTTAGAAAAAAACTCGTATCTGATATGTCGAGATGTATGACATTCAACTTATTTCTTTTTAACCGACTTCAAAAAAAGGAGGAGGTTATACGTTCCACTGTATGTATTTTTTTTTTTTTTGTGTATGTTCACCGATTACTCCGTCAATTGTGGTCCGATTTTGAAAATTCTTTTTTGATTTGATAGGGTATACTTCCGAGGTGGTCCCATTGCCACCAAATCGGAATCTGATGAGGGGATCAGTGAGGAATTGAGAGAACTCCTCAAATATTGTAGGCAAACATAAAGCGATTTTAGTATTTTTAGTAACAAGTCTAGCATTTGCATTCAGAAAGTATCATTTGGTGAAGTGGACCTGATGATGAAGACCACAGATGGCCACCGGAACTCTTCAACGGTACCTATTTCAAGGGTGGCGATAAGATATCTCTATTAAGATGGTTGAACGACTACTACGAAGTTTATTTACTTGTAGAAATATGACTATGTATTTCCCGCGGCGTTGCTTGCGACGCGCTTGAAATAACTTAAAGTTTCATATCAACAAAGAAGTGGGACTACGTAACAGCGTATTCTCATACTAATATAAGACAGACGTACGCTATAACTACACAACTGGCGAAGGAGCTGGGTCTGAATGACAAAGTTAATAAGTACTTTGGGTAGGACCTTGGGCCTTAGGAGGATATGATCAGCACACGTGGCACACGTTATTAAAATTTTAGCACAACCCTCTTAAACGTTGCATTTCGCACAACGCTTTTTCATCATGTGGTTTCTTTAGCACTTTATTGGGCTCTAAGTCGCAAAGAGCAATACCATTAAGGGTCTTTACGCGAGGGGATCAGTGAGGAATTGAGAGAACTCCTCAAATATTGTAGGCAAACATAAAGCGATTTTAGTATTTTTAGTAACAAGTCTAGCATTTGCATTCAGAAAGTATCACTTGGTGAAGTGGACCTGATGATGAAGACCACAGATGGCCACCGGAACTCCTCAACGGTACCTATTTCAAGGGTGGCGATAACGATAAGATATGTCGATTAAGATAGTTGAGCGACTACAACGAAGAATATTTACTTGTTGAAATATGACTGTAACTTTCCAGTGGCGTTGCTTGCGGCGAGCTCGAAATTTTCTATAGTTTCTCATTTATTGAAAAGTGGAACTACATAACAGCATAAATAGGATCACTAAAAAGTATTAAATAAAATAAATGTTTAAAAAAACAAAAAACCGCCTTCAAAAATGCAAAAAATAACTTCTTATAAAATGATAGGTACCTATAGGTAGGTCAGTCCAACTGAAGTCGGCGTCCCACAATATTTTAATGATAGGTACAAAAAACCACACACTTAACTGCCCATTAAAGACCGAAGTTAGAAAATGTAGAAAGAGATGAATATAGATTTTACATAAGAGACAGTTTCTCTCTGTTCATCTTCAATAGTCACTCAGCTGTGTTGCTGTTTGTAAATCGGCTTTTGGTTTAAAATAATGTGGGACGCCGACTTCAGTTGGACTGACCTACCTATAGGTACCTATCATTTTATAAGAAGTTATCATATTTAAGTTTAAAACCGTACGTCACGAAATATGAGATACGAGTTTTTTTCAAAGCAATGATGATATTTGTTAGCATTAGTACAGGTGTAGTGCATAATTGCTTTCCTTCGTATTTTCACGGAAACGTACGAACGTGTCATGCTACTTCAGTCAACCTCAGTACTTTTTGTACTGTGACCGACTGAAATAGCACGACACGTTCGTACGTTTCCGTGAAAATACGAAGGAAAATAATTATGCACTACATCTGTACGAACAAAGGACGGGTGGCCGAGTATTTTTGCCGGTGAGTGAATATCAACACACAGCCGAAACTACTGTACTTAGAAACTTGAAATTTAGTACAGGGGTTCCTATAATGATCTAAGTAAGCACTAAGAAAGGATTTTTGGAAATTCACCCCCTAAAGGGTTAAAATAGGGGGAGTAGCGGGAAACTAATTCTACGCGCATGAAGTCGCGGACGTAATGGTTTACCAGTATTAAGAAGTTATAAACATTAATCGTAGGTAGCAAGGTGGCTTTCAGTGGTCCGCTTTTGCCAACCCCACTACGAAAGAATGAATTGTCGACGATGGAAGATCAGGAGCTAACAGAAAATGGAACGGGAATAAAATATTGTAATTGTCGCGACTATTAAAGAGAGTCAAAGCGTAGTAAAACAGTGGCTCTGTTGGCGTAGGCCCAGTTAAGTTGAATGTACCTATCGACGTCGTTGTAATGTGGAACATTATAACACAGTTGTATGCCATAGCACATGTTTTATTTAAGATCAGTATTAATAGTTCTGTTGTGTGGAAAAAGCGAAAGAGATTTGTCAGGATCCTAGCAGAGAAGGAAGTGGTCGTGCTTAAATGTATGCATATATGTAAGAAGTTATAAATACTTGACTATTTATTGAATAATAAAACATTGTTTCTAAATGTAAAACCACAAAACATTTGTTTTATTCCTTGAATTGATAGTCTAACATTTTCGTTATTGTTACGTAACCTATATGCTTGTTTTGTTAACATTTCCATAGACTATAGTTGTGTTTGTTTTTATTTTATTGATTCTGTTTCCTTTGTGTTGCCAGTTTTGCGAGGCTATAAATTTTGTGGTCGTTTGAGACCTTCGAGATAATCTCGAACAAATGATTGTGTTTGATCCTTGATGTTTTTCTTTTAGCGTTGTTTTGTGTTAAGTGTGTCACTTTCCGTCTTTTCACCAAGCGGTTCCAACGGAAGACCAGTGCTGGCTTTACGGCTAGCGAATGCTGCGTTGGAACCGTTTCGCAACAATTTTTCTGTTTTGATTTTTTTGTATCTATGCAATGTGGTTTTGTTTTGTTGCGAATAAATGTCTCTTTATCTTTATCTTTATAAATAGGGTCTTAAACCGACGCCTTGTTTTAGGATATTGTTTCTGAATGCCGACATCGAGTTGTGTAAGCGCCGCAACATGGCGCGCGCGGTCGACTGGTGTAATGGGGCCGCCGCGCCGCCGGGCTCCGGCCCGCGTGTGCGGACGCACCCTAAGGACGAGGAGGATATGCTCAACCAGGAGGCGAGTACACACATCGGATTTTTATTCCCGCAGAAAAAATATAAACAAAGTTACGTTAATGTCCAATTATTAAGTTATCATTTCACTCGAAACGCGATTTTAAACATAAATTTAGGTTATTTAGTAATGGGTCAACTGGTGGAAGGAGCACGGCACACACGAAACATAACTTTTTACCCGTTATGCCAACAATACAAGGATATAAAAAACCATATTAAAGAAATAAAACATAACAGGTTACTTAGCTAAATAATGTCGAACAACACTCGACATGTTTCGGGATAGTCCGGAGTCCATAATCACGAGCAGACTCGGCGCAGCAGCGCGACGAACGTGATAATGATGATGGTGTCTGGTCATGAATATTGTTTATTCAAAGGTTGAAATTTTAGTACACGCAGTTTCTGTAAACTTTGTTTTTGTACTTGTGTGTGTCTACTGGTTGCCACATTCCACTTTTCTTATTTCCCTCAATCACGTGGAAGAGATCCCTTCTAAGTTCGCCTTTTCATTCCTTTTCTGTAAATATTGTATTTAAATTTATTTATTTTATACAATGAAGAGTTTACAAGGGCTGCACTGAAAGTTTCGGAAATCTTATTAATACTTATAAACATATTTTGACACATATTACACCTTTTTTTAATCTCTTAAGTTTAATTATCTTAAAACACTGGCTGGATAGAAAAAGAAGCAATGGTTCGGTTTCAATTGTTTTATGAAGTCGTCGAGTCGCTGCTGAAAATGGAATTGTCCCTTGAAAATTCAAGAGCCATGGTTTATTACGACTTTAGAAGTGGATTAACACAAAAACAATGTGGAGACCGGATGATTGCTGCTTTTAGTAATGAAGCACCTTCAAAGACGACAATATACAGGTGGTATTCGGAATCGCAATGTGGCCGTGTATTCCTCACGGACGACGTGCGTGAAGGTCGACCGAAATCGGCAGTCACGCCAGAAAACGTCGATGTTGTGCGTCAGCTGATAAAGGAAGACCCGCATGTGTCATATCGGGAGATTCAAGAGTGTTTGGGCATTGGAATGAGTCGGGTACAAATAATTTTACAGGAACAATTAGGGGTGCGAAAGTGGTTTTCCAGTTGGAACCCTCACTTATTGCCTGACGAACAGAAAACGACTCGTATCTATTGAGGAAGCTCAAATGCAGTTTTAAGCATTGTTTCAGGTGACGAGTGTTAGATATATGCATATGAGCCTGAAAATAAAAACCAATATCGAATACGGGTGTCTACGAAGACGAGCTCAAGCCAACAAGAGGTTTTCTTTCTCGCAGCACGCCAAAGAATATGGTGGCTATGATTGTCTCCTCCTCTTGAGGATCGTAGAATGGTCAATGCCGATTGGTACGCCACTATTTGTTTGCCAAGTATCTTTGCTGAACTCTGAAAAAATAACCCTCGTCGCCGCATCATCCTTCACCACGACAACGCCAGCCCTCACACCGCTCGAAAAACAACTGAGTATCTGGACGACCTGGACGTTGAAAAAGTCGAATTACTGGAGCATCTCCATACAGCTCAAATAACTTTTTCATATTCTCCAAAATTAAGGACAAATTGCGCGGTCACCGGTTTCAGACGCCGGAAGCAGCAGTAAAGGAAAATAGTTTGAAAAAAAAAATCTGTTCCCGAAACTTTCAGTTTGTCCCTTGTCCAAACATACATAGTACATACATATATTAGGGACTCTGGAACGAGCCCGAAACATGTCGAGCGTTTTTCGTCATTATTTACGTAAGTTAAAGTGAAACCGCACCGCTGCGTATATTACGGTGCGCCAAAGATGGCGCACATGTTGTTACTATGACCCCGTCTTTCGTTTATGCATCGACATCGTAATTTACGCAACGTTGCGGTCGCACCTTAACCCTTGTGATCTCTTTTATATGTCTGAGTCTCACGGAAGTTTTATGTTTAAAATTATAAAAAAACCAGTCTAGTGCGAGTCGGACTCGCGTACCGAGCGTTCCGTTCCGCACAGTAGATATTATTATATGCCGATTTGAATTCATATGTATTTGAATCGAATCAGCGCGAGCACAACTCACACGACCATTTTTTGGTATTTGTTGTTCCTCAGGGTTCATACTGTAAACATACATAATAATATTTGGCGCTTTTATGTTTTACTGTTTTTACGATGAAACAAAAATAAAAAAAACGTTTCATGTATGGAGACCACTTTTATTAATTCACTTACTCCCGTCAGGTGTCCTACCCTACGCACAACATGTGTGCGCAGATTTTTTGATATTACGTGACTTATTAATTTGACGTACAGTTTAATTATGATGTACAACAACTTTGACATATCACTTGACGGGTTGAAACGTTATCAAGTCCGCCGTAAATGGGAAGACAAGGAAATACACGATTCTGATTTTGGGTCTGTTGTGTATATCTGCGGGCCTAACTAGTATGGTTGCGATTATCGTGTCACAAAATGTGGATAAATCAACCGCCACTCTGGTACCTATTTCTACGAGTCAGAAAGTGAAGGATGTTTTATCCACATGGCTAAGTTTGTCACGCGATAAACTCAGCCATATTAGGCCCCCTGCAGTTGTTATTTTTGTGCTCTATACAACCGTCAAACTTTAAACACTGAATACTGTCTCCGACCGCGTTGCCTAATAAATATCTTATCTGTTTTGTGTACAGTTGGACACTTATTTCTCGGAGGCGTTGGCTGAAATGCACGCAGCCGCCGGCATCACGGCCTGGGAGATCGACGCCAATGAAAATATCGGTAAATAGTGCCTAATAGGGGATAGCTATGACTTCTCTTCACAGGTATAACAAAAGCTGATTCATGTAGCAAATATTTGAGAAAAATCAATGTTGTATAGCTATGAAAATAATCACGATATAAGCCAACAGAGATTTGTTCTTATTTCTTTCTAGCAAAACAGGTTATAGCGGCAATGTGGGACTCTGTGATAACTTTAAGTGCCTACGTGAATCCGACCCGGGTCCCGCCGAAGAGAGTTCCGCTTGTAACTCGTATTACAAGAGGAAATCTCGTTCCATCAACACGTATTAGTAAAAAGTAAAAGAGACTTCCACGTATATTACAAATAACAAGCTTTTGATAAAAATGACCCAGAGGCCCGTTTCATGAAGCTACAAGTTACAAATTACAAGCGAAACTCTCTTTCCAACTCCTTTTGCTAGAAAGCGACCTCCGCTTGTAATTTGTAATACGTAGCTTCGTGAAACGGGCCGCGAGTGGCGGCACATTTAAGGAGGCAAATTCAAAATATCACTAGCTGGTAACACGAAATGCATAGCGACCTAATAGGTACTCATAATGTGACAGCTTGTTTCATAGGTAAAATTGTTGCCATATAAAGAACTTGGGAAATATGCTTGTGTCACCACTCGCTGGTCGGACTCTATAACTGTTCATGTCGAGTTACAGCCTACTAACAGACAGGCGGACACTTATAAGATTACTTTGTTGTCCGTCTATCAGTCTGCTAGAGCTCAAGCTATTTTCCGGGTTTGCTGCGCTTAGTACTCCAAACGAGGGTCATGATGATTTTCTTTGGCAGAGTAAACAGCGTCACAAAATAAGCCCTGTCGGACTATTGATTAGTAAACTTTTTGTTATAGATTTTGTGCAAACGAAGCTCCAGGCAGCTGTTATATCGGCGCCAGCGTTCGATATCGAGTGCAGCTCTCCGCTGAAGAACGTCCGTGGCGACTAAGCAAGGAATGAGAAGAAGTGTATCGATTAAAACACTTCACTTGTCAATGTCACTTTGCCATCAATTTTAGTAACAAATACGGACACGGGGGAACCTATCACTGATTGTATTACCTTCTCGCAGTGGCAAAGCACTAGTGTGCAGCTCCTTAAAAGGCCCACTGTCCGAATTATTTTCAGCTGGCAACTGTAAGTTAGAATCTATACCAATAATTATATTCATGTCTCTGTCTGTGATTTCGAAATAAATGTCAAATTTTAAGTGTAAACTATTTATACGATGTCTAGTCATAAATGTCTGTATTTTTGTCTTTATGTAAGTTTTTCTCGAATAGGCTACGAAACGGCTCAACGGGTTCCAGTGAAAATTTCAGGGTTCATTTAGTAGGTCCTTGGTGCCGACTGCCAACATTATGGTCGCTTCCCCATGTCATTTTAAAACCAAGGACTAACTGAACTAAATATACAATTGCCACTCAAAATGTATTCAACTGGTTAATTAAATAAGTACAATAGCCCATATATTACCCATTCAGAGATAATGTAGCTTTTTCTTAATGTAAGAATGTTTTACATCGATCCTGTACCTACTGTAGTAGTTCCGAAAATTACCAACATACAAATAATCTCATACAAATAACCTCTTTATCACTCTCTAGCCGCGTCATTGTCTGCGTATAATATAATCATCCCATCCAACTGCACGAAAACTGTGTTTTAGGATATAACAGCCTGTGTTTATACAGCATATAAGCTATCTTCATATATATTTGATTCAAATCTGTTCAGCCGTTTCAGGGCAAAAGAGCAAAGAGTTAAGCAACGGACTAACAGTCCACATAGTCCAGTAAAAACAGATGTTTCGAACGTTCCTGTTCTTACAGATAGCTGCGTCCTTTCGGCCTGTCCGACCGTTACTCTGTGGTGCCACAAACTTTAATTATAATGAATATTACTGTGATTACTTAGAATATAATATAACACATAGAAACTTAGCCCACGCCACCCACGCACCAATGTGACGCCGCTCCACTGCTACTCAGTATCGCATTATTTGTGTACTTGTGTGCGTGTCGCACGAACGTACGAGAAGATTACGCCCGCATGCTTCCATATGTGGCTTTAAGTTTATAAGTAGACCCAAAACATACAAAGCTACATCGTCCAGTCTTAGATTGTGTGTATTGGACATCACTAATGTTTCGTAGCCAAGCCATCAACTGCTCACTTGATAACGGTGTCAATTATAACGGTTTGACGTGTTGGCTCTATAAAACTATCATTCTATGTGTTATTATTATTAATAAATGTGTTTAGTATTAGTATTATGAAAATAGGAAGCTTATTTACCTAAGTTCTGTTGTTGCGTGTTATGGAAGCGGGGCTTTTCGTGCCCGACGTTGCTCCGTTTTTTTCCTTCATACAAAGCTTGTCTAATACATTTACGAACACGAAAAAACTGCCAAATCCGTCTAGCCATTCTTTATAGTGGTGCTGTCATAAATGTAGCTCATGATTTTTATTTGTGAGTAAATATGGACTCAAAACAGCTTGTTGATCGATTGATAATTGACTTAAGTTAATTATTACAATTATGCGCCCGTTATAAATGTACGAGATTTCACGTAGGGTAGTAAGTACCCTTTGTGGCCACTGCAGTACCCTTTTTGGCCAGTTTAGGTGAAAATTAGTATCGAAAATAATGTAAAATTAAACAAAAAAATCATATATAGAAGACTGAAGATTAATATAAAAATATTCGTGTAATTTCATTATTCTTTACATATTTTTTTAAATTTGGATTGGCCAGAAACGGTGTAAAGATGGTCAGAATCGGTACTTCTACTTTTGTTTCAACATTAAAAATTACTTGGCAACGGATTATGCCAGTTTCACTTTATTGCTGTTCCCGTGCCCACTTCATTGGGCATTTTTTGGGTTACAATTATAGCCTATGTAAGACACAAATAACAGGGTATTCTATCGGTAAATGAATATTCAAAATCGGTTCAGTAGATCCAGAGATTACCCATTACGTCACAAACTTTACCTCTATACAATATTAGTAAAGATTTTATTTCAATTCTAACTTACATTACAGGTAAAAAATACAATTATGAAGCCGCGTTCAAGTTTCGCGTACTTTAGGTAAATAAGCTCCCTTATATTCGATCTCAAAACTGCGTCCGTACAGTCGAGTTCATAAATGTGTACCTTGTCACTTTAATCGCTGTTACAATTCATATTTACCAGTTTATAGTTTAAACATGACATTAAATAGACAAGGTACTAAAGACTGTACTAAACATTTTAACCAAATAAAATATGTGTTAAGGCTCGGAATGGGGTAAATGTAAAGTATGTACTTAAGTACTTTACCTATATGAGCATAGCTCTGTCGCGTATGATTGTGAACGGTTTTTGATAAAATGTACAGCTTGGTAAGTTGAACGATGATATAAAGTGGCGACAACCACTAGACTGTAGTTTACAGGGAATGCTGGCATTACAAATCGTCCAACACCCGAACTTAAGACCAAACCAGGGCAAACTTTAGCTATCTTTAGCAACAGCTCAAGCCCACGCGTCCGAACCACCCTTACACATTTACACAAACGGTTGGATGATCAGTTGGGATGTTGGGCGAACTTCACTCGTATCAGCACCTTTATTCGTTTCTCAAGCTATTCTTGCTCACTTCATTCTTAGCTTATGTGGTATGAAATTGTAAGTTTTGTATCGATATAGGATTCATAAAATAAAAACGATATACATAAAAAACCTTTTTATTATGTAACTCCTTCCTTCGAATTAAAATTAACTACTACATAATAGCTAATTATATCTAACAAGGATGCAGTCTCACGAATTATACATACATACAAACGAACACTGAGTGGCCTCAGGGACCGCACTACGCCAGTTTATACACATATAAAAAGACATAACCCGGCATAATGAGACCTTACTCATGAGACTAACCGGCTATTTCTGTTGCCCGTGGGTCAGACAATGTATCAGATTATACGATTAATTGAAACCTAAGTGACAGCTGTTGAGACTACTTTAAGCACAACGCACAGTCCGATCACGGCCTTTCTGCAGTCCTGACAAGTAGCCCACTAATGTCCAACACCACGAACGACAGAAAGCTATTTTTTAAACCTTCTATAAATACAAATGCAATAAACGGGGCCCGCCGCAACTTGATCGCTAGAGTACAGAAAAACGCCCCAATAATGTACCATTATTAGTTACCAACCACTCCGCGCGCGCGTTGACATATCGTTATAAATTTACGTGTTAGTAACTTTAACGTACAGTAAACACGCGCGTTATTCATTACATTCACACAATAAATTATCTCTACACGCTGGATACAGATTATCCACAGTGTAATGGTTTTTAATCTGTGGAGGCAGGAGATCGTTACAATGTTCCGAATCTAAAAGCCGCTACGGGACCTATAATTTTAATTATATACGGCCTTTTTGACATTCCCAATCTGAGATAATTGATTAAAAATAAGTTAGACACAAATATCGACCCAAGAGATAATATACAACAGCAATTCATTTCAAATATTTGCAAAACAAAATTATCTAGCGGGTTTCTTAGCCTTTGACCCAATAGTAAACTCTATTGAGTCAACAAGTCAATTTTGAGCTATATGGGCTTCTACATTAAGATCATCGGTTTGGGTTTGTCTCACTGTCTGTGCAGGGTCTTGTTACAACTCATCCTTGAAATCTTCATCGTCTCCAGCGCCTGTTGGAGGTACTCCACCAGTACCCTGGTATAACTTTGCTACAATGGGTTGGACTACATCTTCTAGAGCCTTCTTCTGCTTCTTGTACTCCTCGGCATCTGTGTCTTGGTTGTCTTCTAGCCACTTGATGGCAGCATCGATAGCTTCATCCATTTTGGTCTTTTCCTCATCACTTACCTGTAAGCAAGAGTAGGAGTTAGTGGAGTAATTTAACTGTGATAATAATAATGTATGTATAATGTATGTATAATGTATGTATGTATGTATGATAATGTTAAGGGTGTGTTTTGTTTTCTGCATTATAGTTATGCAAGTGAAAAAGGTAGTTTAAAAATCAAATAAAGTACCTAATCTGTATCAAACTAAAATTACCAAGAAATCAATCCAAAAATCAAGGTTTAAAGTTTCATTTCGGAAAAATTATACAATAATTACATACCTTAGCACCAAGTTTCTCCTTGTCCTGCAGTTGGTTTTTGATGGAGTAAGCATAGCTCTCCAGCTCATTCCTGGCTTCCACACGCTCCTTCAGCTTCTTGTCATCGTCAGCGAACTTTTCGGCGTCCTTGATCATCCTCTCAATATCTTCTGGAGTTAGCCTGTTCTGGTCATTGGTGATCACAATCTTCTCCCTGTTACCAGTACCCTTGTCCTCAGCAGACACTTGGAGGATACCGTTGGCGTCAATTTCGAAGGTGACCTCGATTTGAGGAATGCCTCTTGGAGCAGGGGGGATGCCAGTAAGATCGAACTTTCCGAGTAGATGGTTGTCTTTGGTCATTGGGCGCTCACCTTCGTACACTTGGATGGTGACTGTGTGCTGGTTATCGCTGGCGGTGGAGAAGATCTGGGATTTCTTGGTAGGGATGACGGTGTTGCGGGGAATCAGCTTGGTCATGACACCTCCGACGGTTTCGATACCCATGGTAAGAGGGTTGACGTCAAGAAGTACAATAGCATCAGTGTCTTGTTCTCCGCTGAGTACGCCAGCCTGCACGGCCGCTCCGTAAGCCACAGCCTCATCAGGGTTGATGCCTCGGGAAGGCTCCTTTCCGTTGAAGAATTCCTTGACCAACTGCTGCACCTTGGGGATACGAGTGGAACCACCAACCAGGACAATCTCGTCAACATCCTTCTTGTTCATATCGGCATCTTCAAGCACCTTCTGTACGGGTTTCAGGGTAGATCTGAAGAGATCCATGTTCAGCTCCTCAAACTTGGCCCTGGTGAGGGTTTCGGCGAAGTCTTCACCCTCAAAGAACGATTCGATTTCGATCTTGACCTGGTGGCTGGAAGACAGAGCGCGCTTCGCCTTTTCGACTTCACGACGGAGTTTCTGGACGGCCCTGTTGTCTTTCCTGATGTCCTTGCCCTTCTTCTTCTTGTAAAGCTTGATGAAGTGCTCCATAACGCGCTGATCGAAGTCCTCACCTCCGAGATGAGTGTCACCGTTGGTCGCGACTACTTCAAACACTCCGTTATCGATGGTCAGGAGGGAAACGTCGAAAGTACCACCACCCAAATCGAATACCAGAACATTCTTCTCTCCGTCCTTCTTGTCAAGACCGTAAGCGATAGCAGCAGCAGTAGGCTCGTTGATGATCCTCATGACGTTCAAACCGGCGATCACACCAGCGTCCTTGGTAGCTTGACGTTGAGCGTCGTTGAAATAAGCAGGGACAGTGACGACAGCGTGAGTGACCTTCTTCCCCAAGTAAGCCTCAGCAGTTTCCTTCATCTTGGTCAAGACCATGGCGGAGATTTCCTCAGGGGCGAAGATCTTGTCTCCTTGCGAGGTCATGACAGACACGTGGGGCTTGCTGTTCTTTTCAACGACCTTGAAGGGGAAGAACTTGACATCGTGTTGGACAGTGGTGTCAGTCCATTCCCTGCCGATAAGACGCTTAGCATCAAACACGGTGTTTTCAGGGTTGGTGGTAAGCTGGTTCTTGGCGGCGTCTCCGATCAGACGCTCCCCGTCCTGGGTGAAGGCGACGTAGGAGGGCGTGATACGGTTACCCTGGTCGTTAGCAATAATCTCCACGCGGCCATTTTTGTATACACCAACGCTGTGGACAAAGAAAGGAGGGCATTGTATCTCTAGTTTTACTAACTTTAAGCGTTTATGGTTTATTTTTTTGTTGAGGCTGTCTACTCCAACTTTCGAACTTTGTATGGACAATTATAAGACAAAATGGCTACAGTGTTATTCAGCTACGATGAGTTCTGTGACACCCGTATTCTTAATTTCAATCACTTACTATACTCACATGTGAGGTATTATGAGGTATTAATAATAGGCAATTAATTATTTAAGTTTCTGAACGGCGTCGCCAGGTGTGTGCCAGTGTAGTTTTTATGTAAATTTAAAGAAACAAGTTTAAGACGTGTTTATATGCGCTGTTACAGAAATAATTGTAGCTGAAAAACACTGTAATTGGTGTAACAAATGTTTTGTCCAGTTCAGACATATTATAAATATCATAAATTATAAAGAGGTTCCATTTGCATATTTTTGTATGTTGGGAGTTATCTTTAGAACTTCTGAATTTGAAAAAATAAGCTACATACACTATTAAACTGGAGCGAAAAAAGGGTTAGGTTGGTAGTGATAAACATTTTTTTTTAAGCAATCATGTTTACAATGAAGTAAATTAATTATCTCAAGCGAGTTTTTATAGTTGGACAATAAATTGGTTATTCCAATAATTATGTCTTATATTTGCTTCCATTTTAAACCAGGGATATGGATGATAATGCAAAAACAATGTACCAAATAGGCAGAATAGAATAGATCAGGGCACTTTCAATTATATTGATGCAGGTTTTCTATAATTATTAAATCGTTCCAGATGTAAAAGTAGATACCACCCGGACAAAGTCGGGGCAGGTCGCTAGCTGATAATATAGAATATACTAGAATAGCAAATTAGATGAATAGAGATTGTGCATTACTGTCAACATAGTCCGTTTTATCAAATGCTTATCTAGAGTGATGTTTTTCGGCTTATCTTACATAATACCAATTGATAAATCCCACATTTAATCCTAAAAAGTAATTATCACTAATGTTGAACCAGTTTGTAATGTTATTTTAAACATCACATGGATACAATAGGTGGACTGCCGAAGGCCTCATAATTATCTATGTATACAGGATTCTATTGTCATTAGATTAGAATACTCTCTAACTGTACATTTTTCTTCAATATCTTAATCAGGGAATTCAATTTATGCAGTTTAATGGTATGTATACAATTATATTAATATTTTTGTCGCAACTATGTCCACGTTTGTGGGCTCCAGGGTGGCTATTCTCAGGGAATGTCCTCATCCAGCCGTTTCAGAATGAAGGAGTCAAAAGACTTTCTGATTTATAATTACCATTGTGGTATAAATGTGACCGTTTGTCTGTCGATCTGCTTCCATGGGTATCTCGTTAAATTCATACTACAATATAATACTACTTACAAGTAAAATAAAAGATTTTGATATATGTTAGTAGATAGTAGTCTAAAATAAAAAACAGGTATTTTTTAGCTGCCCAATCTCAACCTGTTGGGAGAAATTAATTAACTTCCAACTTATTTTTTTTAAATATTGCTTGTTTTCTACTTCTGCTTCTTCCTAATGAGCATGTGGTTTGCTATATCAACTAAAATACATAATAAAAAAAAAAAAAAGTAAGTGTATCTTCGATGAGAAGTATATGACTTAGAAGGGTATTTTTTTTATTAAATATGAGTTTTAGCCAATACAACAAAACACATGCTCATTTCTTTTTCATGTTCTTAAACATATAATGAAACCAGTAGGAAACCAGCCTTTTTTTTAAAACTCTTTATATATGTGAGGCTTTAGTCACTTTTCAGTATTTTGAAGGCCAATTTCTCCCAATCAGATGAGTTTGGGTAGCTAAAAAGAAAATGTGTGTTTGTTGTATTAGACTACTCTCATACATAGTAGGGTAAAGTCACCAGTGGTCAGCCAGAGACCTGTAGTCGGCCTCTGCCTATGCATTGCATGAGTGAGAAGAGTACGAAAAATATATTTCCCACTCTTCACACTCATATAAGGTCGACTACTGGTCTCTGGCTGACCACTGGTGACTTTACCCTATCTCAAAATCAACAGAATCACAGGTACCTTTCTTTCTTAGTCTAGCATTATATAATAAGCTATAAATATTAAATTAAATATATCTAATAATATCTAGCATAGTATATTTATGGACCCAGTTTTTAGAAAACTATAATAATTGGAGCAGTTCTTAACTTCAGTTTCATGAAAATTTCTAGGCCAATTTAAGAGTTTTCTGATTTGAAATAATACAGCCATTTTTATGTATTTAATAGTTTGGTTAATTTGCATTATCTATATTGCTTTAGTTAGGTAATTACTGAATTAGCTAATGGAGGAAGCCAAATTGAACTTTCTTATTCAACCAAATATGACGTAGGATTTTTCATTTATGTGTAACTATGTACGGAGTAAACACATGTGTACATATTTAATCAATATGAAGGCCACTCTTCAGTATTACAATATATTTGAGCAAATAACATACTAATTGGTTCAGTGATCTACTAAAATGTTCTTCTTTTTTATTATGATGTTCTGCAGAGGTTCGTAAGGGAGAGTGTTTTAACTAAAGAAAATAAATCAAACACCGAACAATTTTCAATCAGACACTTTCCCTTCCGGAAGGTTACCGGAATCCTAAATAAAATGCTAAGCAAATAAAACTTTTTCATTGTGATAGTTATTTGGTGGTTTAATTAGCTCTTAACAGTGAATTCGTCCAAGTAATTTAACGCGAATCTATTGGGAACTTTTGAATTTACCAAGATAAAATGAGCCTTGCTTTAGTATATAAAGTGAGAGCAAGAGCCTGATCGGCTGTACAGGAGCATTTGTGTTGCATATGGAGTCAACAGTAAAATGATTATATTTTTCCACAGCAAATGTCTAAAGTAAAAGCTATGTATCATGCTAAAAAGACAAATTGATGCAAAAGACAGCTTTTATTGTTTGATAACACATTTAGCAAAGTTGGTAGTAGCTCTTGTCACGCGGTCAACAATGTGGAGCATACATATTGCTAAAAACCTAGAGGGATAAAACATATAAAAGTAAACATAAATGGTGAAGCGTAGATTAGATTTATACCAAGATTCTCTCAGAACAATACTATCAGTAGCATGTAGCTCTAGATACCTACATTTGTTACTGGATGAAATAAATTACCATTTTTTTTAAAAGTAGCAATTGTTTTTATTCCTATCAAACTGTTTATTTCATAAATTGGCAAATGAGTCATTATATTATCACAAATCATATCATGGCACCAAAAAAATCGCATTAAGGCTGCTCATGTACGTACTGATCAGCATCTTTGTACGTACTGATCCTGTACGTACAAAGATGCTGATGTGGCAAGATCACTTTTAATATCTACGTAATAACAGCTTAATTTCTTATCCTATACTATGATAATAAAATACTGGATGCCTAATCATGATGTATACTTAATGTAATACCTAATACCTTATGGGTTATCAACTAGAAACATGAATGAAAAGCACTGCAAAAATATGAGATATGAATAAAACAAGGGCTCCAGTGATAACTACATAAATTTCAACTCAAATTCATGCCATTTCATGAATACTAAGATCTTATCAGACATTCAACATCAGCATGTATGAGTTGCCTCATAAAGATGAAAACAGAAAAGCTACCCTCATTTTATAAATTTAAAATTCAAAATCTATCTTAGTTCTGGAACTTACCATGAATACGTGGTGCCCAAATCGATACCGATCACGGTGCCGATGTCCTTGTCTTTTTCTTTTTTGTCGTCGGCATACACCGCTGCCACGACGCACGCGAGCGCTAACAGACTCCACCGCATTGTTACACCTATATTTAACACTGAAACAACACAAAATAAAACATTTAACTATCTTCTCAAGCTCTAGAAGCTTCGAGGAGAGATCAACTTCGAATTCAAAGAGTACGTGGGCGACACGTCATTACTAAATGTGATACGATTTCGCGAGGTCTGGCACTGAGAAAGGGAAATTGGTACTATTTAACACCGCTAACGGGACAAATTTTAGTAACGGTACACGTAGATACGCCTCCGGTTATGTAGGACACTGCGCCGGGTTGAACCACCCGCGCATCGAGAAATTGACTCGCGTATGCTTAACTTAAATTACAATTAATACTACAGAAAATCCAATAAAATTTAGTTACCGGCCTAATAAAAAGTGAGCGCTTTCAGCGCGAACAAAAAGGAAATAGAATCAACCGAAACCAAAGCTAAATTGCCACAAAGACAGGTTATAATTTAAGACAGAGGAATTTTGACAATTAAAGTTACAATGCTGTTGGGAGTAATGTAAAATTTACTTACCAATTTAAATAGACGCTTAAGAATAAAGTTATTATTCAATTATAATGTAATTCACAGCCACGACAGCACTGGAATGGGACTTCGCTTCTGTGAAAACGATATACTGCGATCTTGTGCGTTCGATTTTCCAGAGAGAACTGAAGTTTCACACGCCGCCGCTGGTATTATTTAGCGCTGGCGTTGATCGTGGGCCTATGCGATTGGTCCACCGAATGATGACGTACACAATGCTAGCGCGTAACTGGCCCAAGTGTACTTATTTGGCGCAATGCGATTGGCCCACGTTTATAACTGGTAAAGAAAAGTTGTACTTTCTTTGGCGTAATTTTTTAAATTTATTGCTCATCGAAGGTTTCCCAATGTTTACTGAGATAAGCAATGGTCAGATAGTTAAAAGTTAGATTTTTATTTTTTTAATATGTAATTGTTTGGTTTTGATTTGGGTCTATCGCAAGTTTACGTTACGTTACGTTTAGTTTAAGTCTCTTTATATTAACATCTTACAAACGTTTTACTTGATGCTGCATCTAATAATAGCCGTAAAAAGGTGGCACTGGCATTACATTGAAAAAAGGAAGTGTAAAAATGTTACAGGCTTAGATCATTAATACAGTTTATACTACAGGCGAAGGGCGTTTAGTATCATTTCGTATAGCGTATATAACTAACCGTATAAACACTATATATACACTCCATGTATTGAATTGAACTCCGATTTCGAAACTTCTAAGTACGAGTCCACATTATTCTCAGTAGGTAACGAGTCAGTGTCGGTAACAATTTACAGAGCGTTCATTGATGCGTTCATTGCACACTTTTTTACCAGATTTTATTTAGCTTGCAATGTATGTATGTATATATGTATATACGTACGGGTCAAACCTTGCAAGTTAAATTTGAGCCACTTCCCGTTAGCGGAATGGGCTGAAATTTGGACCACATATGCAAACCCGATGACAATGCAATATTATGGTATCTAAGAGCTGATCTGATCATGGAGTAGGAAGGTGGCGGCAGGATCTCTGCTATACTTAACGTAGACCCACCGTGTTAGGACTCCATAGTTCGATCTTGATACGTAGATAAAGATTTTGCAAAAAAGATCTAACAAACCTGATGAGATGAGTGGGGACGCCGGGGCCGGAGCAGGGCGGTCGATCAACCTTCGGGTCATTCCGCCCTTTTTAAAAGGTCTTACTTGCCAGTAATAACGGCTGAAGCGGTGTGCTTTGACCGTATTCAATAGAGGCCCTGTCGAGCAGATGTAATCTCCGCCGCGTCCGTCGCCACCTGCAACAGCTTGTTATGTAATGTAAACTAGGTAGGTAATCATAATCATCGAGCAACACGGCCTTCCTAGCGGAAGGGAGAATAGGTAGTCGCCTTACCTATTAGTCCGGGAGCCCACTACAAAAAACCTGATAAAAAAATTGAAAATGCCTACCCTGTAGGTGTAGCTGACCTTTAATAGGTTCAACTACTCTAGGTCGGCCGCGGCTTAACTTTGCTTAAATTTAACGCAAATGGTTTAAAAGTTGTGCGAAAAATCATCCCAAAAACGTCATCGAAAAATTTAACGTAACTTGTATGGTAGGATAGAGGCCTTCGCGGGCAGTTAAATAACAATGGTCGCCCAACTAACAATTTAACGTCGTTCAAAAGTTTAGCAAACGTTGTCTTAATACCTTTGATCGTAATAGCTAAGTCATACTAATGTTTTAATAACGTTTACTAAACGCGAAAATGGCCCCAGTTATACGACCTACTTTGTCGTATAATGGTCATACAGAAGTCACAAGCCGTCTTCGTTAACGTCATTCAAAAGTCACATAAACGTTATGGAATTACCACTTTTGTTGTATAGTGGTCGTACAGGTGTTTTTGAATGACTAAAACGTTTTATTTGAGTCAAGGAACACAACACCTGTAAGACTTCTTATTCATTTTTCTTGTCAGTGGCACTTTGTGATTGTGTTTCGAGATTTGAGTGCAAAATAAATAGTTACAAGGAAATAAAAATATTTAACTTTCATATTTTACTAACTATATCTGTCTCTTATGCCGTTTAGTTCGACTGGGAATTGAAGTTTTATGATAATATACCTATGTAAATACTATTCAGATTTTCATGCCCCCTCGTAATTTTGTGTTTAAATCATTATATTTTTATCAATAAAAATACGTTTGTATCTAAAAATGTAGGAAATTGTTGCTTTTGTCGTACACTTATCTCTTTACGACGTTGTAAAAACATAAAGTCATATTAAGGTTATTTTAAAACCATGCAATACGCCATGACAGCTAGCTATTAGGGTCCCTTAAAAAACTTAAAACCCTTTTCAAATTGTCAATATTCACCAAAATTAATTATCTTTAAATTTATTTCAGGAAATAACTGGTCATAGTAAACGTGCAGTGCAGTTTTCAAAACATTTTAACATTCAATATCAATTTCAAAATCTACTGATTAAAAACGAATCAATCCAGTAAAAAAAAATTGATACTGAACCTTCTTTTTGTTCATGTGTTTTACACTTTTTTTCTTCAACATTTGTGACATTAGTCGCGGTGGTTGGCATTGCATTTTTTGATAACAGGAAATCCCTATTAACTTTCCTTTTGAAAGTTCCACTACGTTTTAGTTTTCTCCACGTATTTTTTGCTTCCATTTTTCGTAGTTTCTATACAGCGTTCCGTAAAATAATGGCGGCCTAGACGTTTTAAAGTCAAAACCTGACTAAAATGCGACTACAGGTTAGATTAAAGTCAGGAAATGACATTAAACGGCCATCATGCAAATAAACGTTATATTTAAGTTTTAAATAAACAACTAAGTCATTTAAGAGTCGCTTATTAACCGCAGAAAAACAAGATAGTGGTTGTTTTATAAACGTCACTGTAAAAACGTCTATACAATGCTACATTATACAAATGTCATATAAAGGTTTTTCAAACACCTAATTTGGTCAGTTCAAATCGTTTAATGGACTATAACGTTAGTATGACAATTGCGTTGTCGTACAAACGTTTAAGCTAAGACTGTAATAAAACGTCGTATAGTTTAGTCTTACCGACGTTGCTAAGACCAGTGTATTATGACATATTGGTCGCACGACTAATAGGTTAAATTAAAGACGTCTATAGGACCTAGTAGTCATCTCATTACCATTATAAGACAGCTATCCAACTTTATGTCGTACAAGTCAAGACTTATGCGACGTTTTTGTTTGTTGGGCGGCCTAATCCTGTGTTAGTAGGTTCCGGTGTCCGACCGAATTTGTGCTACCACCTGGCCACATTTTCCCTCATCCAAAAATAGAATAAAAAAACCGAGCAAGAACATGTCGAACCATGCTCAGTGTAGGGTTTCGAAGCCGTTACTATAAACAAATTAGACCACGCGACAAACTTAACTATGCCGTTGGAAAACTGTTATCCCCATACATCGATAATATCGACATAGGTCGCGGTCAGTTTACCAAGACCGCAATTAAGTTTCAGTAGGTATAAACATTTAAACCATTTGTTACTCAAGAACCAATAATGTCTACTTAGTCGTGATAGTTTTAGATTAAATTCAATTAAATTATTTATGTGCTTTCATTTAAGATATTTTACAGATTTATAGTATTTGTAGCTTAATATTTCATAAACTTATACCTTAATCAAAAAATTGGTTTTTCTCAAACATGCTCGGAAAAAACGGTTTTCCGATTGAAAGACAAGGACGGAAAGAGCCTCATTTTACTCCTAGGAGTAAAAAAACCATATGAAAATACTTTCCGTCCATGTCTATATTTTTCTCAAAAATGCTGTCAATTTGCATACAAAATCAAAAGGACCAAGACAAAAATTCCAAACAGCCAAGGTAACTGCTCGCTTTTTTAGCACAGTGCGTGTGTTTCTTTTTGAATTTGCATTCCAATTTCTATGGTTAGTATTTAAAAACAATTGACAGTCGGTAACATTCGTTCATTCTGCATAATTAAATAACTTGCTTTTTAAAAATGTATTTGTATTATTTCCTCACATGTTTGAGAAAAGCATTATGTATGCCTTGGCGGAAACGAGGATTTCCTGACTCGTATTTTAGCAACCACCTCGTCAGGAAAACCCTTACTTTCCGCGCCTAGGCAACAATGTACTATTCACGAACCCGCAATATTTTTGAAAGACCTATCCAACGACACCCTACACTAAGGGGTAGACGAGAAATCCATAGCCGTAGGGGAGGTACATACCTACAATAATAATAATAAATCAGGATTTTATTTTACTACTTTGTTGGCGTGACTTATATGTATTTTCAAGCCAAATTACAGCTTTCTAGTACTATAAGGGTCTCTGAGCTAGGCTGCGGACGGACGGGCGGACGGACGGACGGACATGGCGAAACTAAAAGGTTTCCTAATTTGACTACGTTACCCTTTAATAGCTTAATTAAAGCTGATCACGTATGTCTTAGTCGGCCTCACCTTATCCTGGCAGTTTTTGCAGTCCGACAACATTTATGCTTCTCATTTTTTCATCTTCTTTAAACTGTTTTTTATTAACTTATATTATATTATATTCTTTTATAGTGCATTAATTTTTGACAAGTATAATATAATTTATTTATATTATATTTGTCGAAAACTGCCTTTACAGCAATTTTAATGTGTAAAAATTTGAATATTTAATTAATTACCATAATAGAAGCGTTAAAAGAAACAATATTCAAGAAAAGATCATCAAAATTAAATGGTTTGGTAGTTTTGCAATATGGCAATATGGCGGCACCACAAATTACTTTTGGTAAATAAAATTGACGTTCTGATACTTATGCTTAACTTTTCGAAGTATTAGAAACAATGAAATGTGTCACCATCTCGAAAATAAATGAATTAATAAGCTGTACTTATATTAAATAATCACAAAGAAATTATAATAAAATAATAAAAACCAATTAGGCTGTATGACGTATGATGCCATAGTTTTTCTCTGCAGTCGCAGGTCGCTTTCAATTTAGAAACTGCTAGTAAGAACTAAAATGACATTGGACTAAGTGCTAAAAGAGGGGTAATTACACAAAAGATCCCACAGGGTCGAAGTGTATCCGTAAGGACCCCACCATAAGATAAGATAAGATAAGATAAGATAAGAACTAAAATAAAAATGGCGAAATTTGTAATTCCTTTTTAAGATTCTAGAAAATGTATATCAGCCTGTCATTAACAGAAAAATAAAACCGGGTAAGAGCATGTCGGACCATGCTCCATACCTTAATAATCTGTGCCATGCTCTTTGTAGGATACCTTAATAATCTGTGAGTGTATTTAGGGTTCCGAAGCCATTACTACAAACAAATTAGACCTCGCGACAAACTTAACATTGCCGTTGGAAAACTGTTATCCCCATACATCGAAATAGGTCGCGCTCAGTTTACCAACACCACAAATATGTTTTCGGTGGGTATAAACATTTAAACCGTTTAGTAACTCGAGAACCAATGAAGTCAACTCAGTCGTGATACTCGTGATAGTTTTCCTATTAAATTCATTATATATTTGCTTTAATTTAATATATTTTTCATATTTTTTGTGTTTGTACTTTTGGTTGTAGGGGCTGCACTCGACTCCAAAAAATAGCGCTTTAATAAAGCTTAATATTTCATAAACGGATACCTACCTTAATCGAAAAATTGTTGCACATCTCGAACAATGTTTGTGTAGGTACGAACGAGTCACAATTCACACATTGACACCTTGTCTTTGATTGACACGATAGGGTTTCATCTCTTTCACACAATAACACGATAGGGTTTGGTTTCACCTCTTTCATCGGCGAGAAGTCGGATTTGTTGCTTAACAGATCCAATTTTTTTACGGGCGAGCGTATTCGATGTTGGTAAACAAATCCGACAATTATATTACAATAAAATACGATTTTGGTGTCTTAATGCTATTGAACAGCAATAATATGATAAAGATTTACTTACATGTGAAATGTAAAAATATCTTTTTGTAAGTTTGATGTCCCAGACCTCTTTTTACAGCAGGAAACAGAGCAATTCGCCATTTTAAGTGCAGGTAACATTCACTCTCACGATTGGACTTTGTCGAGTTGACAATCCGACTGACAACTTGTTTTATTAGATGCGCATGCCCGCTTGGGCTTGTACTTTGACAGAGGGGAAATGGTGCGAAATGTCTGAATAGTGCGAATACCTACTCCCCTCCGTGTTGCACGATGTAGGTAATATAATAATATCATCGTAACATTCGTAACCATAATGTCATAGCATTTCATTCATCTTCATCCATCCTTGCTGGTATTCACAAGGACGAAACCAAAAATGAATTAATACTATTAATTGTCTATGACGGAAATGGGACCCGATTATTCAAATTGAAACTATGTGTAATGTCTGATATACATATCAGACATAATTATCTAGTAAGCTAACTAATAATAGAAAAGACCCCGATATAAAGGTTTATATTCCACAGCTGACAACGATAGAAATGATTTTCATGAAACCTACCTAGAACCCGCCCTGATGAAATTAGCTTTCGTTAAAAAAACCGTGTCCGGATTAGTTCTTCCGTTTGGGAGCAACGAACTCACAAACAGATACACACAATAAGATTATAACCAGCCCTTTGTTCTCAATGGGAGTTTAAAAAAACATTTCTTTTTGGTTTTATAGCGACATCTTGTGGATAGCATGGTAAAAGGAGCGCCATCTGTTGTCGATTAACGATAACAAGATTAAGTTATGCCCGTTTCCAATATTCAAGAAACGAGCAAAATGTGTCAAAATTTAAGGATGCGTAAGGAAAACGATTTGTTTCTTGAATATAGGAACCGGGCATACGTAATAAATTAAAGTTACGAACTCAAGGTAATTGTTAAAACGCCTCTTATGCGTTTTTAAACAGATTACAAAGTCATTGCGTAGTCAAACTAGTAACCCTTACTTATCCGCCATGTCCGTCCGTCTGTCCGTTCGCAGCTTAGCTCAGAGACTCTTAGTTCTAGAAAGCTGTTATTTGGCATGATATACCTACATATTACCTTCCCTACGCTTTCCGTCGGTCGGTCGGTGGGTTCAAAAACTTGAAATACAGCGCTATATTTGAAGTCCCTAGATTATGTTTAGGCTTTGCGTTCTGTTTGATTATTTAGAGGCTAAGATGTTTCGGAAATAGAATAGAATAGACTAGAATTGAAAATATTTACTCAACGCACAAGAAAAAACAATACACATACTTAGTCGGTCCTTAATGCTTAAGTTCTGTCACAAAGGTTTAGTCAAATAAAACTAACATTTGTTTAATGGAATGGAATGCTTAAAGCTCGTTCATCAAATGATTGCAATAGTAAAGAATATCAATTACACTTCTTTTCATTCTATATAAAATAAGGTTTTGATTGATGTACTACAGGTTTAAAAAACTCTTTTATTTTTTAAATTGTAATAAATCTCAGTGACAGAACTTATGAACCGACTAGGTATATATATAAAGTGAAAAAAAATAAGAATGACATTACGTTGTACCGGATCCTTCTCAGCATTGTGCCGCAGTGGAACTGCGGCGATGATTTTCAGAGGGACTCAGACTTAAAAACTAATCTAAATTGAAAAGAAAACGAGTAGGTAACAAACAGGTAACAGGTAACTGGTAGCATAACAAACACTAGCGACGAATCGACTTATAAGTTGAGATAAAAACATAGATACGAGGGGCATGCCAAAATTATCGGGAATTAAAAAAACTACAAGTACGTCATACCTAAATACTATTTCATTGTTTTTAGAAGTACTCTCCCTTGCGATAAATGCACTTTTGCATACTTTCGAACCAGTTATTAAAACAGTAATTCCACTCTGAAGTGGACGACTTCTCCGCTTCTGGGTCTTGAAATCGCTTGAAATCCTTAAATTTTTGGAAATGTAAAAAAAAACGTTAGGGCTCAAGTCAGGACTATACGGAGGATGCGAAATTAACTCTACATTTACTTGGTTCAAAAATTATTTTGTTTTGCGAGCGGCAAGGGAGCTCGCATTATCGTGGTGTAAGATGATTCGGCGTGTAGCATTACCTCTACGGAGTTCAGGCATTATTTCTGGAAAACAAACCAAGGTGTACCAATCGGCGGTAATCGTTATGTGATCCTGTAACGGAATTGTGGCCACATGTCCTTTTTTGGAAACCAACGAAGCGACAATTTTCTTCAATACGCATACGGGAACGCATCACTTTCGTTGTCTTCACCTCACCTTCGATTCCTTCGAAGACCCAAACTGCCGACTGATGTTTTTTTTTAGGCCCATAAGAACAAATTCATGATTCGTCACCTGAGACGATGTTATAAACCACTTTTGACTTCCCTCCATTGAAGTGTTTCAGAGTAGACCGACGCCACTCAACACGAGCCGCCTTCTGCTCTTCAGACAAATTATAGGGTACCCAGCGGGAAATTAACTTTCAGACGCCCAACTCATTATGCAAAATACTTTGAATTGCACTCATTCCAATCGCTATGAATGCCCGAACCTCGTCGATCGTCTTGTTTCTCATCTTGATCTGTTGATCATCTTGTTTTTTTTTTGCACAATTGTCACGTTTTCAGGCGTTACTGCTATTTTTGGTCGACCACTAGAATTTACGGTACTTAGAGAGGCACGACCTCGTGGAAACTCCGTTAATGTCATTACTCAATACTCAAATACTCAAATATTTATTGCGTTCCACAATGTGTTGGCAGTTGACAGGCTAAAACTTAAGCTATTACAGTAATACATATATAACTTAATTATGGACCCTGTTGGGCACAGCAACATTAAGAGAGGGCTTTAGCTTAATAATCTTACATTGTATTTACTTAATAATTATTATTGCACATAAGGTATATAATGTTAATTGTATCAAATTTAATTTGAACTAGGTAATTAAAACATGAATATCTATTATTACTATTTTGTATTATTTAATCCTATACTTGTTTAATTATCATTATTTTATTCTGTGTATTATTATAGTATTTTTGTATTTATCTCTAACTTATGTTATATATTTATGTATTTAATATAATATTTATTTATAATATTTATCTATGACAGTGTTTGTTATTAGTATGAGTTGGTTTAAGTTAGAATTACAGTTTGTCTTCCAAGTACATAATTTATAGTATAATAACTTTTTCTTATAAGAAGTTCCTTTAAGAGTTTTATAAATTTGTTTTTGTTTTTTTCAGTTTTTATATTGTTCGGTAATTTGTTATACATTTTTATAGACATTATATAAATTACAATTGCAAGTGGCCAGTACTCACGTAACAAAAAAGGCTTTATGCTGATGCTGACTTAATCCCAAGTATTCAATTCCTGATCATTTCGGTGTGGCCCTCGTACACACGGAAAAACTTAACAAAAACTAATGGTATCTGTGTGGCAACACCACAACAACACAACCGTTTCCTGTTGGTTCGACCCCTCGCGGGAAAAAATACGGGAAAATAATTCGACGCGCGTATGAACACTAAAAAAAAACAGGTCAAGCGCGAGGCGGACCCGGGCACCGAGGGATCCGTTTTTACCATGCTTGGTAAACGCATATTATCCTCATTATTTTGTAAAGTTTTGGCTATAAATCAAAAAGTACATCACAGAATTAAAAAAAAAAGGTTTTAATATGAGGAAATCTTCAAGCCGTAGAAGGGGAAAGGGGAGAGTCCACCCCAGTGACAGCAGACATTATTTTACCACAGATTATATAAAAGTTTAGAATGTTTTGACTACTATTTTGGCAGTTAGCCGCCTTGTTTGGTAGGACGGCATAGGCTTAAAACCGGCCAAGGGCGAGTCGGACTCGCGCACCGGGCTTCAAACCGTCAGTAGATATTATTATATCCCGATTTGACTTAGATTTCGAATTCAATCTTGACCATATTTAGTGTTTTTGAACTATAATAATCTTACAAAATTGGACGCTTGTGTGTTTTACAGTTTTTAAGATACAACAAAAATAAAACAACGTTGAAAAATACGATTAAGTATGGGGTCCTTTCTTATTTCACATCTATGCTATCTATTACGGATCAAATATACAGCTCTTTTAAGTCAGGACTGACGGACAGCGTCCAGGACTGGTACTATTACCTAGTCTGTGGTATATGCGCATTAATAGGGTCCCGTCGGGCTGCCCCCGGGCACGGAACCCTCAAACGGTTCCTTATTAGTTCCCCTCGAGTTTGGCGTGTAACGTTAACGCTAACCTTCACAGCGTCGGATAATGCCAATTAGTACTAATCAGTCGTATGTCATAATAATAACTATGTTTTTGACAGTTGGCTCGAACGTTATCTGCAACGGTTAGGTATGTTCCCCACAATACGGGAATGATAAGGCACTTTGCGATTCTTCATAATTTAGCCGAGTAGCCTCGTAAGCCCAACCAACGTTCTAAGGACTTTTGTTTTTTTTTGATTTGTTATGTTGGTAAAAATATATTTTGTATAAAGGAATCATATTTGGTTGTGATTATCGAATTAGTCGATTTGTAATTTCATTTAGTGAGAAATTCAATTTTTGAATATCGAATATTACAATCGATTCACACAACCAAAACAATTTTTTTTCATATCACCTACTCGGAAACGGGACTTTTCTTCCCTGCTAGGAGGGATCAAAGTGGCACTTTTCTGTTCAAGGACATTTTGTTGCCAAATTTGATAATTGTTGTTAAGTGCGATAATTTCCTGTTGTTAAATTTGATAATTTCAGCATTTCTAGAATGTGTGAATAATTAAATATGTTTCATCACTAAGATCTTTTATTTTCCTCATAGGTGATGTGAAAAGCAGTATGTGTCACACGGTAGCAAAATTATTTCCACCTTGGGCGTTAACACTTGAATCCCTCACTACGCTCAGGATTCTATTTAAGAATCCCTCGCTAAGCTCGGGACTCAATTGTAGAATCCTTCGCTTCGTTCAGGATTCAATGTACGCCCTCGCCTTAAATATGTCATTTTGCTCCCTTGTGACACAATCTACTATTAACGTCAAATACTAGGATTGCATAAACATGACATAAACATTAGAAATACCTACCTAACCTACAGTGTAACCTGTAACGTGTGAGTCGCCCGCGCTGTGAAGGTCGCGCCCGCCCGCCCGCCGCTGCGCCGCACAATCATTTGTTTCGAACTTTCAAACAGTTCCAAAGCACAGAAATTAAGTTATCTACAAGATGAAAATGTAGGCCATATTGTACATGTAGAAAACATGTACATGTAGAGATAAAGTTTTGTATGAGACAGTACGCATAATTAGGCATTAAAACACTCGTGTGATCTTATTATTAAACTCTCCTTTCGGCTCGTTTCATAAAACCACAATCCTGTATTAATGCCTCTCATTATGCTCCAGTTAAATAAATAACTATTACATACCCTTCTAATATTTTATTTACTCACCACCACCAACTTTGAACAGCTGCATCTAGCTGTATATATCGTACTTAGAAGAAATTGGTCTCTTTTTGGTGTACCTACTTTAATAATGCCATAAAATCGGACCATAGTTGACCACATCGACGAAAACTTAAACAACCTCTAAAATTATATTTGTTTGAAAATTTCGCAAACCTTTGAATACCTGTATCTTAGAAACAGTTTAGTTTATAGATCTTCTAAATAGAGTCCCACGGAAGAAATAGTGGGAGTAGCGCAATTATATTAGATATTACATATAAACAAGAAACTCTGTAATTATCATTGAGTAGCGGGAAACTAGGTAATTCTATGGTCTATGCATATGAAGTTGCGGGCGTCCTCTAGTAGATAATGAATGAACTAAAGCAAAATTCGTTTTATAAAATGCTGCTCGTTTTCAGTTCAAGGAATTGTCCACATTAACGCCATCTGTTGGCAAAGTCAGCCGTTACTAACAAACTCAGGCTATCAGTCAGTCTACAAAAGTGTTGCTCGACAATATTAGATGATAATTATTACATTATTATTATTACATACTCTTCGTGTTGAATCATGTTTTCCAATTTAAAAATTCCTGACTTAGGCTTAAAGATAAAAAGATAAAAGATGTTTATTCAGTAAGTAGGCCGCACGGGCACTTTTACACGTCAAAAATCTACTAGCCCTTCGCAAGAGAAACGCGGCAAGAAACTTAACAGTCAATCGTTTTTTTAAATACTACTCTTGATATTATACAACTATAAAGCTTAACCTAGCATTATACAGGGTTATTGGTAAGTCGACCTATTCCCGTTAGGAGGTGATAGGGGTGACTATTTGCGATAAGTTTGACCCCCATATGCATTATGCAAAAGTGAACCATTTTTGAGTTATCGCGTTTATTAGTTTTTTTTTAAATTAGTCGGAAAATCAACTTGAAAAATTTATTACAAAAAAAGTATCAATTTAAATCTTTTTTTTTCTTTCGATTTACAAAACCGATTAAACACTGGTTATTTCTCAATATTAAAACAATAATTATCGGTCCCAATTTAAAAAAGCGAGACGGAAAACGAAATTTTTTCAATATTTTTTGCGATCGCTTTCCACTAAAATGCCTTAAAAACAAAAAAAAACGTTATGAAACTTGGCTTGCAGATTATTTTAAAAACTTAACTGTTTTCTTAGCTCTCCAAAAATGCATAACAAGTAGAAAATTATTTAAAAAAACCTGAAAAAATAATCATCACAAAGGAAGCGGGCGGAAACAAAAGTCACAAATGCAATTTCAAAAATAAAAATTAAAAAACATACCAAATTTAAATCATACATTTTTTATTTGCTTTTGTACAAGATGAATTTGTTGTTCCTATGAAAAATTAAAAAAAATATTATCTGTACACGTTTGAGAAAGCGAGGCCAAAAACTAAAAAATACATGTTTTTTTATCAAACTCCAACATAAATTACACGAAAAAAGAAAAATTTACCAATACATTTGGCGTGCAGATTACACATAAAACATTGAGCTTTTTCCAGCTTTCTAACGAGCTATTAAATCTAAAATGAGTTTTGTTAAAGATTGCTGGAAAACATTGATCACAAAGGAAGCAACAAGGAAGTCACGTCCGAACAAAACTTAAAATTAACTAACTAAATCTATCAAAACTAACTGTTATACTCGTAAACACAAATAACAACATTAACTTATGTGAGAATAAGAAATGGAGGTAGCCATTTTGAAAATGAACTATAAAAATCCTGATTATTTCAATTTTAATTGTTTATTAGTTTTAATTTTGTAACTTTTTACATAAGTTAATGTTGTTATTTGTGTTTACGAGTATAACAGTTAATTTTGATAGATTTAGTTAGTTAATTTTAAGTTTTGTTCGGACGTGACTTCCTTGTTGCTTCCTTTGTGATCAATGTTTTCCAGCAATCTTTAACAAAACTCATTTTAGTTTTAATAGCTCGTTAGAAAGCTGGAAAAAGGTCAATATTTTATGTGTAATCGGCACGCCAAATGTATTGGTAATTTTTTCTGTTTTCGTGTAATTTATGTTGGAGTTTGATAAAAAAACATGTATTTTTTAGTTTTCGGCCTCGAAATCTCAAACGTGTACATATAAATTTTTTTTTAATTTTTCATAGGAACAACAAATTCATTTTGTACAAAAGCAAATAAAAAATGTATGATTTAAATTTGGTATGTTTTTTAATTTTAACTTTTGAAGTTGCATTTGTGACTTTTGTTTCCGCCCGCTTCCTTTGTGATGATTATTTTTTCAGGTTTTTTTTAAATAATTTCTACTTGTTATGCATTTTTGGAGAGCTATGAAAACAGTTAAGTTTTTTAAATAATCGGCAAGCCAAGTTTTATAACGTTTTTTTTTGTTTTTAAGGCATTTTAGTGGAAAGCGATCGCAAAAAATATTGAAAAAATTTCGTTTTCCGTCTCGCTTTTGTAAATTTGGACCGATAATTATTGTTTTAATATTGAGAAATAACCAGTGTTTAATCGGTTTTGTAAATCAAAAGAAAAAAAAAGATTTAAATTGATACTTTTTTTGTAATAAATTTTTCAAGTGGAATTTCCGACTAATTTTAAAAAAAACTAATAAACGCGATAACTCAAAAATGGTTCACTTTTGCATAATGCATATGGGGGTCAAACTAATCGCAAATAGTCACCCCTATCACCTCCTAACGGGAATAGGTCGACTTACCAATAACCCTGTATAAAACAATGAATCTAACATAAAATATATTCAGTCGTAGATTGAGCAGGAAAATGTATCAAAACTCGGAATGCTCATAGGGACTAATAATTAGTAGGTAGTAATAAAAATAAAAACATATAAAAAAATTATTTACCTATCACAGTGCAAGACAACCACATACAAAGTTTCGACACATTCTCCTACAGAAACCGTGTCCCCTAGACAATATACAATGTTTACATATCTTTTTATTACTAATTCGTTATTAACTTATTTAGGTGTTTAGTTTACTTAAGGCCAAGCATTTTTATCTGTTAGATAGTCCTCCACCCTATAGTAAGCTTTTGACATCAACGACTATTTCAAGTAAGTTTTAAGTACTTCAAATGGTAACTTTAAAACTGCGTCTGGTAATTTATTATAGAAATGAATGCATTGACCGAGTTATTTATATTTTACTCGAAAAATAAAATGAAGTTGTTAAAATTTTACAGTGTTGGAAATTTTATCAAAAAAGTTACGGAACCTCGGGGCGTGAGTCCGAAACGCACTTGACCCGTTTTTAAATATTGCTTATAGGACGTAGTTAAGGGAAAAGGCATCAATCCACCGTGACTTGAACGCGAGCAATTTGCAGTTTTAAGTTGACGGGGCATTTAACAATGATAGATTGATTTCGAGAATAGGCCTAGGCATATTTATAACCTTCATATTACTTAATGTATCTTAGTTTTAAGTATTATTGTTTTTATGATTGAAAAAAATTACCTGTTGCTGGAGTTTCTTGCGGCGCTTCTTCTGAACAATGATGGTCTTGTCCGAAGCGCTGGTAGACTACATATATTACCGACGTGTAAAAGAGCCCTCATGGGTCATGTGGCCTATTTACTGAATAAATATTTTGAATTGTTTTTTTTTTATTTTGAACTAATTTCTGCCCGCGACTTCGTCCGCGTAGATTTTGATTATAGTTATTCCCTCGGGAACTTCTTAATTTGTTTGCTCAACGCTCATTAAATGTAATAGAAACCATTATTAATATTATTATAATTTACGTGACACGTTGAAAAAAATGACCCATTATTAAAGTTAAGCAACGACGAGAGCTGACTAAAACAGGATGGGTATATAAATAATTTGATTATGTTTCGTAATTATAGCAGAATTCAGATTAATGATTAATTAATAATTAATAATAATAGATTAAAATATTAACAAAAAGTACCAACATAATACCTTGTTCTATTGGAAAATATAACAATGGATTGTTCTGCATTGAATACTTACAGGATAAAGCGGTAGATGGCGTTAGTAGTAACTCGATATGACAACTTTAACTAGTGATTTTGACGTAATAAAAGTGTGTTATGAGGTATCATCTGTTGTAAAACTTAATGTGGCACCCAATCAAGCTGCCTCTATCGAAATATAGCATGTATTTTCAAAGAGTACCAAGATAAACAATGTTTTTGGGAATCCTTGTATGGAGGTCCCTCTTTATTTTAATAGTCTGGTTATTATTAATATTTATTAGGAATTCTGCCATAACAACACATATTATGTAAAAGTTTCAACTGGGTAACTATCACGGTTCAAGAGATACAGTCCTTTAAAGACAAAACTCACGGACGGACGGCGTAGGCTTTATAATAAGGCCCTTAGTGTACAAAACCCTAGAAACTATATCTTATTAAAACATTTTCATATCGTTTTTAACTAAAAACAGGTGCGCGCAAGCAAGTTTTACAACTATGCCCAATTTCAAGTTGATAACTTCTATAATAGTTTTAGACAAAAACTGCTGTGATATACAGTGATAAGGGTTATTTTTTTGGTTGAGTTTCTTGCGGCGTTTCTTCTCAGCACTGGTGTCCTAGCGCGTACATTTTTGACGTATAAAAGTGCCCGTGCGGCGTACTTACTGAATAAACATCTTTTATCCTGCCATTAGTAAAAAAACTCCTGCCGTTCACTCGCGACGATAGTATTCCATATCGCACATTGAAATCCGCAAATGAACTGCAAAAAATATTCGTTTATATAAATAATATCGGAATGTAAACTAAATTATTTTATTAGAAATAGTTAGTTATTTATTTATTTATTTTACGAATTGACATTTATTTAACGAAAGTATAAAATTCCGTCCGAAAGTTTTTGTTACGGTGATTATTTTTGCAGTTTCTGAAAACGCATTGAGTTATGACACGTGTCACTACACTATTGGCGTACCTAGTTCACAACGAACTAAATTCAAGTAGGCTTCCAATTTAAAGTGAGTATATAATCGCTGGACAGTGTTTTGTTCTCTGACCCGTTATCCAGTTGTATTGTTGATCGAAGTGTATAATATAAGAGAAGGTATTATTTTATTAGGGAACAAAAACTCATACCATTAGTAAAGCATTATATTTAATAATAAACTTTCGATAAAAACAACAGTCACTGTACGGTCACGGAAGTTAATTTGCTACCCATTTGAAAGAAAATCTGCTTGAATATGTCATTGTCATTAGAGATGCCAAGTCATTTGTAATTGATGGGAAACTCAACCTTATTGCTGTAGAATGTCAGATTGACTTTGGAACTAAGGTGGGTGACAACTTTAATTCCTTGACTGTACTTATAACATAGAACAAAATATCATTTTAACCATTTTATGTTAAATTAAAGAACACGTCTAATCACGATTTTTTAAAAAAATAACGTAGATACCTACGAAATTACATGGTTCTTAAAGCCAAACGAAGCAGGCCAACTTCGTCTGACATAATTTACACATACAAGCGTAATCCGGCATCGTCGCGCCACTTCACCCGACGTAGCTGGCCACACGCGTCGCGGGACATTTGTCCCCTAGTGTATCCGTAGTTTAACTCTTATATCGTGACAATCTTTTTATTTTTTGGGGCTCCGTACAAAAGTGGTAAAACGGAACCCTTATAGGATCACTCGTGCGTCTGTCTTTCTGTCCGTCTGTCACAGCCAATTTTCTCCGACACTACTGAACCGATTGAGTTGAAATTTGGTATACATATGTTTGATGACCCAAACACAGATGTGCAAAGTTGTTTTTTTTTTTTACATGATTGTCATTTTCGGGGGAAAAATATGGAAAAAAAATTAATAATTTCGTACTTGTATATATATATATGCAGCCGATTTGTACAAACTTCTATACCGCGATGCAGGACATTGATTTAAAAACACTAGCTACGCTATAAAAACAACCTTATGTATATGTCTAGGTCTAAATACCTACGCACTTAAAATTTGGTTCCGGAGGGTGAGGGTTAGTTCAGCTATCTGACGCCGGAGCTGTCATAGCCGATTGTTGTCTGCTACTCGCTACGAGATGTCGCTAGTTGACAAAAAATGTAGGAGTCGAAGCACACTCTATTGATAACCTCATTATGTTAAAAATACTTACACTATTACTTTGCAGTTAGCTGCCATCTTTGTTATAACAGCATTGCAACTTACCTCACAAGAAATGATTTTTACAAGAAATGATGACGTGTCTTGTACTAAGGCTTTTCATCTTAGTTTGTTATGCCTGCACTTCACTCTCGCGCGAAACGAGATAAATTGTTGTTATAAAAAAAGTTTTACAGCCCGACTCGTATTTAGAGACTGCAGTGTATCTCGGCCTCGTGTCGACTCGCGCGTGAATGAAGTGCAGGCATTAGTCGTGTACCTCGAGATCATTAAATTACTACAATTTAAATTGTACTAAATATTTCTGGTCACCGATCACAAGGGTGTATAAAATTCACCTTTACACCGCGATATAAGTTAGTTTATAAAATGACTGACTGCAGTTTCTTGCGGCGTTTCTTCTCAGTAGTAGTCTCCTCTTGGGAAGCGCTGGTAGATTCTTGACGTTTAAAAGTGCCCGTGCGGCCTATTTACTGAATAAATTTATTTTATGTTTTCTAAACCAATCGCGTCACTGTTAGATGACGTGATACGAAAAGTCACGTGATCAACTAGTGACGCGATTGGTTAAAAACAAACGTACGTAGTGCATCTTAGCCGGGCCGTCTGGTGGCATACGTGCTCGTTTCCCTTGCCGACGTTATTATGTTTTTTATATTTTATAACTTATTTTATTGTTAGCAATCCATCAAATTTAAGCATTTTTTCCCCAAACAACCGAAACCTACGGATGATTGACAAAAAAATCTCAAAAAAGATTTAGAACAGGAACCAAACATCCCGATTTCTCACCCTGGAATCGATCCCGCGACCTCCGGGTGTATAAACTACAGTTTGTCATAGGCAGGCATGAACTACCTAATTTCCTAGACTAGATTTGTGACGACATAATATTATTATATCACTTTCAACTTTTATTTCTTCCTGTTGATAATAATGCGATCATATGTTCAAGCCTACGCTGATCGTCTTACATTGTTTTTGTAATAAATTAAAGTATAGTCTTGATCGAAGGATGGTTGTATTGGAGCCCAACTTAACTATTTATTTTATTATGTTTTTAGTATTTGTTATTATATCGGCAACAGAAATGCATCATCTATCAAAACTTCAACAGTCTAGCTATCACGGTTCATGAGATACAGCCTGGTCATTAGGCTAACAGACAGGCAGACAGACAGACATACAGATGGACAGTGGTGTCTTAGTAATATGGTCCCGATTTTAATCTTTGGGCTTGGAACCCTAAAAACACAATAATAATAAGGGTCACGCTTGGTGCAGTCTTAACAACTACTGGTATATTTTGTTTCAATACCTAAAACTAGATGTCGTGACCTGTCCTCTAAGTTGGAGTTTTCTTAACGTTTTTTGCAAATGATATTGATTTTAAAAAAGCATTTTTATAATGCGAGCTTAAGAAAACACTAATAGGGCAAATTGGAAATGTTTTTGGTCTTTTTTCTTCAAGAATGTAACTAATTTTCATGTTAGCAACGCCATCTATCTGATTTATTAGGAACTCGTTGCAACCACTTGCTGAGTGATAAGCTTGGCTAGCGTAGTCATTTATTTTATTTTATTTTCTTTGTAATTCATAATACAATATCCTAAAGTCCCTCGCTGGGTGCCATTATTATCGCCATACAAAATTCTGTGGTCCTAGTGAAAAACGGATATGTCCAGAAGATCAAGTGAAAAGGGGTTTAAGTCTAGTATACTCGTTCTATGTAAGTATATACCCTTTTTATTTCGAGTTATCTTGACTTATACCTCTTCATAATAGGTCCTCAAAATTGGGATAGAACCAAAAAAATAACTCACGGTTTTTACATTCTAATAAAATAATAGATAATTTTAAGAGACTCGAGGGTTGTGTGGTCAAACACGATAAATCGCCGTTATTGTTTATTCAAATTTGATTTGTCTTAATGTATTCATTAATGTTGTTTTTGACACAACAAGATATATCGACTTATCGGGTTTGACCACGCAACCTTCGACTGAATTTTGTATTTGAGCCAATAGTTTTGTTTTAATAGCTTTATTTATTTATTGTATGTAATTGTCCCCGCCTGGAACACCTTTTCCAATATTCAGTTAAATTTAAATTGTTATAAATTTCTATGAGTACATAGCTCTTAAAAAAAATAGATTATATAGCTTGTTATTCGCTTTTCAGATGTTTTTTTATTTAGAGCAGGTGCATTTCTAACCATGCTCAATGTTGACCCCGGAAGTCCGGACGGCATACCACAAACACAAAAAACTATGTCGAAAATCAACAAGTGTCAACTAGGATGACAGCACCAATAATGTACTTGTAGCTGACAGGCAACTGTAATGGATTGGATCTTTTTTCCGATTTAAAATAATATCCACCATACATGTGGGTTGGTTTCTATGTGATTTTAAATTAACTTGCTGCAATATTATTCCGAATCCTTTTTGCTGATTGATACGAGTAGTCTAGACCCTAAGGACCATCGTGGCATATTTAATTCCACTTCAGATTGTTTCGTGGTTTGAGTCCTTTTCCCTTAACTACGCCCTTGATACTCGTATTATGCAATCATAATCTTAACCTAGCATTATAGAAAACAACTAACTTCTGTCCGCGACTTCGACCGCGTAGATTTCGATTATAGTTATTCCCTCGGGAACTTCTAAATTTGTTTGCTCAACGCTCATTAAATGTAATAGAAACATTATTAATATTATTATACTTTACGTGACACGTTGAAAAAAATGACCCATTATTAAAGTTAAGCAACGACGAGAGCTGACCAAAACAGGATGGGTGACCGCTTAGAAGCACCGAAATAATTTGATTATGTTGCGTAATTATAGCAGAATTCAGATTAATGATTAATAATAACTAATAATAGATTAAAATATTAACAAAAAGTACCAACATAATACCTTGTTCTATTGGGAAATATAACAACGGATGTTTCTGCATTTTATACTTACAGGATAAAGCGGTAGATGGCGTTAGTAGTAACTCGATATGACAACTTTAATTAGTGATTTTGACGTAATAACAGTGTGTTATGAGGTATCATCTGTTCCAAAACTTAATTAGGTACCCAATTAAGCTGCCTCTATGGAAATATAGCATGCAATTTCAAAGAGTACCAAAAAAAAACAGTTTTTTGGGAATCCTTGTATGGAGGTCCGTCTTTACTTTAATAGTCTGGTTATTATCATTATTTATTAGGAATTCTGCTACAACAACACATATTATGTAAAAGTTTTAACTGGGTAACTATCACGGTTCAAGAGATACAGTCCTTTAAAGACAAAACTCACGGACGGACGGCTTTATAATAAGGCTCTCATCCTTATTGTACAAAACCCTAGAAAGATAACTTATAAACATATTTACATATCGTTTTTAACTAAAAACAGATGCGCGCAAGCAAGTTTTACACCTATGCCAAATTTCAAGTTGGTAACTTGTGTAATAGTTTTAAACAAAATCTGCTGGGATATACAGTGATACCGATAAGGGTTCTTTTTTTAACATTTTGGTACGGAACCCTAAAAACGACTTACTGTTGAGTTTCTTGCGGCGTTTCTTCTCAGCACTGGTGTCCTAGTGCGTAGATTTTTGACGTATAAAAGTGCCCGTGCGGCGTACTTACTGAATAAACATCTTTTATCCTGCCATTACCCTTATAATCATTTAAAACATTTCGTCGACGTAAGTCACAAAATTGCTGTAGGTGAAACTTTTTCATTTAAGCTGGATAAAGTTCAGCCTTTCCGATCCATTCAAAATATTAGTGAAAGAAATTATAAATTCGGATGGGTAGTTCCAGAGATTCCCTCTAGGTATTTACATCCAAACAAACAAATTAATAATCATACAAACTTTACTTCTTTAAGTATAAACATTAGTGTAGACAAAAATATTATTGCCTGTTCTCTGTTTATTAAAACGACTATCATTTGCCCCCGGGCCCGGACTACGTTCGCATTTAAGTCGTTTATCGCCTTTCTCTTGACAATTATTGACAGATACAGTGGGCGTTCAATAAATTATCTGTATTGGTATCTTGCAAACCTTCTAGTAAACATCTTAATACTGGCCGCTAAGAGTGGTTTATTGACAGTAAAAAAAGTAAATTTGATGCCCACACGTTCTTTTGTTTTTCTGCTACTGCTGAACAAACGTGAACACCATGAGCGATTTTACAATTATAATTAAATTGGAATATCGAACAGTAATAAAATTATTGACTAAGCAGGGAAACAATCAAAAGTCAATTAAAGAAGAAATGGATTTAGTTTACCGTGAGTCCGCTCCTTCATTATCTACTGACCAAAAGTGGTCAAATGAATTTAAGCGTGGGAGGGAGATCATAGAAGATGACCCTAGACCTGGTCGGCCTGTTGAAGCTACTTCACCAGAAAACTTTCAAAAAGTGGAGAAAATTATACTGGAAGATGGTCGAGTGAAGGTTAGGTCTATAGCACAATAAACCAATATTTCTATTGGTATATACAATACATGATATTATCCACGATTATCTTAATATGTCCAAAGTTAGTGCAAGATGGGTACCTACCACAAATGTTGACAACGTTCCTTCGGCTGTGTGGTGAAAACTCTGATTGATTGCTCCAAAAACGCGCGCTAGGACACCAGTGCTGAGAAGCAACGTTGAAAGAAACTTAACAGTAAGACGTTTTTGGGGTTCCATACCAAAATGTTACAAAAAGAACAATTATCAGTATCACTGTATATCACAGCAGTTTTTGTCTAAAACTATTATAGAAGTTATCAACTTGGAATTTCCTTGCCTCCACCTGTTTTTAGTAAAAAACGATATGAAGATATTTTTATAAGATATTGTTTCTAGGGTTTTGTACAATAAGGATGAGAGCCTTATCTAAATATATAAAAGGAGAAACTGACTGACTGACATATCAACGCACAGCCTAAACGGCTAAACGTAGGCACTTGAAATTTAGAAGGGACGTAGCTTAGGTACCGTAGAGGTGCACTAAGAAAGGAATTCCCGAAATTCCCACGGGAACGGGAATTAGCGGGAAAATCCTTTTGTATGAAAAATATAAACCGCGTAAGATAGATAATTGAAATTTGGCATACAAGTACCCTAATGAACGTAAAGCTTACTTGCAACGCGATATTGCAAAATTCCCGCGGGAACGGGAGTTATTGGGAAAAAACTTTTGTATGTAAAAATCTAAACCGCGTAAGATAGATAATTGAAATTTGGCATGCAGGTACCATAATGAACGTAAAGCTTACTTGCAACGCGATATTGCAAAATTCCCACGGGAACAGGAGTTATTGGGAAAAAACTTTGGTATGTAAAAATATAAACCGCGTAAGATAGATGATTGAAATTTGGCATGCAGGTACCCTAATGAACGTAAAGCTTACTTGCACCGCGATATTGCAAAATTCTCACGGGAACGGGAGTTATTGGGAAAAAACTTTTGTATGTAAAAATCTAAACCGCGTAAGATAGATGATTGAAATTTGGCATGCAGGTACCCTAATGAACGTAAAGCTTACTTGCAACGCGATATTGCAAAATTCCCACGGGAACGGGAGTTATTGGGAAAAAAACTTTTGTATGTAAAAATCTAAACCGCGTAAAATAGATGATTGAAATTTGGCATGCATGCATACCTTAGTAAATATAAAGTTTAGTTATGGCTGTATTTGGAAAAATTACGTTAGCGGGAAAAAAATATTGTATGAAAAAATCTAAACTGCATAAGTTAGATGCTTGAAATTTGACCTGGGAACGGGAAGCGAGTTAGAGGCTCCTTATAAAATAACCTCATTTAAAAATAATAAAATTAAGCATTTTTTAACCTTTCTCCCACACACACAAAGATCTCTCTTTTATAACACGCCACGCGGACGAAGTCGCGGGCAAAAGCTAGTTTTATTATAAAGCCGTCCGTCCGTGAGTTTTGTCTTTAAAGGGCTGTATCTCTTGAACCGTGATAGTTACCCAGTTGAAACTTTTACATAATATGTGTTGTTATAGCAGAATTCCTAATAAATATTAATAATAACCAGACTATTAAAATAAAGTGGGACCTCCATACGAGGATTTCCAAAAACATTGTTTTTCTTGGTACTCTTTGAAAATACACGCTATATTTCCATAGAGGCAGCTTAATTGGGTGCCAAATTAAGTTTTACAACACATGATACCTCATAACACACTTTAATTACGTCGAAATCACTAATTAAAGTTGTCATATCGAGTTACTACTAACGCCATCTACCGCTTTATCCTGTAAGTTTACAATGCAGAAACACCCATTGTTATTTTAATTTTATATGCAGAATTGCAGACTCGCCTTCGAACTCTCAAAATGAAAACGATGGCGATTGAGAGTGCGCTAGGCAATAAGCGTGCTGGTTGGGGCCGAGCATTTTCGTGTTAGATAGTCCTCGACCCTATTGTCAGCTTTAGACATCAACGAATTTTTCAAGTTATTGAATCTAAGTAATAAAAAACAAATACTTATATACGGAATAGCTATCATTTCGTCGACAATTCGATAACATGAAAAAAGCAATAAGCTTTTGCCCAGTAGAAAAGGCCCGGTAATCGTACCGGGCCTTTTCTACTGGGCAAAAGCTTTGTTTTTATAGTGTATAATATAAGAGTAGGTATTATTTTATTAGGGGACAAAAAAAACTCATTCCATTAGTAATGCATTATATTTAATAATAAACTTTCGATAAAAACAACAGTCACTGTACTTATCACATACAACAAAATATTATTTTAACAATTTTATATAGAATTAAGGGTACACGGAAAGAACAGGTCTAATCACTTTTTATGGAAAGAATCATTCTAAATGTACACTTCGCAATGTGATAAAGACAAAAAGATAAAAGTCATTAATTCAGTAAATAGGCCGCACAGGCACTTTAACACGTCAAGAATCTACCAGCGCTTCCCAAGAACAGACCACTGCTGAGAAGAAACGCCGCAAGAAACTCAGCAGTCAGTCATTTTTTAACATATTTCATACTACAATGGTACTATTTAGTTTAAGCATTATATAAAGCTATAAATATTAAATTAAATATATATAACATGCGTAGTTCAGCAGGAAAACATGCCAATCTCTTGGGAGAAAAGGAAAAAACCACCTACTTGTGTATATAAGACGGTGCAAGGCGACTAAATAAAAGTTTCGATATGTTTTCCTACATCTACGATTTCCCCTAAACCAGATAGTTTTGCATATGAACAAATTGTTATTCACTAAGTTTCGGGTTTAGGCCATGCGTTTTTGTCTGTTAGATAATCCTCAACCCTATAATACCTACTTTTAAGTGCTGGAAAGGGAAACTTTAAAACTACGTAATTTATTATAGAAATGAATGCATTGACCAACTAATGATTTATTTACTTTGTAAACACGGAATTTTCGAATAGCGATTTTATTTTTATTTCTAGTACAATTTAAATAATGTATATCAGATTTACAATTCATAAAGTTCTAATTTTAAAATAAGGGTCGTATAATCTACGCAATCTAAAGCTTTAGAAAGATCACAAAATATTCCTACTGTCTCGTAAGATTTCTCCCAACTGCTATATATATATTTAATGAGTGAGGTTGATCGACCTCTGGTAAAGCCGTACTGGTTATTGCAAAGTAGTTTATTTCTGTTAAAGTGACCTAACATATCATTCAGCATTAGTTTCTCAAAGATTTTAATTAAAACTGGTAGTATGGAAATCGGACGGAAGTTCGTTAAATCACTCCACTCGCCTGATTTTAAAAGAGGTATGGCTTTACTATATTTCATGATATGCAATTATTGTAAATTAATGCTAGATGGGGTGCAATTACATCTATGATATAAAAGAGCACTTTAACTGGTGTGCCCTACAAATCTTCAGTCTTTTTTAAACTAAGCGATTTAAATATATTGACTATTGAATCTGAATCAACAGGGCTGAATTCAAGGTTTATATTACATTTACTGACATTAGTGCAAAGTAATGATTGAGCTTGAACCGCGGATGATTTAACACATTTCATAGTATTAAGGATGATTTCCACCAAACGGCTCGCATCGCATCGGATCGGAAAGGATACGTACGGATGCCGCGGCAGCCGTACGGCTCTATTGAAATTATTATTGTCTACTTATGACGGAGCCGATCGCGCGTCGCGGCATACTTACGGCGACGTACGCGTGTCGCGGAAGACGCCCGCGGTCGAGCTGTTGTGCGCAGCTTGCTAATGTAGACTTAAAAACAGTACACATATGATTCAGTATCGTTTAAAGACTATAAAATTCTTTCCGATCCGATCCGATGCGGGCCGTTTGGTGGAAATATTACTTTAATGGCTATGTTGGAACAATAATCTTCAAATGCTAAGGCAACGTCTTTATTTGCCGTAATTTGTTTGTCACCTGTGTTTAAGGTGACTTGATTATCACGAGTTTTTGATTTTCCCGTTTCCCCTTTTGAAAATATTCCATACAGTTTTTACCTTATTGTCACATGATGAGTTTAAGATAAAGAAAATTTGCCTTAGCAGTTAAACAAGTGAGCTATTCCTGACCACATACATACATACATACATACATACATACAGATGTAGTGCATAATAGTTTTCCTTCGTATTTTCACGGAAACGTACGAACGTGTCCTGCTATTTCAGTCGGTCACAGTACAAAAAGTACTGAGGTTGACTGAAGTAGCATGATACGTTCGTACGTTTCCGTAAAAATACGAAGGAAAACAATTATACACTACACCTGTACATAAAATCACGCCAGTTTCCCAGAGGGGTAGGCAGAGACGACTCCTTTCCACCTGCTACGATCCTGACAAATGTCTTTCGCTTCTTCCACATTCATACATCGAGTCATGCACGCACGTCGGTTTCGGGTACTTAAGATTCGGCCCTTTTCCAGTATTTCTCCGATTTGATTCGAAAAAGTACGCCTAGGACGGCCTCTTCCGACCCTTCCACTCACTTTCGCTCTGTATATCTCTTTCGTCAATCTTCTTTCATCCATCCTTTCCAAATGACCGAACCATCGAAGCATGCCCTTTTCAATCTTAGTCACTACATCTTTTAGTCCACAATTCTCTCTGACCTTTTCATTCCTTACTCTATCAATCAGTTTCACACCACACATACTACGCAAAGAGCACATTTCATAATATAACTTTTTTCACTTTAAAAAATAACGTACGTAACTACGAAATTACACGGGTCTTAAAGCCAAGGATACTAGGGGACAAACGTCCCACGACATGTGTCGGCGATATGTCAAGAGAAGCCGGCCGACTTCGCCTGATATATCTGGCGACATCGCGCGACCGATGTCCAGAGCAACGTCAGGCGAAGTCGTGCGACTTCGCGAAACTTTACCTGACATATCTATGCGTGTCGCGCAATGTTGCCAGACATGTCGAACGAAGTCCGGCAACGTCGAGCTACTTTACTGGCAACACGTGTCGCGGGACATTCGTCCCCTAGTGTATCGTATGTAGCTTAACTCATATCGTGACAAGACTTATTATTTTTTTATAACTGACTTTCCACCGCGGTATTTCGCAGTGATTTCGCCAGCGTCACGTGTGTACAAAGCCGGACGTCTTTCAATCGGCCATCCTCCCTCCGCGAAGGTGACCGGGAGACCATCGTGACCACTCAAAAAGCTTTCCGTGTACCCTTCAAATCATTATTTACTAATCACTATAGTTATCAACTTGTAATAGTATCTTCGATTTTAACAGACAGTCCGACAGACATATATAAGATATAAGTAATCAAATACATTAACCAAGCACCTATGTTATAAGTATCACTTAATGATTAATTATACAATTATTGTCTACCTATTGCTCTCATAAGCCGAATAGCCAAAGCAGATTAAATTCTCTCCCATTTGCTAAAGTGATGTAAGGTATCGATATTATTATTTAAAACGGAAGTCGATAGATGAGAAGGCACTAGCGTTATTGAAAAGTGCCACGAACAGATCATGGTGATTTGTCTTAAATTCGATATGGCGAAATACACCATGTTATAACAACAAGTGAAAGCAATTTATTAAGTAGGTGATCTAGGAACTCGTCGACTTTGCCATTTATACCGTTATCTCTGTAACAGAGAGCTAGTTTAAGCTCTACAGGGTGCCCCAGACACCGACGTCAATCCGACTAGGGCATCAGCCCTATCAAGGGCAGCTAAAAAGCTTTCGATTCAACCCCTGTATGGTCAGTGATTTTAGTATGTTTTTTTTGTAATTTTCAGAAATAATTAATATCATGTTTTATTTCATAAGTTTTTAGTGTAGTTAGCCTTTTTCTTCAAGTAATCATTTAAAGTTGTTTTTTCAATACAAAGTGAAAAGCATACATTGGGACACCTTCTATGGAGAAACAAACTTTCATGTGATTACTTGAACAAAATACTGAAAAAAAACGGGCGAATAGGTTCGATATCGATAGCTTTTTAGCTGCCCTCCATAGTGGGGTTGACGTCGGTATCTGGGACACGTGTATATAAAATTTGCAGCTTTTACTTCTTATTAGCGATTAGGCTTAAAATTAACGGCGCGAAATACGTTATGATGCAGTCCGCACCTGTAAACAAAGTGATTCGTATAAATGTCAGCGGACAATCTCACATGACTTCACCTAGAACATACAGGTAAACTAAGACTAAAATAGAAATACCACAGTTTGGCGGTAAATTATGTACATCAATGAAACTTCGTTTATCTTGGGACTATAACTGAGGATCTGCCGAGTCCTACCAGAATTCAGGGGTCCTACCGGGGTATCTAGGCAGAGCGGGAATTTTATTAGGCGAGTGAAGTGTCATTATTCATGTATTTTTTTAAAAATGAGGCCATATCCATTGTTGGAAAAAATTATAAAATTAAAAAAAAAAACTAGTGAAAAGTAGTATTTAATCAGCAAAAACAATTGGAAATCTTTTACACTAGGCACGTATGTAATATCAACTATGACGTATTTTCCAAAGAAACCCCTTCATATCTAGCAAAATATTGATCTTAAAAATATGGGAATGGTCTCATTTGATTCAGCACAAAAATTACATGGAAAATGAAAATTCACTCGCCCCTAAATTCAATTTCCCCCTTGCCCATACCCCCTGCCGGGTAGGGGGTAGGTAGGACCCCTAAATTTTGGTATGACTCGGCAGATCTTCATTTCTAGTGCCAAGATAAAGTTACACTCAGTTCCATTGACGTACTCACTTTGCCACCAAAATATGCTATGTTTACCTATAAGAAGTCAATCCTGACATAATGCTAAACCATGAAGATTCTGAATATTGATAATGTTGACAGCAGCAAAGCAATGCTGTTTTAGTATAAATATTTAACTTTTTTTTTATGGCAATGAGAAGGCACGCGAGCATCACGCCACCGGATGGTAAGTGGTATCTGAGACCCATATACATTTGAAACCTCTGCAATCCTAGGACTTCAAATGCGTTGCCAACCCTGAGGACCGAGATGGAATACTCGTACCTCTATGCTAGTAATATCACCGGTTGTCTTATCCCCACACGGGAACACAGCAATGCGAACACTGCTGCTTGGCGGTGGGTTAATGGTGATGGTGGTAGCGATCCGGACGACCCTGCACAAGATCCTACCACCACTAAACATTCAGAACATTCGTGGTTGTGCAATACGTTTGGCTCGACTTCTTATCTGCCTATACCCAAACTAAGCTCTAGCCTTGTACTATGGGTATACGACAATAAACACAGTTATATTCAACAACACATAGCAAACAACCAATATTCGCTACTGCTAGCTTCGTAATCTGAGCTATAGGAAAAAACTTAGAAAGCAAGGCAAAAAAACGTTCAGAAAAAATAAGAGCAAGTCTTCGAGTGAAAGTGGCATCATGATCCAATTTTTAGGCAAAAGCATGTCGGACTCTGCTCATTGGAGGGCTCCAAAGCCGTTATTAACTGTGATCGTAGATTTTTACAGTTGTTGACAGTAGCGGCAAATATTAAATTGTTTCAACCAAGGATCAAAAAAAATCAAAGCCAATTAGAACTAAGTAATAATTTAGATATGTTTGGTAATTAAATAACAATTTCACAAAAAACTCGATTCAAGTCGCGTCTTAAAGACCGCTTGTTATCAACCTCTACTTTTAAGTTTTATGTTCTGTATTGTTTGAATTAAAAAGAAGCTTGTACAGTCACGAGATTAAATTTGGGACCCACCTTAGGTCCAAAGTCAATCTGACATTCTACAGCAATAAGGCCGAGTTTCCTAGAAGTTACAAATGTCTTGACATCTTTAATGACATTGACGACTTCATGCATATTTTTCTTAAAATGGGTCCCAAATTAACGCTCGTGACCGTACTCAGCTTGGGACTTGAAAAATTAATCTAACTCTATTTCTATTTAGATATCGGTTGTCTAGGTCTTAAGCAGTAAACAATACATTTTATTAATCTTAGAAATCATGATGCATAGTATCATTATTTTTAAAACGTTTGGTGCCCATTCCCGAGGTTTATACAGTTTTTTTCAATGTATGAATGCAGTTTTCCTTGTTCCTAAGAACAGATCTTCGTATGTCTTATAGTTTCAGACCTGTATATAATAAACGTCTTGGTCCCCTGTGTTTTAAGAACCAGTAAATTCTACTTAGTTAAGAGTTTTCCTTTTAAATTATTTATGTGCTTTCATCTTGTTGGTTTTTTACTCCTTCATGTTGCAATGGTTGGACGGATTTGGATATATTAATATAGCTATTGAAATGTATACATCGTGAAATGAAAGGGAGTTATTTTTAGTCTTTCTAAATTGCTTTTTTTTTTTAATCTTTCAAATGTTTCATTTATAAAACCATCACATTAGTCATACTCAGCTGTCAGCTTTCAGACTATTTGGCATAATAAATATACTGACAGATGGGACGCCAAAAGTGTGACAGCGATAGACCGTAGAGTACTACACCATAGACTTCACTATACTTCGTTCGGATACGTATTTAACTTAATGTGAACAAACCAAACCACGCCAATCAAAGCTGTATTGTCGAGCTGTTTTGACGTATCAGTGTTCTGCTCCTATTGGCTGACCAACTATGTCACGTGTTTTTATTGTTTACGTTTATTTAAATACATATCCGAACGAAGTATAGTCGTGAAGGTCGCGACGCGCATGACGACTGAAGTGAGAGCTGTAAACCTAATATGGCTGTTTAATAAAGCCACAGTCACTCTCGTACTTATTGTACGTGTCAGAAAGTGACGGATGTTTTATCCACATTTTGTCAGTCCTACGATAAACGCAACCATACTCAGCCCGTTGGCACATAAAAATGCCGGTGCACATGTAGATGACATAACAGTAAAATAAAGTCAGACAAGAGACAATTTAGCTAAATGATATGAAAGTAGAATCAGTCAGCAAAGTGCGATTAAGCAGAACGTCACAGAATTGAAATGAGCAAGTAGCCAAACGTTTGGATACATAAATAGTCCGTGTGATTAGAATACCTAATTAACCGAAAGTAAAATTAGTTGATTAACATGAACATGAAAGGACTCATTAGCAAAACATCTGGAAATGAAAATAGTCAATTATAATAAAATTAGAATCCTTAATTCCTCAAAAGTAAAATTAGTTAATTGTTTTGACCACAGAACGAGTCAGTAGCAATACCTAATTCGTCGAAAGTAAAATTAGTTGATTTTAATTATCAATTTTCATATGAACATGCCTTTTTAAGATCCAGACGTTTTGCAAACGAGCCATTTAGCTTTTATGTCTATTAAATACGAGTAAAAAGGCATTCTAAGATCAAGACGTTTCGCTACTATAGTACATATGTTAAATTGTAACATTCTAAGATCCAGACGTATTGCTAAAGATACATTTAGCGTTCATGTCTACATAGCAACAAAGACATTACACCATCCAGACATTAGAGCTATATTGTCATTTGGCGAAAATGGAATTTAGAGAGTAACTCATTATATTGCTTTTCCACACATTTTAAAGCATCAACATAACAGTTAAAATATACCCCTAAATGTGTAATGGGGGGTGTTACTGACCAGCGCGTCTCATGCACATCAGAGTCTCCAAGAGCGTTGATTGTACTTCACTGCTGTCTCCGCTTCTGGCTATCATGGCGTACTCCCCAGATACCTGAAACATAATTAAGCAAGAAGGATATACTTAAAAGGAGGATCTTATACGAATTGAGGAAGGCTAAGGCTTGATTTCCTCCTGCGCTGACGTCGGTCGAGCGTACGAATACACATTTCAGAGTCCGGAATATTCGTAGCATTTTCGAGCTGTCATAGGGACTTCTCGTTTATCGAGTTCCGATATACATTTTTTATCGATACATTATAGAACACAACATATTAAAGAAGACTAAAAGTATAGGTAAACAACAGGTGTGGTCTTATCGCTAAAGAGCGATTTCTTTCAGATAACTTTTGAGTAGTTAAAAATGTGAAATAGAGATTTGCAATGAAAACAATCGATAGGAATTCTTGATGCAATTTCTTTCAAAATATGTTCAAAAAGCATATGAAATACACAAATTATTTTAAAGGAAACAATTAAATATTATTAATTTAATTCCCATTTGTAATTTCCAAAAAGTTGGTATCCAAAGGTTATCTCGAAGAGATCGCTCATTCGCCATAAGACTGTAGTTTACTTCTACTCGTAATCATATTTAAAATACTGTATTCTGTATTTATCGATATACACACGTATATCGGAAGTCGATAGACGATAAGTCCCTATGACAGCTCAAAAGTGCTACGAGAATTCCGACCTCTGCACATTATACACCATGTTCTATGAGACTACTATGCTTCGGTCTCGCTCTTCGGCGCCCCGCCACCATAGTGTGCTCAGTGCAAAGCTGGACCAGCTGGCTGTACGCACGTGTACGCAGCGCAGGCGAGGAGCTACTGTTCTGTACAGCGATCGGTTTCGCACTCGGGACTTGTCTTTGTCATACGCGACCGATGTCAGCGTGAGAGGAAACTAAGCCTAAGGATAGCCTCGTGAAGCCCAGTGTGCCATAGGAAGTACACAATCAGTGCAATTCATTTGAGTTTGAAAATGTAATTTTAGTGCAAAGATAAACGAACTTTATTTCCTTACTAGTACATTTAGATTCCCACATACAATAATCTCCTTGTTTTCAGTGTGGTGGGGCTCACGAGGGGCTGGTGCTGGTAGCAACACAGTTAAACTGACTATGAATCTTATCACTAGCGGTCAGCTAACAGTGATACTGTTTGTACTGTGGGTACTAGACAATGATAAACATACGTGACATAGAAATAGAGGAAATAGTACATTACTGCAGAGACCGTGGTGTAAGAGATTTAAGAAAGAGTTTGGGGTAGACGAGTCCTTCAATCTCTGTTCCGGCCGAGGATTGTATAATGCTTTTCTCAAGCAATGTGAGCAAATATTAAAAGTTCATTACTGCAATCTTACGATGACAATCTCAAGACTGCAATCTTACGATAACAATCTCAAGACTGTGCAATCTTATGATGGTAATCCCGAGACTGCAGTCTTACGGCGGCAATCTCAAGACTGTGCAATCTTACAATGGCAATCTCAAGGCTGCTTTCATGGGAAGGAAAACGTACAGACAGTACACAAAGTTTAGTTTTTCATGATATCTACAACATTATTCAAAAATCGTAAAAATCGGACGATTTTTAAGGGGAGAAAAACGTTTTGGCATTTTTGTATGGAGATTTTTGCTTCACAATCCTCTTGAAGTATGGTGGTAGCGATCCGGACGGATCTTGCACGTACTACCAGCACAAGACAAATGTAACAAACCTGATAAATGAACAGCGGATGATGAGGGAACATATCCTTAGTTTGTCTGACGATGTCCAAGTACGGAAGTCCAGGTTTCACCATCAGGAAATCGGCGCCTTCGGCCACGTCGCGCGCCTGCGGATAAAAAATTATGATTTACAGTTGCCTGGGCAGTAGATATTTGTCGTAAATATTATTTACCTAAATTACTATGAAGTGGTTAAAATTATATAGAATAGAATAGAAAAAACTTTATTCACCTTAATAAGTATGCCATGGACATGCAAATACCATAGAATTACAAAAAATACGAAACAAAATTTAAAACAATGTAAAATAATATTGTGAAAGTTCTTAAGTACTTAATATAAATAATTAACAATAATTCAATGCCACGGCAATTAGAGGTCACAATACTCACAATGGAGAATGGCATACGAACCTGTGACACCTATGACACCTGTGACACGTGATGACGTCACACCAACGCCACATTAATTACATTGACACGTTTACTTCGCAACGCCATTATAAAGCTATTTATTCATTTTTATATTGAAAATACTCGGTAATCCGAATTTTCCGCCTATAAGTTGTAGACTCGGATCGGCAAATTTTTTACGCTCTTCAATTTGATGTGTATATCAGTCGAGTCTACCGTACACCCGTACCAAATTATTAATATAGAAGAAGATTCTACCGGCGTAATATTATTTATTTTATCAGGCGGCAGTTGCGACCACTGATAGGTGCCTGTATCCAGCTGTTCCTTGATCAAGTGCTCTTTGTACTGCTCATGTGTTGGTCAAGACGGTGTTTAAACTGATGGACGTTCAGTACTGAGACTACTTGTTCTGCCAGTTTGTTCCATGCTTTCACTACTCTGTTACATAAGAAGTGTCTGCGAGGAGTGTTGGAGTTGTAGTAAAGCTTCGTTTGTTTTGGTTTAAATCTGTGCTAAATTCAATAGATACAGACTAAGTATAAATGCAGGCTTTACACTATTCGCATTTAGCCGATCGGCCATCTCAGCGGTTGTAAACCTACGTTCAAAAGTCTCATCCTCGGCACGGCCGCAGAGACGCCCGATCGCCTGCAATTTGCTATCGCAGCACTTGTAAACCTACGATCGGCTCCGTACGGCTGTCACTACTCGGCCGTGGTCGGAACTGTCCAGCCCTCGCCGGCGCCGATCGGCGGTACTCGGCGATGTAAGAATGCGTACGCGTGCACGGTTGGCAACACCGTCGTATGGATGCGAACAGAACGAAGAATTTCCGGTCGATTGTCGTCGTTTCGCGTCAGCCGAGCCGATTGATTGTTTCGCTCTTTGTTTTTTGGTCAGCTAACGCCGATTCCGCGTCGATAGGTGTGGGGAGACCCTAAATATTTAATTATGTTCACGTTTTCACTTCAACAACCACTATTGATCATAAATGACCCACTGAATGACGGAATGATTGATTCACTGAATACTGACCGCGGCGCGAGCGGCGAGCCCCGTCGCGCCCGGCGGGAGCTGGTAGCACTTGCGGTCTCCCTCCATTGGGCTACTTTTCATCGTGTCTCTGAACGGACCGTACATTGAGGAGGCGAACTTGCAGGAGTAGGACAACACTGAAACCTAAAAAAAAAAACGGGATAATTTCATATAGATTGAGCTAGTCTATGACTACTACCTACTGACTACTAGTCTTAGAGGATTGTGAGGCTGAAGATCCGATTCCGATTCCGAAGACCTAGTCCGATTTTTACGATGTTTGAATATATCGTAGATATTGAGACATACTATGTCTGTACGTTGCAAGAATATATTTCTTAGAACGAAACATATACCTAGTCTTTCATGATTCATCATCATCATCATCATGTCAGCCGAAAGACGTCCACTGCTGGACATAGGCCTCCCCCAAGGCTTTCCACTCAGACCGGTCTTGTGCTTTTCGCATCCACCGCGGTCCCGCGATCCTGACGAGGTCGTCACTCCATCTTGTTGGAGGCCTACCTACAGCTCGTCTTCCGGTCCGCGGACGCCACTCCAGAACCTTCTGACCCCATCGGCCATCAGTCCTGCGAGCAATGTGCCCCGCCCACTGCCACTTCAGTTTAGCTATTCTTAGGGCTATGTCGGTAACCTTAGTTCTACTGCGGATATCATCATTTCTGATTCTATCACGCAGAGAAACCCCGAGCATAGCCCTCTCCATAGCCCTCTGAGTGACTTTGGGATTCCTTATGAGGCCCATTGTTAGCTTACTACGACATATTCAATAATCGTGCAAATCGGACCTGATTTAGAATGTGACAAACATGTGACAGTATTTGACAGCTACGCGATTTAAGAGTCGCTTCACAATCCTCCAAAGACCAAAGATTGAAATTGGCCGTCACAAAATCCCTGTTTGTATTTTTTTTGTTTTTTTTTTTTTTTTGGTAATCGCCTGAGGGGCCAAAGACAAAAGTCCTTGCTTTTGTTTGCTTTTTCGTTGAGTTACTTTAAGAAAAAGGGGCAGAGGTGAAAATCCCTTCCGGAGACCTGGGAATGGAGGGCCCAGGTACTGCCGGGCTCGCACCGGCTAAAAACACCAATGCCCCTATTACCAACTAGAATTTAGACTCCCGCGGATACTACCCCAGCCAGTGCTGAAAGGCCGGAGGAGAAAGTCCTTCCTCCGTTTACTTATCCGCGGGGTTTTTCCAAAAAAAGGGGGGGATAGGAATGGGGGTTGGGATGGGGGGGAGACTTATAGCTATGTGAGTCGCGGAGTGGAAATCCTGACGCATGCATGCTTACAGACTACGGGCTTCCTTTCTTTTGCCCGACAATGGAAGGGTTGGGTCGGAGATCTTTTAGGACCACTTGTGTGGCTGTTGATACCATCTTTATGGGTGGGGCTACCCTTTTTGAGGCTTTCTCTTTTGCCTGGAGATACTATTTTTGCGCGGGTCTCCTTGCGCTGCCCTCTTTTGTGACCTCGTCCGTTGCAACTTAGCCTATACATTTTTTTTTAATGGGAGGGCCGGTGTCAATTTGACGGGGGACCAGTGAATCGCGCGCGGAACCTTACCCCAGCCAGTGCTGAAGGGCCGGGAGAGAAAGTCATTCTCCCGTTTAGGAGGCTGCAGGATTCCCCATCCCCCGTCCTACCGACACCCGTTAGGTGTTCGGGAGGTGCGTGCGTCAGGAATATATCTAACTCTAACCTTAAGTGTATGTTATACACTGAAAGTTAGAGCTAGCTCTGCGTTAACATAGATGTAATTACGTTAAAACAAAGAAAGATAAAACAGAGGTTATTAGAGATGGGGGTAAGGGTTTGGAAGATTTTATACTGTTAATACTTATTGCATCATCCTACAAGATTAGGGGTGCGTTGGGTTGGGATTGGGATGAGGGAGAAGAAAATTGGGGGTTTAAAGGGGGGATACAGGTACGAGGGTTTGAGGATTGGGTCCGTTTGTATTATGCTTCATGAGGATTCTAAAAACAGAAAAGTAAGTACGTCTCTTGTTGCTATGCTGCTCGGGACGCGAGTACAGTCGGCGATCAACAATTAATATTTGTCTCTTTTCTTGACAGCTAGCGATGACTATTAATATACGTGTCTCTTTTACTGACAGGGAGTTCTTTGTTCATTTCTTTCGCGAGAAAATCGCCGATAGCTAATCGCTTCCTCGCCGTTGGTAAGACTAGTGCCTAAGGGCCTGGCCACATCACTACGTGGCACGGCGTCGTTAGCGTGGAACAGCGCGGCTCTGTAGAAAGGCTATGTTGACACCGTCAACAACTAGGGTTACGTCGACGCGATACGCTGACCTACGCGTTCATACGACTACAGCGCGCTCAGCGCGGCGTTCGACAAGGGTTAGAAAATGGATCTAAGCGGTCAACCTCCATTTTGGTGAATTATGTGCCCAATCAACACGAAAACGCGATAAAATGAAAACCAAATGACTGCGCCGCGGCAAACGCGTCCGAACTTAATAAATCTAACGGCGCTCTTGGCCAGAAACGCGCGCTTGCTTGTGTACACGTTCGACTGACTCTCTATACTAATATTATAAAGAAGTAAAGTTTGTGAAGTTAGAAAATTATTTTACTAATCAATAGAGTAGAGAGCCACGTTATTAGTGAATGTCATAGGCTATATATAAACTCGAAAAAAAAGCTTATTGCCTAATGAAGTGGGCACCAGAACAGCTAGTTCTTAATACGCATGCAACTAAACGGAGACACGGCGCGGCCCTGACGCCCCCGACTAAACCGCCTTAGTTCGCCCTATTAAGTTTGCTTGTTGTAGCTCGCGGCGCGTACGTTTAAGGCACGCACACATGCAAGCCACGAGATATAACTTTATTTGAAGACGAACTACTGTTTATAGTGTGGCAACGATAAAAAATATTTAATGCTTACCTGGTTTTGCAGTTTTAACGAGACGAGCGAGTCTTTGATCGCCTTTATTCTGTTGTCGATCATGTCCGAGGGAGCAACTATATGAGCACCTGAAAACGACGTTAGACAGCATTAAGACTGCAGAGTATGCGCCGGGTGTACAGTGACGCCCTCATTAGAGTCATGTTTTTTTAAAACTAAAGTGTTGTCTTGAAATCGAAGAGTGGTTTTTTGTTGCACGAATAAATAAAAATATAGTTCAAAGGAAATTTAAGATTTTTTAAACAAGGTACAATACAATTGAGTTCATTAATATCGAACTACAATATGTCATTGAAATTTGGTATACGAATTTGAAACTTATATCGAACAATTTAAGTTTCAAATTCGTATATGGGGGGCCATTTGCACCGTCAAAAGATGGCGGATGTGTAATTTGTTTTATTTTTTATTTTTGTGTATTTATGTGTTCCAAGTTCTTTTTTGTTAGTGATTTGTACTTTTAATGCCTTTGTGTTTCACAGTGATAGAAAACTTAGATTTATTTCGTATATTTGGCATCTTACTTCTCGTTTCAAGTGGACTCGCAGTGGTACAGAGGTTAAAACTATCTTGGCCTCTGTCCTACATATCACCGTACAAAGTTGCCACCAATCTTCTTGGACAAGATTGAATTGTGTTTTATTGCTATATTGATTTATACTTAATATATACTTGACACTGGCGAAATCAATTCATTGTGGAAACGCCATATTCCCGCGGTAGTAGCAGTTCAAAACGCAGCGGGGAAAAGCGAAATAAAAAAAAAAACTTATACCAAGTTTCAAGGACATATTGGAGTTTGATATTTATCAACTCAATTGTTTCCACTTTGACACTCGGGACATTCGTGTTTTCACATAGAGTATATAAAATCCTAGAATTTACTTATATTATATATTCAAACCTATTTAGTATGTTAATAATAAAAACTCAACCTAAGTGTGGAAACTCCATTACCATCTCTATATTAATACCTAAACATTCAAATAAGACTGGCAAAATTGTCTCCCCGACTAGCGCCACTCGACAACTCGAGACCCTGTCAGACAGGAATGACAAAATGGTGGAGCAATCCAGATCCGAACTGCTCCGGCACACAAGCGTGTCAACAGCGCGGCACCCGGCACATCGCAGGCGCGAGGCAGCTGCGTTCGGCGTGATGTGTAGCGCCGCGCGCGCGCGCGTATCCAACGCGATTGTAAAAAATACACCCACTCGACACCGCACTGACGCGCCGCTGCTGCCGCTCCCCAGTGTGACGGTAAACATGGCGGCCGTGTTTAATACAAGTTCGCGTACCAGCCCGAGTTGCGGCGAGAGCAGCGCGTAGCAGTTTCAACGCGCCCCGCTGGCACGCGTTATATTTTGACGTCGGCACAACGTTCGATTTGTTTTGTTTAACAACTCGCGCGTGCACGCGTTCAAAGCGCGACGCTGCTGACACGCGTTTGGTGTGGCGGAGCCTTAAGAAGTGGACGTCTTCGCTCTGATATGTTGACACAGGAGTATAGGACTTGTCCCACCGCCGGCCGAAGATGAGCGGGAAGTGAGAAGCGCCAGCGATCAACTACTATTGTCACTTCTATTTACACGGGAACTACACGAATTTTTTTGTTAGTTTCTTGAGCGAGTAAATAGTCGATAGCTTATGTCTTTCTCACTCTGCGGACAAGTACCTTAAGCCTGCTCCGTACTATTATTAAGCTGTACCCCTACCATGAGTTACAATAGGCTATTTGACAACATTGAAAATATACTACAAATTGTGGTCATCCTATCTGATACTAGCGTAAAATAACGTATTTCACTTTATTTCACATTAAATTGTCTTTTTTTTTTAAATTACACGAAATAATACGGATTTTTTTTTGAAATTTACTCTGTGGCAAAAACGCTATGTGATGTTAGAAATACTTTATAATCTGTGATGTGAAGTCACATGCAAGTAAACAAAACAAACCCCAAATTCACTTCATATGCTAAGCTGTCAAATGAACTTGTTTGTTTACTTGCGTGTGACGTCACACTAGTCCGCCATAGATAGAAACAGCGTTTTTCGCGTTGTTTTGAAAATTTAAACTTTAACTTGCATTTTATTGATAATACAGTAGAATCTCAAGGAAATATCAATGTAGTGTGCTTGTTATGTGATAAAGAATCATTTAAAAACGTTTTCTAAAATTAGTCAAATAGCCTATTACCGTACTCGCTAGCGAGTCGAATGCTCCGTCCCTCGTACTCTATAAAAATACTTCGAGGGACACAGCATATGGAATATTTAATGTGTGATAGATTTAGGTTAGTCTACATTGATTGCTGTTACGTTTGCATTTAAATAGTTTAGCCCCGCTAAATCAGGTGTGCACACTTTTTATCCTAAATTAATACAATAGGTAAGAATAACTAGTTTTTCAACAGACTTGCTCAAAACGACCTTTTTATTCCACCGATTTTTGGCTCATAAACCTATATATTAAACACGCGTGCTTTTTCAGTATATTACGCACAAGTGCCTTTAGTTTATTAACCCAAACAATTTACATTTGTAGCCTAGTACCAAGTTGTAAGTACGAAGAAGAAGCGATATAATTTAGTCGGGTTATACCTTTATTTTCTTAGCAACAAACAGTTTTTATGCGGCAAATAACATTAAAATTTGACTAAATGAAGAGTCTTGTTTTTTTTTCGCAAGTGTGTTGAAAAACGTCGTATGTAACACGTGTGCCTGTGACCATAATATACGCGGCTTTCTTGTGGCGCCTTGTATACAATGGTCAACTTAGCACACTTGTATCATAATGTACTATTAATAACTACCACCAAACATAAAATAACGATCTATAAATTAGATTAAAATCAAGTGTTTCTCAAACCTATGATATCAGTGGCATTTTATGCAATTAGAGCTATTAAGAAGCCTCTTTCAAAAAGTAGTCACTTATTCAGGTAATTTGTTAAAGATCTCAATACACATCATAAGAGTATTTTTGGTGGAAAGTTTTAACTTAGCCAATGGTTTGTACATTCTATGCCTGTGTTGCGATCTGACCTTGCGAGGAACAGTGGCCTTTAGTGGAAATAAACACAAACAGTACAGCGTTTTTGGATTAAAAATAGCTTATCTTTATCCACAGAGTTGCCCCATATTATGATACCGTATCGAAGAGCAGATGCGAGATAGCCATCAAGCATACACTTAAAGCTGCTTGTACTGATACTACTCGGGTAACTCTCCTTAAAGCAAATACAAACTTTAGTGCATACAGAGTTGAGATGTTCTTTCCAAGTGCAACATTTATCTATATAGCCTAGGAAGTTTGTATGCGATACTTCATCTATAATAACACCTGTACAGATAGTACGGTAATTGTAACTCATGGTTAGGGTACCGTTCTGTCATACCCGCTCTAGCATAAGCGCTGGCGACCTCGGCGATCCTGACCACACTAGCGGCGTGGTCGATCGCTCCAGTGTCGGTGAGCACTCCGCAGTGCCCGTGCGATGTATACGGACAGAGGCACACATCCGCAGCCAGCAGGAGAGAGGGGAACGCCGCACGAAGCTTCGGGAGGGCTTTGATGACCGGGTTGGATGGGGAGTCCGCGTTTGTACCGGTGGCATCCTGGAAAACAATACAATATAGGTCGTTCGTTGAAATTGTTTGCATTTTTTTTATGGCATACAGGCAAACGAGCACACAGGCCCCCTGGTGGTAAGTGGAAACTGCAAGCCTAAAGCCGCGTTCATATTTGTCTGACGTGTCGTGTCGTGATGCGTCAGAACAGTATCGGTTTCATACATTTAATATGGTTGCGTTCACATTTATCTGACGCAGTGTGTTGTGATGGCTTGTGTTGTGTCGCATCACAAGCGATCCCGGTCCGCGTCAGAACGGGTGAGGTGCGGGGGGCGGTGCAGCGACACGACACAGCGCATCGGACTAGTGTGCACGCGCCTGTGCTGTGTTGTGACGCGTCAGAGCCGCACGTGAAGTATGAACGACGAGAGCCAAGACTGAACTGATAAAAAAATGCGTCATAACACGTCAGATAAATGTGAACAGTAGCCATCACGACAGAGAACATCACAACACAACACAGCAGACAAATGTGAACGCGGCTTAAGACTGCGAATGCGTTGCCAACTCTTGAGGACTAAGATGGAATGCCTCTATGCTAGTCATTACATCGGCTGCCTTATCCCCAAACAGGATCACAACAATGCGAATAGTGCCGTTTGGCGGTAGGTTTATGGATAAGATGGTGGTAGCGATCAATGGTATGTGTGATTTGTAGCAAGCAAATAAACGATTTATCTATCTATATAATTTTCTAATTTGATTATCTATACTTATTATTATAAAGAGGTAAAGTTTGTGACGTTGTACGGGGTAATGTCTGGATATACTGAACCGATTTTGAAAATTCTTTTACCAATAGATAGCCACGTTATTTGTGAGTGTCATTGGCATATCTTTAAAAAAAACCGAACGAAATGGGCACGGAAACAGCTAAAAAACAAAAGAAATTCCACTGTACCATAAGAATAAGTACTATTTGAAGGGTAACGTCATCCCCACCACGCGCGCTCCCGCGTGGGCTGTCAACGCGGCAACGGGACAGACTGGACAGGACAACTTATTACACCCAGAATCGGCGCTTAGAGTATACGTGCAACCATATTTCAAATGAAGCTCTCAAAGGCGCCACTGTCTACGCAGTCTGTGGTTTTACCATACGAAATTGTTAGTTCCGTATTTGACCACGTGCTTTGCGATAATTGTAGGTCGATATCAACGTTTGAATCTTTATTTATTATTTGTAACATAAAAACATTAAGTAAAGAGCGTGAAACGCACTCATGCAACCATGCACTTTATGTTTTATCCAATATGAATGGTAATTAAGTAAGTCTAAAGAGTTTGTTATATAATGTTAAATTACATTTATAGATTTAACAATACTTGTTTTAAAACATTATGGTAAAAAATAGCGATTCTCCTTCAGGATCTTGCTCTTGGTCTATACTATATGTCACTGATATGAGTACCAGATAAGCATTGTATTTAAAACTACACCTTTTAACTGATAGGAGATTTGTCAAGGACGCCACTAAGACGCAAAATATTTATCCGACTTCGCTGGTAAAAATAAAGATTATGTTTTATAGTTTTACAGGCAAACGAATTCTACGAGAATGAGGTAGCGAGCTTAGTTAGTATTTTATACTTGTGACAACCCTAATTTTGCGATTGGCGAGAGAGGGGTAAAGCGGGGGCGTAGAGGGCTGTAGGTAATTATTTGACGGCTTTGCTGTCATATCCATACAACGACGCCGAAGATGCCCTTCTAATAGTACTCTTTCTTATGACTTTACTTCCTTTGCAATAGCTAGATCTTTATTTCAATGAACGTATTATATACTATTTTAGCACCAGAGGCCTCAGGAGGCAGATAATAACTCAATGCTGATTCATTCCACTACAATGAAGTTTCTGAAAATTGATAAGGTTGATAGCAGTAAAATAAGGCTGTTATTACTTTTCCTGCACCAAATAAGTTTTGCATTGTTTTATTCGCATCCAAATTGTTCAATCCCTTTATGAGCTACGGTGCCACAGACAGAAAAATACAAAGATACAGCAAGGCACAGTTAATATGCGCCTGGATTAAGCAATACCAGATTCTTGGTCAGCTTTGACACACGCCATATTCATTGTGCCCTGCTTTACACACATAGGCGTATAACTGCGCAAATAGTTTTTTTTTAATATTATTATAACAAAACATTCAAATTAGGGTACTTATTCTTTATTATCTTTAGTGAATATTTAAAATCTGGCGTTTTGGAATTTAGAATAGCAAAAATTACACACATTGTATTTGACGTAAAGCACAATTTACATTAGTAAAGGACAGTTTCAAGTACAGTGAAGTGAAAAAATAGAATGTGATTCTATTTGGATCCACTGGCAAGGCAACTTGTCTCGCTACTGTCCAAGGGTTTACACTACTGTACTGTCCACTGTTCACAATCCTTGACCAATGTAAATCAGCCTTATGGCGTTCAAAAGGTGGGATGCTTCCTACCTTAGGCAGCGTCTCTATGATCCCAAAGATCAGTATGGACTGGAGGCCCTTGTCTACCAGGTCAGTGAGGACAGGAACCAGCTGATTGATGCCATAGCGGTACACGTTGGGCATGCTCCCCACTGGCTGGATGGCATCTTCGTTTTCACTGTAAATATTGTGACATAATGTGAGTGTGGTTATTCAATATAAACCTATAAGATACCCACACGAAATGATTTACAGGGGTTTCATAAAATTAACTAATTTGTGAGCTAATTAACAAAAGATAAAAGAAAACAGGTGTTTTGATTATAGTCATCAAGGTTTGAAGAACTATGAAACATACATACAGTGGAGTTCATAAATATGTGCACAGTTTATTACTGTGACAATTCATATATGGCAGTTTAAACATGACATTAAATAGACAAGGTACTAAAGTGTACACATATTTATGAGGTTGACTGTACATAAGTACCTTCACACCTGGCTCCCAATAGGGTAGGGAGAAACTATGGAACGCCAGGTGCACCGGTCTAAACATACAACTTTAGCTTCTTCTACATTCTTCAACCTGCGTACAACCATGCGCGTACGTCGATTTCGGTTGTTTTTGATTGGGCCATTATTCAGTAACTAATCATATATAAGATTACTGAAACATGAAGACTTACAGTAAGAAAACAGGGTACATAATATTATGCGGTTGTATACTGGTGTCCGGTTCTTGAAGTTTACGCAATGTTGAGTGGAAATATCCCCCCTGTAATACATGTTCGCGGCTTACGAACAAATGGCTCATTCTGATTATTTACAACGAATCAAAAAATAAATAAAGGGAAACTTCTAGAAATCTAGTAAGGGCGTCGAAGAAGTACAAGGAAAATGTACTACAAATAATTGTTTTTATAATTATTAAACTGCACTGACAATGGGTATAACTTTATTTTATACCTACGATGATCATACACTACGATTGACATTGACACTTGACATGTCAGCAAAGAGTAGTGTAATATAGGTACTGGGAATAAAAACAGAAAGCAAGCTTTTTAAAAACCCGACTATTGTTGCTAACCAACTTTATAAATCCTTATAAATCCTATATAAACCTGATTCAAAACATGAATGAGAACTCGTGTAATTAGTAATATTAGGTTAAGTTTTATTGATAAAAATAGGTACACACTTAAATCAAAATGCAGTAATAACAGCGAATGTGCCCCCGTTGAGGTTAAGATTTTGGTCTCTAATTAGATTTTCGAGTATATGTCTGAAATGCCTACGATAAGAATAATAAGTTTGTGTTAATGTTTATTTATATAAATATTTAATAAATATTTTTTACAGAAGATACAGTCATACAACTATAAGTGTTTTGAGCAGTAACGAGAAAACTTTGTTAGTTGCCAATTTATGCGACAAATATTAAAAAACGTTCTCCAATTTTGCGAATCTATAAAAGTAAATTTCAGGGATCAAGAAAGTTAATTCGTAAAAAAAAACTATACCTTATCAAGACAATTGGTTTTATTACAAAATACCCATGATAATTATATATTACCCGGTTTGTTGGATAAAATGAATTTTAAATGGGTCATCCATTGGTACAACACAAAATTGGTATTACACGACTAAGTTTTGAATGACAGCAATCACACTGGTTACCGTATATTATCGTCATCAACATAAATCGCACGGTTAGCGGAAGAAAAATACTATATTATATAGGTGACCGGGACGATTGCGAAAGATTTTAACCACGCATTTCTTAGGTCATAAGGAGTAATAAGTAATAAATGTTATATGATCCTAGCTCGAATTATGCATTTTAATTTTTTTAATTTTTAAACGTAAAACGCGCCTTAGGACTAGCTGGCAACGTTTGTTAGGTTGCTATCTCTTTTTTTACAAGAGAAAATGTCATTCTTCTTTTGGGCATAGATAATTCAAATCATGGTTTAGATTCTTGTTCGAAATAAATCGGAACTTGTCAGTCATACCCATACCTTAATAATCTGTGGTCATACCACCACATTTAATTAAAGGAATATGTTGGTTACACAAAATACGTCTATAGTAATTGTGTCGTGTCTACCTATCGCTCTCAGATTTGCAAGAAGACTTGAAGCACGACTCGATTATCGACTTTATGAATCGTCATAGGGTAAGAGCACCAAAAGATGAACGATTAAGCGACTACACCAACTTTAGACAGTTTATATTCAGTGAAAGTAACAAATTTCACCCTATTTAATTTTTTTATATGCTACAGTATATGGTCTAGATTGAAAATGACTATTATAAAGCCTGTTATTATATCTCCGTATTTTTCTAAAAATCATTGAAACCAAAAATGTACCGATTTGCACAAAAGATGAACAGCGTGCCCTAATTCTGAACGGTTGGGGCCCAAAAGTTGAACTAACATAATAAAATACCTATGTCATTTTAATTCTATTCACTTTTAGCAATAAAATGCGAGTAAACGAAATATTCTTTATTTTTTAATTGTTTAAATTTATTTAATATTACTTACGTACATAAGGTTCCTATTTTTTATGGTTATTTGTGTCATAAAAACAACGAATTAGTATTTTTTATCAATAATCATTAGCAAAACTACTTAGTTACTTATCTTTTTAAACAGATAAACCGACAAAAAGTGTTACTTTAACATTTATAATATTAGTAAACATTTCCACAAATACTACTAGTATACAATTTATTATATTGTTTAAAGCCGTAAAAAAAAAAACTAGTATACTACTACTAGTGTTCATATTATAAAACTATGCCTAAAAGTTGAACGACTGAATTTACTTAGTTCAATTTTAGGACACAGAATTTATGAAATGAACAAACAAAATCAATTAGGTGTTCACATATTGGAATAGAATCCAAAACATGAACTAGAAAATTTAATTATTTCAAGTATTAGGCACACATTTTTTATTGAACAGTGATAGTTTTCATAGTATTTAAAACTCCAAAATCATTGGATTAGACATCAAAAGCTATGTTCATCTTTTGGTTTAAAGATACAAGAGCATTTAACGATCATTTTAAGTTCTAAATTTTCCATCTGTCATTTCAGTACGATTTATTAAGAAGCTTTAAAAAAAGTACGCCTCGCCTAGTAGCTGAACACCGTTCAAGTATTGGCTTAGGTATACATTTTTGAAACCATTACTTGAACGGCATATTTCTCGTTAACTAACAAGAAAAAAGAAATATCGTATAACTCCAATAAAAGAGTGATTAATCAAGAATACATACCAAGCAAATCCTTCTAAGACTGACAATTATTGAATTTTATACGTAATTAAAAGCTTAAATTTGGAGAGCACTGTCCTTATGTATTTTCCCATACTATCGACGTTTTCGGTGGGAGGCTCCAGAACGACGACCGATCACGGCCAAAAAGAATATAATACTATACTATGTTAAGATTTAATGGAGGTGTAAGCAAAGAGTTGCTGTTTAAGAAAAATAAATTCCTTAATATGTAATATTTGTCACGATTTAGTTATGTGATTATTTCGATCGAGTGTTCAGCTTTTGGGCGTCGTTCATCTTTTGGTGCCCCTACCCTATGTTTATACTAAAACTTTGAGGCCTCGATTAAAGGTTTTGTACAAATTTAGGGTTTAGGTTCAATTTCGTTAGCATAGGTATTCCTTAGATTAGATTAGTTCCGATAAATGACTGGCCACTTAGAAATTTCCTACTTCATTCCTCCTCATAGTTCCTCCTTCATAATGACATTAATGACTTTCATATTATTATACGTTATTGATACATACCTTAATAATCTGTGTTATTGATTTCGTTGTTATTGATTTTAGCATAAGTTTACAACATAACCTCTGTCCTACATATCACCGTACAACGTTGCCCCCAATCTTCCTAAAGAAGATTGGATTGTTGTTTATTGCTATATTGATTTATACTTATATAATATTTGACACTGGCAAAATCCCTTCATTGTCGGTACTCGCCGATGCCTGCCGAGCGTCAAACTATCAAAACTTTACTCGCTTCTCGCCGCTCGCCCATTATTTTGTAGTTTATAGTTCTACTAGCTTATAGTCTGTAGCCGGCGGTGGGACCAGTGCCTTAAGGTGTATTAAAGTTGAGATTTCATAAAAAACTTTTTTTTTACAAAAATGGAAATATCTCAAAAAACCAAACCGAACCCAGTTTACTTTATACTTAGGACATTTTCATCTTTAAATATGACCAAGAGTACTCTGTCAAAATCTTTCGCAGTTCTCCTGGACACCGTGTATTTGAACAGAAAACCGGTCCTTTTTTTATGTTAAATTGTAACTAGGAGACGTTATTTCAAATAATTTGTTGTTTACATTGTCAATCAGGATTTAAAAGACCACGACAATAGTAAAATGTATGAAAGAATGACACGAATCAAAGGTTATGTTCTCGGTTTTCCGCTCACTCCGGCTTTTACAGCCTAAAGTATTGCAGCCCACCATCACGAAACTGTTCTTTAACATACGACACGTATACTTCTGCCTAGTAATTTGCGAAAAAACTCCGAAAACAGCTAAAAGCTCCTCCGATTCGCATCCGCTGTTCAGGTTTGTCTGCCACAATTTTTTTTTATAAAAGTTCCCGAGAGAATAACGACAGTTGAAATCTACGAGGACGAAAGTCTGGGTGAAGCTAGAAATTATATAAAAAGTGGAAAACCACTCTGGCGTCTCATTTCTCACCAATACGTTAACGCGACTTTTCCGCATTTGTTACATGTCTATGGTTTGTTATTATTTTGCATAGATATATGAAGAAAATATTATTTTATCTATCATTTTACAATTATTTCAAAAGCCAACTTTAATGTTCAATGCAAATGAATGGTTCAAGTAGACCAACCAGTTCGAGAAGAGAACTATTGATATCCAAAATTACGTTTATAATCTAATTTTTGGCAAGTTCACTTCAAAACGAATATTCATTTAATTTACCATTTTATATTTGCTTGCCAATTAATAACAACAGAAGTCATGTAGCATACAATTTAATTTATACATTAAAAGTCCTTCCACGTTTCCCAGTAGTTTGGCAACATGTCATATCGTCATAAGTCGTACACTAGCATGGCTACACTGCCAACAGGGCACCTTCGCATCGATCGATAGAACACTGTCAACAATGTACTTACTTTCTAAAATATTTATTAAATAATCCAACAAACGAGCCTATTTACCGCCTCACAACGTAATAAATATTGTTTATTTGTTTCAAAAACTCATTTCAAAATAGCAAGTGAAAGGTTGGCGGATAGTGAAAGTGAAGTGTATGGTGCAGTGACTTGGCCGTTTGAAGCAGCATATGCGTGCGGTTTTCCCTCGAATGTTACGTAATTAGAGCATCATGTCTTGGGCGAAGAAGCCGGGAGGGCCACCACCGGAGCAACCGGGCTTCGCCCCTCAGGTAACCACTAACGTAGCCTCAAACGACTGACGTGTACTTAGCGGTGTCATGATATTGAAAACAATTCTGTTATGGCTAATGATAGGCAGGATTACAGGTGCTTTTGTTTTCAAAGGCGCGTTTTGATTCATTTCAATATATCTGTATGCTATAGGCAGTGTCTGGCATCGATTTGTGGGGTGTCTGTCTCTTTTTCGTAGGGCTAGTTAGAAAAGGATGGATGCTCCAATGCTTGTCAAAAACTAGCATACCGGTTGATATAGGTAGCCGCTGATGTTCCTCCATAGGTCTGCAATCCCAGTTTGTCTTTGGTTATTGCTTTTTTACTATCTTAGTGGGCTTTGTCTAGTACATTACAACAATGTCTTCAAAGTTTAGTAACTATACAATATTGAACTAACAAGGGTTGGAAAAAACAAGGTATTTTTTTTAAGTTGAATAAAGCATAATTATTAGCAATAACAAAATGCATATTTTTAAATTTATCATAACTTTAACTTTATGATCACAGAATATATTTAATGAAGAGGCAGACAGATTTTTCCAATGGTTAATAAGCAATTGAAAATGGTTAATAAGCTATGTGTGAATTTAATTAAAATGATAATATTGATTTCTTAGATGTTAAACTGTAATTATTTTAAATGTGTATTTTATGGTTGAGTTCTGTGTGAGTAAAATTAAGCACAATTAATTCAATAATTGAATTTAATTAAAATGAAAATGGTGTAATTGTGCCAACCGAACTACTATAGTTAAACTAAAGTGAAATGGTTGAATGACTCAAATGTGTCATTGTCACCTAAAAACACAATAAAACTGCAGTTGTGTAGCAACTCTTAGCAAATTTTGGTTCAGAACTGTATTGCAGCTATTACACCGTTTTGACAATAATCTACAGGTGTTATGAAAATACCCGTAAACCAGAAAGGGGTTTAATGGTCCTTGTAAGGAGTCTATTGACAATGTATGAAAACTGTAGCATGACTTTATGACTTAAAGTGCAACCCTACTTTAGTAAAACCAAAGAGCAAATGATGCAGAAGGTCTGTTTACATTCTTACCTAATATCCCCGGAGAGACAAAATAATAATCCTAAACGACAAAAATGTAAAAAATAAACACAGATTTTGTTTAGGTAGGTGTTAAAAGCTGAGTTTTGGGTTGATATTATAATTTTCAGTACCTAACTAGTCATAGAGAAAAAGAAAACTAACTTTTTGATCTGATTTGGTTTTTTCGAAACCAGTACTAAAAGCATTATGACTTTCTAGTTTGAGTCTGCAAACCTTTTTGAACTAAAAATGGTACAATCATTATTAAATTTTGTACACATACCTACCGCTCTGTTAAATTAGTCAATGCCGATTCAGATTGACTGAAATGACAGTTCACTAGGGTTGACATTATTTTTAGATTTGATATAGTATTTCTTTATATTGGGTAATTTTGTAACACATTGTATTCAATAATAACCAGAGGCCGGAATTTTCGTAGCATTTTTGAGCTGTCATAGAGACTTCTCGTTTATCGACTTCCTGATATATATTTTTTATCGATACATTATAGAACACAATATATCAAAGAAGACTTAAAGTAGAGGTAAACAACAGGCGGTCTTATCGCTAACGAGGGATTGTTTTCAGATAACTTTTGATTAGCTAAAAATTTGAATTACAAATTTGTAATGAAAATAATCGGTAGCAATTCTTGATGCAATTTCTTTCGAAAAATGTGTAAAACGCATAACAAACGCAACGCAGAATTCCATCCTCTGATAATAACACCTCTAGGTATTACTTGACACTACCATAGTAGTAATGTACAGTAATGTAGCTAGGTATTATGATTGTGTACATTATTGACTTTGTATATTTGATGGACGATAAGCAAATGTTTTCTGTGGTCATTTAACAAGGCTTGGGAAAGTTAATTGCAGTGTCTGTAAATTCCTTTTTAGGACTTCATGCTTTTTGTGGTAACTAAATACTTATGGATTTCGTTAGTTATTGAGATTTTGTTGGCTAACCAAGTTTCATAATGATAAGGTTTGAAAGACATTGTTTTGAAATCTTTGAATAATTTCAACATTGGAGTTTGAAGTTTACAGCTCAATTGAGTAAGTGTAGGTAATGGTGCATGTTTTTTTAAGGGCTATCCAATGATGCCTCACTCTTACTGCTGCTGAGATGTGATTTATTTTAGTTTCATTTGTGATATGTAGCAAGTTTCACAACAGCAACTGATTGTTTAGATAAACTATTTTATCTTTATCTTAGTAAATGATATAATGATACGAGTATGAGATCAGTATAATCTTAGATCATGCAATAGATATTTTCTCAATGATTGCTTAATATCAATATTACGGATGTAAAAGTTAGGTTGTCTGCTGTGTGTTGGTAATGCTGGTAGTGACACTGTTGAACTATTTTTCATATGAGATTTGGTAAAAGGTCCCCAGAATTGTCAAAGAATATTTTTTCCTCGGAATATTTTATGATAACATCAGATTTATTATATCCTTACCATGTAATCATTTGGGGTCGGCGCAGCATGTGGTTCCGTACCCGAAGGCAGCCCAACAGAACCCTATTCATGAGCAGAAGCTGTCCGTTTGTCGGTCTGGGTTGATATGTTTTTCAGAATATTTGTCATTACAGCGGATTAAGTAAATTATTAAAGGGCGTCCCAATATAAGCAATTTTTATTTTTTATTTTTTAAAAAAAAACTGTTTATAAATCGGTTCGAACGTTTAACGCATTCACTGCCACCCTCTTTTCCTTGCCATTCGCCAGGTGCCGCACTTTGCTGGGTGCCTCAATCGCATATGTGAGTTCAACGGATTATTACCCAGTGCCTTCGCCGCACATATGAGTTCATACTAATTTGACAGTGGTTTGTTCGCATTGGTACTAGATAATTATATTAACTCTAGGAAACATTGTTTTGAATTAAACACGGTAATTAATATTTTATATTCTTTAATCACATTGAACCAATTAATTGTAATTGTGCTTCATATATAACTAAAATTGAACTAAATCGAGTACAACTGAATCGACTAACAGAACACTATAGAAATTGGCATACTGACACCAAAAAAAAACAATATTTTACTTACTTATAATTTCTACTACCATTTATAATGTATTATATAATTTATGTACATACAAAAATATCTTCTGATCCAACAAGCAACATTTTAGACGTAAGAGGAACATTTCAAAATTTACAACTCACATATGCGTCAAAGGCACTGGGTGAAAGTCACTTAATACTATGAACGCGTCTGTGCGTCGAAGGCACTGCGTGAAAGCCACGGTGACGCATATATGCGGCGGTGGCAGTGAATGCGTTAAGAGGTATGATGTTGCCACAGACAGACACATTCCGGTCAAGCTTATAAGACACCTCTTTTTGCTTTAGGGTTTAAAAAAAGAATATTTCCTATTGTATTCATTGAGTCACTTTACTTCAAACTCAGATATGTGCTTGAAATTTGGTATATGAATTTAAAACTTATTTTATTTGAAAAAGATAAATCCTTTGCACTTTTGGATAGACTTATCCGAGTTAGAAGTTAAGCAACTCAATTGCTCTTGCCCTTGTATAGAGTGTGTTAATGGTATACGGGCGTTTATTAAAACTGGACATAGATTAAGACTCTACTAATCATTAACAGAAAGAATTATTTTGATTACGCTAACGTATACAACAAATTTTTGAACATACTATCGACCCGCAATGTACATCGAAGTCCATCTGTCAGGTAAGTACGTAATGTTTACTCGTGAAAATGTTAATTGCATTTTTCTTTATACATTACGTGTTAAATTATTTTGGTTGGTTTTTAAATATAATTTTAACAAAAGCTGCCTAAATGTGCTCAGTAGGGGTTATACTAACCACATTTAAAAGGAACGCCCGTATACCATTTACACACTGTATTTGAAAATAAATATTTATGACTATTCTGCAACAGTATTTTAAAATAAGGAGCAGCATTGCAATTAGTGTATGCTATGTTGACATTTAGCAAAATTTACACGTTTTGGTTTGTTATTGTTATTTATTGTTATTTATTGTTCTTTATATTAATTTGTTTTGTGTAGCATTGTTTTGCATCCAAAAAAACACTTTATTTTATTTTAATTCTTTATGTTCTTGTAATTGATATGATATTTAGATGGTTTTTACATAAAGTTTTCGTTAAGCTGCTTCTTCCTTAGAGTGTTGGTCTTTTCATATGCGCTGGTAGATTCACTCCAAATTACAGATGTGTAAAAAAATTTAAGAAAGCTTTTAACTTGTATTACAAGGTGAAAGTCTCACTTTTATTCATATTGTTTTCCGCTTGTAATATAAGTTACATTCTTACTTGAAACAGGCACGGTCGGCCAAGAATGAGGTCTACCAGTATTGACAAAAGTTTCTGTGATATCTAATTATGGCTAAGGTTGACACTTGTCACTGTCATAATATTATTGCAAGGTAAAATCGAACTTGTTGCATCATGCCGTGCAAATGAACTTCAACCGTAGTACGGTGGTAGATCACATATTGGGCTGATTGTACCTGGCTAATTTACTGAATTAATAATTTCGTTTAATTTTTTGTCCTTTTGTTTGTGTTTTTATTATTAGTATGTCCTAATACCTATGCGAATTTTCTGTTGTTATTCTTTAGCTTTTATTTTTACCTAGCGACCTGCCCTTGCTTGGCTTCGGTTTATATCTTTCGCTTTAAATTCTCTTAGTTAAAGCAAGGGTTAAAGTTAAATTCTGCATCAAAGTTCATTTGCTTGCTTTAGAAGGAGTAATTGAACAAACAGACAGACAGATGCGGATGGCAACTACTATTGTAGGGATTGTTTAAGATAATTGTGTACTTCCAACGCTTTATTGTGCTGTATTTGAGGTTTAAAAAGCTGTTTAGTCACAGTGACAAGCATAGTTTAATTTTGTTTTTGGATTCTGTATTTTTTATCTGATGCTGTTTTTTTTCTTAACAACTGATTAGCTCGAAGAGATCCCTTAAAGAAATGAGTTTGCCTTTGTACATCCGTATTATGTATGTACATACATAAATAATTTCCAAAAAAAACGAGTCGAGAACTGTTGACTACATTCAAGACGTATTTGGATAACAAGTCTAAAAAAAAATCTTTCAAAATCCGATTGCATGTTTTGATATTGGCCTCTGTTAGTATTTGGGTAGTTATTTTTCAATCCAGTGGCACTAATCTAAGGGCCGTATTAATGATCTGATCTCGCCTGTGATGTACTGTAATGACTTGTCTCGAGATGCGAGGTGTCAAAGATGACAGTTTTCAATGGCTTGACGTTTACTGTGACGTGTCTTGTGACGGGCGTCTCAGCCGAGCCAAGATGAGTTTATAATACGACGCAAAGATGATTTTAACGACACCTTGTTGAGATCAAGCCATCCGCTCAACCTCTGAATAATAATAAAGCATCTTTATTTCAGTTTTTTTCCATCTGTCTTCTGCCTACAGGCTATAATCTGATCTATTTAATGTGAATGGATTTTGGGGATAGCTCATGCAGTAGCGTGTCATCCATGATTTGGTGTCAAATAGAAACAAGATGTTACCTTTTTAGTCAAAATTTAGATTTTGTTGTATTTGTGAGCTAAGTGTCTAACTTTGCAGTCGCAATTTGTAAGTTGTACAATTTTTTTAATAAAAATAGCATAGTTATATGTTTTGTTATGTATATAAAATTTATTAGCAATTGCGATCAACTTGCAATGGTATCTTAATTATTATATTCAATTAGAATACCAATATAACTTACAAGGATAGTGTTATCGCTAACTTGCTACAGCCCAGCATTTGCGTACGTGTGTACATTTGACACTATATAGGTGATAGCGGCTAACAGCTGGCTCTTAATATTTGCTATGAAGCACTAAATTTGAAACGAAGTTGCCTCCATTCGAGGGTAAATCGTTAGAACGGGATGAAAATAACATTATTTCAAATGTATATAACTTATGTGTGCCTTTTAACTTAATGTACCTACCTATGTACTTTATCTAACTTGTACTTTATCTCTTTACAGCAATTTAACAACCCGCAAAACATGTATCCAACCTACGCGGCCGCTCCACCGCAAATGTGGCCACAGCAGCAACAACAACAGCAACCACAACAACAATTCAAACCTCAATTTCCCCCCTACCAGCCAGAATACCCTAACACCAACCAGCTATACCAACAACAGTACAACCAGAACTACACCCAGGGGTACGCCCAACCCAGCTATCCACAATACTATCCCAACCCGCAAATGCCCCAACCCAATCCAGGCCAGAAGACAGACAGCTGGGAAGATAACTGGGATTGGGGCTGGGATGAATCCGCCAAGCAGGCTCAGCTTGCGGCACAAAACGCGGCTCAAAATGCTGTTCAAACTGCTGCACAACCACCAGCGTTCAACAACGCTAACGTCATAGAAGAAAGCTTCGCGTCTACTGATAAGTGGAACTGGTCCATGGAGAATAAGAAGGAGGAAAAGCATGCAAAAATACCTAATGAAATTAGAGAGCCGGTTGCGAAATTACCAGCGCCTGTTGAGGTGAAGCTAAGCGATAAAGATACTGTGAAAGAGCGCATCCCAAACCTGGCTTTAGGGAAGCGTTTTAACGATAACTTGACGCCGCAGTGGTCTATTGAGTCGCAAATGTCTCAAGAGTCAAGTGACGGCCAGCATACGCAATCCGAAAGCACTAACCAAAGTGAGAACCCTTCGAGGAACTCGACTAAAAGCAGTCCTGGGGCTCATGCGGACGTTAGCTTCAATTTCCCTGGGGCTTCAGATGATTTGGCTCCTATCGACTGGCCTATTCCAACGCCAGAAGAATTGAAGCAAATCGAGGAAAGAAATCGCAAGAGCCACGAGAATCTGACTTCTTCCCTACAAGAAATGAGCATCGCGAGCGAAGAGCCGGCGTCTTTACAGGATAAAGACTCTAGCACTTCGGAGGAACCGTCTTTGCTCGCCGGTCCTCCAGCGGCAATAACCCCCACTTCCGTTTCTGCTTCCACACTCCCTCCACCGCCAACGAATTTACCCACGTCTTCCCAAAATCCATTTAAGAAACAAGGTTCCCTCTCTCATAAAAGTACTCCTAGTAAAACTAGCACCCCTATTCAACCGTTTACTGGCATGTCTTCCCTAACCTCTCCAACTGCGGTTAATAAAATACAACATAGGCCTCCTGTAGGATTCGGGGCTAATTTAGAGACAGCTCCCGATAATTCTGAAAGGCCTGATCAGCCACAAGCACCGTTTAGACCCATTCCGGTGACCCAAGCAGTTCCGGATAATCTTGAAGTAGCTCCACAGAATGATAGAAACGAGTACTTGCAGACGGCTCACCTGTCTACTGGAGATTATGAGAATACTGACTTCAGTAGGAATATGCCACCACCTCCTGGATTATGTCGCATGGTGGTAGGGCAGCAAGAGTCGGAGTACGGACCGACTGGCGTAGACGAACCGCCACCGGGGCTTGCAAGAATGGTTCCAGGTCAACAGACCGAAGCCGACAACGCTTACAGCCAACCAGGGGACAACTACATGGATAGACACATAGACGGACAACCGACTGACGATAACCCTCGTCCATACAGGCAAGCAGACGGTCAAACTGATTACACGCAGCCACCAGCGAACAGAAGCTCCGAAAGACGGCCCGTAGGATCAGACAGGATGGTACCTGGTAATGATGAGTATTCTCAGTATCAACCTGAATACAACGCCAATGAGCAAAGAGTAGTGACAGGGTTGGACCATGATTATCCAGGCAACGCTGGCCCCACTGACATTAGAGAGCAAAACGTAGACGGATCGGACTATACTGAAAATACTCCAAGGAATCCCTTTGGAAACGTCTGTGGCAGCTCTAACGATGTGTCTGATGACTTCAATGGCCCGCCTGAAGAGCAACAGCGTGAAGTCATGATGGAAGGTGAAAACCTGCAGGATCTGAGCGCCATCGATCCTGCCGATATGACTTATACAAGAGAACAAGCGGTGGATGGAGCTGATACTAACACGGCTGATGCAGGAAACGATCGGAAGACCGATCTATCAGAAACTGATCATCCTGTGACTAGTTCGAGGCGTCAATCCATCAACCGAGGAACCTCTGGAGATGACTCTGAGAGAGATAGATACAAGTCTTCTCCAAGGAGAGACCAGCATAAGTCTTCCAGAGATAAGGATAGGGAAAGAGACCGCACTGGGAGGTATTCTAGGGATTCTAAAGGGAAGTATGAGAGGGAGCCTGAGCGTCGGTCAGGAAGGAGAGAGAGGGATGATAAGGAGCGAAGGAGGGAACGGGAGGAGACTCCAGAGGGGCGGAAGATGAAGCGTAGCACGAGGAGTCACCGGTATGAGACCGAAGACACTGATTACTACAGCGATCGGGATAGGGAGCGCAGGTGAGATTATTTTTCCATTGAAGTTCCAGGCAGTAATAGGGACAGCTCAAGCCCGTAAATATTTAATCATGCCGACCGTTTACATACTCAATATAATAGGTAAAATAGACCTGGCTCTTTCCTGACTAGGAGGGTAAGAATGGGTAAATAGGTTACCCGGTAAATACAAAATATCAGGTACCTGATTGATTATATTACAGTGAAACTTTGTGACTGCTATAGTGCGGTCCTGTTTACTGCCTAAAATTTTTTGAAGCTTGCAACATTCTTGCGTTAACCGGTATAGTCTCACAAAATACATAAAAACCGATATTTTACGATTGTTACGAAGTTTGAGTGGTACTAATTTGTTTTACTGCCAACACCTACAGTTTAGTAACACGTCAATATTACAAACAAGTGTGCACAAGGCCGCGTGTTTTATGGTTTGATTGAATAGTACCAAAAATAATCGACAAGAAAAAAGCAAGAAAAAAAAATGTAATACAGAGCAATACTTATTTCAGAACAAGTAAGGATTGAATATAATATTTATTTGTTGTCATGTTAGGTCACACTGAGTTTTATTCTCACTGCCATTAGTGACACTTTCACAGGGTCCGTATACAAGGTGTGAGGCTATACAAGTATTCATCTACAGTCAAAAGTTCTTGAAGTACGCTGAATCATAGGTAACTTAATATATTATTTACGTTGTTACACAGTTACTAATTTCCAAAATTCCTCCAGACGTTACAGAGAAGGCTCCTTCACCAAACCCCCCCGTCCGGACGACTACCGTCGTCAAGAAGATCGTCGTCGCTACAACACGACCGACCGCGAGCGTCGGTACGACGATGACGAACGACGACGATACGGGCGCTACAGGGACATTGATCCGACGAGAAAATTCGGGAATCTGAGGAGGGAGGAAGATCGAAGAGGTATGTAACTTTTGAATACATTGGCATATCCTCGTAGGAGTCTTAATTACGGATATAGCCATCTAGATTGATTGCTAACGGTATAATGATTAATAGAACTTTGCCATTCAATTGATATACTTAATTTTCGTTACGCAGTGATATCATATCTTGGAAAGAAAGAATTAAAAAATCGTACGGTCACGGAAGTTAATTTGCTACCCATTTCAAAGAAAATCTGCTTGAAGATGCCAAGTGATTTGTAATTGATAGAAAACTGAACCTTATAGCTGTGGAATGTCAATTTAACTTTGGAACTAAGGTGGGTGACAAATTTAATTCCTTGACTGTACCTACTCATCTGGCAACCATGATTATGCTGCCAGCATCCTAGAACTCTTTTCTGCCAATCTATATAAGCAACAATAGCAAATCGTCGTGTGTACGGCACGTTCTTCCAATTGTAATTTTACATTAAAGTCACGTGATTAACTGCTACACGAACTTTATGCCTAAATGTGAGCAAAGCGACCAAGCGAGTTACTAAATCTTAACTAAAATAGTATAATTACTAACGGATAATAAACATATAGACATGGTCAAAGTCATTCTTAATGTTATTGAAAAAATATCAATTCAAGAGCGAATATTCACACGTTACAACCGCGGCCATTGTGTTGTGAATTGATAAATAATTATGAATTGCCTGCCAGCAACTTTTGGAAAGTAATTTTATCTGGAATAATATGCGAGGACGACAATGATGGCGGTTAAAACGCCGAAGAATTATTCGCCAATAGGATAGGTACAGTTCCCCAAAGAAAATGTTAAGCACTTTAGTGCGTCGTCATAGTAAACTTCAAACAGAACATGAAATGTCACACATGACAATGACAATTAAATTCACAATTACAAGGTTCTAAGTATGCTCAACATTTTTATTGGGTCACTGTACAAGATAAAAAAAAATACATAGGTTCTCTTACAATTGCCTATGAATATGACTTGTTGAATTCTGACAACTAATCAAGAAGTTCTTAACCAATTTTATTGCCACCTACACGTATCGTTAACTAATTTATCCAAGTTAAAAACTAAGCTTTCATTTTATCCTTATTTGAATAAATAATGTTTGGCGTTCTTACAAAGCTGTACAATTTTGTATGGACGCGTCAGCATTTATATTGGTCCCTTTAAAATATAAGGTTCGTTTTAACACAGGTTCATCATACAGTCACAACACGGGAATGTTAAGCCACTAGCTACTCTTCGTAATTTAGCCGAGTAATACATACTGGATACACGATTATAACCGACCACACGAGATTTGCATTATACGCCCAAAATACGAACTGCGGCAAGTGGCTCAACAATCTCATGTCGGGACTGTACATAAAAATCCAAGTAAATGATCATGTATTTTTGGATTGGTGGTCAAATTTGAAGTCATATTTGTTGGAAGAGTGTATGGAAAAAACGTTCATTCACGTACTTCGAACGTACATACGTCCGCGTTTTGTTTAGCTAAATGCGAAAGTGTATGTAGCTGTCTCGGGCCACGGGTGTACAGAGTTAGTTGTATACTACGGACTACTTTATACCGGATACATTTGCTTCTAAGCTAACAGTGGAAAACAAATTCTATGTGGTGTCCGGGAATTATTTATCAAGACCTCTAAGCACACGCACATTATAGGTTGACGCACACGTAACCGCTCGGCATCTGATTGCCACCTCAACTTGAGCCGTTCCGGTACTGTATGAAACTCCATACTGTAATGCTCACTTAGCGGCATCGTAACGACAACGCCTCGCCTCGGCACAAGCTACTAACTAACACATATCAAAGCACACTTTTCAATGTGTCACTTTGAGCTGATCCGGTGTGAAGCGGTTGAGTTTGCGCCAACCTTACTCTTACTGCACGGACATAAAACTTTTTCTTACTGGCTCAAGCTGCCTGGGGAGACCTTGAAAAGGTCAGTGTCATTGGTCGATAGCCCTCACGCTTGTAGCAATCCATTGACGAGTTGTTTTCACATTTTTTTGCCGAGAGCTGTTGCAGCGACGTATTGTATTATGAAAATCTTGCGGAATATCGCGCAATATAACTGAGCCTTAGACACATTAGAAATGAGGTCGTGTTTTGTTTTACATTATACACACAAACTATTGTTTAATTGTTATGTACATTGTTGCCAGCCATTGTGAAACGCCATATTTATAAATGGAATGTCTAGCTTATGCCAAGTTTACACGATGGCAATTTGCACCGTATGAACAGTTCCCGCGCCATGTTTTTTCGATGTATTTTTTGGCGCCGAGATTTTGGCGAAGCAAAATATGTCAACGTGTAAACTTACCTTAAAGCTAACGAGCGTTTGTCCCGCCCATTCTGTGTTATGAACTATGTTATTTATCTAATGACAAATAACAATTCGAGAAATCATGTGAGAACCTTTGCCCTACTTCTTACTTTTATCGAATAGAAATCCAATGCATTCTGTGTACGTTTTTTGTAACACACGGGAGGGGATAAAGGCCGCTGAGCAAACGCCAACTTTTTTAAATTTTAATCGTGGAACCGTTATAGTGGCGATAAGAAGTCAATCATGACACATTGCTCAACCACGAAGTTTCTAGATATTGATAATGTATGTTATATATTACGCCAGGCCGAGTTTTGTACGAGTTAGGGTCCGATTTTGACAAATGATGTCATTGGATTCGTCTCATGCTGGGGAGTTACATAAAATTCTTAGTTTTTTTTTTACGATAATGACTGAAAACTTAACTTTAATTTAAAAAACTACTTTGTGATATCACGTCACCCGAGCTTTGCTTTGACTTGAGATGTCAATGTAGAATTTAAAAACAAACCTGTTGTAAGTTCTTCAGCATGAGAAAATATTAGTTTTGACGCGGCTACTTATAACCGCAACACCAAGAAAATTAACAAAAAACGAAATAAACGGTCTATTTACAATGGCAATGTTCACTCGTGTTTATTCATTAACGCATGTTTATGTTGACAGCAGTAACACAATGCTGTTGTTAATATCCCTTCACACGCAACAAATAGGTGTCAATATTATCAATATTCAATAACTCAATGGTGGTGCGGCTCGGCTCTGACTATAGTCTGTCAAATCTATCTTGTGGGCAGGCGCGTGGTAAAATTTACATATGAAGAAGAAGAAGAAGAAGAAATACATTTATTCACTAACCATAAGACACACTAATATACAAATGATTAAAGAAAACAAAGGTAACAGGCATAGCACGCAATTGTGTGTCCTCGCGGCAGTGAAACGGACACTGGCTCAGCAAAATGCCGTGGTGTCAGACACCTACAGCGCATATATGACATTAAATAAAAGAGAAAACATTGTCAGAATACTTGTCCGTAGCGATCTTGTCGGTATACTTTGGATTTTCTTGGGCGCTTCGTCTCCAATATGGTCTTGTCCGAAGCGCTAGTAGATTCACTTCATATTACAAACGCATAAAAAACACTTATGTGGCCATTTACTTTTTTTTGATGTAGCTCTTGCTCTTTCACTGACTGTAACTTGGCAGGTTTTAATAGGGCCTCAACAATATCGTATTTATCGTATGTATTGTATTAATGCTGCTTTTGCTATGTTAATAATTCATCTTATGTTGTATACAGTGTGTGTGTATATTTCTATTCTGCTTCTGCTTATTTTTTTTACACTATGCTTATTTATACGTTTGTAATAAATCCGATGCGTAGTTTGAAAGATCTCAGTGTACATACTAGTACATAGGGACAGACGGCAGGAATAGATATTTATATATATATTTTGTTTTATACTATGTAAAGATAATTCCTCGGTGCCGCGAGGATAAATTCCTATCAACATAAATAGTTCTAAATAACACAAGTATTTATTTAGATTCGGTTTTATAAGTAACTAGAGGTTCTCCCGGTTGTACACTTAGAATTCGTTTTCCGCTGTGGATACATTTCCAACAATTCTTAGGGCTGGTTCAGACGGACAGCGTTTCACTTGCAACCCAGCTGCAAATTGGCAGTTCGAGGGCAGTTCTGATGCGGTTGACGTAACTGGATTACAACCGTGCAGCCCGCTTGCAGTTGCCGTGCAGTCCTGTCGACCGCAAGCTGACTGCAATTCTTAGGGCTGGTTCAGACGGACAGCGTTTCACTTGCAACCCAGCTGCAAATTGGCAGTTCGAGGGCAGTTCTGATGCGGTTGACGTAACTGGATTACAACCGTGCAGCCCGCTTGCAGTTGCCGTGCAGTCCTGTCGACCGCAAGCTGACTGCAAGCTAGCTGCACGGTTTGAGCAACTGCATTACGACGGCAGTTCTGATGCATTTTAGGTAACTTAAACTTACGTAACGTAAAATGATGACGCAATTTCCGATGTAGGATGCTTGGAACTAATATTGCGACACCCCCCATGACAGATTAATATCGGTTTTCGTTAGCTAATTTAACGTTCTGAACGGACCATTAGTCAATACATTTTGTTAGTCGTAAAAGCCCTCGTGTTTTAACGTTAATGAACACCGCAGGCAAGGAAACTGTTGACAAGCCTTTATAGATTCCATAGCGATTAGCTTCTATAGTAAAGCTATGAATTAATTTAAGTAGATTTGTCTCTAACCAACCTCTAATAAATATGACAAAGTCAGTTTAAATCAAGATATATGTAGTTTGACGTCATCGGCACTAAAAGGTCGCTCCCTGATTTATGCCGTCTAAGAGCTAATACGATGATGGAGTCGGAATGTGGCAACTTGATTTCTGTACTTAACGTAGACCAACCAAGTCAGGACTTCTTTGGTATCGATTAAAAAATGGTACCTCTGTAAAAGTACAGGTGGCCGCAACTTATTGTACACTGCTTGAGTGAACTATGCTATACCATGCTATACTATCTAATTTTAAATAACATTGAAGATGGAATTTAATTCGTTTTATTGATAATAAAACATTCATCTAGTCCCTACACTACTCGAGTGCAGTATCAATATAGTATAATCATGAAGACCTAAAACCGATTTGTGTTTCCAGTGGTCACTTTTTCTCGAGACCTGGAAGGACCCGTTAAAGGTACTTGGGTGGTATGCACACATGCATGGATCAGTGTACATACATTTAACACATGCTTAACGTTTTGTATGTGGCCATTATATATTAACTATCGTACTGTGGGGCTGAAGTCAGGAGTGTTATTGTTGACGCTGTGCCGGCAACGACGCATGTTTTGGTGTTTTAGGGCTGAAAAAGTGCGAAACAGGACGCTATTGCATAGCCATCGTTGCTAATGCCTATGCCTAATTTTAAATAGCTATATATTTTGAATTGTAATAGACACACGGTTGATTTCCTTTAAAAAAGAACATTATTATTACAAGGACTTTTTTGTTTTTTGTTCCATCGTCAAAACCGGTAGTACAAGCGTCAAATTTGGTGTTATTAAGGACCGTATCGGAAAGAAAGTAGACAACTTCAAAATAATAATGTTGTTATTCTGTGTGAACACTGATAAAGAAACGAAAAGAAACTGACAAAGTAAGGTCTTTATAAAAATCTGTTTTTAATGAATTCATAGTATTATACACCGTGTTTTTTTTGATTTACGATAACTTTAAGGGAACGTTCTTTAGGTCAAACAAAGTTAATTTCCCGAAGACAGACAAATGATAAGTCTAACGGTTTTAAAGATATTTAATTTTTAAATTTAATCAGTTAATCACGTTAAACTAGTGTAAAAGGCTCTTAATTGATAACAACAATTTTCTTTTAATACGTATGAGTAAAGAGTTTCCAATTGTTAGGTTTGTATACGCGTCAATCTAAAATGACTTGTACCTGTCAAGTGTTATGTTTACTTGTGTGTGTATGTCACGCCAACATAGACGTATTTGACACTGATTATTAGCTAGGTAACTCTAAAGGCCCTTTTAGAATGTCCAAAGATAAAAGATTTCATTATTTTACTCTAAACTGAAAAAAAAATTTTATTTGCAAAATTTAAAAATCTAATCTACCAATTAGTTTCTATAGATATACCTAGTAATATGCTGAAGTTATCGTAAATCAAAAAAAACATCGTGTACACTCAGGAGCAAAAATACCGGGTCAGAGTGTGTTCTTCATACAAACGAGACTATTTCGAAGCCTTGGTTCCTCGCCAGGGGTTGTTTCGGGTGAGGTTTAATGGTGGATACTCCGAGGTTCAATAGAGGAGGTCAAAAGTTCTTAAGATACCTAACTGATCGCACAATCAGTTAACACCACAGCCGGACAGCTTGGGTCAGCATTTGGATTTCCTTACATTTTATTGCCATTTTAGATGTTTTTCTGTACATGCACAATTCCGGCATTAACCGCAGATTCATTCAGTTGGGTATCCTAGGCACTCTGGAAGTCCTTTATCGATGCTCGCGGTATTCATCATCAGAATTCTCTAAAAGCATTCCCTGGCGAGGAACCTAGGCTTCGAAATAGCCTCTTTAGTATGAAAAACGCACTCTGACCCGTTTTTTTGCTCCTGATTGTATTATATTTTCTCTGCAAAATAACTTTATTTTTAATGTGTCTCATTAAATTATGAACCACCAGTTTTTGGTCAATTAATTTGGCAGCTTTGATGTTTTTTTGGAGGTATCAATCCATGATAGCCCAATATCGCTCAAATGCGCGAACTTCTGGGCAATTAAGGGGATTCGTATCCACTATTTCTACCTTGTAGGCTTTGTACCGACAAGAAGCCAAATCCGGCCAAATGAAAGTGCTAATCCTGTGCTTCTTTATGAGTGGTAGTAATATTTTCTGTAAGCACTCGTCACGGTGTACCGTAGCGGTCAAAGTCCCTGTAGTGAAGAAGTATTGCGATCGCATACCGCTTTGACAAATCGCTCGCCACACTAATATTTTTTTGCCGAATTTCTCGTTGTTGATTGCCTTATCTTATCGAGTAATAAAGTGAGGTCCTGGTAAGGCTTTAAAGTCCAATTTGCATAGGTCTCGTCATCCATTATAATGCCCTGATTTTTCTTGTTTTCAGACAGCTAGTTTGATTTTCATCTCGTTTTGGTTGTTTTGTTGTTTATAGGTTCTTAGGTTGCATCTTAGTTTGATTGTTTGTGTCATAGCCGAAGAAGTTTTGGCTCTTTTTGCCGCATCATGTATTGAAAAGGAAAGATTTTGTTAAACATTCTTACGAGTTTCTTTTCTAGTGCCCCTGGTTGTCCCTGGTTTTCTTCCAGATTTAGGCAAATCTTCGAGAGTGCAGAAGTCACCGAATTTCCTTATTATCTTGTGCACTCCCGCGGGACTCAACTCGGTTTTTAGTCAGTTTTCTAATCGTCATACCTTTTATTTTGCACCAATCGACCAAATATTTTTTACGAATGTGTTAGGTTAATTCGCCCCATTTTGATAGTTTGGCAAAAATGGCAATTATTTTTAGTTGCAATTTAAAGAAGAGGATGTATTTCGGTATTTAAAAAAAAGTTTATGCATACTTTATATACGTGCGAAGTTTTAGAGATGCCTAAAGTCTACTTTCTTTCCGATACGGTCCTTAAATACCCTAGAGGAAATCAACAAATCATTAAAACCGTCCAAGTGTGAGTCGGGCGGTACGGAGTCGTCAGTGCGCGAGCCCAAATCGCATAAGACCGGGCTTTTTGAACATTGAAATTCTCAAATTTAAACTTTTAACTCTCAGCGTCATGGTCATGGTGTATGTTAATTTGTTTGATGCAATAGCGATGACATATATTATATTCTTGGTATTTACTGATACTGTACAGTAAAGGAAATTGATTCCTAGACCATTTTGGACTATGTCATAGTGATGTTATCAATCAAAACGTACGAGATTATTGATTTTATACATTTATTCGCTGTCTGGAATTTATCATGATTTAACATGTGTGGAAGCATATGAAGGGGGCCTTTAGTATAGCAAAACTCCATCCAAGTTTCGTGCTGTGAAAAGGACAGTGAATGCTACTACTCTGTCCCTTTCTGTCTACATTACTAACCATGTAGTATCTCAATAATGACAGCAGCAAAAAAAACTGCTGTTACATTTATTCCTTCACTCGCATCAAATAAGTTTAGCATTCTTTTACTGCCGTCAACATTATCAGCATTGAAGAACTTGATGCTTGTGCAAATGTGTAAGGATTGACTGCTCCAATATTATAGAGTATAGAGCTTGGATGGATGCGTTTCTAAAACAGACATATTACAGAGTTGTTTTGAAAAATGCTCATTTTAATACCGCTTTAAGACTACACGTAGCGTCCAGTTGTTATTGTGTTTTCTAATAATCGATTAAACTAAACTGTCTTGTAATCGAATGATAGTTTTTTGTTGTACTAATGAATACAGTCGGGACCTTTTCGTTCCGTCACTCATGTAAACAAATCAATTTTCGCGTACTATTGAAGAATGAGCACGGTCATGTTATTTATTTATACACTTAATCATTGTCTTCATGTTTATTTTGAGGTTGTAATCTCTATTTAATCTTGTATTTTTCGATGAAGATACATTGTGACTGACTGATGCTTGTCATATACTTTTTTGTTGTTGTAAAATGTAGTGATGTTTTGATAGATTTCATTGATTAATTAGAAAAGAGAGGTTTTCGTCTCTGTCGCACCCAGCATATAATACGATGATGATGATGAATATACTTGTATTCGTATATTAAACCTTTTTAAATTTCTAATTAGATGTAACATTATTCTCATCATTAGAGCCCGTTATCTTGTCGCACTGTCATTACTTTTCAGTAGAGCGTGAATGTTTTTTTTTATCGACTATCTAAATGTCGATACTGTATGTCACTGATAATTTCAAAGAGGAGTCACTAGGTTCTATTACTTTTGTATAAAACGCGAAAGTTTGTGAGTATGTATGTATACGGATGTTTGTTACCCTTTCACGCAAAAACTAACGGATGGATTTTGGTTAAATTTGGAATGCAGACAGCTTATACCTTGGATTAACACATAGCCTACCTTTCATGTATATGTAACTTAAAAGGCGAAAATTCAATTGCATTATATAAATATCGATGTCAAGAAGGTCGATAAAAGAAGCATTCACGCTCTACTGAAAAACAATTTCAGCGCGACAAGATAACGGGGTCTACTCATCATTATTCCATCCTCTATCTAAAGGCAAATTACAGTCAGGTTACACTTGTTATTTTCATTGGCAGTCTGAATATATTTGTTAGATGACTTTCCCAAACGCATTTTTTCTTTGAAGATAATATTACCAATCGCCTTTTTCCCGGCAGTTTATTTTCACATTCGTGTTTTTCCCCTTGCGAGTTTTATCCAGTCGCTTCTTTTCTTAGCATCATATTTTCACTGTCGTGTTTTTCCCATTCCATGAATCAAACTTGACAAGGTTTACGGAGCTCCGCTACTGCGGAGCATCTATTTCTGGATTATTTGGGCCTACGGGCCTGCTGCAAATCTAACATAACCTAAACGAAATAAAATAATAATTTTGTGAAAGTTATCTAACAAGTCGCTGAATAGGAATAGATTTAACACAATATTGTACATATAGTATAGGTACAAGACATAACAATAACAATTGAACTATGAGTGAGTAACTGAACGGAAAAAAGTTGCCACCTTTTTCCGTTTCGTTGATTACACAAAGGTTATTAAACTGTGTATTAATTTTACAGAAAAAACCAAGTTAATTAAAAAACACAATGTGAGTAATGAGGGCGCAACTGGACGCGTCGTTAAGAAAAATAACTACACATTCATGTCTCCATAATTCCATATTTGAATTCATACTTATATATCTAACAAAAACATATCGTATGTACTATTCGTTCATTTACTTATGCTTCATATACATATTTGGATTAAATCATATTGTGCGATGTTATTAGGTGTTGTGATATATGTACGATGCAATGTTCGATATAATCGATTTAAGGAAGCGATTTCGGTATAAAAAGTTCATAAAAAAAGAAAAGTAATTCTTGGAATGCCATAAATTCCTGACTTACTTTTTAAATTCCTTAATGTTTATTTTTTTCGACGTTTTTATTTTGCGTATTAACTTTCGTGCCATCTATATTTTTTATGTGCTAGGTAACTTTGTTGATTGTTATGTGCTTATGTTCTATGTAGTTTTGTTTCAATCGTCTTGTTTACTTTAAATTAAATGTTGAGAAATAATTTACCGACTTCAAATTATATTATATTATTAAGGAGTTACATTGACTTGATCGCCAGATCTTGACGAACATAAAAAAATACAGACTAATTTATAACCTCTTCGTCTTTTGAAGTCTGATGAAAACTAATTTATACGTAGAGGGTCAATCTATAAAGTATTTACCTACTGCTTATCTAAATACTGTCTAAATATCGATTGTATTTCTAAAGATCGTTTCACATGAGCTGGTTCGAATGAATCGCATGAGTGAGCGATAATTTGTGGGTGTGTTCCAGTTTAATAGCAATTTACGCAGAAAAACGAACTACGGCTTAAAATAATGGCAAACATTTTTTTTCAAAATATTAAGCGTGTTTTCAATCTACGAAGGATAGAAACTGATGATATTTTTGAGTGGTTAAAAGGTATAAAATAAAGTTGGAAGTTTATGGATTTAAAATATTATCATAATTAAATAGATAAATATCCCAATATTATGGCGTCGCCTACTTTGATACATAAAACCTTTTAAACCTACTAACCGATTCTCATAAAACTTAGCGAAGAAACATCCCGATTTGATTGCTTTTAAAAAAAACCCGCGTTCGATAGGTCCATCCATTTGGGAGCTATGATGACACATATACATATACTAAACTTATAACATCCCTCTTTTTGCGTTGGGGGTTAGAATTGTTTCGTTCATTCCATGCGTTCCAGCTGATGCATAGCAGCATGATGTTTTAATTTTGATTTTTTATCATAGGCGACCTGTATTCCCCGTCGAGGACGGAATCCCGCGATGCGGGCCCGACAGACGACGAGCTCAACGGCACGCTCGCGTCCATGGACTCGCGGCGGCGGTCCGATAGGGACCGCCACCGGCGCCGCCACCAGCGGCCCGAAGCGTATTACGACGGTGAGTTGGTATTACACAGTAATTGCACTTGCCTTTAGGCCCGCCTCTCACCGGGACACCATGGCGGCAGCAACAAAATCTATGACACTACCAGCGGTCTCCAGCTGACCTATTGCCTAAGGATCTAATACGACACTATTCGCATTTAGTCGATCGGCCGTCTGAGCGGTTGTAAACCTACTTTCAGCCGTCTCATCCTCGGTACAGCCGCAGAGACTCCCGATCGCCTGCGATTTGCCATCGCAGCTGTAAACCTCAGAGACGTCAGATAGCCCTCTATGTAATAATAAGCGTCTCCCCACACCTATCGACGCCGAACGGCTGTCGCCAGCTCTAATCGGCTCTCATCGTAGCTACTCGGCCGTGGTCGGAACTGCCCAGCCCTCGCCGGCGCCGATCGGCGGTACTCGGCGATGTAAGAATGAGAACGCGTGCGGTTGGCTGCTAACAGCCTCGTACGGATGCGGACAGGACGAAGAATTTCCGGTCGATTGACGTCGTTTCGCGTCGGCCAACTTATAGACTAATAAGAGTTTTTTGATCAGCTAATGCTGATACCGCATCGATAGATGTGGAGAGCCCCTTACACACACGCAATCGCAAGCGACTTCAAAGTGGAACAATTGTTTCCATTTTTAGAACAGACAGACTGCCTTCGGACTTTCAATATGAACCTGATCGCGATTGCGCGATACCCTTGTTTCACCGACAATCATTTCATAGAACGTATCACTTCGCAGAATGTTCGTTTCATAGAAAGTTATTTTCTACTGAACCCGTGTTGAATTCAAGTTATCTCGTGATGGTCACAAGTCTAACTTAAGTAACCTACGTGAATCATACTTAAGATAACCTGAAAACGTTCTCGCAATACAATGTCTAAGGACACAGTTCGCTCTCAATATCCTGCCTTCTAACACGTATTTACATACATTAAATAACACCTGTTTCCCAGAGGGGTAGGCAGAGACCACTTCTTTCCACCTGCTACGATAATGACAAATCTCTTTCGCTTCTTCCACATTCATAGATCGAGTCATGCGTGCACTTTTCCAGTATTTCTCCGATTTAAATTCCGAAGAAGTACGCCTACTGCAATTTTGAGCGAGTTGCCTACAAAGCAAGATGACTAATTAGCATGATGCCTAACAAGAAAAATATAATGCTGTGTTAGATATTTTTTCTAAAATCGTTATTTCTTATTAGTAGAATTTCGACGGAGCTTCGCTGTCGCGGAGCTCCTATTTCTGGGTTCTTTGACCCTCCGAGCCTGCTGCAAAAGTAAGCTAAACCTACCTACCTTTCTCGACCTAGTTGGTTTGTTAGGCATCTTGCTTGCTAGGCATCTTGCTTTTTAGACATCCTGCTCGATAGGCATCTTTCTTTTTAAGCATCCCGCTCATAACCCCAAATTCGATTTAACACGTATTAAATTTAAAGAATCTTCTATTTTAGGGTACGGCGGCGTATACGCGGACCCGTACGCGCTCCAACGGCAGCAATACCAATACTACGAGCACCTCCGTCTCACGGACCCGGCGCGCTATATGCAGATATACAAGCAGATAATGGCGGGACAGGCGCCGCCGCCGCCTCCGCCCGACTTCAGGCCCAACTTATCCACGCTTGACGGTAGGTGACATGCCAAATGTTCCTTAAATCTCGTGGTCGTTCCACAAGAGATGCCAAGAATAGATTAGATGATAGATGAGGGTAGATGATGGCCTGGGGTGGAACTTTTGGTACCGTCAAAAAGATGAAATTTCTCTTATTTAGCGGTTGTTCAGAAAGGGTGGAAACGCATTATTTTTTCAGATAACATCCTTTTAGGCTGACATTGCAGAATTTTATAAAATTCTTTGGTGTAGATTACGTTAGGTTAGGTTAGTTATTTATTATAATAAAAATAAAACCCTATTCTATTGTAAAAACCGTATTAACTCAAACGATTTTATACCATATGATACATTATGCGATAAAACCATTATGGATTCATATATAGACCCGTTTATACATTAATTATAACAAATAAACTAATAATGTAGAACAAAAAGCGGTAATATTTTTAGAGTTAAAAACAGCAACTTTAATTTTACATTTATTACTAAAAATGGGAAATAGTGACTCTATTTCCCATATTATACCATATTCTTTTGTAAATGTAATTTGGCTGAATTCAAAATAATAGTGCTAGAACAGTTTTTTGTCATGATAATGTTACTTGATTATTTTTGCTACTGTCCATCTCAATGTATCAATGTATATCCATGAACGCAGAAAGCTTAATAAGTATTTTTTCAACACACTTGCTCAAAACGACCTTTTTATTCCACCGATTTTTGGCTCATAAACCTAGATATTAAACACGCGTGCTTTTTCAGTATATTACGCACAAGTGCCTTTAGTTTATTAACCCAAACAATTTACATTTGTAGCCTAGTACCAAGATGTAAGTACGAAGAAGAAACGATATAATTTAGTCGGGTTATACCTTTTTTTTTCTAAGCAACAAACAGTTTTTATGCGGCAAATAACATTAAAATTTGACTAAATGAAGTCTTGTTTTTTTTTCGCAAGTGTGTTGAAAAACGTCGTATGTAACACGTGTGCCTGGGACCATAATATACGCGGCTTTCTTGTGGCGCACTCGCTTTCGCTCGTGCGCACACAATAGCGCCTTGTATACAATGGTCAACTTAGCACACTTGTATGATAATGTACTATAATGCTGAACCCGTTCCAGACCAAATTTCAACCTTTTCAAAGCACCAAAAGTTCGACCCCTGATGCCCCTGCGCACGTAAAGCCACAGGTTAAATAAGTTTCGCTCCTCTAATTTGTCGTTGATCTTCTGAAGTGGCCTACGATCTCCTCCGGCCGTCTGACCTGACGCGCTGCATGCAGACATTATATGACTGTCTGTGAATATCACGATAGCAAATAGTTCTAGACATAAGACGGGCACAAACTTAAATCTCAATGATGGATATTTAAATTTTCGTTGTTCATTCATGTGAATTCCAATGTTATATATTTTTGGACCGGCTCTTCCTTTCCGTGATCGTTCATTGAATATAAAAAAAAGCACATTCCAAAATCAATCCGTGTTACATTTTAACCCCCTTACTAATAAACGTTGAGTAACCGTGGTATAGTTAAACCATGCTATGTCCTTATCTGTCATTGTGACATTTGAATTTGACAGATAAGGACAAAGAATGGTTTAGCTATACCACCGTTACTCTACGTTTATTAGTAAGGGGGTAAGATTAGAAGCTGTTCGTATAAGATTTTCAATGCAAGAGCAAATTATTTTGGAATGTGTCCGTTTTGTATTCAATGAGCGAATGACAGCCGCGAGTGACACATCGCACTTAAGAAGCAACAGATAAGAAATAATCATGTCCATTTCACAAATAAAAGTTGTATTAAATAAACCTCTTTTGTTAGGATACGGTCCTCACGGCTACGACGGTAGAAACGAGGAACGCGGCAGTGTACATTCTGGTCGATCCAGCGCCAACGGAATGAAAGGAACTGACACGTAAGTTATTAGAATAGAGCGTATAGGGTCTTGCCGTCGGTAAATACGCATTGGGTAAAAAAAGGATTTACCTTCGGCTTACAGATCATCTTTAATTTATAAGATCACTTCAGTTATCTTTTGAATTTCATTGGTTTGAGTTTGTATGACGTAGGTAAACCGATTTAAACATGCATGTTTTAGTGTTTTACAGTATAAAAACAATTATTTAAAACAAAATTTACACCAGTTCTGTAAAGCGTGAATTACACTAGCAAAGATATATTGCTGGTATTCCCTTAGAGCGAGCAGACGAGAGCGTTTATTGCCAGTATTCCTGTATTCATATTGTTTTATCATATCAAGCGATCGCACACTCGCTGCGGCATGTGTCTTAATTTTGTTTTAAGTCATTGTTGTGTTTAGTTTACTATACATAAACACCGCGTCAATAAAGTTTACTTTTTCAACTATTTCCTTGATAGCCATTAGCAGACCCCGTACATTTGGTGCCGTTGACACAAATTCGACGCTGAATATAGGCCGATTCAAATTAGTTTATTCGTAATCAATTATTACATATATATCAACGTTTCAGGTTAAGTTTTGGACAATCAAGCGAAGATAACTAAACGTCTTTGATTGACTTTCACTGATTGTCATTCAAAATATGTATTTTTATTTACGTCTAACTTTTTATGCATTGATAGGTTTCAGGAAATTCAATAACGTTTCGGTAACTTAAATTATGTGTGTTATAAAATCACTTCTTCTATGTGAAATTGCGTCAGGTTTAGGTCAGCGGCACCATATGTACGTGGTTTAGCCATTAGGGTCCCCCGTAGTTCATAGAAACCCCATAGCTATTTAGGAAATCGTAGTACTTAAAAACGATTTGCTTTAAGTACAATAACCTCCTTAGTTAAAAGGGCGTTGTGCATTAATATCCACTAAAGCAAATTCAACCATTTGTATATTTAAATTAAGATTAAAAATTACAAGAAAAAAATCGGACATTGTTACTCAAATAGATGTAGTCCCAAACTTTAAACACGAGTTAAACTCACTAAGTACTAATGACTATAAATTACTAATTACTTAAGAGTGAGTTATACGGGATCTCCTTGAAATATCGACAAACGTTTCATCGAATGTGTCATTTCACCGAATTTCATTTCATCGAAAGCTAATTTCTGAAGAAACTTTATAGTTTTCAGGTTATCTTGAGCATTCGTTACGTAGGCTAGGTTAGCTTAGACTTGCGACCACAAATAAATAAAGCTCCTGCCCGTGGAAATGCCTGTTAATGAAATGAAAATTCGGCGAAGTGAAACGTTCTGTGAAGTGAGTTTCGATATTTCAAGGAATTGAATAACAGCATTTGAACATTTACTATTCTAAGAAGTAGTAAACGTTATAAGAAGGTAATAACACTAATAATTGTTTTACCGTAGAGCTTAAATTCGTTAGGCAATTTTCAACGGCTGTACACAGCTAAGTTAAAGCTACAAGATACTCGCTCGCTTTTTGAGGCAGGATAGATTATCAATATTATACTAGGTGCACGTGCCGTCCCCGGGCAAGTGTTAATGGAGCGAGGCGGTTTGCTGCCATCATTTCAGAAACTTCGAGGATTCGCAGGAGAACTAAAGTTACCGATATAGCTCACCGGATTGCAAACCTTAAGTGGCAGTGGGCGGGGCACATTGCTCGTAGAACTGATGGCCGTTGGAGCGGAAAGGTTCTAGAGTGGCGACCGCGACTTCCACAAGGTGGACTGACGATCTGATAAAGGTCGCGGGAAACCGCTGGATGACAGCAGCAGAGGACCGATCGTTGTGGAAAACCTTGGGGAAGGCCTTTGTCCAGCAGTGGACGTCTTGCAGCTGATAATGATGATGATGATGATTTCAGAAATCTTAGCAACGCTCACTAACCCACGAGTTCCCTCCAGAATGCCTGTACAGTAACTGTTCGGGCATTTTAGCAAAATTCAATTTTAATCCTTACTCATAAGAGTCGTCTTCAAAATACACATAAAACGAAAGGACAGTTTCTTACGCCGGTTCTTCTCGGGGCAAAGGTTTTATTTTTCGAACCGGTGGTAATGCTTTTTGACATTCATAGGTGCATTATATTATGCCTAAATTGAAGAATAAAGAACTTTGACTTTGACTTTGACTTTGAATAAGAGACATTTGAAAACAAAAATTGCGGCAATTTTCCTATATTTCCCATTGAAAGTATCTGTGATTATTCCTCCGTGGAATGTCCGATTTTCAATTATTTTTTTCTAAACCATCTACGGCTAGATGACGTATGACGGGCTGAATTTGATCCTGATATCTCTAATAGGAGGAGTATGCGGACAAACGCAAATACGAATCGGGGTAGAATGGAGCTTCTCTCACTTTCGCTTCGCTTCAATAATTTTCTAAATATTTGGATTCACTCCCACGACATTCGTGGCTCATCAATATTTATCTTTACATCGTATAAAACAAAGTCGCTTCCGCCGTCTGTTCGTTAAGATTTTAATGCATAGTTATTTTAGATAGAGTGGTTCAAGACGAAGGTTTTTATGTGTAATAAGTTCTGGATTATGTACGGTGGTGACAGAAAACTTACATAAACCGAAGCGAAGTGAGGGCGGTTCGCTAGTATAATATAAATTGATAAATATCTGGGAACAATGCAAATAGTTTCATCATGCGAATCAAGAAAATTCTTAAATAAAGTGTATTAACATAAATAAATCCAATAATAACAACTTGTTTCACAATCGAAATTTATCTGCCATTTAAAATTAGTTCTCTCCCAGTCTATTTACAAGTGTAAGAATGAGGGAGGGCTAAATGTATCTGTCAAATATGTTTTGCTTATCAATTGTGATACAGGCTGTAAATAAGCGAAACAATCGCATAGAGTTTGGTGACAAGTATAACAATGTATATGCATGTTTAATTCTAAAGGAGATTGAACCTTAAACGATTATGATAAGGATTTTAATAGCAATCGCCCTTTTCTTTTTTATGGAGCGTAAAATAGACGCAAACTTTAGTTTATTGTTATTCACTAGCTTTAGTTATACTATAAGTTATTTTTGTATGATTATCATAAACTCGTGTCATGCAAGCACTGCCGGAATACCAGAATATTACAATATCAGAATACCATTATTATGCAATCTTGGGACTTTACATCAGAATTAAAGAGGGTAGTGTGGTATGTTAAAATTCTGGTATGTTGTAAATAAGCGAAAGCAAGAAATGCATGTGCACATAATAGTCATTCTGGATGTTTTTATGACGTGCCAGGGTCCTAAAGGTTTTGATGAAGAACGTAAATGATATTTGATATGGATGTTTTCACTGGTATTTTTACACGATGAACTAAGATATTAAATTGATGGGTAGAAAAAAAGTTACTATATGCATGTCTTTACCCTGTTTGTTCGTATTACTGATTCTGGGCAAGTATTTATTTGCCATTTACTTTCTAAAAGCGCGTTCTATCAAAATCTTTGGGTACGTTAGGCATGTATATTTTGGACCTCAAAGTTCCCATTTTTATTGAACTATTAAAGAATATAAGTGAAACTTTAAAAAAAATGGACCGTTTTAAGATTCACTTGTGTTTTTTTATTAAACCATTTGGGCCGTCACGTTCACAGCACGCGTTCAGGCGATAGTGACATCTCTCATTACCATTTTAATACACGTTTCAGGTCATTATCGCTTGCACTTTCATACTCACACTTACATTTTATTAGGGGTTTCGTTGTTGAAATAATTCATTTTATCACGTTTTTCTTTTGTTTTTTTTTGCTATCATGTTTTTTTGCCGTGCATTATCATTATCCGACTATAAAATTGTGTGTAGCCAGGGTGATTTTATGATTCGCTGTGACACGGAACAAGGAGAAACAGTTCGTTGATTCTTCTTATTATTTCCAAAAACACTAACATTTCCAACTAACGAAATTACGGTAAAAAGAAAACAATCTATTCGAAGTATTTATTTGAACATTTTATTCTACTTAAAACAATAAAGTAAGCAAACAAATACATGTTTAAATTTATAATGATTAGTTACACACTTATACAACTTGAAGAACGACTCTCTTTTAGACAGTACACACTCACACACTCCCGACGTGCCGTTCAAATGTGAACTCTATCACAGCCGTATAGAGTTCACGACGGTAATTTCTTTAGGTACTACGGGTATCGACACGACGCGTCTCTACGGGACGCCACCTCACTCCGGACCGATCTCTCTGACAGGTACAAGACACGAAAAACGTATATGGTCAACTTAGTGTTATCAAAAAATAAACCTTTTCTTAATAGAAATAAGGTTACGTTTTGGTTACGCTGAATTGGTGCATAGGACTTTATAGTTCCAATCAATTTTGTAGCTGGATAATACTGAGTGACGATTGGTTGTTGGATATTAATTTATAACAAAAAAAATGGCGCACGGAAAGCAAACCAGCACAATGTTAAAACTGCAATCAAAACACTGCAAATGCTTTAGCAACCCTATGGATTGCCTCTATCAACTGTAAATTAATTAAATGATTATTAATGATCGGCGACCGGTAGCATTTTGTCGGTGTCAATTATAACATGGATGTGATTCTATTTAAATTTCGTGCACAATTTATTTATTAAAATTGTATGCAGTTTTATTACCGAGGTTTTAACATGGCTTAAACGATGATTATTTTTTCATCTTTTGATGAAGGAAGAACATTCTCTTTATATTAAAGGATCCTAAATGTCCCAAATATAGAAAAACATTGAAAAAAGTACGGCAAATTATTATAACAAATTAAAGTCAGTCAGTTTTTAACAGTATAATTATGTTTTTTATTTTTATCAACACTTTTCTATGTTACAGTGATGTTATGAGTATACTTGTGCTCGTCACTCGAATATTTTTCCCCTTGGGATCAAACCTCTCGTTATCAGTCACTATGTTGTAACTTATAGATCATAACCAATCATCGTTCAGTATTATTAATTTATACCTTATTGCATAATACAAAAAGTAAGTAAAAGTAGGTAAAATACGCGAGCGAATAAAAGACATGCGGTGGTTTAAAATATAACTAATGTTCTGTGCAACTGTGACACTTTCACGAAGACAGTATCGCCGCTTAAATGTGTTTTTCATTTGGTCGTGTACTACTAAGCTATACTCATAAAGGGCGTCATTCACTACACTGCTTGTCGGCTTGTGTCATTCGATGGTTTGCTGTCATTTATGTTTTGGTCAAGCATGGTGTTTTAATATTTTTTATAAAATATTATAGAAAGTAGTTTTATTAAATATATATATATATTGATACAGAGTGTTCCTAAGGTGACTTTTACTCTAGAGGTGTTGGGAGAACTCCTAAGTAGTTCTACTTTGACACTTGAAAAGAGATAAAACTGCATACAGTAATTTTAGTAGTTTCATTTCATTAACATTACTATTTTCCTTTGTTTTCCTTCGTATTTTCACGGATACGTACGAACGCGACTTGCTGTTTCAGTCGGTCACAGTACAAAAAGTACTGAGGTTGACTGAAGTAGCATGACAAATACGAACATTTCCGACAAAATACGAAGGAAAACAATTATGCACTACATCTGTACTACATTCACAGTAGAACTTAATTTGTTGCTCGTAACATAATAATTGCCAAACTTTTGAGTCATAACTCTTATAACATAACTAGTCATAAGTGGTCCTTATTGTTACTACTGCGGCGTCGGTTCAATACATAATATGCCTACGCAGTATATATGTGGGTAAATACACAATATTGGGCAATACCCGGTAACTCCTCGAGGTAAATACCGAATTTTGGTGAATACCTGGGTGTATCTTGAACTAGGTAGATTGTGTGTATATCTGGTAATTTTCCCCTGTTTACCCCGTAGCGTAAAGGTTACCTCTAGGACACTGTAATCTATTCAAATTACTATCAATTGGGATACACCATACTTTTACAACGTATGGTAATTTAAAAAACCATTTTAGGAATTAGTGTACTAACTCATATTCCACCCTCGAACTTTTAAATATGTTTTTCTCGACTGGAAATTTATGTTTGCCTTTAAGAGATATTTATTAGAAAATCCCAAGTCATTGATATGTTTGGAAAATCGTAGACATGTGAAAATATTCATGACAAGATTACAAAAAAAAAGTAAACTGTAACTCACCGCGTCTGCCTGTTCGGCCGCTTCTCCTTACCTATTCAACGGATTTTGATGCGGTATCAAAATCATTTAGAGTATTTTTTACCGTTTTCAGAACGATGTAATGTATTATATATTTTGGATTATGTACGTCCTTATAGAAAACCAATCCGAAGCAAGGATGGGTCGTGATTTTGGTAGCATATAAAGTTCTACAATCAATACGCTATTTCCTAATTGTGAACGCGAAAATATGAATGAACTAAACTAACAATGTCTATATTTCATATTAAAATGTTGTAAATATCGACTCCATGGCTTCTAGAACTACGATGTCCTACCAAAAGTCCTAGCTCTAATCGTAATAAATAAATCCTTCAACTCGTCTTGTATTTTTAAAATGGTTTTTTAAGTGTGTCCAATTTTTAGGCAACGTTTTAACCTAACACATTGAATTAACCTATCCACGTTTCTCCCAGGGATCTGAACACCGATGCATCTCTGAATCTACATCTGGAGGATTCCACCGTGCGTTCTGAACGTATGACACCGTTCAAATTCTCCACAGCTCATATAAGGGTACGTTGATTATTAACTTCATCTGTCTGTTCAACTTTCATAGCACAATAAGAATAAAGAGAGATATGGAGTTGACATTTATATTAAAATGGGGCTCATACTCATATTCATACTTAATCATTAATCATAATCATAAAAATGAAAGTAGCAATTCTTACTATGTATATAGATTGCTCGGTATACTTTAACGTAATCTAATGAAAATGATTCTTTTAGCTACATGCTACTAATGGTTATGAACTTATCTATACATATAAAATGCTTTGTCCTGAATGACTGACTGACTGACGCATCAACGCACGGCCGCAAACCGCTGATCGTAGAGACCTCAAACTTGGAGGGTGTGTTCTTTGTATGACGTAGGTGTCCGATAAGAAAGGATTTTTTGAAATTCTACCCCTAACGGGGTTAAAAAGGGGTAGAAAGTTATTTGTTTTGGGGGTAATTTGCTTCGAAGTTTATATCAATACTCCGTAGTGCTTTTGATTTACATCACATTTTATTTTGACTCATGTTTAAAAACTGAATCCGGTTTTATTCAAAAAAGGATGAACTCACATAAAAGATTAATGCAATGCAAATACCCAAGCCGCTGAGTAAAGATCCCAAATTTGGTACTTAGGTTCCAAATCGGTAAACTACTCGATATGGTGGATGTTTTCTTCGCAAATAACTTCAGTAGCCTCAATAAAAGCAAAAAATTAAACAAACAGCTCTATCAAAACAGAATTTAACATGATATTTATATGGCCGATGTGTTACATGCCGTCACAGTAGGGGGCTTCTAAACGAGCAACATTTTCACGGCAATGTGTGGCCGGCAACTATACGCATCTTGCTCTAACATACGAAGGAAGAGTAAGATGGCACTAGTTGCCGGCCACAAATTGCAGCAAAACATGGCCCATTTAGAAGCCCCTTTACATATCGGATCTCTCTGTATAACCGCTGTCTATATTTTTTTTGTATCACTTTTGGTGATCGCTTTTACTTGAACTTGAACTTCTTTTACGGTACGTTCATATTTTGATGAGAAATGCGATTTAAAAATGCATGCATATTACTCTATTGATGGTAACATTACAAACTTCGTTCTCTCTACACTATCGTAATCCTCAGGGCAACATATCGTCCCGTCACGTGGTCGTCGTACGGCCGTCGTATCCGGTCGACGGTTTGCCGGCCACCGTGCAGATCCTCTCGTTGTCCGCCTGCCTGGCCAGCGATCCGGTCTTGCAAGAGTTGGCGATGTTCCCTGGACCGCTTGTTAAAGGTTAGTGCATCGATTTGTCATGACGAGACTCCGCTATCTGAGGGCTTAATGTCCTACGCGCTCACAATTTTTTCACTTGAAGCTGATTGCGATAGGCGTGAGGCAATAGCGAGGCAGCTCGCACTGATGTTGCTTTTGTAGGGATTCAATGTTTATTTTATCGATGTCGAAGGTATTGTATAGTCACGGTTTGAAAAGGTTTGTCACAAGGTCCAAAAGTGACGAACCTTTTCGTACGGTGACTATACTTAAAGTTATATGTCATGTCACTGACAATGAGCCAAAGACATTTACTACTAAAAATGTGATTAAAAATGCGGATAGCAAAATGTATGCAGTCGCTAATAGGTAAATTATTTACATCTCGTAAGACTAATGAGGTTATCTAATTATTTTGAATCAAGAACTTTTAATGCCTACGCTATGTTGAGATTGAGCAGAGCTTTAAAAGGCAAAAAATCAATCGCATCGCATAATATAAACTACAAACATCGATATAGAGGTCGATGAAATAAATATTCAATCCCTAGGAAAAACCGCCGTAACTACGACAAGATAACCAGCTGGCCTATTGCCCAATCGGCTTCAAAGTGGTTCAATTTGTTTTCATTTTGAAGAAAACGATTGCGATGCGACAATAAGCCGTGTAGTCTAATCATGATCAACATCATACCTAGGGAGTGTAAAACCGGTTTTATTCCATGCCTGCGTTAAAACTATGTCCTTATATAAATATTTTCTCAGGTGTGACACACAAGAAGAGCGTCATAGAGTACTGCGCTAGCCGCATACGCGCTGCGAACGGGCGGAACGATGTGATTGGCTACGTGCTTGTATGGGAGCTACTAGCTTTGCTGCTAAGGCAGAACGGGGTGAGTCAATAAATATACATAAGACGCGTTTAGACTATGTAAGTAAGTTAATTGCTGTCTAGTACCCAAAGTAAAGCTTAGAGCTACGTCAATTGGTGTGTGATTATCCCTTAAATATAAAGTTAGAAGGAGCTTTGAGTTTATACCATCCTCTCACTCGCTTTCATACGCTCTTATTAAGAGCGAGTGAGAGAGAAATACAAATCTGAAGCACCTTTTAGGTGCTTACATACTACATAAAACACTAGAGGGCCCAGGAACAAATCATCGCCGAAGTCACAAATATTTGCAACATATGTTAGTGATACTGATATGATATGATAATAGTTACATTGCCATAGAAGTCAGTTAATACAGATTTTTAATTGAATTTCATTGAATATTAGTTTTATTACCCTTATAAAAGCTCTAAACTTGCTTATAATTTCGCAGGTGGTAGTTGGAACCGACATTGCAGAGCTTCTGATGAAAAACAAGAGGGACTTTGAATACAACCCCACAGCGTCCAAGGCTCAGCGAAATGGTTAGTACACTTTATATACACAATATGTTTAGCCACCCGAGCAAAACAAGGGTGGCTATAGTTCATCATGTCAGCCGAAAGACGTCCACTGCTGGACATAGGCCTCCCCCAAGGCTTTCCACTCAGACCGGTCTTGTGCTTTTCGGCTATAGTTAGTCTCAGGGAATTGTAGTCTAGAGTTAACACTTTAATACAGGTAAAGTAACACTTAATACGATTTTTGCAGTGAATCCAATGAGATTAACAATATTCATTCTAAAGATAATGCAAAATGACAGACCCATAGAGATATCTCGCTACACGGGTTTTACCTGGGGACTAAGAGCTTCCAGGGTGACCTTGAAAGTCCTAACAAGAAAAGATCACATTACGTGAAGCTTTTTATACCTTTACTATTTAAGATATCTCTTTATTTTACTCACAGTTAATGCATTTTTGTAATCGAACCAGTCGAAGTTGACAAAAGGTGCTCCATATATCTTTGACTATACTTTAATCCTATTACTAAATCGTTTAAATCAAATTCCCTTGATTATGTACATCCTATTGCACACCGGGCCTTACGAGGTGTGTAACCTGACGTATGCCCACAAATGTCCGTGAGTTCAAGTTGAGATTTTTTTTGAGATATCATTTCACAGAGCTATTGTTGCCGGCAATGAATTGCCGTTGAAAGTGGCTCATGTTGCAACTTGAAAAGTTATGTTCTCTCTGAATGCCACAGTCGGCTCTGGCTGTCAACTGATAGTCGTTCCACTGATCCCAACGTTGGCCACAGCCGACACAAGCTGAACATAAACAGAGACTGTTATGTAATTAAGCTATATTTTCATAGCATAGCAAACATCTTTGGCGTGTGATTGACAGATTTTATGTTTGACGTAAGGCGTTCAAAAGGACTGGTATTAAATACCGTGAACGTTTACACTTAAACGAATACGTCAAAAGCCATCGAATGAGAAAAAGAGAAAAGGGCTGCGTGTTTCGTGATTTAGTCCGCCAAAAGTAATTCACAGCAAAACTTTCCTAGGATCCGTATAAATAATAAATAAATAAATATCAGGGGACAATGTCGCACCAATTGACCTAGTCCCAAACTAAGCTCTAGGCTTGTGCTATGGGTACTAGACAACGATATAAATACTTATATAGAGAAATATATACTTAAATACATAGAAAACATCCATGACTCAGGAACAAATACACTCGCGGACTAATAAAACGGGTCAGAGTGCGTTATTCATACTAAAGAGGTTATTTCGAAGCCTTGGTTCCTCGCCAGGGAATGCTTTTAGTGAAATCTGATGATGAATACCTCGAGCATCGATACAGGACTTCCAGAGTGCCTAGGATACCCAACTGAATGAATCTGCGGTTAACGCCGGAATAGTGCATGTTCAGAAAAACATCTAAAATGACAATAAAATGTAAGGAAATCCAAGTGCTGACCCAAACTCTCCCGCTGTGATGTTAACTGATTGTGCGATCAGTTAGGTATCTTAAGAACTTTTGACCTCCTCTATTGAACCTCGCAGTATCCACCATTAAAACTCACTCAAAACAACCCCTGGAGATTAACCAAGGCTTCGAAATAGCCTCGTTTGTATGAAAGACGCACTCTGACCCGTATTATTTGTCCGCGAGTGTATTCGCGCTCATCACACAAACATCTGCACTTACCGGGATTTGAACCCAGGACCGCTAGCTTCGTAGGCAGGGTCACTACCAACCAGGCCAGCGTGTCGTCCAAATACGACTTGCCCGTGTATAAAGCGGTTCCTTTTATGCATAATCGATTGACCCTTACGTGTCTTAACAGTACCATAGTATAGATAGAAAATTAGTTCGTCTCCGGCCCTTTAGGAGTTCATCATCATCATCATCATGTCAGCCGAAAGACGTCCACTGCTGGACATAGGCCTCCCCCAAGGCTTTCCACTCAGACCGGTCTTGTGCTTTTCGCATCCACCGCGGTCCCGCGATCCTGACGAGGTCGTCACTCCATCTTGTTGGAGGCCTACCTACAGCTCGTCTTCCGGTCCGCGGACGCCACTCCAGAACCTTCTGACCCCATCGGCCATCAGTCCTGCGAGCAATGTGCCCCGCCCACTGCCACTTCAGTTTAGCTATTCTTAGGGCTATGTCGGTAACCTTAGTTCTACTGCGGATATCATCATTTCTGATTCTATCACGCAAAGAAACCCCGAGCATAGCCCTCTCCATAGCCCTCTGAGTGACTTTGAGCTTCCTTATGAGGCCCATTGTTACCTTTAGGAGTTGCTGTTACCTATTGCCGCTCTGGCACTAGAGTTGCGTCGATGCGCGTTGCTCTATACTTAACACGCTCGCAACCAAATGCCCCTCTAACTCAACCGGCTCGGTCCGCCTGTTGAGTTTGCTTGTGGTGACAGTAGTACTAGCACAAAACGTTCGCTTGTCATTCTTTGGGTTTCTTTCGTTATAAACTTATAAATTTAATTTTCATCTCTCCTGTTCGGAAAGTTTAATTTGAATGGGTGGATAGTCGGGTGGAAAATTGCGTTTTCATCTCTAGGGTGGAAAGTATTTTTTTTTTAATAGTTACGATTGGCCACGGAGTCTAAGATAATTGAGCTACGTCATATTATTAAAATAAAAGATTTTCATATATCTAAACACGGTTATACGTTAAACGATGTATTTATTACGGCCATGAAAATCATTTTAAGACGGGTCTATTTTTTTCGCAATTACAGAAAATCAACATTTAAAATTATTCCTCTATTCTGCTGCCCGCCATAATGCCGTGATAGCATAGCATGACACTTTTTCTTTGACGTTTCGGCATGGCCATCTAGAAAATACACTACTGCCAACATTAGAAAAGTTTAATCGAGTTGGTCACGACCAAGGAGCTTATTATACAACAAGGAGGTTGAACACCGAACATCCGTTCGAAACAAGAAATTTGACCTTTATTACGTCACGAATATATTCCATCTCTTTCTTTAGTTAGGGTAAGAATAAGGTGGAAGTCATGCTCCTTGGCCGTGACCAACTCGATTTAACTTTTCTAATGTTGGCAGCATGTGTATTTTAACTTTTTTATGAATCTAGAAAAAAAAGTTTTCAATAGATAAAGCGGGAAACGAGATTAAATATATTAATATACCTCTTTTATAAAATGTGCGTGTAGTATTTTACTTTCCTCACAGTCGAAATGAAAAGTAGAGTGTCTAACTCGGGTGAAATTACCCATTTCCCCTCGAACTATTGGCGCTCTCAATTCGTTCGAGCGCCAGAAATATCTCGGGTGAAATGGGTCACTTTCAACCCTTGGTTATCAATCTACTATTACATTTGCCACATATAAAAAGTGACTAACTCTGCTGCATGTTCTTCTTGTTTTTGTAATGTGAAATGTTCTGTAAACGTTTATTTTAAAGCCCACTGCAAGTATCATATTTATTTAACAATAAAACTGTCCTTTCAATTCTTTCATGATGATTGAGCTTCATCTTATTGTCTTTGGTCTTTGAGATCCGTGACCTTCTGATTGATGACCTTGTAATAATTGACCATCACAATGACCTTGACCTTGAAAAGTGACCTTAATCTTGTAGTGGGCCTATTAGTTTGTTTTGTACTTTTATGTTATGTGTACTATTGGTTTTGATAGGTTCGAGCGGGGAGGAAGAAGTGACCGCTTCACAAGACTTGAGCCGTAAGTTGTACTAATTTATATCAAACCAGTTTAAACTCTATGTTACTGTGGCTCGAGACAAGATGCTTGTCGATAACGTTAACGATTTGCGAAAACTGCAAAACGTGTGGTATATAATTCTATACATTTTCGATAACGACTACTCTCGCCGATTGCATCTTGACTACGGCCTTATACATATGTAAAAAAGCATGAAATTGTTTATACAAATTGATTTAAATACAGGTTTAATCGAATCCCAAATAATCGAATTCGTAAATGAGAGTTTTAGTGCGTATCAAATACAGGAGCAGTTAACGGGAGGAGCAACGTTAGGTGGTACAGTAGTACCCAACTGATATGGCGCGTCGTGAATCTTCGTTCACGCAGAAAAGAAAGTATAGCTCCGAAGATTAACGAAATAATGATTAAAACTTACAATCAACCTAAGATCACTACTATAAGGTTCATAATACACTGCAGCTGTTAGTCCCGTCTCACTCGCAAGTCACGCCCCTCCGCACAACTACACTTCGTGCCAATTTTTTATGGCTGGTGCCATATTTCATCAAATATACATTTAATTAAAAATACAGTTTATTTAAAATGTACTTTTTATTTAATAAACAAATAGGTATTTATAAAAATATACACAGCGGCACTAATTTTTACTCCTGTGTGACAGAACTTATGACCAGAGTATGTAGAAAAAACTTAATCTAAAGGCCGGACTCCTGCTAACCCAGTATCATTCTGAGCGTCGCGACTATTACCATCACTATCACAACTAGAACTATCCGATGACGATGATGTATCTTCGTTGGTGTTTATAACAAATTGGTCCAATCTATCGTCGATAGCCTCTTCTAATGTCATAAATTCGTCTTCGCATTTGATGGCATGATCTACAACTTTTCGCCACACGTCTGGCCCGATAGATGCGAATTTTTCAATCAAATTGCCCCCTTCTTTTTAAGGAACTCATTTTAAATCATAAAAAAGAAAACACTTTTTTTGCCACTACGTGTACTTTTGCCTGCTGCGCGTGCATTCGATCAGAAGTATGGCGGCTGACTAACTGCCACGCGGCGCGCGCTAATATGGCGGCAGCTGTCGACCAATAGCGGTCCAGGGAAAAGACGCGCGGAGCGTGGAGCGTGCCGATTGGTCAATAGCGTTTCCCGCGCTTTGAAAATTCATCTTCTGCGCAGGTACATTGGTAAGCCATATCAGTTGGGTACTACTGTAATAGGGGGTGTTAGTAACTTCAATAACTTGGAACAGTAGAAAATCGCTAAACATCTCTATCGCCCTGCTTCGTATGATCCACTCCTGTTACACCCTGTATACAGGTTTTGAGTTAAATTCGTTCGCTTCAAAGACTGACACACACCTGACCTGTATAGGTGACATTCGTTTCCATTGTTCCATTTATATCAGAAACTTAAATCAAGAAAATCATATAAAGGTAAGGTAATGGCCAAGGGGCGGAATTTTCATAGCTATAATCAAACGTCAAGAGGGATTGACCATTATGTTTTATCGACTATTCCAGTTATCGATTTTACTAGATACGATTCCGGACTATGACCAAAATTCGCGATTATGCCGATTTAATAGCAAAAAGTTAATATGTACAACCAAAACGGCGTTATCGAGCACTACAAATATGCTCCCGTTACTTCAACTCAGGTAGGACGCCCTTTCTCATGGTATAAATAGATCTACAATGAAAACAGGACCAGTTTAAATGATAATGAAGAAAAAACAGTCAAGATTATTTCTTACTACAGACAAGATGAAACTATAAGTAGTACAGATATAGACTTCGTTTTTTTTTTAATGAAGCTTAGTCTGTATCAGTTATACTGTTTAAAATTTCCGTATTGGTTTTATATTTAAATTGTAACAAAATAAAACTAGTTCCCGTTTTATTAATGTATTTTTTTTACAGGTTTTTTTTGTTAGCTAAACTAACTAAGTCTCCCACTCCAGGGCAAAAGCCTCCCCCATTATATGTTTAATTTCATTACCAAAAACAGGTCGTGCTAAGTGACAATTAATCATCGATAGTCGATAAAACACATTGGTCAATCCCTCTTGACGTTTGATTTTTGCCATGAAAATTCCGCCCCTTGGTAAGGCATAAAGATTGACATAAAGTGGACAGCACTTAAGTATTTACCCCTTATGACTACTGATCGGCGACCGGTAAATCAAATCAAACCAATCTTCATTTGCATAGAAAAAGGGTTATTATAGGAGGTAGTTATAATAATTGTTAGAATTGAGCGGCCTTCTTCAGCTGTCGATGCACAGCATGCAAATGTATAGTTGCTAGCAATGCTTAATGACTAGGTAGCAACACATGCACACACCATCATGGTAACTTATTAAAAAAAACCCGTTATCAGTGTTGCAGATCCATTGAAACTCCAATATAATTTACAATGGATCTACACATCATTCAAATCCCCATGTATAATTAATATGTAAAAATCAAGTGAGCACACGCGTTGTTGGGTTTAAGTGGCCCCTACTCTCAGCATTACATTGTTGCATAGCCCTTGCTGTTGCCAAGCGCCTTTTGTACTTGAGTCGTCGACCGTTATTGCATGCTATCCTCTCCTAATTATATTTAAGTGATTTATGTAATCTATTGCGAAATCAATCAAAGATAGCATTAGCTTAGCACTGGTCAATCGATTTCACTGCTAATATACATTATTTTACCACAATCTAGTGTGATAAGATCATCGTAAAAAAATTTTATGAGGATTCTTTCGATACATATTTTTGCAATGTACAATTAAAAATAAGCTGCCCTGTGTACTCATACACGTCACAATCTGCCAGTTAGTCATTGTTTCTATCTTTACACAGTATAAAACAAAGCTTCCTGCCGTCTGTTGTTATTGTATGTATGCTTAGATCCTTCAAACTACGAAACAGATTACATCAATAGAGTTAGTGAAGAGGGAAGCTTTTATAAAAAACATTATAACTAAATCGAGGTATTTTAAAACTATAAACATAAAAAACTAGTCAGTATTAAAAACCGAAGTGAAACAATCGGATAAAATAATTATTTATTCAGAAAATTGGCCACGTGAGGGCTTTATTACACGTTGGTATTATCGAGTGAATGTACTAACGCTTCAGATAAGACTATCATTGCGGAAGAGCGCCGCAATGAACTCCAGCTGAAAATAATTTCACGTTAGTAAAGTAGGAATAAACGAGTTTTAAAATGATTTCCATCATAAACCATGTCCGCAATGTATCTGAGGTATACAACATTGATGCACAATCGATATGGCATGCTCTACTTACTACAGTAAAACTACATCCTTTAACGACTTGTTATTACGATTATTTTTTCCACCTCACACTAGTAAATAACACAATTGGTACCATATGTTCAATTCACACGCTGTAATTATTGCTGGGGCTTGTTACCGATGCCGGTATTAATTAAAATTGATATGTCTTCCGTGAAGGGGTTGAAAATGCCCATAGGCGGCGGTGACCACTTCCCATCAGGTGGGCCGTCTGCCGGATTATCCGTAATAGCTAAACAAGAATTGGATCGTTTTCTGAATATTATAATTTAGGTAAAAACACTATTCTATATAAGTTAATTGAAGCTACGAAGTTATTCAATGATAAGAGATGGAAATAATACCGGGATACGATCCCGTCTTGGAATTACTGGACTTTTCAATAATTACCGGGTATCATTTAACACTAACTGCCGCCAACCGCTAGGCGAGTACATTTTGTGTGAAAAAAATAATTAATGGTTGAATTGTTAATAAGTCTAATAAAAAGCAACTGTACTAACTACTTTAAAAACGTATTTTTAATGTTGTTATTTATACAATAAATATATTTTATGTTAAAATAACTAAACCGCCCCCTCTCATTACTTTGATTAAAATATGATGACACTCCCACCACCGAGAAGAATCTAACGACAACTAATGTGTTAAAATCCATCAAGGCAATTAGGCTGTAGAGCGTGCCACAGAAATAGAAAAAAAAAAACTATGAAAACATAACGCTTATATAGAAAAAAAACTTACTTTTTGGCATTATGCATGGAATACATTGAAATGACGGCCTCGGCTTTGTATGGTAGCGTAAATGGGAGAGGTACATTATCTATCGCTTTTTGACACCTTGGCACCTATCTCATTGATGACGCGTGTCATGTTAATCTTCTTCGGCAGTTCTTGTTCGCTCGCGTACATCAATGATTGCACCCCATTTAATTAATCAAGAGGTATTGAATCAGATGATCTTAGGGCCGTATTAAGGAACTCATCTTGACTTTGAGGCTCGTCACAAGATACGCCAAAGTAAACGCCAAACGATAGAACACTGTCATTTTTGACGCATCTCGAGACGAGCATTAGAGTTGAGATCAGTTTATTAATACGGGCCTTAGAGGTCATGTCTTGGGACGATTAGGTTGACGACAAGTTTCTTCAGAGTCTAACTACCGTTTTGATAGTAAAGTTTAACTATTTCAACTAGCTGCTTCACTGTATTGGCTCATCTAGATAAATGCCGGATCACCAAAAAAACTTGACTATTAAATATGGCTGCCGCTTTTGCAAATACTTTGTCTCTATTGAATTTTTTACAGAACATTAATGTGTTCCATTTCATAAAAATCAATAGTTCGTGCGTCACGTTCTATTGATTTCATGAATGTCTTTGTTTGCTAAAGATTCCAAGTCAAGGGTCACATTAAGAATGTAAGTTTCAGGCGCCGCGGTGCCATTAGCAGGTGTGTTATTATATCTATTTGAATGTTCCATTTTTCTTTTCTTCATTTGTTTTAGCTTATATTTTTTTGCTCGAGGGAATGCTCCTAGCGGAAGACTAGCTTTACGGTTACAACCAGTAGTATTTTGGTGTTTTGTTTGTTAATTTTGTCTTCTGTGATGTTGTTAAATTGATGTGAATAAAAATTTGTTATTTCTTCCTTTTTTCTAATACTTCATCATTACCTGTCCTCATAAGGGACATAGGACTTCTGAAAGGGTTTTTCGATTACGATCTTGTGCAGCTACAAGATGTTTCCAGCCGAGCCCAGTTGATGAGCTTCTTTCAACTAATCGCGATAGGTGGCACAGTCAACAGCATAAATAAGTGATCATTTATATACCTTGTCGCTTTCAAACTTTTCACAATTTTGTATGACATTTTAAACACGACGTTGAAGTGACAAGGTACTTAAACGATCACTTGTTTATGCTTTTGACTGTTGCTACCGAAGACCTTACTAATACATTCCCAAGATGTCAAAAATATACACTGTAAATAGGGTCTGTGTATCATATTTGACGCTATGGCTGAATAGATATTAGTGTCTTCGACGGTACATAGTGAGTGCGGTAAAATGTATATGAGGGCAACACTGCTGGTTTTCGGTCTCCAACCACGAATTGCGTCTAAAACTTAAACTAACTTGATAAGGGTATGTTCCGAGCGACGGAAATAAAACAGCAGATATATACTACAATCTATTCTACGCAACACGTGTTCATTCCAGCGCAAATTTATTATCTTCGTGTCTGTGTATTTTTAGCCTGTTAGCTCATAGTCTTGTAGTGGAAACGGTACAGTCAAAGTATTACTGGTATAAATGTATACCGTACTAATTATAATATGTATAATGAATAAATATAGTTATAATAAAATAACAGAAGAAAATTACTACTTATCTACGCACCCAAACCGCTGGGTCTAGAGATTCCAATTTTGGCGGCCAAATAGCAGTGTTCGCATTGTTGTGTTCCGGTTTGGGAATAAGACAGCCGGCTTAATGACTAGCATAGAGGCATTCCATCTTAGTCCTCAGGACTGGCAACGCATTTGCAGTCTCAGGCTTGCAGTCTTGTGAATGCGAATGTCTATGGCTCACAGTTTCCACTTACCATCAGGTGGCCTGTCTTCTCGTTTGCCTTCTCTAGGCCATAAAAAAAAGGTGTAGGGGTGCACTATGAAAGGGTTATCCGAAAATCCGAAAATAAATATCAGGGGAGCAATCTCTAGGCTTATACTATTATTATGTTCATTAGATAAAAAAGATAACTATATAAACAGCAAGTTTGCAAGCTTTCAAAACCCGACTGCATTTTTTTAATAATATTTAACCCGTTTATTAACGTTACGTTACCTAATTCGTACATATGCCATAAAAAAAAATAAAAAAATTGAGTTGTTCACATTAAGACCTTTCAAGTGATATCGATATTGTATAAACTTGACATTTTGCCACTGTTATTACAATGTTAAAAGTTTAGGTATCACATGTCGCCTGGGACGGTGAAAGGATTCTAACGGTACCTACACATTCAAATCGTCTCGGGCGTTTAGAAGTTATGCTGGAATTAAGAATCATGATAATAATAAGAATTAAGTTTTTACCCATACGAATCATCATTTGACAACGTATGGTGGGACAGATATCCGAAATAAATACTGTTGATAATCACTAGAGCCCGTTATCTTGTCGCACTGTCATTACTTTTCAGTAGAGCGTTTTTTTTATCGACTATCTAAATGTCGATACTGTATGTCACTGATAATTTTGAAGAGGAGTCACTAGGTTCTATTACTTTTGTATAAAAATATATCTTACTAATATTATAAACGCGAAATTATGAAGAATGTATGTATCCGAATGTTTGTTACTCTTTCACGCAAAAACTAACGGACGGATTTTGGTGAAATTTGGAATGCAGACAGCTTAAATATTGGATTAACACATAGCCTACCTTTCATGTATATGTAACTTAAAAGGCGAAAATTCAATTGCATTATATAAATATCGATATCAAGAAGGTCGATAAAAAAAAAACATTCACGCTCTACTGAAAAACAATTTCAGTGCGTCAAGATAACGGGGTCGAATTATTACAAGTACATAAACATATTTTTTTTAAATATGAACCGTAGACAAGATACAGCCCTTACTAGTAAGAAGATTGTAATATTTGTTTTATATGTGCCTTGCGATATATTTTTTGCTGCCACGCGATTTTGTTAATATATTTTAAGCCTTAATTAAGTTTTACGTTCTCCAATATCTATAGAGATAATTTTCCGTTAAATTATGCTGAAATTTGACATAGGTTTGTAAATTAGATGACATTGCAATATAACTATGTGTAATACTTAAATACTAATAATATAAATATCAAAATACTTTGTTTATTCCAACATCTCAGTTCATCACCTCAACCGATCGAAGTAAAATTAAAAGTATTTTATATCCCGAACATAGCAGAGCCATAAACAATAAGAACTGATCTGATGATGGAGCTGGAAGATGGCACTGGGGTGTTATTCTCTTACACGAAGACGCGATAGCCTAGTTGGTAACCCTGCCTACGAAGCTAGAGGTCCCGGGTCCGATTACCCGGGCAAATACTTGTATGATGAGCATGAGTATTTTGTTTCTAAGCCTTGGACGTTTTCAATGTATTTAAGTATTCAAAGTCAAAAGTCAAAGTTCTTTATTCTTCAATTTAGGCATAATATAATGCACCTATGAATGTCAAAAAGCATTATCACCGGTTCGAAAAATAAAACCTTTGCCCCGAGAAGAACCGGCGTAAGAAACTCGGCAAGGTATATTTTTTTCAAGAAAAAGGTTTACATCATTACATAATAATTATAAATAGTTTACAATATCACAGTATTTTTTAAGCGTAGGTAAATTTATGCGTAGATTACTCATGCAGGACGGACGACTCACCGCCAAACATCCCTATCCATGATATAATCGTTTACTTTATAATATGCTCGGGAAATTAGTTTTTGTTTTACGACAGATTTAAATTTAGAGTCAGTAAGTTCAGTAATACTTTTTGGAATTTTATTGTAGAATTTTATACAATTTCCTAAGAATGATTTTGAAGTTTTGGCCAGTCTATAAAATGTGGTTTTGAGCTTTCCTGTGCTCCTGGTTGCTTTTGGCTTATCAATGTTCGTTGGGAAATTGTGTAGATTCTTCCTAACAAAGATTATATTTAATTTCTCTATTTAAGTATGTATATCGTTGTATAGTACCCATAGTACAAGCCCATAGCTTAGTTTGGGACTAGGTCAATTTGTTGAGATTGTTCCTGGATATATAAATACGGCACTCGCTCGGTCGAACGGGTGAACGCGCAACACCGGTGAGTTCAAGTAGCCCCGTCAGAGCGCACACACACACATTCCCAATTAGGCAGCAGCGCTTATCTTACAAATATAGGTACGTATATATACGGGTGGTAGGACCTTGTGCAGGGTTTATATAGTTATCCATTAACCTACCGCCAAACAACAGTGTTCGCATTGTTGTGTTCCGGTTTGGGGATAAGACAGCCGGTGTAATGACTAGCATAGAGGCATTCCAGCATAGACCTCAGGGTTGGCAACGCATTTGCAGTCTTAGGCTTGCATTCTTGTGAATGCGAATGTCTATGGGTCATAGTTTCCACTTACCATCAGGTGGCCTGTGTGCTCGTTTGGCTTCTCTATGCCATAAAATAAATATAAAATATTATATATGTGAAAGTTTAGATGTGACTTAATAACGGATCTGGATGGAATTTGGCAGAGATTGATTATAGTCTGGGATAGCACATAGGCTTTTTGGCCCTACAAATTACAGCGTCGGTTGCCTAGTGGCTTATGGGGTCGACTCGTGATCGTGAGGTACCGAGTTCGAACCCCCGAGGTCACCATGTACCAATGAGTTTTTCTAACTTAAGTGCATTACCCGATTCCTCTTACGGTGAAAGAAAACATCGTGAGGAAACCTGCACATTCTTAACAGCTGAGTGTGTAAGAGTGTAATTGCACAAAAGATCTTAGGGTCGGAAGTGTATTCGAAAGGGCCCCATCTGTAAAAGATAAGATAAGATCACCCCGAAAGTTCCCGAGTTTAGCGATACGCGACTTTTACGGACGGAGTCGCGGGCATATGCTACGATTATAAATGCGAAAATTTGTGTGTTTGTTTGTTACTTTTTCACACTGTAACGGCTGGACGGATTTGCATGAAATTTGAAATGGGGGTAGCTTATACCCCTGGTTTAACCTTATTCGAATAACGATAATCGAAATCTACGCGGACGACGTCGTGGGCAAAAGCTAGTATAATATATGAATTATTTGCAACGCGATACTGATGATGCGATGGTAATATTGTACTGCAATAAGGTTTAGATAACTCAGTTTCTGCTTCGCAATGCGATTTTACGTGAGATTTTCAAAATAATTTTGGCTTGTGTCAGGTCGGGTAGAGAATGAATGAGAGGGAACGTACATTTTGACGTCACAGAAATACCCATGGCAACATGCTACAATTGTATTTTTGATTAATTTTCGTGTCTGTGCTGCTATTCTTTTGTATGATGTTTATCTTTGTTCTGTTTTATTTCTTGCGCTTGTCGAATAAATGTTTCTATTCTATTATATTCTAAGTACAGTCGAGTTCTTAAATATGTGTAAACTTAAGTACTTTGTCGCTTTTATCGCTGTGACAATTAATATATGAAAGAAAGAATAGGTACACATTAATGTACAAAACGCATACTCAAAATACAATATTTACAAAATAAACAACACGTTATAA